>OX376068.1:21602045-22208409 GCA_947361185.1 Charanyca ferruginea | reverse complement strand
TTGAACTTAATCATAACATTCTCATAATGCTGGAATTCGAGTTCCCGAGAACCATCGAACATTTTCATAAACTTTCGTAGCTATTCTTAGAACTTACTTGACTTGACATGTTAGTTATTAATAAGTAAATTGGTACTTATGTACTTGAATTACATATTATTATGATTATGTACGTTCACCAGAGAATGGCAATATCGGCTGATTTGACCGTGCCTGGGAAAGCATCAAAGCACGTAAACTCGTTGAACTGATGAATGAATATCATCTCGGTTTCGACCATTTGTTTAGTTGAAATAAAGATTGTTTTTGGAACGAAGTTCCTTATCGCGCGTTGTGAAAGGGGGCTAGACGGAAAAAATTAAGACCAAAAGTTGTAACGACACTTTTTGCTATAGTTGTAAGCCGTGCGGCGTGCGCGTGTTTCTCTGTCTGTCTCTCTCTCTCGCTCTCATAGAAAGCAAGCCAGTTATTTTCTTTAAGTTTATATTACATTATATTTGTTAATTATAAAAAAAAAATATTAATGTAACTTAAAAAAAAATATTACAATTCCTTACTAAGTAATCGAAAGGAACTTCGTTCCATCCGGGTATCCCTTGACACCTCTCAAGTTTTTTTTCTTTTTTAGTTTCCGTAGGTCCGAATGGGTAGGTCCCCATTCCCGCCCGTGGGTGTCATAGAAGGCGACAGATGGATATTGACCAGAGGATGGGCAGCAGCGTCCTTCTGAGTACATATCACCTACTGCAATCGCCAACATGCATCGGCCAAGCATAGCGATTACGGATGAATCCCCCCTTGGGGAAGATCTATGCCCAACAGTAAGCGTCTAAAGGTTGACATGATGATGATGGTGAGGTCTGAATGAAAACCGGAACCTATATAGGATCACTCGTGTGTCGGTCAGTCTTTCTGTCACAGCCAATTTGATGTCAATGTCTTGGTGATCTATGTCTCTCTAAGCAGATTCAACTCTTCAGCTTTACCTTCCCGCGTCTGCTCAAGACTTACTACCTACATCATCTGCCTAGCCTATTCCCAGGGGTTGGCAACCAGCCTAACCGGATGCAGCTGGATACCAGTATTTTGTAGTAGTAGTATCACGGGCTGGGGTCCGCAACTCCACGTCTCAGCGCGTAGGTATTTTGCGTACAGAACGGTATACATGTATCCATAAAATACTGGTATTTTACACGGATCGACTGCCTACCTGACCTCCACAACCCAGTTGCTTTATAACACGACTAGCAACCCGACCTGGCTTCGCATGGGCCTATAGCCTTCCTTGGTAAATGGACTATACAACACAAAAATATTTTTTCAATTCGAACCAGTAGATTCTGAGATTAGCGCGTTCAAACAAACAAACAAACTAACTCTTCAGCTTTGTAATATTAAGTAGAGATACCCCGTGGTAAGACTGGTTGTCAGATTTTCTAGCCTCTGACTACACTATCAAACATCTACAAATGACATCCGGGACCAACAGCTTTACGTGCTTCCCGAGGCTTGGAGTGGTCTCGGTATGAAATGGATGGTCACCCATCCACGAACTGACCGCGGCAAGCATAGCTTAACCATCATGACCCGTCGATACGTACCTACGGCTTTTACTTAGCCAAGAGCTACTCAATAGATAGTGGTTCAAGAGAAAGGTTTATCACTGACGACATCACAGTAGTACCTACCTACATTGCACCCGTGCGAAGCCGGGGCGGGTAATCCTTGCTCCTTATCCTAACTTATCCGAAACTAGTCCTAATTAACCTTAACTAGTCCGAAACGAATCCTAACGAATCCTTACTAATCCTAACTAATCCTAACTAATCCTATCTAATCCTAACTAATCCTAACTAATCCTTACTAATCCTTACTAATCCTAACTAATCTTAACTAATCGTAACTAATCCTAAATAATACTAACTAATCCTAATTAATATTATAATTTATGCGAAAGTAACTCTGTCTCGTAACGCTTTCACGATGGAACGGCTGATCCAATTTTAATGAAATTTAGTATGAAAATTGCTTGAACCCTGGGGAAGAATATAGGTCACTTTCTAATCCGCGACTGCGTCTGCATCCGCGATGACCGACATTCGCGGGGACGAAGTCGCGGGCAAAAGCTATATTTGACAAATAAATCATCATTGCTTCCTTTTGTCCCCAGGACTAACACACGATGCATCGTACGTGCTCTTCCGACTAGGTCGTCGAGTTTCGAGCGCGGTCCGACAATTCGCCGAGTCTGGACGTTCCGACGCACTCGGGTCAGGTCCCGGAACTCTCGACGTGTTCGGTGGACCCGCAGTGGGTCAGGGTGCAGGAAGAACAGAGGTCGAGTTCTTTGTCGATGGAAATCATTCTAGGGTAAGTATTTAACACTTTTAACTGTATTTATGAAAATTATACCTTTTATTCACTGAAGCTCATGTAACCTAGTATTTAAGCAATGTTAAAGGTTATGGTATAAATAAAGATTTTTATTATTATTGTTATATAACGACTGTATAAGTATATATTCCCTGTACAAGTAGATGGCAGTCTGTGTTGTAAGACTCTCGTGCGTAGGAAAGCACAATAAGCCATGAGCTTGCGCTTGATCTCTCCCCGATCGTGTCGAATTGCCCCACTCCAAGGAGTCTCTTCCACCAAATATAGGTAAATAGTAGATACTTGTGTAAGTATCTACTATTTACCAGTTTTGCCAGCTATGTTTCAAGTTCCATGTAAAGCCCGACTCTATTGCCATAAAACGGGTACAAATCCAGACGTTACTAAGAAAGTCCTGAGGGAAAAGTTCATATAAAAAATTAAATTAAAAATTAAAAAAAAACCCCAACACAAAACATAAAAGCGATTATTAAAAAGTCAAAAATAATACCTTTTGTTGAGCCATCAAATGTTTGTTCGTTGAAATGGCGCTATAATGTCGCGGCGGGGTACCGCTTAAGTAAGTCAGTCCCTTAATTTCATGCACTGTCTATTAATTTACCAGCATTTCCGACCAATTTGCTTCGATATTATCAAATTTCTGTTGCTAATCTAGTTGTTAATCTTGTTGCAAATCTAGTTACCATCAGTTCGCTATTTTAGCTATTTAGTTATTGCTTTAAACTTAGCGGTACCCCGCCGCGACATTATAGCGCCATTTCAACGAACAAACATTTGATGGCTCAACAAAAGGTATTATTTTTGACTTTTTACATAATCGCTTTTATGTTTTGCGTTGGGGGTTTTTTTTAATTTTTACTTTAATTTTTATTTTAAATTTTTTAAACGTAATTTAGTTTGGTTTTGTATAAGAGTTTACAAAAATAATTTACAAGTTTTTAGTTTTCATTTCGTTACTCATTCCTCATTCCCTTGCAATATAGTATACATAATTCTAGTAGTCAAGCCCTTTCATTTGATACCCATATTGAGGGAGTTGTAAAAATATGTGATCCGCCATTTTTTGGCGGCGGCCATCTTGAACCAATTTTCATCAAACATAACTAAGCTAATTCCGATCACTAATTCGCCTTTCAAATAAAAAAACTAAATCAAAATCGGTTTATCCGTTCGGGAGCTACGATGCCACAGACACACACACACACACACACACACACACAGAGATACGTCAAACTTATAACACTCCGTTGTTTTTGCGTCGGGGGTTAATAAAATACTGATTAAAACGAATCCAAATACGATATATCTGCTACTAGGTACTAGTGTGCTGTATAATCTGGCTGCAGCATAAGACCAAGAATTCTATAATCTTGCATAGTTTTATAGCAAACATGGGTGTTTCAATGGGTGGTCAGTGTGGTCACCTATAATAATATGTTTGAAAGCAAAGTAAACATCCGGTATGCGTCTAAGATCCCTACCGCAGCTAACAAAAGAGCTGATAACTTTAAAACTGCTGAACCGATTTTGATGAAACATGTCTAAGAACCATCGCTAGAGAATCTGCTTTCAAATAAAAAAAACAGCATTCAAATCGGTTCACCCGTTAAAGAGCTACAGTGCCACAGACAGACACACAGACACACAGACACGTCAAACTTATAAATTAATTTCAAAGTTTTATAGCAAACATGAGTGTTTCAATGGGTGGTCAGTGTGGTCACCTATAATAATATGTTTGAAAGCAAAGTAAACATCCGGTATGCGTCTAAGATCCCTACCGCAGCTAACAAAAGAGCTGATAACTTTAAAACTGCTGAACCGATTTTGATGAAACATGTCTTAGAACCATCGCTAGAGAATCTGCTTTCAAATAAAAAAAACTGCATTCAAATCGGTTCACCCGTTAAAGAGCTACAGTGCCACAGACAGACACACAGACACACAGACACGTCAAACTTATAACACCCCTCTTTTTCGTCGGGGGTTAAAAAACTATCGACCTGAGAAATGAACCTAGGACCTTTCGCTCAGCTGTCAGGCTCTCTAGACCAACTAGGTAGTCGACTTTTTTATTCCAAACTTTACATTGTAATGTTTGATCAAGTGTTATTATTATTGGCCTACTTGAAAACTGGGGCCTAATTCCAACATGCAAAGGTGACATGCGATAACATAACTTAGCACCTATTAATTAGGTACTAATTGCGATTAGTGCCATAATTTAATGCTATTAGTTTAACAGCTAAATGGTCGGACTACAAGGTATAAGCAGGAGGAGAGAGGGTTCGGTAGGAATTATTGTATTACGGGGAGGAAAGGGTGGTTGAGTAAAAAAATTTCGTCATATTTTTAAATACAAATGAGCTGTTCCATACATTTTAACCTTGTAAGCAGGCTTGTATTGCACTTTTGTATGGAACAAGTGGTTTTTTTTAAATTAAACGACAAAGCATTAGCGGCGTCTTTTTCAGTCGATGCTTTTTCCACCAAGAATGTATTCAAAACATAGACAGTATAAAGTAAATCTTTGAAGAAAAAATTAAATCTAAGGGACTTCCCCCTCTTAAATCTAAGGGACTTACTATAAATTAGGTAAAGTCCCCCGTCACGCTGACGTTTGTGGTTGTTCGAACTAATCTCAAAAACGACTGTACGAATTTTAATGGTTTTCTCCAATAGAAAGAGAAATAGGTAACTAAAAGAGATATTGGCTATATCCTAGTATAATTTTATAATAATCTAATATAATCCTTGCTAAACCGGGGCGGGTCCAGTCTGTATATACATATAAATATATCATTCAAGTATAAATACACAACACACGGTTGGCGCAGTGGCTGAGCGATCGACTGCTGCGCATCGTGTTGCGAGTTCGATTGCCGCCCAGGGTAAACATTTGTGTGATGAGCACTTGTGTTTGCCTTGTATCTGGGTGTTGATTATCTATATATGTATGTATTTACAAAAAAAAATGATGTATTTGTGTATGTATATCAGCTGTCTGACACCCATAGTACAGGGTCTCCCTAGTTTGGGGTCAGATGGCCATGTGTGAAAATGTCCCCACATATTATTAAATATTTCGGTAAAATGTAATTAAGTATTAAGTACCTATATAGAACCATTAAAAAGATAAAAACCAGTATATAAAACACAAAAATAATAATGATCTTCGAATGTACGTATTTAAAATTGTCTATTCCAATTCCTATTATCCTACGTATTTCCTTGCGGGTGAATTCTAAATCCATTCATCATATTCCTTTTAGTTTTACGTTCCGTTCCATGAATATCTGAATGTCATTTTGTATGCTCGCGTGTTTAAATATCCTCATACCTGTGGGCCTAGCATGAACGAGTGGAATAAACATAACATGAATTAGATCGATTTTTAAATTGAAAACTGTTTTGTACCTACATAGAAAAACGTCAAATAAGTCCGTGAAGAAAGACCTAAATCCTCCTACACCTATACTTTTAACCCTATAGGCCAACTTTATTAGTTGTGGGCGGCTATTCAAAACCATTAGGATACACGCTAGGAATTAGCTTTGAAAGGGTCGCCGTTATCGAAATTGAAAAGGAGGCTTATTTTTAGAACACTTTACTAGAAGGACAATATTTAGTTCTTAATTCTAAACCCAGGGTTGACCATTTTTAGTCAGTAATTAATAAAAAAACAGCTGTTGCACACATTTTCACCGTGTAGGTTACTTTTGTAAGGAAAAGCGCTGCAGATTTTTTTAAAATAACCGACGGAAAATGTCAACCCTCGGTAGCCTAAAATCATAAACTAATCCAGGATAAGTTTTCTTCTCGATGCCTTCCATCCTTTATAGTAGTTATGGAGAGTTTATTTCTATCAAAAAGGTGATATTAATTATATTTTTTTTGTGCAAAATTAAACCAAAATATTCGTATTTCTAATTCGAAAATCGAATCGAATACTTTTACGTTACCGCGTTCGTACTAGGCCTTATTGGAATGTCATTTTGAATGATCGTAATATTTAAAAGTAAGTACTCGTACCAGTCGTACCTGAAAATTCCAATACCGTTATTGGAATAATGGAACCTTATTCAGAAAACTGTCAATAAAATCTCCTACCACATTCCGTTTGTTCCGAATGTACAATATTGCTATTAAAATGAATATTTCGCAAACATATACCGCAACAGTTTACAACGTATTAAATTTTATATTTATTCCGTAAACCAATTTATATTTTGGGCTTATCGAAACAATTTGACACACAAATATACAGGAATCACAGCAAATTGTCTGATTTTATTAGCGCCATTATTTTCGTGGTCCGACTGCAGTCGTAATCGAATGCAATAAAGATGAGGCCTTAATAATTTTGCAATTAAAATCAGCAATGAACAGCGCAATTTCGTGATAAGGGCGCATTTACATTCACGTTTTATTCGACCGTAAACCAGACTTTCGTAGTTGTATTTATTTAAATGTGGAGATTTACAATAGCTTAAGCAATTAGTGTCATAATGTTGTATTTCGGGGAATAATAAATCGATTTCAATTTGCAAGAAAATTCCACATGATTTATTGTTTAAGGTGCTGACTGTAGTTGCTAGATTTTTGCAGTTCAGATTAATTTGAAACTACGTATTATTTAAGAATTGGTTATGCAGCTGCTGGTATTAAATGTCCCCAGCCCTTGCTTCAATAAACAGCTGATAATAATCAATCTTGAAACCGTCACGGATAGAATAGATAATTATTCATATTGAAGTTTTAAAAACTGCCCAAGTGCGAGTTGCACTTGAACACTAAGAAACAGATGGATGGACGAATAGCGGGACATGAGTAATAGGGTCCTGTTGGCACGCTTTTAGAGCGGAACCCTACAAACAAGTCAGCGCAAATTGTGAACCACAGTCTTTGCACCAATCAACAACCACGAATCGAAACGACAATATGCAAATGTCATGTCGTCAACTAACATGTCATGTCAAGAGCATGACGTAAAGTGTGTCACTCACCCTACACCATTACTAGATATCCCCCAATTTACACGGGCAAAGCTATTTGCACTAGTGGAACAGCACTCATTGCCCTCCCTAACAAACAAAGCCCAAAAATATCGTATTTCATCACTAATTAATGCTTCCAGAGCAAACACCAATTACGATACGGACAAATAAAAGAATCGACTCGATGCCGGTAATAAAGGGGAGTTTTATCGAATCGAGAATCATGTTTGTTGTTCTGCCAGTTAAGCCTAATTTCGATTCTTTACTCGTTAATCGGTATGTGCAGCATTCGATTAACGAATGAATTTGTTTGAGGTAACTGTTGTGTGTTAATTAATGAAGGGTTATGTGATTGGTCGGCTGTTTAAGCTTTAATTTGGCATTAAGACCAGAGTATTTTAAATGAACAATTAATTAATTATTTGAAGTACCTAATTAAAACATGCAATAAGTCGGCCTCTAATGGTGGCGCACGCGTCGTTCATTCGGTTCCCTTTAAAACGGTTGAGCTAGATGGTGCTGATCGGTACGCCATGTTCGTGAACGGACGTCATGAATTGAGAAGAGTCATCTCTTACGCGACTCGGCGGTCTTAATTTTAATTGTTTTTAGTGTTATTAAATTTCACTTACCTTTTTTTAACTTGTTATATTGTATCCGTAGGTAGGTAAAACATGAATGATGGGACTTACGTTAGTAATATTTATTTATTTTGGAAGATTGTTCTTGGAAATTCTTGCTCGTTTTTCTCTATTAGAAACCAACTGTTTGGAATGCTTCACTAGCTTAAACTTACTGACTGAGTACTACTTATCTTGACAATAAATTCAAAAGTGTCTGTTAATGATTTATTTAAAAAAAAATCATTTTGAATTTTTATTTTGCTGTAATAACAATCAACATTGGATGAAATTCAAATATGCAGATGGCATAGCTATCATAGACTGACTGACTGACTTGATAATAAAAAAAAGGTTTCCTTCAAATAAGTTCTAGGTATTAAGTTCTTGTCGTTGAAGCGACGCTAAAACTCTGCTAAGACGATGCTGTGATGTAAAAAAGCTCAACAGACCGTAAGTAATACTAATGAAATTAAATCATTAAGGAAATGAATGTCGACGCAGAACATCAGGTAATTACGTCACTCGTGCTTAGTTTACACTGCGCCAGTAATAGCGCAAGTGGCAAGCGATAGTAGGTTCTGAAGCAAAGTTTAATAGTGGCACGGTTAATGCTGTATGAAGTTATAAGCGGCAGTAGAGGTTATAGTTAATAAAGTCTCGTTCGTGTATTGCTCTTCTGTTCAGTCGAAGTGGTTAAGTACATCCGTAAAAGGGGAAGCACTGGAGAGTTTTGTTTTTTTATATGTATTTTACTAATACTTGCCTGTGACTTTATCCGAGTGTTTTTTTTACATGATTCCTAACTTCTTAATACTGATAGTGAAATGCCAGAGCTTGTTACAAGCTAGTATTGAGATATTCTTTTTAATATTATTATGAATGAAGTATCAAAGTAGATAAGTATCAAAGTGTCACTTTCTTGTTGACAATACGCTATGAACTAAACAAGGCATGCCGAGACTCGTGAGTGCTTTAATTAAAATCACGCGGTGTATTTAAAATATTTCTGTTACATCTTCAATAAGGGCGTCCTATTTTCAAAAGTTTATTTTTAGACTTTCGTAGCCTAACGAACTCCTGAAGCAGTTTGACCTAATTTTTATCGAACTTTGCTACAATTCGGGTAATATTGAGAATTTTTATTTCTGATGAAAACGGTTAACAATGTATGAACTTCTGTTTTAAAGTTCGTAAGTGAGTGTTCTATTTTTGGAAAATAGTAATAGTCTATTTAATAAAATAATAATAATAATACCAGCCTACAACTGTCCCACTGGGCAAAGGCCTCTTCTCATACAGAGAAGGCATGAGCATTGATCACCACGTGCGCTCAAGGCGGATTGGCGATTTCAGATGTAAGTACCTAGGTATATAAATTATAAGTCCAGGTTTCCTCACGATGTTTTCCTTCACCGATGTCAATGATGTCCAAGATAAACTTAGAAAGTACATATGTCATTGAAAAAGTCACATTGGTACTTGCTCGTGCCCGCTTGCGAACCCACAACATCGTGCATAAGAGGCGCGCGCCTTAACCACTCGGCCATCTCTATAATTACGTAATACTTTGTGTAATTTAGAATCTAGTCAGGTGATCCCAATAAATGCCTGAGTAAGAAACCAGGCAACGTCAATATCTACTGGTTCATTTAGTATCTTGACAGCAACAATACTAAAATTCTCTTCCAACATCAAGTTAAAACCGTCATTTTGTTACTACAATTCTCAACTTCACTAAGAATTTCTTAACAAACCGACTACATAGAAAATAGTACAGAAGGTCTACTCTAGCCAATAGGCTATTCTAACTTATTAATTAAAACACACGCTTTACGTACAGCGAATGCAAGCACACGAGACAGATTTGAGATAGGGATACACGCGTACGTGTGAATGTGTGCGTGCTCCTGTTTTCACCTCTTGTCATCTGCAGGCCTAGTGCTAATGTAAAAGTATTCAAACCGAGTCGATTTTATAATTGGAAATACGGCGATTTTTTAGTTGAGAGAATATTTTTTTTGTATGTTTCTTGTAATGGATAAACACAAATAATATTCGGTTGATTTAAAAAAATATTTAAAGCCCTGAGTTCTATAGGCTATATTTTACTATCAATAAATTAGGGATCTTTAACAAACCTCACACGAACGAAGTCGCGAGCATAAGCTAGTATTTATCAAGAACAAATATTTTTCCTGTATCATGGATATGTTTACAAACATATAAACTCACATACACAATAATATTATAGATAGTTTAACTCATCTGTGCCATGTGCGTGCGCTTTAATTTGTATAACAGTGATGCGACAGCGTCGTTCGAGCAACACACAAATTAAAACTGTATAATTACGAGATCACGCATAAATCGCGCGCACAGTCACACCTTCGACACTCCATACAAACGAAACGATTTAGTTACCTACACTACTACCATTATGTATTTAATTTTTTAAAAGATGTTTTTGTTGTACATTTGTTTATAGTAGTAGATAATAATCAAAAGTTTTTTTTTTATTTAAGAAATGTAGGAATAGTTATAACTTAGGTTAAAAAGTGTCATTATAAAAAAAAATATAAAAAATGGAGCTACGTCTGCCAACAAATTTGGCAGAGATAAATATAGCGTGTAAAATAAATACTTATGTGAATAAACACTTTTTCAAAAAACAAAATAACAGCTATACAGATACGTACAGTCGAACAAGCTATTTGGTTTACAGGCAAAAATATTCATCTTTCTACTACAATAACAATATTTAATTTATTTGCTTCATATTGTGCATATAGGTAGCTACCAGTGATACCTACGACCTAGAGTTAAAAAAATGAAATAAAATAAAATATTGTGTGTGTGGTAGAAAGATGAATATTTTTGCCTGTAAACCAAATAGCTTGTTCGACTGTACGTGTGTGTGTTAATATCGCAGGGCTGCCATCTGCAAGCAAAAAATAGAGTACCTAACTAATAATAATACAAGCGTGCGCTCACTAATTATATTTTTACTGTGGCACAGTTGCGATATGTAACTACTTCCAATTTAAAAAAAAAAGGTTCGATTTTTCTTCACGTTTATTAAGCGCGCTCATACTGGACACTGAACTTCTGCACTATTCTGTCCAAACCTTGAGCAATAGTAGGTACCCTGTTAGCTGTTGACAGAAACCGTCTCAGTAAGCATTGAACTAATTGGTCTGTTACCCTTTTGCTAACAACTTGACTTTAATGGTCGCATTCTACAATTTACTTCTCGTTATTTCATTTGTCATTGTCGTGTTCTGTGCTTTTGTTTTTTTTTTCGTAAAAAAACATTATTAAGAAATGCTTTTTGTGAACGGATATTTTTGTTATTTTATTTAGTGGCAGTTACTAGCGACCCGCCTCGGTTTTGCACAGGTGCAAGATTTCTGTATAAATATACCATCCAAATTTCCGACTTTTCAAAATTTTCTTTTCATACAAAACTGGTTGTGACAATTTACGAACACAAATCGATCAAGCCGTTCTCAAGTGTTGATTTTTCATAGACGCTGCATTTGCTTTTTATTTATATTCCTATAGATTAACTAGCTCCATGTAAAACACTGGTATTCAGCTGCATCCGGTTAGACTGGAAGCCGACCCCAATATAGCTCTATTCTAGCTAGATTTCTCCGGCAAACGTAAAACCGATTTTGAAAATTGTTTTTATGGATAGGGTATGCTGCAAGGGTGCCCCCATATAAATTTTATCGAATTTGATTCAGCACTTTTTGAAAAATCAGCAAATACCCAAAAATTTTACATAGACGACGTTTTAGTTCCATCAATCTTTGTAGTAGTTAACTTGCATACTCTTCTTAATAGATTTGGATGAGAAGGAGGTACTAAAAAGCGGAAAACAAAAAGCTTTTTACAAAAAAGACAACCGCCTTTTATACTTTTTTATACTTGTAGATATTTAGTAGAGAACAAAATGTTATGGTAAGACTAGCTCTCACATACACTCTCACATACACTCTCACATACACTCTTACATACACTTGCAGACACCCATAATTTTGTTTTAATTTTAATGTATTTTTTTCTTATTTGATATGTTAAGTACCAACGGTTTTTGTTAACTAGAGTATATAATAATAATGCTGTACTATGGAAGAGCGGAGTCTTCTAACACAGGCATTATTTGCTTAAAAGGAGGCTCCAAACACTAAACCCTTTTTGTAAACTGAAGCATTAATAAACGTATTATTATTATTATTACTAGCTGACCCGTGAGCTGACCTGACAGACGTTGTCCTGTCCCTATCTACTTTACCTCTAAACCTACCTAGAGATAGGGTTGGTATAGAGGCCAACCTACCTATCCTACCAACACCTACCTAACTACCCTGTCTACCATTCCATTTTTTCATGAATTTCACAACTATATCAAAACTAAAATAAACCAAATCGGTCCAGCCGTTTTCGAATTTGAGCAAGACTAACGAACATCAGAGATAATCTAGATGTAATTGGCCACACATATGAATGCTTGCATAATAATAAAGCTAACTGCAGGTGTATAAAATTAGAGTACGTTAGCACATTTAAATATTTAGGTCTTAGTATAGAAAGATACTTTAATTGGAAAACGCATGTAACTGATATTTGTAATAGATTAAGATCTGTACTAGGAAAGTTTTATCAGTTGAGCAGTGTATTGAGTAAACACACGTTATTAGTTGTTTATTACGCGTTGGCTGACTCACTTATTAGTTACGGACTTATTGTGTATGGCAGAACATTTAAAACATATCTGCAAGATATAAAAAATTTACAGATAAGACTGATCAAGTTCCTAGTTAGCAAACAGGTTAAGAAAAAATGTAACAAAGAATATGAAAAATTATTTTCTATTTGTAAAATCTTGCCAATAGATATGAAAGTTGAGTATTTGATAGGTTTAGAACATTACTATAGCGAGGAGTACAAAGTAGGTGTTATGAATAAATATAATACAAGAAGTGTGAGAGAGAAAAGACTAGTCCAACCTAAAGTAACAAACTACTACGGAAAAAGAACGTCCAGATATTTAGTGCCAAAAGTATTTAATAACATAGACATTTTAAGAAACAATTGTACTCTAAGTAAAGGTATTTTCAAATGTAAATTAAGAAATTGTCTTCTCGACAACGAGGATGCGTCATCGGGTGCCTAATTGCTTCGGAATGTATTGTTTATATTATGATACGTTGTAAGTTTACATAAAGAATGTTAATTTTAAGATAGTAATAGGTATATTAGTTATAGTTTAATTAATTTTGTTGTGAAAACATACGAGCGCTTCTCGCCATCAAACTGAAAAGTTTGGCGAGATACAATATTGTAAAATAAAATTAAATAAATAAAATAAAATATGAAAAAAAAAAAAAAAAAAAAATCAATTTAGTTTTGTACCTATAGATAGGAGATACATTTTTATTTTATTACGCAGTTATTCTACTTCAAAGCGTACTATCTCCATATTTAAGCCGAAATTCGGTATCTTATAACCCGTTAACCGCAAAGGCCAATAAATCTTACCCCAGACGCCTAACCTTACCAGTATTCACTTACTTTAGACGTATATTTTACTAGCACGATGTGAATAACACTGGGGTTACTAGTGGTCAAAGGGTTAACCGGCTAAGGAAATTGTTTAAAATCGACAACATAATGTTAAATAATTTGTCAGGTTTAGAATAATAACCTGTGTTGGCCCAGTGCTGGGCAAACGTCTCCCTTATAGCCTTCAATCTTCCCTATGTGTTGCCCTCTCTGACCAAACTCTCATAAACATCACTAAATTGTCACGCCGTCGTTACCTCGACCTCCCTCGGCAATGCGGACGTCTTCAATAGTTTTAATAAGGCATCCAATAATTTTCGTAAAATCTGCTGGCAATTTATCAGTGGGACAATTTTATAAATGTTATTCTAAAGGTGTGTCCAAACACAGCGCGGCAAACGTGCGCGGCACGCCTCCCGCTGCGTTCCAATCTAGCTGCCGCGCGCGAACAGTGTTAAGGTGCGTACGGACTAGAGGCAGCCTCGGGGCAGAGTTGGGCGTAATCAACTACTTTTGTAATCGGATTAATAATCTGATTGAAAGTTATCATGAATACATCAATCATGATTACTTTTAATCTTGATTACTTTCAATCATGACTACATTTGTAATCATTAGTTTTGATTACAATAGTCAGTAATCTTAATTACATGGGTAGATTTGATTAATTTTTTAAGCATATTTTTAATAAATGCGGTTCTATATTCAATCAGTACGTATCTTGTATGTCTGCGTTTTTCTAAAAACTTGTGATCCAATTTGGATGTCATGGACGTTTTGTACTCTTTCATTATTTAAATCCTTAGGTAAATTCGAAAAAGAATTTCTGCGTGCTCAATTGCATATTTTCGAAGATACGGCACGCGGGGTGCGGGAGTTGGGTGGGGTACGGGGTACGGCCGGTAAGCCAATCGTCCGCCGCCTGCGCCCCGTTTTTTGCTATAGCGCAAGCAGTCAGTCTGTATAATAGTGCGCAAGGATATAAACGTAAACTGATTCACGAGTCTAAACCGTGACGTATTGGCTTATGTGTTTGGTGTTTAAACAATATTATTGTAAAATCAGTATTTATTGTAAAATGACGTCAAGTTCTTTTTCGTCTTTATCTATTAATTCAGAATCTGAAACCGTGCACCATGAACAACTTGAGACATTACCATGCATTCTTGATGGAAATTTTTTTACGTATTCAGAATCGGAGTCTACGAGCAAAAAGAAAGTGGCAATTTGTACATTATGTCGGCCAAAACTAGTTAAAATTAGTGATTTTAATAATTCTACATCATCAAATCAATCAATCATTCATCAAATTTTGTAACTCATCTCAAACGAAGACACGGGGAAGAAACATACAATGAGTATCAGAGTTACTTGAAAACTATGAAAAAAAATAAACGGTCTACTAGAACATCCAACCAAC
Source organism: Charanyca ferruginea (assembly GCA_947361185.1). Taxonomy (NCBI): domain Eukaryota; kingdom Metazoa; phylum Arthropoda; class Insecta; order Lepidoptera; family Noctuidae; genus Charanyca; species Charanyca ferruginea. The sequence continues at coordinate 22,193,407 of OX376068.1, read as the reverse complement.
TGCAACCAGATATTAGAGATGGTAGTACTAGTGATGTACCTACTGATCGAACGATTTCACAGGACCAATTTAATGAAAATATGTTAAAGTTTTTTATTCATTCTATGATTCCTTTACAAGCAATAGACGATCACTTTTTAAAAAAAAAACTTTGGTGATTTAAATATCTCTGCAAATGGATTGAACGTTCCCAGTAGAAGAACTTTGGGTCGATTGATTGATGATTTTTACACTTTAATAAGGCAATTACAAAAATCAAGAGTGAATTGCGCGATGTAGATGAAGTCTGCACAACTGCCGATATCTGGTCGGCAAAAACAAGAAGTTTTTGGGCGTTACCGCACACTGGCTCGACACAAATCTGAAACGGAAGTCGGAAACACTGGCTTGTCGAAGATTTTCAGGTACGCACAGCTACGACCGGATAGCTCTTTTACTTGAAGCAGTACATGCTGAATTTGGTCTCGACTCCCGGAAAGTGCTGGCTACAGTTACTGATAACGGTAGTAATTTTGTAAAAGCATTTAAAGAGTTTGGCAAAAACGTGGAAAATTGTGAAAATTTTACTCATAACATTGATGACAATTCAGAACCCGCAGAAAGTTCTATCCTCGAAGAAGATTCTCACATCGAGGTCATTTCTGTGGCACACTTTAGTACTTATAATGAAGTTGATCCGCTAGCTTTTGACGAAAATATTATTCCACAGTCAATAATACTAGAATTGCCTGTACATTTAAGGTGTTGTGCACACAAGCTAAACTTATGTGCCACTACGGACGCCAATAAAGTATTTCGAAATAACGACACAAGTATTGGCAATATTCATAATCAAGTTATTAAAAAATGCAACAACTTGTGGAACTCCGCCGGCCGGCCTAAATCGGCTGAAATAATACTTGACATTGTTGGTCATACCCTTTCCAAACCGGGAATCACTAGATGGAACAGCCTTTATGATTCACTGAAACAAATTGCATCAATACAGGAGAAGAGTGTACAGCTGCACGTGGCATTAGGAATGACAAACTTTTTACGTGATAATGATTTCCATTACATAAAGGAATACTTGCGTTGTTCAAAACCAATAGCAGAGGCCCTGGATATATTACAAGGCGAACAAGACATGTATTACGGTATATTATTGCCATGTTTAGTATCTTTGCGCAAAAAGTTGCAAAAACTGAATAGAGAATCTCTTACTTTTTGTCAAATGTTGGTAAAGAAATATTTGGAGAGCGTAGAAACGCGATTTGCTGAGTTTTTTGATTTCTCCTCAAAAGTAGCTCAAAATGCAGCAGTTGCTGCAATGTCTTACCCCAGATTCAAGGACAAATGGCTTGCTTGTGTTAATATAGAATACCATTCCATAATCAAATCTATTTTTAAAGGAGCTGTAATCAAGGAAATCCATGAGGCACCTGAAACGCTTCAAGTCACACCTAATACTTAATATATATGAAGACAGCTATTTTGAGTTTGACACTGATTCTTCAGAGCCTGATTCGGGAGATATGTACCAAATACAACGCTCAAAGGCAGATGCCATTATTTCTCATTTTTTAGCGGACCAGGATCGGGATGTATCGATGCTAAATCGATACCCTGAAATTAAACGTGTTTTAAAAAAATATAACACACCTCTTCCGTCATCGGGTCCTGTCGAAAGACTTTTCTCATATGCGACCATGACCAATTTACCTAAATCACACAGACTTTCGGATGAGATGTTTGAAAAGAGGGTGCTTTTAAAATCTAATTTAAGCCACACATGGCACACATAAAAATAATTCTTGATTGTTTTCTTAAGTATAATAATTATTAAAAAATTGTAATTCATGAGACTGATCAAAAAATAAAGATGATTTACAATGTTAATGATTTTATTTTTCGAATTCCTAAATGTAGTTAGTATGCATCAATCCAAAAAGTAATCAAAATAACGATTACAAACTAATAATCATTAATCACCGATATGATGATTACTTTCTTGATTAATTTCCGTAATCTGTAATCTTGATTGATGATTACAAAATGTAATCGTAGTCCTTAATCATTAATCTGATTACATTTTGCCCAACTCTGCCTCGGGGTGCGCAGCCTCGCCACGCACGGCTCGTGTGTGGGCTGCCTCGGTACAAAATTAAAACAACACGAGGCAGCAGGCCAAGGCAACTTGCCTCGAGTCGAACCACGACGGCGCGACATTCAAAATGGCGCCGGATCGTCTTTAAAGCTGATTTACTTCTGCGTCTGTCATAGTCAAAACACCGACCACTGATGGCTCGCGCCGCCGCCGCGCCGCGCCGCGGCAGACTCGCGCAAGGCACGCCTCGGGCTGAGGTGTGTACGCACTTGAGGCAACAGGGCGAGCTGTGCGTGTTCGGGCGAGGCTGCCTCTAATCCGTACGCACATTTACTGTTCGTTCGTCGGTGATTGTGTGTGGACGTATTTTATTTTAATTTAACAAGCAATATGGATAACGAATCAACTATTCGCCTAATTGAAATATATGACTCTTATAGTGCAGCAAGCAAAGCTACAACACACGCGACCGCTTTCATTGTGGTCTGAACGCGAAATAAATAGCGCGCGCGGCGTGTCTCGGTTATGCGGCGCAGTTGTGCCGTGCAAACATTTCTGGATATGTGTAAACTTGACGCGTGGCAAATTATGTTCTGCGAATGCCGCGCGCAACTGCCGCGCTGTACTTGGACACACCTTTATCTCAGTCTTAATCTGTCAAAAATTCCTTTAATTTTAATCTCAGTCTTAAGAATTATGTCAAAAATGCCTTCAATTCTAATCTCAGTCTCAATCTGTCAAAATGCCTCTAAATTACCAATATTTTTTGACATTGGCTGTCACTGAGTTTTTTTAAATCTTTATTTATTTACAGAACTTTTAACAAGATGCCAGTCCCATTGTGGCAAAACTTAACCTCACTGAGATGAAACTGCGTCTAGGTTTTAAATGTTTTATTTAGGTGCATGAAGAATCATGGCGAGATCCATACATTCATTTGTATGAAAAAAAAGATATATTTAGAGGGTTTAAAATATTTTCCAATTTGGAGAATACATTACCAGGAGTAGATTGATATACTATTCATATTTTTAAACCCCCGCATAATAAAAATATTTTTAAATGAAAATAACAGTTTTTCGTTTTATATCATAGCCCATTTTGTGTTAATAAAAAAAAGAAAGTTACAAGTGGCATTAACGGATCTATCAAATAGGCAGACAAGTGATGTGAATCGTTGTTTTATAATGGCGGAGTTGAAAAACTACATTGCCTTTTGGGGAGGCCTATGTCCAGCAGTGGACGTCTTTCGGCTGAAATGATGGTGATGATGATTGATTAATCATTATTTGTGATATTATTTCCCATAAAACGGCTGTCAGTGTCAATGTTACTATCTGCTGCCGTTTCGTTCTGAAATAATGACCTTTTCGTTTAAGTTTTCACTTTTAACATCCATTTTTATTGCGAGGTTTTAAAAATACTTATACTTATATACTCTTTAGGTACCCAAGAGTATAAAAATAATAATTTCAACTTCCCTAAACATCTTTATTTTTTTTGTACAAATCCTGCCATGATTCTTTGGTCTTCTGATCAATAGTGTCCCGAGAGGTAGAGAAAAAAGTTCTAAGATACGTAGAAAGAAAAAAAATGCGTACCACCAAATACCAAAACAACACGGATCAAATACCTCAGAACTGATACTGTCGATCATCGTTTTTAAATACTAGAATTCGCCGTCCGTTCGTCCGTCCGTTCTGGTCGTTGAGCGACCAGAGAATCGTATGCGCTGCGTCCAAAACTCTCAAAGTTTTGTCGAAAAAAACAAATAAAAGAAAGTATTCTTTATCTTTAAAAAAAAGGTACTAAAAGATAGATAATAAAATTGTCTGTAAGATAGTAAAAGTTTCGTTTTAATATTCCTGGTAGATTTTATGTGACTATCAATGTTTTGTCCGCGTCAGACACAACTTCACGATTTAATTATACTATTTAATATGAACTTATTCAAAAATATTCTTAAGAGAATGTTCTAGTTTAACATATATTTTTTTCAAATCATTTACACTACACATTTTGACGTGATTGTCAGTTTAAAATCTGCAAAAGTCGCTTGTCGGCAAAAGGCGCCCTAAGATAAAATGGGAATAACGTGATCGAATATAAAAAACATCAATCATAGAGTTTTATGACACACGTAAACAAAAGGACACAGCACATGAGTCTCCATCCCTCTCTCTTCATCTCCATCCATTAGAGCGAGACACAGCATGACCTACATTGCATGCAATTATTGTTTTTTGTTGTCATTGTAATTTCAACAGCAATATTTTGTCGCAGGTGTCGGTAATGACTCGTATGGTCCCGTCTCCTGATTGGTTCATTGGAGTGGACAGCTTCGACCTTTGTGTGGATGGAAACTGGCTTGACAGCATTACTATTGAGGTAAGTATGAAAATGAGGTTTTAAAATAATAAAATTGGCGTCTCAAAAATTATATCTATGCTTACTTCATTTGTATTATAAAGTTTTATTTTTTGGCCATGCGATTTTGGTGAAGTTTGGTACATACTAACTGCCACACTCAGAGACGTCAAACTTTAATTGACCAACATAACTTGGCTTCTCAATCTGTCATATTTGTGAGTGACAACGTCCCAATTTATGTTGATCGATTAAAGTTAATGATTCATTATTATTAAGTGACGTCTCTGAATGTGGCAGTAAGCTCGAACCTTAGAAAGGACATTTTCCGAATCCGCTTCGTCTGCGTCGGCGATTATCGATATATACGCGGATGAAGTCGCGGGCAAAAGCTAGTAAATATATAAAGTAAGGACGATAATGTGGGTGTTTCCTTTTAGGTTCAACTGTCAAAGCTAAGTCTCACTAATCAAAGGCTTAAAACTTGAAGTAACAAGCGATTAAATCCTCTTTAGAATTACTTCAGCTTAGTCTCCAAGTAAGTCTTGAGGGAAAACTAAAGTACTATAAATACAATTAACTGTTCATTAATAACAACTTATAAAGACTTGTGTATATCTTTAAGCAGTCGCTAATACGCTTTGTATTAGCTTTTCAAACTGCAAGAATGTGGAAACACGACATATGTAGGTATTTTTAGAAAAACTTCTTTCATGATTTAACAATTCTTGGTACTGGGTTTTTGAGAAAGAATGAAGTTCGGTTTTAGTGATACGACAATATACAATTTTTAGCATAATGACGTAAAATTAATTTTCATCCCACCATCTCGGAAAGAGTATTTTTAATCTTCAATATCTGAGTGGAAAAGCCGTTTTTATTCTCTAGAGGATAAAGTAAATTTATCTTCAATATCTGAGTGGAAAAGCCGTTTTTATTCTCTAGAGGATAAAGTAAATTGAATTTAGAACATCGTGTGCACTAAGTTTGTGAATTAAAAAAAAACATTAAACCTATTTACTGCTACCTCTATGGTGCCGAATATATCATACAACTTTTTTTTAATTTGTTAAAAACTCAGACTTTGTAAACGTTTTTTTTTTTGCATTTAGTCATTTCCTCGCTGAGGTGGAATGAAAAGTTACGTGTTGCACTCGAGTGCAAAGATTTTTCACCTCGTGCTCTTTTGATTCCCTCGCTTGCTCGGTCATCAAAATTGAACACGCGGTTAAAAAGCAACTTTGCACTCTTGTATAACAAATAACTATTCTTCTTTAAAAAGATAATTATGTCAGCCATAGTTAACTACACACTTTACAAATGGCCAGCTAACACAAAGAGGTGAAAAGCAGTAGGCTGCATGAATGACGTAAAATTTATTTCTTACGACGTAAAAGTTTGCGCGATGGATGAATGGATGTGTATTACTCGTTTACGTTCCTCTGAATGGAATTAGGTGAAATTTGGCAACATTGCTCTAGTTTAACACAAAAAAAAAATTTGGACTTTGGGCTTGTAGACAAAACTGTGATGCGACGTCACATTGCACACATCTGAGAGAGAGAGAGAAAGTTAGTAGCCCGTTGTAACATACTTTCACTCAGCAGATTACTGCGATGCCACGTCGTATCGCAGTTTTGTGTACAAACTCTTAGGCTTAGTTCTAAAGTTTATGCAGACGAAGTCGCGTCTAATTCCAAGGAGATTCTTGAATATGTTTTGTCATTTGCAGGTTGATCCGCTAGACGCAGGAACAGATAATGGGTTTACATTCACCGCCCCCAACTGGCCGACTGCTCCACAAGGAGTGGCATATCGAATCACGTCCAAATATCCGTCACACCCAGCTGGATCTTTCTTCTACCCGCACTTGAGGAGATTACCACCGATTGCTACGTTCCAGTTTATAAAGGTATAGTTTCATGTGGTCATCATGTGGGTATCCATAGAGCTAAAAGCCCAACTAATTATATAAATTAGAAAAGGTATACTTGTGTCAAATCACGTTTAGACAATTTAGATATTTGGATAGGCGTCAGAAAGTTAAATATCTCACTGCTTTGGCGGCTTTGTGTTAAATTAATGCAAATGGTTGACGAACTTCAAAATTATTGTTTCAGATCAATTCTTACTATCATTTCTTATCAAAATTCAATGTTTTACAATTCTGATCTCCGTTCTTTTCTCTGATCTAACTTTACTTAACCCAACACAATGCAAAAACAACTATTTCTATAACTTCCAACAGCTACGCGAATACGAACTGTCAGAAGTATTCCACCGCAACACTGATGACAAACGATACGACATTTTGCAATTGGACAAGATGAACCATAACAACATAGATGTACTGGATGGCAACAGAGCACTGGCCATTGCCGAGGAAGTGGAAAGAGTGGAACAGGCGCCAAGAATATACTCTGAAGGATCCATGACCACGCCGGATGAGGCTTACGCGTATTATTCTATGTAAGTTTATATTTAATGTTTAGAGATAATAATTTAATGTCATGCATGGCTAGTAGGCTGGCCTATTCTTGGAGCAAAGAATCAGCATTGCCATACAACGTGGCAGCTCCCAGTCTTGTGGGCACCTGTCTTATTGGCAGCGATGCGGATGAGATTTTTCTGGCCTATGAACTCCCTTTTCCTCAGTTTTGTTCATAATACTTTTAATTTTGGTCTTAGATGTACCAACATCTAGGTACATACCTAGTAAAGATTAATTTAGTAAAGATAAATTAATTTCAGTTAGAAATATTCTAACATAGTAATATACAGGAATATTGGGCATCTGATTATTAGTAGTAGAGTAAGGGCCAAATATTCAAACTCTACTCAATGTGATGATGCCGCTAAGTCTCGTACTATGACAGTTATTTTGACATAAAGTGATAGAGACAGCACGAGACGCATCTTAATATTGAGTAGCGTAGGTATGACTGTTTAGCCATTAGTCACCCAAATTGAGTCATTGTGACACTTGTCAAGTACCGTAAATGCGGAAAAATTAAAATTTTAACTTGGCACCTCTTGAAAAATTACAGTAGGTAAAGGTTCTGATTAAAAAGAATGATTATTGTCAAACGGTTTTCCATTTTTGGCCAGAGTTTTAAAAAAACCCGCACTTACGATACTTATTTAGCTACTCTTTGCAAATCACAATAATATCTTGCGTGACTACTCCAACAAAGTATTGATTGAGGAATACAGACAGTCGAAGTCTGCAGTACATTTTTGCTAAACGTAATCAGCATAGTCAACAATTGAAACACAGCAACGTTGCCTCAGCTCCATTAGCATCCATGATGGATTTCGAAGTACAGTATTTTAATATTGATTTTAAAATGCAATTTTTTAACTTTACATACAAAAGGTGTTGCATTTTTCAAATTCATGTGACGATTTATCTAAATTCAATTGTTGAAAACTATTTTTTTTCTATCTAAATTCTATTCTTGAACGCTAATCTTTTGAACACTTTTAAAGTAGTCACGCCTCCTCGAACCTATTGAAAAGCTCTTTAGAAAATCTAATTGCACTTTTCCTGTAGAACGAAAACGACACCGAGTACGACCGAAGAGCCTCGTTCGGCTAACGAGCTCCCGACTTCGGCACCTGTAGTCAGCGACAGGTCAGCTCTCAAAAGCCTGGCCCGTAGGTACCGAGCGCGGCGAAGACGCAAGTTCCGCACAGACAACACGGACCCTGCTGAGCGGAGAAAGCGGAAAAAATCTAGTGAGTTTTTACTACAATACATTTTAGGGTTGTCTGTCATTTTCAAGAACTTTTTTAGACCTTTAATTTGACGTGTACGACTTGTTTATACATTGTGAAGATTAGACATGAATGCAACTAGCTTCAACTTTCTGACTTTAGTTAGTCAGAAAGTTGAAACCGACTCTTTCACAATTCAAAAATGTTTGGGTTTTTAATTGAAATAAATACTTTGACTTTGACATTGGTGCCGAATGCTTGACACAAACTAAACTAAAATCTAATTTTATTGCTATTGGCATCTCTTACTACTATCTAGGCAGCTGAAGAAAAGGACTTTACTAAGCTAGAGATGTCAAATTAGATTTTTCCTTGAACTGTGCCGTGTTTTTAGTTAATAGTTCTGAAATGACAACTATAATTGTATGAAATGACAGCTCTTATTAATATCTGAGTCTTTCTTCTTATATTGGAGAGAAAGAGATATAAATAGCTTAAAATAAGTTAAGTTCGTGCACAACATAATTGACACCATTGAGTTCTTGATTTTAAAAGAGTATTCTTATATATTATATTATAATATATATCAATTGTAATTATAATTGTATTGTATGTATAATTGTAATGTAGGTATTCTTATTATTATATAGATTATAATCTATAAGAATACTCTTATATATATTCTTGGTCGTTCTTCTTAAACTTACTATTTGGAATAAACAGCTAACTTTATTTTTTTTACCGACTGACTTTTTTCAATTCAAAACTGCCTGTAAATGATTTAAGTATTTGTCAAGAAAATATAGACAAAGTATTTTTTTGTATTATTAGAAGACAAACAAGCCAACAACATGATGACAAGCGAATATGTGCAATATTGAAGGCAATGCAGTTACGATAACTGTCAAATGTCTCATGTGCCTGTAATAAATTACACTGACTCCCTTACCCTTTAAACCCGATCACAGCAATGCAGTTTGAGGGCAGAAAGTACCTACGGTGGTAGTAATAATGGTTAATTTACATTACATTTACATTTCATGTTCATTAAAGAAAAGGAATACTTAGAAGTGGGTGCAGGAAACCAAAAGGTTTTGTGGAGAGAGCCTAGGAATCGTATGATGACATGAAAACTTAATTGGTTTAAGATATTGCCAGAGCTTTTGTCTAGCAGTTTCAATTACGTATTATCATCTTTTTGCCCTCATCTCATGTTATTTGGATTCAGCGCAACACGTTTTCTTCTTCCGTTATGATATTACTGACTTCCTTCTATTCCATATCATTCTTCACACAATGCATCCATCATCTTTTCTTCGACCTTACTCTTCGTCTCCATCCATCAACATTAATATACATAACTCTAGTTTCAATATGTATACGACAGCTATTTCTTTCTCTCAGTAAATAAAGTTCTTGATTAATTTGCTTCAGGACACAATTAGCCAAAGTAATATGGGCTTGTACAGTCTCTTTGTCCGCGCAAAAGCCTCTGAGAGACACATAAAAGAGAATGAAAGTAGGAAGACCGGTATTAAACATACGCATCTTAAGTCGACCCTAGTTTAACTCAGGTCATTGCCTTTCCTAATCCTGGGTCTCGTTGACTTAATAACATATATTTTTTCATACTACCCAGAGTGTTTCGGTGTACTTTCAGATCATTTAACATCTGAAAGATGGCAGAGGTCGCTCTCTCGTGCTTACAGCCATTTGTAATCCGCAAAGAGGCATGAATTACTTGTCTCCTTTATAAAATATTCTTACTGCGTTAATGGATATTAAGATATACGTGTATAATCTTATTTATGTTTACCTATTTTACTCAAGACTTTTATGTTAATATCGCAAGGACGCGTATGTTGAACATACAACACCAATTATGCCTATCGAAGAATTATGTCTGAAGCTTAGCTGATGTTTGGTAAAAATCGACATTAAACTACTTCTTCTATCGTTTTGGCATGAGATACGCAACAAATCTCATTTAATCTTTATTCACAGGACTGCTAGACTGCCGGGTTTCAGAATGGAGTGATTGGAGTCCTTGCCACAGTGATGGTGGCTGCGTAGGCTCTGCAATGCGTACACGCCGAATACTTCGAAAACAGCGGCCCGGAGGCGCGCCATGCCCGCCCACAGCACTTACACGGTGGTGTGCAGCCAACTGCACAGCGCAGGACTCGCGCGAAGACTGGCGAAATAATCTCACGTAAAATAATTCGTAATTTGAATTATTTGATTTTCGAATATGTTTTTTTTTTATTGATGCCATGGTTTGGAGCATTTTTAAGGTAGTCCACCTATCTGTGGTAGAGAAAATCTATTGTCTTTAAAGGTCCGAGATGCGGTGTTCCAAATTCCAAGAGTGTATTGCGCAAAAGTATATCCTAATAGTCTAAGTGTATACTTGGTAGCTCCACCAAGATAGTGTTGGATAAGAACTTGGCTCCAAAGCATGAGGTCGGTATTATTAATAAGGCACAATTCTTAATTAGTAGCCAGATTCGATTACATTTTGAAACTTTCCTTTAAACTATTTATTATGACTGTTTATTGTTTAGCATCTGTGTCTGTCCGTCCAAGTATAATTTTGTTTCGATTCCATTAATCATTTCGCAATTCAATTAATTTTGTATGTAAAGTGGCGTGGCGTGTAAAAATAAAATAAAAATGTAAAAATTAAATAAAAATAGTAAGAGATGACTGTCAATGTTGGAAAATAATAGATAGTATTCGGTTCATTAACGCTGTACCTAATTAAGCTTCTATCTATTTTGTTTGTTGGTCAATTATTGTTAAGAGTGACTAAGATTTAGGATTTATAAGAGAAGTCACGTGGCGTTACATTATAACTGAATAATTTGAAAAATAAAAAAATCTTTTATGCATGTGAAAAAAAAACAAACATTTCTTCCAAAAAAACCTTAGAATGACGCTTTCTAATCCCTTAGAAAAATAATTCAGAATTTTTTTTTTTAAAGTATAAATTACAGATTTTTGCTCTAGTACAAAATGATATCGTGTCTTATAATAGTGAAGATTAATAAAGAAAATAATAGATTTATAATTTTAATTTATTAACGTTTTTCCATAACCTTTTTCAATATTTTTACTCTTTATATCCCTGACAATACTTTGGGAGTTAATAATAGAAAAAATACATATCGTTTACTTAAGTGTTTAACTTTGTGACAGTAATTCAATAAAAGTGTAGCGATTATTTTAGTGTAAAATGGATCCAAAGATGCAGCTTTTATTTTTCATACAAATAAGTGTAAAAACTTTTGATGATAAATAAAAATAAATAGACTTCTAGGCGCTGGATTCTGAGAAAAGAAGTTTGTTTATTTTTATCAGCTAATAAGTATTAAAGTAAGTCTGTACTTAGGTAAGTTAATGAATAATCACAAAGCCTTCTGTGAGACTAAGAATTTTATTTGAGATTGTAATTAATTTTAATATTATTAACATTGGTATTACAGTGCTTAGTAGATGTTGCGTAGTGCCATTCATAGAAGGGAAGCGGACTAAAATTTAAAAGCTAATTTTGATATCCCATTTTCACAATGTACGGGAAAAAGTAAAGGAGATGTTTCTGCTTCGGTTCGTCTTCATAGAAATGCGATTGTAATAGCATCTTTGTTACACCAAATTAGTGGAGGTTCACGTAATCGAAAACTCTTTAGCAATTTGCTTTAAATGCCAAAGAACTACTTAAGTTAGACTTAATTTTGAACTGACGGAGGTTTTTCGAAGATCGATTTAACGACAATTCAGTTATTTAAAAAGAAAATTGCTTCACATTAGAACCCCTGAATATTGTAAAGGGCTGTTTTACCGCCTTCCAATAATAAGTTCCAATTAAATTAGCAGATAATTTCAAACAAATTCTGTCCCATTTATTAATATAAAAATATCTGGTCAATAGAGAGGTGGTGAAACAAGCCCTTAACCTGTCAATGTGTGAGTCGATCTTATAACTTTAAAGGAAAAGTTGTCACAACATCTAGATAATAATAAAAGCTATAGTTTAACTGTAAAATAGAGCCAAAAAAGCTGAAAGTGTTAACCTTAGTGTAATACTCGGAGTATGTGTATTTTTTACAATGTAAATTATTCTGATTTCAGTAATAAAACATCTTGAATAAAGAAGACTTGTTTTATTTTTATTGTAACCTTTGACGGGAGAAAAGATGGCGGGTTGAAATAGGTCAATCTCTTGACTTATGGACTCGGGTTTAAAGGCTGCATTTTTCTGTAGAAAGCTCTCGTAAAATAAAGTCGCTGTTTTTGTTTAGAAGGACTTTATCCACGTAATGGGAGGCAATCATTTCGTAGTATTTTTATTTGTTACTTTTGTTAAGTGGTACCTATTTATTATTATTTACTTATTTATGCTAACAGTGGCTTGTGGCTAAGTAAATACCTTACGGATCGATCGGTCAAGGTTAAGCTACGCTTGCCGCGGTTCGAAAGAGGATGGGTGACCATCCATTTCGTACCGAGACACATCCGTGTCTCGAAAGGCACGTAAATACGGTGGTCCCGGCTGACATTCGTAGATCTTTGACAGTCTTTATAGCTAGTCAGACGCCAGTAAGTCTGACAACCAGCCTTACCCAGGTGTATCGTGCCTAGTAACTGGGTTGTGGACGTCAGAGGAGGCAGTCGCTCCATGTAAAACACTGGTATTCAGCTGCATCCGTTTAGACTGGAAGGCGATCCCAACATAGCTGAAGAATGTATCTAACTACAATAGTTTTTGAAAGGAAGTTCCTTAAGAGGAAACACAAGGGCCGTTTTTCTTTTTATTTTTTTAAACATTGCCTACACTAGGCTAGGTTCGACGGCTCGCTTCTAATAGGTGCAAAGGAAATTATATTTTATGAATTTTGCGGTCCACATGTTGATTTTTACTCGTTTTCGAGACTAAAACTATCGAGTACCTAATACCGAATGTGAGTACGGATCTATAGTGTGGACAGTGGAATTCAGGGCTCGAAGCGATTGGAATTTCCTGATTTCTTTCGCGTTTATACTCGCAGCAAACAAAAAACTGATTCGTGTTTTTTTTTATACACAAGACTGGGTTGGTTGACAACCTCTGGGGTAAACCTAAGTTCAGCTGTGGACGGCAATAAGTCTGATATTATGATTATGATGATGCCACAATTTTCTTTGTCTAAAAGACTGTTGCTATTGTTCAAAGTCCACGATATGAACTTAAGTTCAGCAGCACTAACAAAGAAATATTGACTGTGTGTAAAACGAGAACCAAAGCCTTCGGTTTTTTCTCGATCGAGTAGAATTGTATGTTAATAACGTACCGTAAAATACCAATACAAGTATCTTATGCATATTTTTCTCACTATTCATTCATTACTTTAGTTAATCTATATCTTTCTTTTATCCATCTAAACCAGCGACACGCCCCGGCATCGCACGGGTACAATGTAGATCAAACTACAAAGATGTTATAATAAATCTTTCTCTTCTATCACTCTATCTAATGATGAAAACACGCAATAAAATCAGTTTAATAGATCTAAGCATACAGAAGGACAAACGGCACGAAGTGACTTTATTTAATAGGTACTATGTAGAGATACTTGTCATGTGTACTGTCCATGAGATTGACAGGACACATGACAAGAGACAGCAAGACAAAATGGACAAAAGTCATAACGGAATGGCAACCACGCGACGGTAAAAGGAAAAGAGGCAGACAGGCAAAGAGATGGACAGATGACATAAGAAAGGTGGGAGAGGCTATCTGGTCAAGGAAAGCCAAAGAAAGAGAAGAATGGAAAAAGCTGGAAGAGGCCTATGTATCACAAGACACGCTAATCACTGAACCGGGCAACCCGATGTGTTAGTTTATAAGTTAGTGATGATAATATACTGTAAGTTTAGTCTTAGCAATAAAGGGTTAAAAAAGAAAAAAAAATATGTTTTAACACATGTTTAAACATAATATAATAAATATGCCTTTTATACCTGATGAAAGTCCCTGAAATGGGGCTAAACCCTAAAGCCGTTTAAGTACGTATACTTTCTTAAATAAGTGCACATTATTACTCTATCTATTCTTAAAATGTTTGCCATGTTATGTCTGGTGACACTGGGATCTGAGTCCATAACAATTTTCTAACAGATAAAATATTAAAATTGAAAGCGTCTTATTGACCTACTTTTAATACCTGATAGAAATTCTCACATCACTGCTCATAAAATAACAAATGGAATAATTTTCTCTGCACAAAAGAATGAAGGAATGAATGCACTGTAAAGGAAAGATAGAAATAAGAAATAAAAGTAGAATCTTAAGGAAATAGGTCAAGCTTCTTGTAGATACGTAAGTGATTAAGCTTGTAACCTATTCTGTTTTCAATCATCATCCAGAGGGTGTCGTCGAAGGCGATTAAGGGAAAATTTGGAAGTCGGGTAGTTGCGGCTTCCGTGTACTTAACAACTTCACTGCGATCCCCAAGACGCCTGCCAAGCGTTGTGATTATGGCAACCCCCCCGTACCCCCGGAGGCCTTTGTTCAACAGTGCACCCCTTCCAGCTGATGATGATGATGAATGATGACGACACGGTTGGCGCTATGGCTGAGCGATTGGCTGCGGTGGTACGTGTCGTTGGTTCGATTCCGGGTTCATCATCTGCGTAGCCTTTTCCCAATTAGGTACTTATGTTGGAGTCGGCTTCCAGTCTATATATATGTAGGATCAGGAGGAGCGAGGAGGAGTGCCGAGCAGCATAGTACATCGTCAAGACTATAGGCGTTCCCCTTATCCAATTAGGGATAAACAAGACCTGTAAAAACTATTACACACTACATAAAGAAAACACAATAGAAATGGTAATTAGTAACAAGAATAAAGTAAGTTAAAGGTAAAGGTAACAATACAGTTTATCGAACAGACCATTAAGGTCCCACAGTTCGTACAGTGGCCAAGCCACCCAATGATAAACGAACAAACCCTTAAGGTTTACAGTTCGTACAGCAGCCTAAGCCACCCAATGATAAACGAACAAACCCTTAAGGTTTACAGTTCGTACAGCAACCTAAGCCACCCAATGATAAACAAACAAACCCTTAAGGTTTATAGTTCGTACAGTAGCATAAGCCACCCAAATACAAAGTGTATCGCTCGCTAGCAGCAAGCCTATAAAGCTATGTGGATATACAGCGCTGTACTGCGACAGTATTGTCGTGAGCAGGAGCTCTTTACTGAGTCGAATCCGAGAATCGACTGCCATAAATACATTTTTTTTTTTTGTTTTTTCGGATTTGCATCTCGCAGGTCAACCTAAGTGGTTGTCGGCTGCTTAACCGGACTTTCCTGTGGTGCCTTAAAAACTTATTATTTTTATTGCCTCCAGCCGGGGCAAAATAGCTTACAAACTAAGCGACTACACGCTAAGGGCACCCCCTGTGGGGTACGAGCCTCGGCTTAGGGCGTCGCTGGGAGAGGACAGCAAAGGGACAGGCTGGATCGGATTTCCATTATTTAGGGACGAATTTAAAACTACAGGCTCAGCGGCACGGGCTGGCACGAGCAAGGGTCGGGGAGGGCCATACATACGGAGTGCACGCTCTTTTATAAGACGATGCCCCTACCTTACAACATCTCCATAACAAGTCTGTGCAATGGCGCACGGAAGTGCGTCACGCGTTTACTTGATACAAAACACTAAAATGTGCTGAATTTAATTAGATCTGTAATCAAATAGCACAATAATAATTGTCATGAATAAACAATAGTGATTTCATAAAATAATTCGTTACACATTCAAAAAGTAACAAGTCAACAATTGTTTTGAATAAAACCATCGATAACAATTATCGAAATAAAGTAACCACAAATCAGTGTGCACACACAAAAAATCGTGTTTCGAATTAATAGACAATAATTGCTAGTAAAATCACATAAATTAACAATAAGAAACACAAATCATAACAAATTTAGTTAACACCCACAATTGTGATTAATAAACCGTCTCCGACATCTCGTCTATACCAAATTTCACCAAAATCGAGATTTGCTTTGCTTTGATCCTTATTTTCTTGATAATAAAATAATAAAGCTAGGTAGTTGAAAGGGAATCGTTTGTCTTTGTATGGGCATGTGAAGAGAAGAGATGAATCGCATGTGACCAAAAGAGCTATGAATATTAATTTGGATGGAAGAAGGAAAAGAAATGCCAACGAAAAGATGGATGGATTGTGTGAAGAATGATATGAATGAAAAGGGAGTCAGTGAAAGCATGACGTTGGACAACACGGAATGGAAGAAGAAAACATATTGCGCCGACCCCAAGTAACATGGGATAAGGGCAGGAAAAGCCAAATTGAATCTCGTCATCCTTTGCCCTAACTGTCGTCCTTAGATATCTTTGATTTGACAAACATTATGGGTAGTCTATAAGCCCAGACGTATATATAGTATATATAGTTGACTACACCTTAGGTGGAGAAAAAATAACTCGGGTCACCAAAATAAAGGACCTGGGAGTGACCTTCGACCGCTGTCTGACTTTCAGAGATCACATTTCCACCCTTGCGAAAGAATCTTTCAGGCGCTTAGGATTTGTTTTGCGGAATGCACGTGACTTTCACAACCCTCATGTTTTTAAGTTACTGTACACCACTTTAGTTCGCAGTAAGCTGGAGACCAGCAGTTGTGTCTGGCACCCCTATACTGCAGCTCAAACACTTATGCTTGAGAAAGTGCAGAAAACTTTTTTAAGGTATCTTTACAAAAGAATTTTCTACTTCTACCCTTTCATGTACCCTACAAACTATATCCTAGGGGCTTTAGGTTTCAACTCGTTGGAGGTAAGAAGAGGCCTTGACCAGCTCACGGTAGCCTGTAAGACGCTTAACGGTCGTATTAAATGCCCTGAGCTCCACGACCTTTTTTGTCGATTATTTGTACCCGACAAATACATCGGCCACCGCCAAAGTCGCCGACACAATCTGTTTGCGCAACTGCCGTGCAGAACGGTCGCCAGAGCTGAATCGCCTGTGTGTCGTACCTTAAGGATGCTCAATGCCCTCCTGACGGCCAACCCTGAATGTGATCTGTTTGCGGACGAATGGAGTAAAATTAAACGCGTATGTCTAATATTCTGTGAGAAACAGTATGCGAGGGTGTCCACTGTTCCATGTTAGTAAGTAACGAATAATTGTATAATTGTTTAAAACACAATATTGACTGCTTTGTATAGTTTAATTACATTGATATTTTATCGAGTGTTTCTATGTTAATTGATGTAATTGGTATATTACCGTGTTAATTAACTATAAAATAAATAAATAAATAAATAGTCTATGTGGTGGTGCTTAGCAACACTGGGCTTCTCCCAGTTATAAACGTCACTTTGTGCCTATTGGCCTAGTTCTGTTCTGTCTCCTGCTTGATTTGGAGGGAAGTGGAAAATATGTTTTTCTTACTCCTCCGCTGTTCTTTCTGATTAATTTTGTTGCAGGATCCGAGACAGTTGAATCGTTTCTCTGGGACTCGTCGAGCTTCATTGCATCGGCGCTTTTCTGGTGGTCGCCACTATTGATTCTGGCTTACAGGAGTTGCAGTGGTTTGGGAATAGTGTGGCGGGCTTGTCCATAAAAAAAAACCCGGACGTCTGACAACCAGTCTTACCGAGCGGTATCGTATAGCCAAAGATCAAATAGACAGTCGCTCCATGTAAAATACCTACTGGTATTCAGCTGTATCTTATGCCGACAAAATCGACTTTATTTCATTAACCTTATGGTACATTTTGTATTACTCAATACTCAAGACATTTTATTGCATCCACATGTGAACTTCGATGGCAGGTATTAAAAAAAAACAAAATCAAATTCGGAAAACACACACACAGACATGGCAAACTTATAACACCCCGTCGTTTTTTCGTCGGGGGTTAAAAATGAACATTGTGGACCCTGTCGGGCACAGCAAAACGATGCGGACGCGGGCGGGATTATCCAAATATGGCGAATATTTGCACAAATACGCCGTGTGAAGTGCCATCATTATAGTGAGACATATAAACACAAGTGCACTCTCTCTTCAGTCACTCTTATAGTCAGACGGGACGACAATCTGACACGACCGGGGCGAGATCAGGCGAATCCTGATGGAAAAATCCAATAACACTTTGCCCGATTTGAGAACCGAACCCAGAGGGGGGGGGGGGATTGACAGGGCAGTCTAAATAATATACAGACGCCAGCACATCAAGCTATCCAAATCAGTCAAATTTTCCCAATCGAACATGAACCTTATTCTTTTATTATAAAGTTGAAAAACTATCAAATAAATTTGACAGATTCAGATAGCTTGATGTGATCTCTGGACTCTGGTTCTTCTATAATAATGTGTAAGGAAAATCCTCAAATAATATGAAACAAACGGCAGACTGCGCGGAAATTCTAAAGCGAATACCTACAATCTCTCAGTATTCTGCGCGGTCTATCTGCCTTTTATTTCATAATCTGAGGGAAAAACGTCAAACATAAAACTGAAGACCCCAAAAACATGACAAAACAATTTACCTCCTTAGTACATTCAAGGTAGTACAAACTTTTTACATCTTTTTACCTGAGCGACACGGCTTCACGATGTGAATTACACTCATTCTTATAAAATGAAACTGCCAGTGCCGCTTTAAAAAAAAAGTATCTTCATTTGTGAAGGATAATTGCCCCATTCTAACACAACATTAGCCTTCCAACTTTTAATAGGCTTTTTACTCCGTGGAATAAAACGAAACGTATTTTGTTACGTTTTTTTCAGCCTTTTTTTTCGAGGAAAAGCTGGCGTTTTTTATATGAAAAGTTTTTGCATATGTATGGCTTTAGAAATTGAGTGAAAGGTTTAATAAGGGTAGATCATGAAGTTTGTGATACAGAGTAGAAAGTATATCAACGTGTAAGTTTTATAACGTTACTTAGGTGGAAAGGCCCGCTTCTGTCAAATTTCTTTGGTAGATTTTCAACTTTATTTCAAAATAATAAGGTTAATTATCAATTAAGATTTGTGTACTTATTGCCCAATTCTATACTCAATAATATAAAGCTGAAGAGTTCGTTTGTTTGAACGCACTAATCTTCGGAACTGGTCCGATTCTGAAAATACTTTCGCCATTATTGGGATCTACATAATCACTAAGTACTATAAATATTTTATTATCATAAAAGGCTTTTTACAAAAAAGACAACCGCCTTCAAAATCTAAAATGTGATAAATATCTTTAGCGCAGAACACACATGACTTTAGTATCGGAAGTCGGTGGCTTTGTTCTACCTAGTTTCTACCTATTACTGTTCAAATAATTTTAGTCATGTGATAGACAGATAGAGGAGTCTAAGTAATATAAAGGGTCCTGTTTGGCACCCTTTGGATATGAAACCCTAAAAAAACACAAAAAAGGCAAGACTTCAAAAACTTCACTATCACTTTTTAGTTTTTGTAGGCGGTTGTTTTTTTTAGTAAAAAAGGGTTTCGGTTTTTAGTACCTCATCACCCAAATACATTAGAAACGGCAACACAGTCAAAACAGAGATTGAAAGTACAAGGTTGGAGAACATTACAACATCATCAATGTATAATTTGCTGCTTTCTGACGATTTATTGAAAAAGTGCTGCATCAATGTCAATAAAATTTATATGAAACCACCCCTGTGGCACACCCTATCCATTAAAAGAAGAATTTTCAAAATCGCTTTATATTTGCCGGAAAAATCGCAAAAAAACAACATAGGTACAGTCAAATTGAGAATCTCCTTCTTCTTGAAGTCGGTCGAAAATTTGGGATAGAGTCGCCTGGAAAGTGCTAGTATCATCATATGTACGGATAGCTTGGTAAATGTATTTATTAGACAAAATATTATAAACCACATACTTGTAATTATGCCCAACAGTGGGCGTCTTTAGGTTGACACGATGATAATGATGATGACTGGTAATTATGCATACAGGTACGATCACAAAGACAAAGCTGAATTTTCTCTTGTATGTAGGAACCTACCTGTCATTTCAACAGGGTGCCCGGGTGGCCTAATATAGCCTCGAACATATGTCGCCAGTCTCTTGGACACATTTCCAGATGGCTGCGATGTGGAGGAATTTTTTGATGCCTTTTTGTTTTAGGTACAGGTTTATCAATGTAGGTAGAAAAAAGAGAAAATTAAAAGCTAAGGGTCAGTTTTACTACTCTCCATTAAGTTTCGATTAAATTACTTGTCAAAATAGATAATTTGTTCCATTTTTGAATTTGTCTTCTGATCAATAGGGTCTGACAGGTGAAATAGGGTCTCATCGGCATCATCATCATCAGCTGATGGACGTCCACTGTTGAACAAGAGCCTCCCCCAGAATGCCACCACGAGCGGCAACCAGCCGATGGCATCCACCGGTTACCCGCGTCCTTGACGATGTCGTCGGTTTATGTGGTGGGAGGCATACCATCGCTACGTCTTCCGGTTCGTAGTCGCCACTCGAGAACTTTTCTTTCCCATTGGATTTTGCCAAATCAACTTGCATATTCTGAGAGCTATGTCAGTGAAAATACTTCTTCGGCGAAATTCGTCGTTCCAAATTTTATCGCGGAAAGAAACTCCGAGCATAGCTCTCTTTATGGCTCGCTGTGTGACTGAGTTTATCGAGGAGGCCAGCAGTTAAGGACCACCTTTTTGTGTCATATGTCATCACTGGCAACACACACTCCATGGCTCGCTGCGTGAAATAGGCCCTAATATACCAAAAATCTAAACATCCTTTACCTTCAAATACCACCACAACACTTAACGAATATCTGAGAACATTGTTATCATCTATCGAAGATTGATACCCTAGATCAGTTCATATAAAGGTAATAGAGCGTGAAGTCTAGATAAGTGATAGATAGAACCAATTCAGTTAGTAGCTCCAAAGTGAGTCACTTTATATCTGAGACTGTCATTGAGCGACCAACGACGTCTGATTCACAGATATTATTTGATGAAACTTTGTGAACATTGAATTCATTTTTGTTTAAGTGTGTGTGAGAATTTTCGTATTTATTTGTCAACTTGTCTATCTGTTAATTTTTTAACAGACTTCAAAAAAAAAGGAGGAGGTTCTCAATTCGTATTTTTTTTTCTTTTTATGTAGGTCAAACATAAAAAGAAAAAAAATAGGTATTAGAATATTTTTTGCAGTCTGGTCCAATTTCGACTCCGTCTGTATCAGTATTTGGTCTGGTATACCTATCTATAATAGTTATGACTAAGTTTTTAAATAAATAATTGTAATTCATTTTTAAGCAATCATTATATGTAGGTATGTACATACATGTCTGTTTGTGCCTAGGTTTAAATTTGTAACCTAAAAATTGTGATCAATAATGAATAATATGTTAAAGTCAAAACATTTATTCAATTAAAAACCGTATGTGTTTAATTTCTATCTCTTGTGAACTAAAAAAGACGAGGAAAACCATTATTCAAAACATGATTAGATATAAAATAGACACGTGTGTCACAGTGGAGTGAAAACCCTATGG
Organism: Charanyca ferruginea; assembly: GCA_947361185.1. NCBI lineage: Eukaryota > Metazoa > Arthropoda > Insecta > Lepidoptera > Noctuidae > Charanyca > Charanyca ferruginea. The sequence continues at coordinate 22,171,677 of OX376068.1, read as the reverse complement.
AAGGGCACCATTTCCCATCAGGAAATAAAGTCTTAATCTATGTGAGGCAGCACTAATAGCTCAGTCCAAGTTTTTACAAGCAAACGCATTCAAACAATTTAAACAATCCAACTCACTGTAATTCCAACTCTGTCACAGAAAGTTACGGTTGATTTTCCACTGCAGGCTTCCATTCCAAGTTTTGTTCTGTTTAATACTATTTTCAAGAAGAGTTCGTTACGCAGATAGAATCTTTAATTTCCTACGTTCGCGCCAGTGTCAGGAGTTATACAAAAGGTCTCTTGTATCGAATGTCGTGTCGTTTGGAATTGTGAATAAATTAGCTTTTCATAGGGTTTGCGCTTTTGTTTTGAGATGAGGATTAAAAGAAATTGGATTTGAATGATGGAGTGATTAATGGACATATAAATTGGAAATGTTCAGAATTGTGCACTGATGTTCTTGTTATTTAAGCTGCTAGATTAACGTTTATAATTGAGGGATAGACTTGGTTATTCTTTGTAGGGAGTATTCCCAACGTTGATGATCATGTCGGTGCAGTGGCTAAGCGATTGGCTGCTGTACTTGCGTTCCTCGGGTTTGATTCTCGCACGGAACAAATATTTGTATGGCCTACAGGTAGTTGTTCCGGGTCTGGCTGTTTGTGTATGTGAATTTATTATGTTTGTGGGTATTTATTAGGAGTGTAAAATAAATTAATACTTATAATGCTATTGGCACTTACAGGGACATGAGCCATTTACTGTTTTTTTAACTAAGTATCTAAACAATTAAAAAATAATACGTTTACATTCATGTTGGATTTATAAATCTGAATTGTTTATCAACTTTTGTTGTTGACCGTATCTACTATTGTTTCTAGTATACGAAACATAATCTCGCAATTTAATTTTATCAACTGTAAAGAAACTATCTACTACTTTACAATTCTGTTACGTGCAAACCCCTTTTTAGTGGCAACACTAACTTTTGTATCTACATAAAAAAAAAAAAACAACCAAGAAAGAACGAAAGAATCGCTCACGAGTTTTAAATTTCGAACCGATCAAAAGTTCCGGTGTTGAATGCAAAAAGATAAAGAGCGATACAGGGCCGGAAGTTACTTCCTGTGACCGATCGAACGCCGAACGTTATTCATGGCCTGAGCTCAGAATGAGAACTTCCGCTGAGGAGACACATGACGAAACTTCGCAGAAATTGTCAAGAGTAGGGTAGACCTGTTTTGGAATTAAGTTTTAAGGATAGTCTCAGAATTAAGGTAGAGTAGGTATCGAATGTGGTTAGGTTATAAAAAAAATTGTAGTCTGTGCAAATGAACAGCACTATGCTCGTGATTTAAAAAATAATTAACAGTGTTGAAAATTGAAAAACTTCGTCCCCGACACTATTACATTCCAAGCGATTTTGTATTTTAATTATTTATCAATTCAATAAAAAGGCAGCTTGCGCGGGTCCTAACATAACACAACATTAAATTACAATGACAATAACAACGACAACAAACTCTATTCAACCTGAGGATCAAATCTAGGACACCAAGTCACGCTTGAGACCATTTGGAACAAAAGAAGCTGTAAAAGAAGTTGTTACTTGTGTACAACGATGGGACCTTATCTTGTTTCCACCAAAATGCTGGTTATACTACCAAAAGGGCAAATCAACGTTATTTCAACGGCTACTATTATTGGAATTAAAGAAGAAAAAAAGGTTTCAATGAATAGATCGTTATCTCTTCACTGTGGTCTTTGATTGAGGATGTTATCACTAATACTCACAGGATGCGATATAATACCAATAATTTAAGAACTGGAGAAACAAATGGACTTGGTTTTCAACCGACTTCAAAAAAGGAGGAGGTTATCAATTCGTCTGTTTTTTTATATTTGTTACCTGAGAACTTTGGACTGGGAGAACCGATTTTGATGATTCTTTTTTTATTTGCTGGTGCTTCCCGTGTGGTCCCATTTTAATTTGGTCCAGTTCTGAAAATGGCATCCATGAGAAAACCGTATAAGTCTTAAATTTGCATTAAGTATGTGCGCAATTTGTTACGCGATTTCTCCGGCAAACGTAACCCGATTTTCAAAATTCTTTTTGTGGATAGGGTATGCTTCAAGGGTGGTGCCATATAAATTTTATCGAAATTGATTCAGCACTTTTTGAAAACATCAACAAATACCCAAATATTTTACATAGACGACGTTTTAGTTTCTTCAATCTTTGGAGTAGTTAACTTTCAATCTCTTCTTAATAGATTTGGATGAGAAGGAGGTACTAAAAAGCGGAAAATAAAAAGCTTTATACATAAAAAATGAATAATAACTTTAGCACAGAACACACATTGACTTTAGTTTTGAAATTCGGTGGCTTTGTTCTATTTGTTGTTTTGTATTGCCACCGACTTCCGAAACTAAAGTCAATGTGTGTTCTGTGCTAAAGTTATTTTTCACTTTTTAGTTTTTGAAGGCGGTTGTCTTTTTAGTAAAAAGGTTTTTTTAGGGATAACTAACGGTGGTAGGATACCCCTGTTTTTTGTAGAAAAAATATTAATGAAAAATTAATGTGATAAATTGTGACAATGTCATAATTTCACTTTAACGTTCGAAAGACTGGAGGTAAATTACACTTATTAAATAAAGGAGCCTTTTTTCTTTGATCATTTTCGTATCTTATTCCTTAAAGTGATTGTTTCTAGAACTGTTTCTATAAAGTATTTACCTCCACACTACTTTTTTCAAAACACAAGGAACATTACCTACATTATTTACAAAACGTAAAGATAAAATGATACCTACACACTCTACAATCTGAGCCTACACAACAATATTTTTGTTGGATTAATCCTACGAACTTCAAAGCAGAAAGTTAAAATAACGGTATGGAATCTGCAAAAAGAAGAACATTTTACAATATTCCTGAGAATTGTTCCTAAGGTGTGACCAGTTTTATAAATCGTTTAGTTCAGAAATGAACAAAAAAAGGCAGAAACTGTAGGAATCCGAGATTCTGGTTCCGCTATTTTTAAACTCACAAATGTGGACCCAATAACTGTCAACTGTTTTTATTCAAAATTCGAAATGCGACAGAATTGAAGTTGCAGCGTTTAAAATTTGTTTTTATTTTATGGCCAGTATTGATTGTTTGTTTTAGATAGCGTACGAGTTTCATAATTTACGACCTAGACATAGAATCTTTTAAGAAAAACTTTTATATGTCGCCTTATCTGGTTGCATCTGCTATTTGATTGAATGACTAGCGCGTTCATTGAATGACGACATTTAATTGAATGACTAGACCGAACGTTGATTGATCAAGCGTCACTCAACGTCCAACTAGTTAGCGGATTGTAATATAGCCCTTTGAACAGAGCGGACGTAAAATCAGTCAGGTGATGAAATTTGGGATGGGTGGTGTTGGGGAGGGGAGGGGGAGATCCACCGACACCCTGGTACCACTCCTATAAAAAGAAAATCCATTTTTTGTAACCTAACCTCAAAACACTAAAGTTGACTAAAAGGCGGAGGGGAGGCTCAAGGGTTTAAAATAAAATAACCACGAAGGGGATGAGACCCCGCCATCCCCTTCTAACCTAACCTATCCGAGTCGAGGTGCCCCCAAACCAGACATTACAAAGTCGGCTATATCCCATTCAACGACTATGCTAAATTACGTTCAGTCAAGACGATGAACGTTACATTAAACAACTTGGCGAGTTGTCCTTTAGTCATTCAATTAAATGTCGTCATTCAATGAACGCGGTAGTCATTCAATCAAATAGCAGATTCAACCAGATGACTGCGATATATACACCACCAATATTTTAACGATTGCCATCAGCAAATAAATGTGAAAAGATGTGGTTCGAGATGACAGACCAGAATTTTAGCATGACTATTGGAACCCCCGCAGGGTATTGTCTTGTTTTCCATAAAATCATTTGTACTATTTTTGTTTTCCATAATCATCTCCCGTCATAATATTATTTACTTTACTAATACTACACTAATATAATTTATACTAATAACGCTTGTCATATCAACTTGTTAGTCATAACTTTCATTTGCCATAAAATAAGTTGCTATAATAACATATGTTATAATCATTCGTTTCTATAAGTAACACATTACATAATTGTTACTTGACATAATCAATATTTAATATAATTTAGAAACGTTTATTTTTTTGTAGAAAAATGAAAAAGAAGATGAAGTTCTAGAGTGGTGACCGCGAACCGGAAGACGTTGCGTTGGAGGCCTCCCACTAGGTGGACCGATGACCTGGTAAAGGTTGCGGGGATCCGCTGGATGCGAGTCGCACGGGACCGGTCAATGTGGCGACACTTGGGGGAGGCCTATGTCCAGCATTGGACGTCTTTCGGCTGAAATGATGATGATAATGATGACAAAAATTTATGTCATTAAGGCCACCCACTAACCAAATGATTTATTACAGTAATCATTTTTTATACAATGGAAAGTTAGTAAAAATCGAAACGGGTAGGTTAGGTTAGCCGCCGCCGAGCGCATCATTTGCGTACCAAATAATCTTTAGACAATAAACAGTTAGGAAAAATCGAAATGGCTAGGTTAGGCTGGGTTAGAACTGTAACCACACAACGCGCGAAGGCGAACGAGCGTGCCGCGGCAGTGGCCGCCCAGCACCAAATGTCCTTTTCGCGTAGCTAAGATTTGGCAAGGGATCCCTTCTTTTTGCATAATGGCCTTTTTCCTAATATACTTTGGAATAATTATTTTGGCATAATTTGTTTTGCCATAACAATACTTTGCCATATTTTTTTTGCATATATAGTATATGTTGACATCTTGAAGGCTAATTTGTTTTGGCATAAATTGAATTCGCATAATGTTACTAGTCATAATGTGCAAATCTATTGTGCCACGCTAATATATTGTCCTAAAAAACAATAAGTTGTGCTACAAAAATTAATAACAGAAACGAATCGCTGCAAAACCGACTCCACATAGTCTTCTCTACCCTACATCTAGAGTGTAATCTAAGCCCGCGTAGGCGCGGAGGGGCGGGCGAGGCGGCCTGTGAGCAGAGGAGGTGGTTTTATCGCTCGCCACCGTGGCTAAGGTTGGCCGGCGCACCGGCCAGCAAGCCGAAGCTGCGGTGGCGAGCGTAAAACACATCTACGACGATAAGCTCGCGTGGGACCGCCGCGCGCCGGTGCCCCGCAGCGCCGGAGCCGTGTCAGAAACCATGCCTGCTGCATGTTGCATGCTGCATGCTTGCTTGTATGCTGCATGCATGCTGCATGCTTGCTACATGATTGCTGTAAGCTTGTTGCATGCTTGCTGCATGCTTGCTGCATGCTTGCTGCATGCTTGCTGCATGCTTGCTGCATGCTTGCTGCATGCTTGCTGCATGCTTGCTGCATGCTTGCTTGCATTCTGCATGCTTGCTTGCTGCATGCATGGTAAAATGCGTAAATAAATTTATGCTTTAGAGTGTTATGCTTATCATTATAATGATTACAAAAATTATGCATAAGCTAAATTATGCATACATAATGTTATGCGAAAATATAATTCGGAGAAACAAATGTATACTAATTTATATTAGGTCTTATAATTTCATGCAAATGGATAGAGACCGTTTATTTTTAGGTTTCCTTGTGAATAAAAAATCTGTATCTGTTAACATGATCATAACATCAACATTGCAGGCGGTTATACTGAACGAGCATTGTTGTACTGTTATGGGCAATTGAATAATAAATATGGTGAATAAATGTTATGGAAAACGAAATTTTGTAAAATATAAAATATAGCAAATAAATTTATGGATTGACATTATTATGACACTTGATCGATTATGATCAATGAAATTGGTGAAAATTATTTTATGTAAGTTAACGATTATAGCAACTGAAGCATTATTTCTAATGAAATTATGGCAAATAAAGTATGGCATATAAAATTATGGTATTTCAAATTATGGCAAACATTAGTAAACACCCCGCAGACCATCGATTTGGTTGACCGGTAGAGAATAACTAAGGCATTGGCAATGCCTTAGTTTGTTTGTTTTATTTTATAATAAATTTATTTATTTCACAACATGGGTCCAGTTGTTAGTAAGAAACAAAATTTCAAACGACGGGTTAGTGACCTTATTTAAAAAACCAGACAAAAAGACAAGTACAGTCAACAGCAAATCAGAAATTCAATATAATGAACGGAGTTCGCGTCAGAACTGAGTGGCGTCGAAGTGATTCAAAAGTATGTGTGTGACAATCACATACTTTTAATAAATTAATTAGTAATAAATTATATAAATTAGTGTAACAGAAACTAGTATTGATTTTCTGATTTTGATCATCTACTTTTGCTGTTGACTGTACATTACGAACGACTTTGCCCTTATCGTACCAATAAATTTACAAAATGCCTTAAAATTGAGGCATCCAGCTGTACGCCCAGGGCCTTTAGAAGAGTTGGGTTAGTGGTGAACTGGTAAGTGAGCCCATCAACCTTTTTTATCGGCGGGTACCGAATCGATATAATGTTTGCACTTACATACATCATTATGCTGATTATGAACCCGACCAATCTAGTCGAAAGAAAGTCTGTAGTCTGTACTTGTCTCTAGGAAGCTGCCTCGGTTATTTTAAATTTATTTTGTAGGATTGTTTATCATGATTGTCTCTAGACCTCTTTTAACATGCACAACTTGTCACATTTTTCTCACATTGGTGTTTCGTAGATTCAACATGACTGATGTTTGATTTTAAAAGAGTGTTCACAGAGTTTCTTGCTTGTTTTCGTTTTCTCCATAGAAATTTACTGTTTAAAAGAAGCAACTAACTTCAACTTTCTGGCTGATAGACTTCATGACAATTCAAAAGTGCCTGTAAATGGTTTATTTGATATTTAAGATTTGAGTTTGAGTTTGAAGAAAATCTCAAAAAAAATTATGCTAAATACGTAGGTAGGTGAGTCGACTTTGCGATTTCAGTCTCTAGCATCATAAACTTACTGTTTTACGACTCTATGAAGTTTACAGCACTCTATAAGGAAAATAAAAAAGCGGTAAAATCTATGCTTCACCCTCTGTAAAGGAAACTGATAAATTATTGATAGTGAACGGAAGGTAATCTTATTTCCTTTCATAATTCCCCCTACTTTATTTGTGCGCCGTATACGTGACACGGCCTTAGCTTACCCCGCGACAACAATGAATTATTGGACACTTCATTACAAGTCATTGGACACCTTGTCCAAATACTAGTAAGAATCGTCTAAACTGCCTAAAACTCAAAAAATGGTGCAATATGTTTTAACTGCATAATTTTAGAGTACAATTTTGCTAAAATAATAAAGGAACAAAAATTTTCATAATTCCCCCTACTTTATTTGTGCGCCGTATACGTGACACGGCCTTAGCTTACCCCGCGACTCTTTCTGTGTTGAATTAGAGACAGGAAATAGAAAATATGCATTTGCTCGAAAATATCAGTTTATATTTTGATTGTTCGCGTATGTGAGTTTTTATGATAGTAAACGCACCTACGATGAAGAAAAAATCGTGGTGTGAATCAACGTTTTTATTAAAAAAAAACACAAAAGTAATAATGAAAAGGAGAGTGAAGAGTCCTTTTCCTTGCAGTGGGAAAATTCAGGCTAGAAGAGCCCGACTGTAGCCCTGAAGTAGCTGCGCAGTGCGGGAGGGGTGATAGTTGTCACAAGTTGACGTATCAGTGAGCTTTCGTTTCACGTTACAACAGCTGTCTCGCATCGCACAGTTATCTCAAGAACAGTCTCAGTAAAACGGTCGAGCTATAATAATAAATCCATATTTAATATTATTATTATAAATGCAAAAGTAACTCTGTCTGTTACGTTTTCACGATGAAACGCCTGAACCGATTTTGATGAATTTTAGCACGAAAACAGCATGAACCCTGGGGAAGGACATAGGCTACTTGTTAATTCGCGAATTCGCCTGCATCCGCAATAACCTACATTCACGCGGACGAAGTCGCGGGCAAAAGCTAGTAAGAAATAAAAGAATGAGCTCAATCCAACGGATACGTTCTGAAGTTAATTTTTTTGTATGCATTCAAAGTCCAAGAATATATTTATACTTGGCTTGGGAGGATTCGCAGGATGCTATTGGTATCTTTTGCGACCTCTCCAAAGCATTTGATTGCGTGAATCACAAAACACTACTCTTAAAGCTTGAGCATTACGGACTGGGTAAACTGGCGCTTAGCTTAGTAAAGTCATATTTGACTGATAGACACCAACAGGTTCAAATAAACGGTGTAAATTCATCGGGCTTAAAAGTAAAAATGGGGGTACCGCAGGGCTCAATATTGGGTCCGTTCCTCTTTTCAGTTTATATAAACGATTTACCTTATTTGCTGAAAAATCAACAACAAATGGTGTTATTTGCTGATGATACTTCCTTGATATTTAGAGTTAATAGACGGGTACAGCACCATGACGACGTAAATGACGCTATGCTTAAGGTTCATAATTAATTTTCTGTAAATAATTTAGTATTAAATGAGAAGAAAACTAAATGCATAAGATTCGCTTTACCGAATGTTAAAAGTAGTAAATGTAACGTTGTATTGAATAAGGATATACTTGAATTCGTCGAAAAGACTGTTTTCCTAGGGATTAATTAGAAATAGGAACAAATTAGATCAGCCAAGTTTCAGATTGTCAAAAGTTCATACTTCTTTTATGGGGTACTGTGTAAAATTTTATAATAAAATACCTCTTGATATTCTACAACTAAATGAAAGACAATTTAAAACATGTATTAAACGCACACTGTGTAGACAAGCATATTATAAATTAGAAGACTACATCAATGATAAAAATGCTTGGCTAAATGCTGGTCCTGCTCCACAGGCAGTTTAGGGAATTTCCTAATTAGAGGAATGTTGTTTCCTACCCCTTTTTTTTATTGACATGAGTAACGAGTATCGTTAGTATTATACACAAATATATTTTAATTACTTTTTCGACATTTTAGAAACATTGGAAACCTTAGTTTTGTATAATTTAGCAGCATTATTTCAATTTTGTAAATGTGAGTACCATGGAGCCATATTTTAAGTAAATTATTATGTGATTGACATAAATGAGCATGGCGGTTGAGAGAATTGTCATGCTCACTCAAATGTCTCGCTGGTGGTGGCGCGTGTGTTGGATCATTCAGCTCCCTCTAAAATGGTTGAGCTGAATGGTGCTGATTCACGCGTCATGTTCGTGAACGGGCGCTGTCAGTAGAGATTGGTCAACTCTTAACTGCCATGGTTTTTATCTTGATTATTTTTTATATTTTGTATTTCTAGATTACCTTCATTGTTTTCACATATAGAAGCAACAAGAATAATGTAAGCAGTATTTTGTAAAAACCTGATTTTAAAAGAGTGTCCGTGGAGTTTCTTGCTCGTTCTTCTCCATAGAGACCTACCTACGTTTTGGAACGAGCAACTAGCTTCAACTTTCTGTCTAACTGACCGACTCCTTGACAATTCAAAAGTGCATGTAAATGGTTTAATTGAAATAAATGCTTTGACTTTGACTTTGAGTCAAATCATTTATTTCAATCAGACCATTAAAAGGAACTAATTTATATAAATGATTTGACTTTTAGAAGTCATAAACAACAAAAAAAACAATTGAATCTAGCTGCCCCTTACAAAAGGTAGTGCCGTATACAAAAGAATGGGCAAGAAACTCCATACTTCCTCTATTAAAAATATACTTAGGTGCACATTTAAGATGCACCAAACCATTGCATAAAACCATTATAGAAGGATAATTATATACAAACTAGTGGGCCCGGAAGACGCTGTCCTGCCCTGAAAATAAAAAGAAAGTTCTACAACTCAACTACAGCGCCACCTACCGGGTACAATTGTAAATCTAAACCATTCTCGAATCAGAAAAAAAAAATATCAATATCGGTGCAGCCGTTTAGGAGGAGTACACTTTCATACACACGCACAGAAGATTTTTATAAATAAGATCTACAATTTGATCATAGGTACATACATAGTGTTCACATATATTATATCCAAATATTAAAACTGAAAACCACTACTCCTATCACTTCAACAATAATAATATGTGGGTACATTTTCACACACGTCCATTTGACCCCAAACTAGGCAGACCCTGCATTATGGGAGTCAGACAGCTGATATACATACACACACAAATACATTTAAATACATACATATATAGATACACAATGTTATGATTACACATGAAACAGTGCGAATTCGAGCCACCATGTAGATTAGGTACACATTGCTTATCATAACACAACAAAGGAACAAACAGACAGGTTAAGATTAACATAACGAATCTCCAGAAATACATTACAGCGTCCATTGATTAGTTTTGAACTCCTTCAACAACCCATTTTGACTCAAACGCAGCAATGGACGTCCTTATATAAGTCTCGTGTGTAACAGACATTAAACCCTTGCATGTCACAGAATACGTCACAGATAAGATGCAAATCCTCTTGCAAATACGTAGGGGTGTTATCTACGGGCAATTTGAGGGGTACAACCTAATGCAATAATATTGCGGAAGGGAGCAATCTAGGGGGTAAGTGAGTGATATGAATTATGAGGTAGAGATGAATATTATGTTGTTTGTGGAAGTATTTGTAGGTTAAAATTTAGTCAGTGTAAAAAAAATTACAGAGTGTGACTACTCTTGAAGGGTAGCTCGTGGCTAAATAAAAGCCGTACACTTCGATCGGTCAAAGGTTAAGTTACGCTTGCCGCGGTCGGTCTGTGAATGGGTGACCATCCATTTCATACCGAGATTCCTCCGTGCCTCGGAAAGCACGAAAAACCGTAACCCTTGGTCCCGGCTGTCATTCGTAGATCTTTGGCAGTCGTTATGGGTAGTCAGAAGCCAGAAAATCTGATATCCAGCCGTCAATTTAGTTCAGCTCGCTGACACGCTCGCAAGTGTGGCGCTAGTGTAAATTCGAATTATCAACCGAGTTTTTAGAATGCCAATCAAGAAAGTCACAGCGGATTAAGATTCGAAGTTTAGAATGAGGTCTTACAGAATCACACCCCAGGGCCGGATTTAAAACTGTTGTGGCCCTGGGGCAGCCAAGAAGTGTAGTGGAGTGGGAGAATATTTTTTGGAACAGACGAAAACTACTTTTCTCTTCGATGGCCACAAATAATGTATCTTTGTCTTTTTCTTAATTAAGCAAAGTACGCGCTGAGACATGTAGTTGCGGACACCAGCCCATTACACTATATAATAGTACTACTATCTTTTTCTTATTATAAAAAAACGTGGGTGGCCCAGGGACTACATACCCTGTTGCCCTGTCCTAAATCCGGCCCTGCGTACGACTATGAAAGAATAACAGTAATGATTTCATTGTATGAACCATTCGAATAGACAGTTAATTTTCTAAATCATAATTTCTTGAGCTTGTTTTCTGAAACGAATCAACCCAAAATTTCTCAATAATTCAATTAAATACTTGAAACTGATTCAATATGCCGAATGTGTTACATTACTATCCAGCAAAACAGGTTACAATGCACCTAAAACTTATTACAATTACTTCGAAAAATATAATATTTTTTACTTTTACGTGGCTTGGCTCGTTTTGGCTGAACGAAACCCAATTCTCCCTGGGTTTTCTCATAACACTTAATTTTTTTTATTCCAAGTCAGTTTTGCGCAATTCCAATTTCCCTTCAATGACATCAAATTGACTGCCCCATCATTTAAAATTGTCGTCATTCAAAATCGAACAATATTTACATACCTATAGCTTTATTAATACAATGCCAGTGTTCCCGACAGCCATTGAATGCTGATGACGTATACAAAGGGGCCGTATATAATTGGGTTACTGTTATGTACCCCAGACGTGAGACTGATTAATTTTGGGAAAACCCCTTATCAAACATAAGACGGAACGCTGATATGAGATGGCAGGTGGACGGGGTGTTTGTAGATAGTGCGGTTCTGACATTGTTGAGATAAGGAATGCGGTGGAATGTCGAAGGTGGTCTGAATTCTCTGGAGATGTAATAAAACACACGTTTCTCTAATTGCGAAATCCAATGTATTTAGAATCAAGTATATTAGTATGAATCGGAAACAAATTTAAGCTTCGGGGTGGTTAAATCCGATGATGTATCACTTGCTGATCTCCGAACTTACACTCACACCTCCTAAACTGAGATCCGCAGCACCCTTAGGGTGCTAAAGGCATTAATTTACCTCTTTAGTGCCGATGATACCGCATAGATAACTTTTTTTTATCGTGGGGAAATCCTCATGGACTATCCTCCGTCCGGGGAAAACGGGGTGGTGTGCCGGACTCGTACCGGCTAAAACCACTACGGTGTTCCATCTCACACCTACGTCGGGGGTCGCGGGAACTGGAGATACATCCGCAACCCCCGACTGGACCGCATAGGTACCTAGTGTAACCTTAAACATTTTTGGCCCGTCAGCAGAGTAGTTTAAGGTATCACAGGAATGTCCTGATGTGCATCTGACCACCTACCTGGTGGACCTGTAAGGTACTTAAAAAAACTTTGGACTGATAATGAGAATTTGCAATCAATGTACTCGGATATCTATGACAATGCTGGACCCGGACACGTAATGAAAGACCCTCCCTACGTTCCATATTCTTCTTCTTCATCTTTCAGTGTAATAAACCCAGATATATGAAAAAAGCAGCAAAAATGTTGATCTTGGCCGACAAATGACATCGATTTTCCGAAAAAGTTCTGCTTTGTAGAACGTCGTCTTGGTCTGTAATATATCTGTTTGTCACTCACTTTCTTGACCTCAATGTGTCATATTACCACCCGGGTACTATAACATTGATGATTGAAGGTATATAAAATTGGAATTTATGTGTCTGGGACATTTTGTAGTCATGCCGCGCTAGAGGCGAGGCGAGTTTGTAGAGGCAAACTCGTGATGTAATGTTGGTAATCTCAAACGTGACACGATTTGTTTAAAAAATATACAGTCGAAAGTGACAAAGGGTTATGCTGTGAGAGATCACAGTGTCTATCGTGCTATAAGAGTCAAAGTCAAAGTCATTGAAGAAAAGTCCTACCAACTTTGGTTGGTACTTACCAACTTTTTTTATCTTAGAATAATAATGCATAGAAACCTAGTACGAGCTTCAAAAGTACGAGTATTCATACTCTACCATAAATGGTTTAGTAGTCGCAGCGAGCCGTCAGTGCTCAAGGTCACGCTCCGTTGAACACAGCTCGCAAGAAATATTTTAAAATGACGGTTTGTTGCGTAAAATACTGCCATAGCACAACCGGTAAACATAAAGAATGTGATAAAATTACATTTCACATGTAAATAGTAACATTATATCTATTACCTTTACGGAAATCCATCACCGAATAAAAAAAATCATAACCTAATTTATTACAATGAAGTGTTGCCAGTGTTGTACGGAAAAATTACCCATAATAAAATTCTAAACATTAACATTGTCTCTGTATTATTCTAGTAGAAACCAGCAGCTGATCCATACATTCATGTTCGTAAAACTCGGAATAATTATTTATTAATGAGGCTGTATGAATCTGCGGTTTTTTTGGCGATATTCAGGTTTCTAGTGAATTTTATTTTTTTACCTTGAATAATTTTTACAACTGAAAGCGTAAATAATGTAATTCTGTTAATATCGACACTGTGTTATCTATGGCATATGCTATGTGGAGTACATTTTTAGTTACCAAGTAATTCGAGTATACGACTGTAAATAATATTTTGATGGGTTGACAACGAAAATATTACATATATATTAAAATGTTTGGCGCGTATACATTTAAACTAATTTAAATAGATACGCGACATGGACTCACAAATTAATTTCTACAAGTATAAGTACGAGTTACGTTAAAAACAACAATTAATTTTTTTATAACGTTGTATAACGAAAAGTAGATGTGACTGTATTTTAATTAATATAAAAAACCACATTGACAACTTAAATTACGTACGTAACATTTTTTAAATGCAATCGTGCTATGGCCCAAATGTATTATCATTTTTCGTAGAATCGAGGAAAAAATATTTCCTAGCAACATTTTTTTACGTGTGCGTGCGTGTCAGCGGTCGTAATTACATGCCGATCACTCACACATAACCTACTATTGTAGCGTAAATTTTTCATAGACAACGTATAGAGACTGTCCTTCTATGCGTTATATATTAAGTTTTTTTTTTATATTTCAATTAACTATGAATTTATTATTACTACAATTTGACGAATTTGACTAACTGCGTATATTTTAGGGGGCGAAGGTACTTATAAATAAAAACAAGTTTTATTATGAAACCAACTTTGAAATGGGGAAAATATCACTATCTAATACAACACTATCAAAATGAATAGAATATCGCATTATTTTTTTATATACTTCAGGGTTGGTCCTGTAATAAAAGTTATTGGTATTCATGAGTGCTTTCATCCCCTTCTTCTTTTTCAAATCGATGGTAGTCAATCCTTACTTTTTCTTTTTTTCACCCCTTTAAGACGCGCATTGAATTAAAAGTCAGCCTGTTCGAAATCAATAAGTAGAAATAAGACTGAAGCAACTGGTTCACTCAGTTGTTTAACTCGCACAATGCACACTAATTAGTCGATTCATTCTCAACCGTTGATTGTTAGATCGTTGTCACCATTCGATCTGTTTTGTAACCGAGTACTGAATGACCCAGTTTAGAGAATTCAGTGGTTTTTATTTTGATATTCCAAACTCCGTTTTCGTTTTATTTTAAAATTCGAATATTGATGTTCTAAAGTCCATTTTTGTTTCGTTTAGAATTTGGAATGAAGAATGACAGGATAGCAGTTTTTTAATGTTGTCTTTCAAATCATCAGCAGAGAAATCAATAAGGCAATTTGATTTTGTTTTTGTTAAAATAATTATATGTTAAATTGCCATATTTATTCTTCAGATAAAATAAAATGAAAATAAGCCCTTAAGCTATTGGGTGGCAAATTCAATTATCTACAGTATTTAAATAAAATCAATTTTATTGGACACTAAAAGAAATGCTCTAATAAAAGCAAATGGTTTTTTAAAAAGGGTCTAATGGTGTCGTTCAATCAAAAACACATTTGCACACTTAACACAGCTAATTTGTGTGAGTTCTGTAAGGACCTGCACAAACTGGCGTTTTTTATGTAACGTAGAATAATACACCATTAAGTCATGACATAATAGTCGATATTTGAATGATAATCGTGTGTCGATTTCATGTCAGTACACAGGTTTGAAATTTCAATTACAATAACATTATGTTTTATCACTTAGAAATCCGTGCTGGCCGCCAGTCGGCGCAGGCCCTCATTTTGCTTTAGCGTATTGATTGATATTGAGAACATTATCAGAAGAGCTTTGGCAGACCCATAAACAGTTTATAAATTGGGATAATTATGCCAATAAGCACTCTATCACTCCATAATAGAACATCAAATATTTAGCGAACTAAGACTACATGAAGTACTAATGAACATTTGCATGAGCAAATATTTAATTCATACTGTGATGAAATTGTTGTTTTGCTGTCTTATCTCAGCATTTCATGCAATACTTACTGTCAAAATATAATTATGCGGGAACTTAACTGATGTAAGATCAAAACCGTAAAACGCTTATAATTATAATTTGGTTTGCCAAAACAAGCAAACCCACATTTTTTCTATAAATAAATTAATTATGTCATCTAATCCATACTTCCATACAAATCCATACTTCCATACAAATCCATACTTCCATACAAATCCACACTTCCATACAAATCGATACTTCCATACAAATCCATACTTCCATACAAATCCATACTTCCATACAAATCCATACTTCCATACTTTAAGATTATAAATGCAAAAGTAACTGTCTGTTACGTTCACGATGATACAGCGGAACTGATTTTGATGAAACTTGGTATTATTAGAGCTTGAACCCTGCATCCACGTAAACCGACATTCACGCGGACGAAGTTGCGGGCAAAAGCTAGTCTAATATATAAAATGTTTGGTATCAAACTCGTCCGAAACGGATTGATCGATGTTTATAAAAAAGATGTGTATATTCGGTAGGTTTGAGATTATTTATATGCCAAAGCAACATTCGCACGAAGGAATAATTTATTTCAATTAGTCCATTCAGGCGCTAACAAGCGACTTTTACAAATTTACAAATTTGTAAAATGTGTAGTGTAAATAATTTGAAAAAAATTTATGTTAAACTAGAACATTTTCTTTATCATTTTATGTGAATATTTTTGATCTCATTATGATTTATTTCAATAAAAACTTAGTACCTAGGAATATATATACAAAACTTAAATCTAAATAATAATATTATGTACAATTGGTAGAAAAAGGCAGGGAGCTCAAAGGGCATCAAAAAACTCGTCCACATCGTTGTTAATGGGAAACGTGCCCAACAGGCTGGCAGCATTGCCACGTTGTATGGCAATGCTGATTCTTTGACCTAAGAATAGACCAGCCTTCGGGTCACGTGAAGAGTCGACCAGCCGCTTGGCGATGTCACGAAAAACAATATGGGCACTCGGACCCCATGGCCCTAGAGTTTCCACCCCAAACGGCTCAAATATATAGCTTCCAAGAAGGTTATCATATTTGCGCCGTTTGAGGTTTTCGGCACCTGCAGCAGCCGCCCCAGCACAACACGTAGTGCTAGGAAGATGAGATGGCGCAAGGGTGTCGACACATGTTGCGTCCCACACCAAAGGCCTACCCAACTTCCAAGGCATTATGGTCATCCCATCTGGTCTCTTCCCATCGTCGCGTGCCAAGCCATTGGGTTCTAAAATAGCAGGCACCCCGGCGGTGGCAAGAGCACGACGGAGGATGTCATTGATGCTGGCGTGTCGTGCCATTCGGCCTGCGCTTCTACTGCAGGATAGGCCATGATGTCCGAGGCAGTCGACTGCTTCACCACACTGGCAACGATGTGGAGCCCCGCATGGAGCGCCCAGACGCAGGCATATATTCAATAGTTTAATTAACTCCTGAAATTGTGTCTAATACGGACAAAACATTGATAATCACACAAAATCTAGCAGGTATATTTAAACGAAACATTCACTATCTTACAGACAATTTTATTATCTATCTTTTAGTATACGCCTTTTTCTAAAGTTAAAGAAAACTATCTTTTGTTATTTTAATTTTTTCGACTAAATTTTGAGAGTTTTGGATGCAGCGCATACGATTCTCTGGTCGCTCAAGGTCGCCGGCGTATATCGTCAGCTTAAAAGGCACTGTTGAACGTCATAAAAAACTTGTTGTCCCTTCCAAAATGTAGTTTCGTGTGGAGACCAACGGGAAAGAAACTCCATGCTTATACTTAAAAAAATGGTTTACAAAATTATGCATATACAAGTTGTATACTTAATAGGTACTACCTATTGAGGTTTCCTGTCTTCATTAGGTGTACATATATTTTACTGAGTTATTAACTTTTCTTACCATTTTTGAATGTGTCTAGAATACTTTATCTGACAGATGAGTTCATACTTTTTTTATTCATTCATTTATTTATCTAGTTGATGGTACCTAATTGGACACTATCAAACAGTCTTTCAGAGTGTACTGTAGCACCTGAGCTACACTTGTAACTATGTACGAATTACTGAGAGTCTAAGCTACGCTGAATGAAAGGTATTATCGACTTGTAGAAGACTATATTTAATCAGATTAGCGAGAGGAACTTTTATAGACCGCAGCTCTGAGCTTAGCTGGGTCTCACTGACATCACATGTCATAGTATATCAAAACTATCCTTCTACATTATTCAAATATAATTCTAAGGAATCCAGAAGGTTCTACCCATAGACTAAATAGCTATGGCTTCATTACATAAAGCCTCCCTCGTTGGGCAAAGCTCTACAGTACACATGTATGTATTAATTCAACAACCCACATCCACTGGATCAGGAACAGGTGGTCTAAAGAGACAAATAAACATTAAAACTCTTTACATATCGCAGTGAAAAACATTATTCTTTATTCCTAAGGAAATCATAAACAACGCTGTGTCATTCTTGCCCACAAATCAAAAGCGGCTTACGTACTTTTAAATAAACAACTTTATTACTTACGTCCCTGTAAACTGAATATCGTCTTTATATCTTTCCCTGTAAGAGTAAGATAAAGCATGGTTGGTTGTAATGGTAAGCTGGCTTCCCCTTTCCGGACTTACCTGTACGTTTGTCTGTCATATATAGTTGTTTATCGACTATTGTTTTCATGTTTGTAGTTCATGTATACACTAAATTAATGTTTGCCAAATGAAATAGGATACCATTTGTTTGAAATATGATGTTATTAAGTTATGGAGACAACAGATAGGTACTTTTTATTATTGCAATATCTGCTTGTCTTTAGGTACTTACATCAATCACAAAGAAATTGATCACCCTCGGGTCGTGGGGTCCGAGTGCTCATCTCCTTTTTAAGGAAATTTCCAAAAGGTTAGTTGACACTTCTCGTGATCCAAGAGCTGGTTTTTACTTTGGGCAGAGGTTAAGCATTGCCATCCAACGGGGCAATGCAGTCAGTCTCTTGAGCACATTCCCAGATGACGGCGATGTGGAGGAATTTTTTGATGCCTTATTATATTAGTTTATTTTTGGTTTAATAGTTATAGGTTTTTCTTTTTTTAATTGTACGTGTAAATATTGTATATTTGTTAAAAATAATAAAAGGACTAAACAAAATGATCACAAAGATATTTTTGAAATCTCTTTGTACAATCCATACACATAAATTGCCTACATTTATTTCATTCAGCTAATGAATATTGCTGTAAAAAGTGTAAAAAGTGTTTTTCATTACTAAGCCTCTCTTAATTCTTGGCACAAATTTTGTTTCTACCTGGCACCTTACCTTCCTGGTACGGTCAGCAACGACAGTCGATTAACACTTCAGATTTTTAAATCATAATTCTTCAGCAGTAGGAAATACGGACAGGATAGAAAATTAAGATAAAATTTATTCTTGACTAAGACCTGAAATACTGTAAAGTATTACTTACATCTTGTCCGTGTGGTGTCGGACGTAAAGAATAGCACCATCCCATATCTTCCCGTGGGTGTCGTAAGAGGCGACTAAGGGATTTACCAGAGAATGGGCAGCAGCGTTCTATGTGCCTTTGTAACAACCATACTGCGATCGCCAATCCGCCTGCCAAGCGCGGCGATTATGGCAAACCCCCCCCCCCCCCCTCGGGGAGGCCTATGTCCAGCAGTGGACGTCTTTAGGCTGAAATGATTACTTACATCGTATTTGTTTTTGCGTCTTTTTAGAGGGTATGAAATTGAAATAGTGTTATTCTACTTTTGTTGCTGACCGTAGGTACAATAGTATGGAGATTACAAGTCATACATTTTTTAATGACATCCATACTAATTAAAAAAATGCGAAAGTAACTCTGACGGTCTATCTTCAACGCTTTCTCGGATTATTCACCTAACCCGCCACACTATTCCCAACCATAGCAATTTCTGAAAGCTAGAATGAACTAAGGCGACTACCAAAAAAGCGGCTTTGCAATAAAGCTCGAGGAGTCCTGGTGAAACGATTCAGCTCTCTAGGATCCAACAACGAACTTAATCAGTACAGAACAGCGGTAGAGTGAGATAAAAACCATAACATAACTTCACTTAAATTCTCAGACGAAAGTTTTTTTAGCAAAATACCACTGCAGGAGTGCTATTCTGTTATAATCTCCCTCGGTGAACACCTAGGTGGAGTGAGCTGTCATCCGATTGCAGTGCTTCGTAAATCCTATAATAATGTATCCATCGGGACGGATGACAGCTCACTTCACCTAGGTGTTCACCGAGCGAGATTGTAACAGAATAAACATACGTCAGAATTTTTAAACCTAATATTAACATAATTACCATCGAAACTAACATACTAATATTAAAAATGTGAAGTTCAGGTCAGTCGAGGCCAAACACAAGCCTATAAGAAATTATAGAAAAAAAGATTTAGTCTGCATCCGCGATGCAACCGACATTCGACATGGACGAAGTCTCGAGCAAAAGTTAGTACTTAATGACTAATTTCCTTCAAAAATATCTTCGAAATTGTCACTAAGTTCATCACTCATACTTGAATGAAAGCTCTCGATGGCAGTCGTGCCCGAACCCCACGCTCATGCGTAAACAAGCCCGACGCCCTTCGAGCCCGTTGTTCTCGTCCAGGGATTCGTGTTCATTATCATTTGTATTCACGGAGACAGCACCTGGAGGTCTGTCGACCCAACAAGATTTATGACGTCACAGAACAAAACTTTCCCTTTGTATGGTAATGCGTCTATGACGGATTTTTGAGCGTTACTTGTGAACAATGATTCTAGAGGTGCTGTTTCTGTTTTGCGTTTAAGTCGCAGAAATATAAATTATGATTATGACCTAATTAATTTAATCGATGTTGCGCGGGAAGACTGTTCCTGAATGGGCAAATAGTATTATATCAAGCTAGGATTATGGAAAAACAGGGAGATTGACCGCGGAACACTGAAAGTGAAGCAACCAAAGCAAATACAAATTCAAAAGCGAATACCTACAATTTCGTGATTGTATTTGCTTTTGAAATTCTATTTGTATTTGACTTGTTTGATTTGATTCGGCGCTTACTGAGTGGTGTCAGTACAGCACGAAGCGCAATTGTAGGTATTCGCTTTTGAATTTATATTTGATATGGTGGCTTCACTCTCAGTGTTCCGCGCGGTCTATAATGTGCCTTTTGTTTCAAAATGCGAGATATCAAGGACAAATAGATGTTTTTGGTGGGTCACTAGTAATTTACTATTTATTTATTACAAAATATCTTATTTAGGCATACAAGATGATGCAAACAATCTCATTCGATGCTATGTGGCCAGGTTCTGGTAGGAGGTGTAGATTTATGAGACCCCATCATAGACCTGTCTGTTTATTCTGCTACAATTTCCCTCGGTGAACACCTAGGTGATGTGAGCTATCATCTGATTGTAGTGCTTTGTAAATCCCTAGTATCAGAACAGATGACAGCTCACTTTACCTAGGTATTCACCGAGGGAGATTGTAACAAAAAAGACATACAGATATACACCGACGGCCCACCTGATTGATTTGAAGTGGTCACTGCTGCTTATAGACATCCTGCAATACCAGATGCCTCGCAGATGCGTTGTCTTCTCAGAAACAAAGTTGAAATGTGTCACATGCTTGTAATTACATCCATATCCTTCAAACACAGCGACATTGGTTCGCAGGAGAAATAGATGTGATAGTAGTACTTTCCCGAATAAGGTCCTTCACATAGAGTTACTACTACTGCATTTTTTATGGGACAAGGCCGCCTCACTATTCCCAAACCACTGCATCTCCTGTAAGCCAGAATCAACATTGGCGACCACCAGAAAAGCACCAAAGCAGTGAAGCTCGACGAGTCCCAGAGAGACGATTCAACTGTCTTGGATCCTGCAACGAAATTAATCAGAAAAGAAAAGCGGAGGAGTAAGAAAAACATGTTTTCCACTTCCTTCCAAATAAAGCAGGAGACAGAACAAAACTAGGCCAATAGGCACAAAGGGGCGTTTACAACTAGGAGAAGCCCAGTTGCTCAGGGATCGCCTACCAACCCGGTCTTGGGCAGCCCGCATCCATACACTGCCAGCCACCTTCTTCAGATCGTCGGTCCATCGTGCCGTAGGGCGTCCCACACTACGCTTGCCCAAACACGGTCATCACTCTAGAGCGTGTCTGCTCCATCTACCGTCTGTGCGTCGGCAGACGTGGCCGGCCGACTTCTACTTCAGCGTGCTAATTTGACGCGCAATGTCGGTGACTTTAGTTCATTGCGAATTCTATCCACCAGAGAAACCCCAAACATCGCTCTCCCATAGCACGCTGAGCAACCTTTAATTTGTGGACCAGGCCCACAAAATATGGCTAAAAATCATTATTACATTCTGATAGAAAATTCATCCCGATTTATTAGTGAACCAACGCATTCTGTTTCATTTAACTGTAATTGATCAACTGACAATGACGTCGTCTGTTGCTGATTGATCATTCTGTCATGTAGCGATATTAATACTGATTGTGTTATCGTTCAATTAAAATCTGAACAGCAACAATGACATATACGAGAGTATGTGTACGTGTAATATTACATTGTTTATCATA
The DNA here is from genome assembly GCA_947361185.1 of Charanyca ferruginea. NCBI lineage: Eukaryota > Metazoa > Arthropoda > Insecta > Lepidoptera > Noctuidae > Charanyca > Charanyca ferruginea. Next base: position 22,149,427 of record OX376068.1, on the reverse strand, counting down.
ATCAAATAATTATTTTGTTAAAGATTTTCTTTTACGTGTTGTGTAAATAGATGTACAGAGTCAATTTGCTATTTATTAACAGGAAGTTACTAAGCAGTTTTTGAGGCTTTCACTAAGAGGTGGCGAAATTACTATTACAAGCACCATAACAGATGGTGTGTGGTCGTATCTGGAATTTGTGGTGAACTTTGCTCAGCAAAAACAGTGTATTATATCAGCCTATTGCCGTCCACTGCAACACGTAGGGATATAGCTGAGTTAATGTATGCCATAAAAATAAAGTTTTACTAAAAACACACACAATGTCAAGTGTGCAAGAAATTCTAGGAAATAAAGTTAATTAATACTTGATGTAAGCCTACTAACTAACTAATTTGATTCTGACTATCTTTTGTAGATCTTTGACAGTGGTTACTGGTAGTAAGATAGTCTGAAGTCTGACTACCAACTCAGTAACTGGGTTATGGAGGTCTAACAGGCAGTCGTCTCATGTAAAATAAAAAAAATCTTCTGGATTTAGTTACACTGTAGCCGACCGAACCCAACGCAGTTGAGAAAAGAAAACCAAATGATGTCTTGATGCATTCTACTACCAATCAGCTGCCAGGATTTTGAAGTTGACAATAGATACAGTCCATATCAGACTGCTAGACTAGCTCCCATTCAATGACATATAGCGCAGACGTAATGATCTGTATGAAAACCAAGCGTGCCATTTTTTGGATGTCACAATGTAATACGAATGTTTTGTTTTTCCTAAATTTGGTATTCCCAGGTATTACTGAGGGTATTAGATTAAAAATAATTGTTTTTTAAATTAATTACGCATAATATTAATCACAAAATGACTGACCGATGGAAGGAAACGTTTACTTTATTTTTTTACTTACGATTTTTTATCGTAAGTTAGGCACAAAAATAGGTACGCGAAGTAGTTGCTCTTGCGTTATCTAGGTCTATCTATATCTGTGATTCAGACACTTACATGAACAAAGTACCTATTTCATGATCTATCACGTACGAAACACGTGTAGGGTTTCCCAAACTTCAATAGCGCTCTAATTTTATGTGACGCTATTTAGCTATTGTCTGTCCACTATTGTGACCGCTTCAACCCTATCATTTTCCACGGCTTTACGCACAAGGATCATCAAGGTCTTTGTGTCGGTTTCGTTATTACCAGCTTATTATCTATTATTGTGACACTGCAGGGCAATGACCTCTACGCATACGGTGAGCACGAGCATTGATCACCACGCTTGCTCTAGATCAGGGGTGGACAAACAGTCGATCGCGGTCGACCGGTCGATCGCAAGCGGTTTTAGAGTCGATCGCGAGTATAGTCCTAGAAATGTAGCTTTTGCAAATATTCTCAGCGAGTTAGAAAGACGTTTTTCTGAATTATTTATTTTATTTATTTATTTATTTTAGTTTAAAGAAAGCTTACAGACTAATAACACAATTGAAATCTTTCATAGGTAGGAAAAATTGCTAATTACAAGCTTCCACATATTGTATACAGCTAACACAAGTACTTTGCGTTTACATTACCAGCGATTTGTAAGTAAGGATAATTTTACATATATATATATATATATTTTTTCTTTTTGTTTGGTAACAAAAGATAAACGTCACGTAAATTAACCAACAAAAAAAAAAAAATGAGAAGACAAAAAAAAACAAAAAAAAAAATACATTGCATTAAATTGAATAAACCAGAGCGTAGGTCAAGTCGTGCTTCATCAAAACAGTTAAATCATGTTCGTACAACTACAAACAATACATGTGATATTATAAGCGTAATATGCAGTTTGTTATTTTGAATTACCAAAATAGACGAGAATTTATTGTTTACCTGTTGTCTTGCCAGGATGTGCAAATACCTGCTTCTGAAATATTGAATACCTTTGACATGGACTTGCCATCTCTTGAATACGAGATGATACAGATCATTTCAGACATACATCTCTATGCCAGAGCAATAGGTACCAAATGTTAGTCTCTTTTAAACCAAGAAAAATATCCAAATCTCAAAACTATCACCCAGTAGTTAACTGCTTTGTTTGGGTCGACGTATTTGTGCGAATCTGCGAAAGCATTTTTTTACTATTGTCTTTTTTTTTCTGCTAACGAATCGATCGTTTGTCGTACAGTTTTAATATTGTAGATCGCCAATATTGTAAGTATGCCCACCCCTGCTCTAGATGGATTGGCGGTTCCAGACTTATCTATAAATTACAAATAAATAAAACTAAAGAGTCTGTATGTAATGTATATAATATAATAATAAAACACTTTCTCTGAAGCGGCTGGACCGATTTTGACGGGACTTTCACTGGCACATAGCTGATGTATAAGGAGTTACTTAGGCTACTTTTATTTTAGAAAAATAAAATAAGATTTTGAAAACAAATACCCCGCTCATAACTGACTATCATGCGGACGAAGTCACGGGAATCAGCTAGTATTAAATATAAGTTCAGGTTACCTCAAGATGTTTCCCTTAAATCCACGATAAACTTTAAAAGTATATATGAATTGAAAAGGTTACAGTGGTACTTGTCCAGTATGTAAGCGATGATTAAAAAACTCACAACCCCTTACATGAGAGCCGGGCCAATGGGCCATCACGACATCGGTTTAATTGCTCACAGCAAAATGTACACACGGAGACACAGTATACCAAAACAGTTTTAATTCAAACGCATTCAACAACCAAAGAGGTGACATCTATACAGGAAACTGAAAGGAGTTCATTATCATTTCTTCCTACCGTAAACATCTGAGATTTTCCATAAACATCAACAAAAATAGATTCTAATGAGATCCAAATAGAGTCTAGTTTGCTTGAATAACAGTTAATGATGAAGTCGAGATTTTCTGGCGGTTGTTAGAGGGAATAAAAAATTGGTGGAGGTGAGTGTGAAATCAATGGGGATTTGTGTGACCGTTCTCAGGTATTCATGGAGGCATCGTTAGGGTAGTTTCGAAGGGTTACGAAATATTTCGTGGTGTCACAAAGTACGTAAGGCTGCGGCGCGTCTGAGCAGAGAGACCATTCAGAACAAACCGCCATTTTTCTCACGCACGCATTGACAGGCATGCTCAGACAGTTTCAAGCAGACATCAGTCTCGACTAGCGACACGTGTTGTCAAAATGAATGATCAAAATGATGTAAATGATATTTGATGAGAAACAGGAAAATTTTGTTTTAAACAACTTGCAAAGGGTTTCAACCGGTATCAATAAAATTCCAAAATAAAACCTACAGAGTGAATACAGTAGCAACCCTAGTGAGTCTGGCAAGTTTAGGTAATTATTTTCGAGGATGGCGGGAGCGGTCCTTCTATAACCTTTTTATTTTGTGGTGGTGTATTCAGAAATCTTACCTGATACACGTGCGAATGAGACAAACATAGTGAACGGGATTGACAACATTTCAATGCATTGTTCTATGTTACGATTTTTGCTTCTTTCTTTTTAGTTGGCAGAAATCTCATTTCATTAATTAATCCATTAAAAAAATATTAACAACTAGCTTTTGCCGACGATTTATTCGAAAGGAAGTCAAGTATATACTTGACTTCCTTTCGAATAAATCGTCGGTCACTAACATATGTTACACTAACATATGTTAGTGTAAGCACATCTGCGTCACTCCATACAAACGAAACGATTTAAATACCTACACTACAACCAACATACCAGACGGTACAAATACGCGAGTGTTTGTGCGTGTCTAACACCGCTTGAAGTAAAAGCAGTTTTGACAGCACATTCGACGCGGAAAGAGGTGAGGAACAGTATTTCGGAGGGAGGCGGAGCGTGTCGCTACTGTACGGTAGTACTAATATTTATACTGTGGTGTAGGTTTCCATCAGTGAAAGAATTTTTGGAATCGGACCAGTACCTACCCCTTACATACAAAAAGAATTAAACAAACTTTAGCTCTTTAGCATCATCATATCAGACTATTATCGTCCACTGTTGAAAGTAGACCTCCTCCAGAGATCGCCAACTTGGTCTTGGGCAGCCCGCATCCAACTGCTGCCAGCCACCTTCTTCAAAATCGTCAGTCCATCGTACCGCAGGGTGTCCCACACTACGGTAATAATCAGCCCTATCTCTCTATAATCAGTATCTATAGTATGAGCAATCATTTGAATGAATAAGTATCAAAGTAACAGGTTTAATAACACCTCCGGTTTCTGACAATATGCTCGCAATATACTTATCACGTTTACTATACGCATCTTCAATCATCTGCCTAGCCTTTTCCGAACTCTGTTGGGATCGGCTTGTAATCTAATCGGATGCAGCTCAATATCAGTGTTTTACATTTTAAATACAAAGTGGTAATTAGTGTTTAATACTTAAACACATGTGATTGTGTTCATGATAACAAACAACTTTCCCAAAGAAAAAAGGTTTTTTGTACCGGTTTTGATGAAATTTGGTATGAAGATAGCTTAAACCCCAGGGAAGAACATAGGCTACTTTTTAATCAGTGACTTCGTCTGCAACCACTATAACCGACATTCACGCGGCCGAAGTCGCGGGCAAAAGCTAGTACGTCATAAATCGTAAACCGCAATTTACCTTTCATTCAATCAACTCAAATATAAAAAAAACCTTTTATATTATGTTACTTGCTGCTACGGAACCCTTCATGGGCGAGTTCGACTCGCACTTGGCCGCTTTTTTTTGTATTATTATTATATTACTAAGGCCTTGTAATATTTTTTTGGAATCCTTGAAATGAGTTCTTTATTTTGATACCCACATTGCAGATATCGAAGAAAAAAATATTTTTATTACGTGATTTTTATTTTTATTTTTTAATTATTACTGTGATGATGTACCCATAATAGCTTTAGAAAAAAAACTTTTTTTTTTACTTCATGCAATGGTATTTCCCAGTTGCCATGTTTATTTTTTTTTCGTCACCTATCTAAAACACTAGGACAAATGAGACGAATCTAACGATACCAGTAATATCAAGAAGATATCAGGTAATAAAGAATATTTTACATACAAAGACCGCCGCGAAAAACATAACCCGTTCCTTGAAGTCGGGTAAAAAAAGCGTCAAATATAAATATAAATTAGTAATTGACCTTTTTACATTCGTCATTTTTTTTTATTAAACTTATTCATTAATTACTCAAAAGTGTCTCTTATTTTTTTTCATAGAAAGAGACGAAAAGTAGAGTATATGACTCGAGAGCAAAAATATTTTTCCCTCAGACGATGTTCTTTGAATCCCTCGCTATGCTCTGGATTCAAAATGGCGCCCTCGCCGTAGAAATATTATATTGCTCCCTTGTCATAGAATCTACTAATTCATAATGTGACAATCAAATACTCTTAGACTACAGTACTCATCATCTGCCAAGCCCTTTCCCAAATAAATAGCAGTTGAATATCATTGTTTTACATGAAGCGACTGCTTATTCAACCTCCACAACGCATTTATTTAGTACTTATCTTCAATATTGTTAATTAACAGCGTAGTTTCACAAAACAATCACCACGCGCGGTAAAGCACTTTAAATCATAATTTAAACGTAATTAATAACAGTACAGCCCAGAAAGGAGGAATAATAAATTTTAATTATGACAAATGACGTCACGGAACGCGTTAAATCGGTAGGGTTGTTACTTGTTACCAAAGTGGTAGTAAATTACTCGAGGGATGGGTAATCGTACGTAGAAGTGGGTGACGATAGGATTTAAGGGGTGAATATTGATAGGGAAAAACAACCGTGGTGTACAGCGATTAAAGCGCTTTATTTGTTTAAATATTAAGTAAAGGGTCGCGCCATTGGGCTGTGTAAATTGTGTTCTGGTTTGACTGCTACTATCTACAGCTTTGATGTAAAATTTATACCCACCTATTTACACATCATGTCATTGTAAAGATTGGTATATATGTATACGTCGCAGGGAAATGGATGATTAGGAATCACTATGATTTGGTCAAATCACGGCAGATGCTACAATAACCAGTCGTTGGGTCATTTCCCTGAAGAAAGTTAGTGATTTGATCAAATCCCTAAACTGGTTTTTTTATATTATTGTAACTCTGACGTAGCCACGGTACCAGTAGAGATTCTGACTACATTAATAACAAACAACGACTGGCTTATAATTTATGTTGTATTTTTACTGATTTCAACTTATTTCTATCTTTTCTATAAAATACCGTCAGTCAGTCATAATATGGACTGACTGTCAAGTCCTATTCGTTCTAATTTCAAACAGTTCATCTGATGGCGGCACCACACTTCGTTATGCGTTATTTGCTATGCGGCTACACTGTATTCGCCAAATATTTGTTATGTGAGCGTACAACAAACACGCCATCCACACTTCGTGCCGGTGTGCCAAACATTAGACTAAGCCATATGTGGTGCGTTTGGCTTTTGAAAAAATAAAATGGACGTGTTGACTGTTGCTGCTACTTTTACACATAGTATATGTCCGACACGACCGCCGTAAGCGAGCGAACACGAGTGAATGAGTGAAAGAAGTGTGGGCAGTCGACACGCATATTCGGCTTATCCGTGTCCTTTGAAGTGTGTCAAAAAACCGACAGGTGGACGGATAGGCGTATTTGCTATTCGCGCTTATGCGTTATGCGGGCGAATAAAGCAAATATAGACGAATAAATCGTCCACACTTCGTCGTATGCGGGCGAATAAGGCGCATAACGCATAGCGCATAGCGAAGTGTGGTGCCGCCATCACAGTATTTCAATAGGTACTAAACTATTAAAATCAGATTGAACACGGTAAAACCACCCAGTCTCTACAGTACATAGCTCACGGTATTTTATTGTGATACCTCTGTTATAACCATATTATTTAAGGTTGATTTTTGTATAGTCCGAAAATTTTGCTTAGCTAAAGAATATATTATGGCGATTTGACATAGTTATTTTCTACAAAAAAGTCGTCAACTGTCTAATTCTTTAGATAAAATTTATCTGACATTAGAAAGATCAGCCCTTAGTGTTTTTCTTTTCCTTTCTAGAGAATTTCTTACATAGTTTTAATAATAGGTAGTTTTGGTACGCCACGCTTTTATCTGCTAAATCACTTTGGCTGCGACTTCAACCGCGTGAATTTTCTCACATATCCCTCATTGTTTTACAGTTGTTACTCGCTAAAAATGTAACTTTCTATAAGTGAAAGAATTTATAAAATCGGTTGTGTATTTTTTTATTTCATACATTACAAACAAACATATATTCAAATAATATACTTAGTTTATCTCCTTTCTCTCTTAATTCATCAGGAAAAGATATAATAAAATTTTCATAAACGATCGCAAAAATACTGACCCCATTAAGGCGATCATTCATGTTTTTTTTAATCTTTTCCTGAAAACGGAAAATATCCAAAATGTGGGCAAACTTTGTTTACATAACAGACAATTAAAAAGCTTTTGAATAACTTAAATAACAAACAAAACAATTTAAAATCATGAAATATTATCAGAAATGTACAAAAACAAAAGAGGTCGTCGAACTTTGTAAAATTTTATGAAATTCAAGCATTTTCATTGGGCGTTGCTCTGGCTCGCTAAATGTTTGAAGTAGGTAGGTAAGTAAAATAGGTAAATACTTTTATTTTAAAACTGAAGCTTTTAAATGTACTTTCAGTTACTCTTACCACAATTGGTTTAAATAATTAAGTACCTTGCTTGGTTGTGAACTTTTCTTGTTTTTTTATATAATTTATATAGGTTTTTTCTGGTATTAAAATTGAAACATACAAGATAGATTAGTCAATAGTCAGATTAGTACATTATTTAGGAAACCTACCTATAAATCTATAGTTTCTTGAAATTATATAAAAATCGCAATAAACTGATAGTTGCGAGTTGCCTGTTGTCGAAACTTCGAGACCAAAGTTGCTTCGTCCGCGGAGTTCCTAAATGATCACATATTACATATAATATAGCTACCTATATCACACAATATCATATTACGAGTCACAATAAGTTGTCATGCGTTGTATTCTCTTTGTTCATGTTTAATCATGCATGGTCACATTTTCGACTATAGATAGGTACCTACATAGGAAACCCTTTATGTTTGTAAGCCGTGAAGGACTAAGTAAATTATTTGATGTTTATTTACCGTTATATTAGGTATCACAAATATTATTACCTATTTATCTTACTGTTGTTATTGTAAGTATGTAGTTTAATTAGTCTAAGGTCTTAACTGTCGCACTAAGGTAAACCCTTTAATTACGGTATAAGGTTAGCAGCTTGAACAAATAAATAAATTATAAACATGGCATTATTAATCATGCCTGTATCACTCCTACGACACTCCATACAAATGAAACAATTTAATTACCTACACAGCTACTAAATTAACAGACTGTACAAATATTTGCGTGTGTGCGTGTCTATGCATCGCGAGAACTAAAAGCAGTTTCGAAAGCAGGTTCGACGCGGGAAGAGGTGAGGAACAGTGTTTCGGAGAGAGGCGGGGCGTGTCTCTACGGTGTACGCTCCGTTCGCTCCTTGGATCTTGCCCCTTACGATTAAAATGTTCCATTCGCCCCTTTTTTATTTATTTTGGGGTAGTGATTCGCCCCTTGCGGCATTTCCTTGGAAATTTTACCAAAAAAGGTATAGTTAGAAAAATGCATACACCTAGTTCCAGTTCATTTCTGCTTTCCCGGGTAGTTTAGGTACTAAGATTTGTTATCAAAAAAATTAAAATTATAAAAATTGTGGAATAAAATGTCAAAAACACAACAATGTAGATTATAGCAGTCATGAGTACCTACGCACACAGTTTTTCCTAAACATAGACTTAAATTAAACATGGCGTTGCTTATAATGTATGCATTTTTCTGTCTAACTATACCTTTTTTGGTAAAATTTCCAAGGAAATGCCGCAATGGGCGAATCACTACCCCAAAATAAATAAAAACGGGGCGAATGGAACATTTTAATCGTAAGGGGCGAACGGAGCGTACACCGTCTCTGTACGGTAGTAGGTACTAATATTTATTCTGAGCCTGTATTCTCTAATTGTCTAATTTAATCTAATTTGTCGTCAGATGTGAAGGGTAAGACCATCCGCATATATCAGGGTATAATTTAGCCTGTGAAATTAATTTCACACGTTTTTAGCAAGTTGCGGTACTGTTTTACATCTATATATCCTGTTGTAGTATATAAGTTCTTTAGTACTCAAAATCTTTTTTTGCTTAATAAAGTTATTATTATTGTATATTAATCAAAACAAAATAATATCATAATTTAAAACATCAAAATAGCTTCTGGAAAAAGTTACCTTCCTGTATTTTTAAAATAACACTATTTTACGAAAATAATTATGTAAAACGACTTCCAACAAAATTAATACCTATTAAAAATGGAATTATTTATATTTTAATCTATACTAATATTATAAAGCTGAAGAGTTTGATGTTTGTTTGGTTGAACGCGCTAATCTCAGGATCTTCTTCACTTCTCAGGTTCGAATTGAAAAATTCTTTTTGTGTTGGATAGTCTATGCGAAGCTGGGTTGGGTCGCTAGTGTAATTTTATTTTAAAGAATATTAATATGTATCATCATAATATAACCGTATGTGAATTTTGATCAACAGACCTACAACGTAAAAGAACTTGCCAATTTGCAAAAGACTTAAGACATTATGACGGAATACCTTAAAGGATTCCAATTAAGGCTGCGTTTCCACCAGAGATGAGCGAGGATACGTAGCGAGGGATGTGTTTGTTATGAACCAATAGAATCACTCCATTTACCTAGCCTCGCTCAGCGAAGCTCGGGTGGAAACGGCTTAGCAGACCGAGGTTTCCATACGTACAAAACAAGCGAGGGATGTGTGCGAGGGATGTGTTCAAAAAATGGACGCGAGCGAGAAATTACTAGTCACAAGACGGAAAATATGGATCAGTGGACTCGCTCGTACCTGAAAAGAGCCCGTTTCATATCCTCGCACCGCTCATCTACCTGCACATCTTTAGTGGAATCGCAGCCTTAGTTGGGGCATGTCTATTATCATCAACCTAGCGGCCAGACGTGATGCCGTAGTTATTTTATAATAACATTATGAGTGTCGTTTCACAAAGTCAAAGTACAAAATATTTATTTCAAATACAGAGTTAAATAAAAATAATCAATTCGTTGGTCGTAGTGAGTCAAGATGGCCAAATGGTTAAGTCGTCCTCCTCTCATATGTGGGGTTGCAAGTTCGATACCGGGCAAGAACTAATATGACTTTAACAATTCATAATTGTGAACTTTTTAAGTAAATCTTGGATGTCACTACTATTAGTGAATGAAGGCAAACACCTTTATACCTTTTATACCTTTATTACAGGAAGCCTATATTTATTATTAACTAGCTGATGCCCGCGGCTTCGCCCACTTGACAAATAATATACTAAAACCTTCCTCTTGAATTCTATCTGATAAAAAAAACCCACATCAAAATCTGTTGCGTAGTTTTAAAGATCTAAGCATACATAGGGACAGACAGACGCGGCGGGGGACTTCGTTTTTATAATGTTCGGGGGTTATTAAATAAAAGTCAAGCGTTCACCGCAGAGCTATAATTACATCATTGATCAATGTACAACTTAAACCTACCGACATTCTTACAAACTAATTAATATAAATCTACCTACAATACAGTTTTATAATACGTAGTGACTAACGACCCGCCCAGGCATCGCACGGGTGTAATGTAGATCAAACTATACGTCATTTTTTTTTAGTCGCTGGAAGCAATGCATTAAAAACCTTTTTTGATAAAAGAGAACCGCCTTCAAAAACTAAAAATGATAAATAACTTCAGCACAGAACACACATGACTTTAGTTTCGGAAGTCAGTGGCTTTGTTCTGTTTGTTGTTTTAGTTAAGTTATTTTTTAGTTTTTGAAGGCCGTTCTCTTTTTTCAAAAACGTTTTTATTTTCCACTTTTTAGTGTCTCCTTATCAGCCAAATCCATTTACAAACGGCAACACAGTTAACACAGAGATTGAAAGTCCTCCAAAGATGGATAGATGGAAGAAACAAAACGTCTTCTCGGTTTGTTGTTTTTTAAAAAAGCGCGAAATATATTTCTGTTCCTTGTATACTAAACCCTTCTTCAGAATGTAACAAACACTTTTCTGAAAACTGCATCAAAATCGGTTTAGCCAAACGGGAGATAATCGCGGACAAACATACATACATGCATACAAACATATGGGTCGAACTGAGAACCTCCTTTTTTTGAAGTCGGTCAAAAATCCGTTGCATAGTTTAAAATATCTAAACATACAGACAGCGGAAGCAACTTTGTTTTATACTATGTAAAGAAGATACAATTAATCACCAATCAACCTTGAGCAAGCGTGCTGATCAATGTTCTTGCTTTTTCTGTAGAAGAAAAGGCCTTTGTCCTGCAGAAGAACAATAAATGGCTATACCCTATAAAAGATAGCTTGATGTCTGCGACATATGTCAAACTGACATTCCTAGGGTTGTCAGGATAACAAAAATTGTCGACAGAAATTATCGACGTTTCTTACTATTATCAATGCTAATGTAACATTATAATTAGGTTTAATTTAATTACAAATGAACGAAGGTTTTAATATAAAATATATTTATTCTCTTAAAGGAGTACAACCCCAAATCCATATCTAGTCAGTTTCTGAATCGCTAGAACAATCTTGTAAATTTATTATAAACTCTTGTTTGCAAATATTATCAAATCAGACGTCCCGGTCCCAATCCTCTTCCATTAGTAATTAATTTTAAATTAAGTTTTATTTAAAATATCGATAGTCTGTGGTCGCGATGAATCATCGCCCATCACTAATTAGGTCGGCATGCCCGTAAAGTATGACATTGGCAGGTACTGTCTGTACTATTATGAAATTCAGTACTTCATAGGCGTGATTTTACTGACAGCTGTCGCAGAGATCAAGCTATCTTTTATAGGGTATAGTATTATTATTTTATTATGACATTAAAAATGATAAATTGATACCAAAACAAACAAAAATACGAATACGAACAATTTCTAATAGAACAAAAAAACATAGAACAAACAGCTCCAGGCTAACTCCGAAAAAAACCATTATTATTAGTGTCTAGACCGCACGTGATGGTCTCATTAATAAATATTTAACGATCTTATCTCTATAAGTAATAAGGGTCGATGTGACAAACAGTTGAATGATTTATATTTTCAAAGGACAGCTATAAATTATACTAGGTACCTACTAGACTTAGGTACCTACAACATGACACACTCGTAATTCTTAAAATCCATAATAATATGCATCGGTCGGTCATAGTAAAGCTACTAGCCAACTAGCTGCTTGCCGCGGTCAGTTCGTGGATGGGCGAACATCCATTAAATACCGATACCCCTCCGTGCCTCAGAACGCACGTAAAGCCGTGGGTCCCGGCTGTCATTCGTAGATCTTTGACAGTCGTTATGGGTAGTCAGAAACCAGATGTTCTGACAAACAGTTTTACCAAAGTATCGGGATATCCTGTTGGGTTGTGGAGGTCAGACCTGCAGTCGCTCGGAAGAATCGATTACGCCAAAAAATTAAGTTATCTCTTCATTTTCCACCCTTACTGGCGGTACATTTTCATAAAATGACAATTCCAGATCCTGCCCCACCCATTTACATAAAATGTAAATTAATAAAATAATTGTAATGATTAGAGAACCTTATTATAATACATTGTTTGTCTTTAGAACTTGCCTGCATTCTAGGTTTGTTTCCACGAGACAGGCTCGAGTGTGGAGTTGTGTGGAGTTCATTAGCAAAATGCTTCCTTTGTGTCTTATATTTGTTTTTTTTTTGAGAACCTAATTGATAATGTAGACTAAAAGGAAATATAAACTACTTTTCTAACTTTTTGTTGGACAGTAAACAATATTAATATTATTACTTGCGGATTACAAATCAATGCTAAAAGGAATTCAAGTACAGCTTTTTTTATTTAAACTGACACGGCAAGTTCTGCAGTCATTAGGACTAATGTTTAGTTATCAGCAATTAATAATCAGTAAGATGCTTCATTTTACAAGCTTGTACATGTCTTTTATTGAGTGGGGCAAAGTTCTATAGAGTTTCTGGCATTGTCCTTTATATGAGAACTTTGAGGTATACAATTATTATTAAAAAAAGAATCAACGAAATCGGACTACATTGTAAAATGTAATGAGTGGTCAAGCCTTTCTTTGAGTCGATTTAAAAATCGACTCCAATCGAACACTTTTACAATAGCATACTCGTGGTAGACCTACAAGTTATAAAGTCTATAAGTATGAGTGACTGAGACGAAGTCGAACTCTTTCACATATTTATTCCATTAAGGCATAACATTAATGTACGTTTTTAGGGTTCTATACCTCAAAAGGATAAAACGGAACCCTTATAGGATCACTTCGTTGTCCGTCTGTCTATCTGTCCGTCTGTATGTCAAGACCCTTTATCTCGGGAACGCGTGGAAGTATCGAGTTGAAATTAAAACCACATACTTAAGTCCCTTCAAGCTGTGAAAAAGTCAAATTTATAAGTTAACGTGAAAAAAGGATACGGCCGTTTATGTCGCAAAAAAAACCGTACATTTCGACACTCTCATAAAACAAAATTTATAGAGTACTTTCCGTTGACCTAGTACTATGAAATTTGGCAAGTAATTTCGACTTATACTGTAAATACAGGGAAAAGACTGAAAACTATACATTTGCAATTAAAACAGTAAAAATATATTCTTTATTTATAACGAGCTGTTGTCCGCGATTTGGTCCGTGTGAATGTCGATTATCGCGGATGCAGACAAAGTCCCGGATTAGAAAGTACCCTATGTGCTTTCCTAAGGTTCAAGCTATTTTCATACCAAATTTCACCAAAATCGGTTCAACCGTTTCATCGTGGATATGTACCTACAAATTTGTACGGAACCCTAGGGGAGCGAGTCCCACTCGCACATCTCCGGTTTTTTTATTTATTTACCACATAAACCTACAATCGCAATTACCTATGTACAGGCCCCAGAACATTAAGATGTCTCAAATAATAATAAAAAAACTAAACATGAACCTTATTTTTTTGATAAAACAACCAAGGAATTTGACAGATTTTGGCAGATTGATGTGCTGGCCTCTGTAAAATAGTGTAGTTACAATCAGACTTAACAATAAGAAACAACAGTAATAATGATACAAAATATTCCTTTAGCAGGACTAAAAACAGAATAAATCCTAATGCGTCATGACAACCCAGCTAAATGCAATATACCAAGTATCGCTCTACGTAGTATCGTAGCTGTGTACATCCTAATATATCCGTGTTATCTAGTTTCAGATCGGGGCTGCGTTGACTGATGGCATGCAACACACACCACACGTTGATAGATGTTGTACTCGCAGTGACAGCTCGGGAGTGAGGAGTGGACTTAAAACTGTTTAATTATGTAAAGTTTTCAGTTTCGTTTCAAAATCTATATAAATTAAAACTCATTACCACGTCATGTATAAAAGATCATCACTTAAGAACTGGGGTGTGATTCTGTTAGACCTCATTCTAAACTTCGAATCTGAATCCGCAGTGAGTTTCTTGATTGGCATTCTAGAAACTCGGTTGATAACTCGAATTTACACTAGCGCCACCATTGCGAGCGTGTCAGCGAGTTGAACTAAATTGACAGGGAGATTTTGAAAGATAAAGTATGAGATGACGTAAGAAGTGGCATTCTGTAAGGTAATTTCCCCGTCACTTCGACGCTCACTTTGCACTTGAATTCGATTCAAAGTATCAAATATATCGTTTTGAACCTTATGCGAAGTGAGAGTGAATAGCGTTGTGAGATGCGAGTTGTAGTTTGAATTTTACATAATCGACCTACTGTGTCCAGTAGTGTACGGCAATAGGCTGATGTGATGATGATGTTCATAATTATCAGGATTAGGTTTGTATGAAGATTTTTTGGAAAATTAATCGAAATAGTTAGAAATTTCCACCGAGCGAAGCCAGGGCGGGTCGGTAGTTTAAAATATAATAAAATAATAACAATAATATATTTAGGAAGTATCTAAACTAACAAAAAAAAAAAAAAATCCCATTAACTTTGAGCTTTGAGCTTTGTACATGTTGTAGAAAAATAAAGCCTTATCGAAAACCTTATTTTTGCGAAACAATAAGCCAGAAGCTTTTAGAGATAACTAAGGTCCGCTATTGTATGTGTTTGAGGTTTTTCGTTCCAATTGTACACCTAATACGAACACAATTTTATAAAGCTTAACACTTAGTTTCAAAAGTCACAAACTCACAATACAGTTCAAACTGAATATGTTGTACAATATAATAATCCTCTTATGTCCTTTATATTGTGACCCTCTGGAAAATAAACTCTAAATAAAGTAAATAAGCTTATTGTTATAGGTAATGTATTACCTATTGCCAGTGTTCGTAGGAGTCAAAGACCACCTTAATTTGGCCCTGACCGCAAAATTCATTCCAAGTTTTAGGTGAGTTTTCCTACCAATAATGAGTATAGGTAGGTATTCACATTGTGAGAGCTGGTGCCTGAAGTAGGTTTGAAAAAAACCTGTATCACAGGTCACGCTAATAATCTACCTACCTACAGCTTCATAATAATAATAATATAATAATATGTGGGGACATTTCACACAAGGCCATCTGACCCCAAATTAGGGAGACCCTGTAGACTATGGGTGTCAGACAGCTGATATCACACCAATACATTTAAATACATAAGTACTATATAGATAAACAACCACCAAACACAAGTGCTCATCACACAAATGTTTACCCTGGGCGGGATTCAAACCCGCAACACGACAGTTCAAGTATTTTTCGAGATTCTGTGTTTAGTCAGTAAAATTAAATAACGATTAAACTTAGAACCACATCCCAGCTCCCTTGCTAACAACATAGGGATGGGGGAACCAACGAACTACGAAACACCCAAATGCTCATTTATCCGTAAGTGATAAATAGGCCTGTATGAATTCCGAGGAGACGTGGAGGCGCCCCCTGGCGGATAATGAATATATAATGAACAAATCTTTACCTGCCGCTAAGTGAAACCGAGTGTGTATAAAGAACGAGGCTGATTAAGGGGGAGTTTTCAAATGAAAATCCGAAAAAAAATTTAAATTTTTACAGGCGTCCGGAATTTTTTGTGTAATTGTAATTTTTTTATGGGTTGTGTTCAATAAGTGAAACTTAACCTATTAATAGAAAATATGATTGAAATGGAAACATAATTAAGTATTTAATTCCATTTTCTTTGCAAACATTATAATAAAAGGTATATTAAATACATATATGTACATTTAAGAGCAAAAGGTCATTCACTGATTAAACACAAAATCTCAAAAAGTGCTTAACCTATGAAGCTGAACTTTGGGAGATAGGAGATTTATTTGAGCCTATGTAAGAGACGTCAGCAAAAACCAAATTTGACTTTGACTTCGACGCGGATGAAGATAGATTATACTAAATTATGTACTTCTAGGGCTAATGACAATAAAAAAGTTATAAACTCCAAGCCAAAGCATTTATTTCAATTAAACCATTTACAGTTCTTTAAAATTGTCAAGGAGTCGATTAAAGTTACTCAGAAATTGGAAGCTAGTTGCTCGTTTCAAAATGAAGGTCTCTATGAAGAACAACGAGCAAGAAACTCCACGGACACTCTTTTAAATTAAGAGCGCCCATCACATCATATTTTCCATACAAACGCTCGTACGGGATTACGGCGTTACAGCAAATTATTCTCCAAATATTTAGAACACAGGTATCTTGTAGTTTAAATCTAGGTTTAAATGAACCCAATTTTTTTTTATGGGGAACAAATTCAGTAACCACATCTGAAAATCAGCTTTTTTGCACAGTTTTTATCTAAACTTTGGCCGTTCATAATGCAGTCATAAATTCAAAAAGTAAAAAAAAAACAGCTTCATAGAAACCTTGCACATGTAATGGAGACTCTAATTATTATAAACATTATTACCAAAAACTTGTAAGGCTTTTTAAAAAACACGTATTTTCTGGAACAAGTTTTGTGAAGTATCCGAGATGACGGCGATGTGGAGGAATTTTTTGATGCCTTGTTGTTTTAGTTTAAAGGTAAGGTTTTCTTTTTTGTTATTCGTCCTAATATTGTACATAAATAACCTGTAAACATTTTCCTTTAATCGTGAAATTTTATTGAAAAAAATCCTTAGGGTGTTACTACACCAATCGATCGTTCATCGATCGATGCCATCGGTCGACGTTGATCGATTGGTGTGGTAGCTTTGGCTGATCGACGGATACCGTTCGACTAACTAATCGATCGATTGCCGGTCAACGTTGATCGATTATCTCCGGCTATAATCCATCATTAATAATAATCAAGCAGCTCGATCGACGTCGACTAATCCATTCTACCATCGATCGATGCCGTCGATCGACGATCAATCGATTGGTCTGGTAGAAACTATCGATCGACGTCGACTAATCTATTCTACCATCGATCAATTGGTCTGTAACACCATAAGTGACTAAAAATAAAACCAAGTACCTATACGAGTAGTACACTCATTTATTTGCGATAATTAAATAATAAAAAAAAAAAAGTATTTGTGAATGTATATCAGCTGTCTGACACCCATAGTACAGGGTCTCCCTAGTTTGGGGTCAGACGGCCGTGTGTGAAAATGTCCCCACATATTATTATATTATTATTATTATTATTAATTATAGCAACCATTAATTATTACGTGCAATACTAAATATTTTCCAACTCGGAAAATCGACTGTTATAACGTTCATTAATTAAAAATTACATCTGAAAGAGAGATTTTTTATTCATAAGCTACAGTACGGATGTTCAAGCTGCATTATGAAAGGCACAAAAGAGAGATATATTTGATTGTAGCCGTAGGTAACTAAGCAAAAACTATTGTTTTTAGAAAAAAAGGGAACTGTATACATATACAAAGTAATCTTCTATTTCTCTGTACTATAATATAAAGAGATTAAGTTTGTATGTCAATGTGGGCCGCGAATAGCACCACCCTATTTCTACCCATGGGTGTCGTAAGGTGACGTCAGGATAATGACCAGAGAATGGGCGGCAGCGTCTTTCTGAGACCCATAACACCTACTGCGATCGCCATGTATCGGCCAAGCATGCCGATTACGGCT
The DNA here is from genome assembly GCA_947361185.1 of Charanyca ferruginea. Lineage (NCBI taxonomy): Eukaryota > Metazoa > Arthropoda > Insecta > Lepidoptera > Noctuidae > Charanyca > Charanyca ferruginea. Next base: position 22,131,197 of record OX376068.1, on the reverse strand, counting down.
GAACCCCCCCTTTGAGGAGACCTATGCCCAGCAGTGAGCGTCTAAATGTTGACATTATTAAGTTTGAATGTAGCAGGTAATCTCCTAAACTACTCATCCGATTTCAATAATTCTGTCACTAAAAGAAAGCTATACTATAGCCGAGTATGATAGGTTATATTTTATGGTTTATTTTACGTTTACGCGGACAAAATCGCGGGCAGAAGTTAGTAATTATACAAACGCAAACGGTCACTCATTTATTCACTGACTTGACACGAAATTTCTCGAAAACTACTAGACTTAGACAGGTAAAATTTGATAGATAGGCAGTTTATAGGTAGGAGACGTCAGTTAAGAACATATTTGGTGGACAAGTTCGAATTAAGAGGGTGTTTGACTTGAATAAAGTCGCGGCCCATAGGTTGTTATACCTAAGTGGTTCAGAATCTTTTTTTCTTGAAACTATTTTGATTTGATGGCTAATTTCAATACAAATCTCCTTGGTGAAAATGATAGGCTAACCTATGTGCAGTTCTTCTTTTAAATATATTTGAATAGCGAACGAAAAAGGAGTGTTGTCCGTGGCAATCTTTTACACCAAGATAACACGCCTGCTCACAAAGCTGCTAGAGCCATGGAATACTTTGGGGGTACAAATGTTACCCCAACCTCCGTGCAGCGCAGATTTAGTTCCATGCAAAGTTTTTTTCATTTACCTCGGTAAAAAATGTTGCGTGGGCAAAAATTTAACACTGCAGACGAATATGCATCCTAGCAGTATTTTGACCGCAAGATATAATAATAATAATAATAATATGTGGGGACATTTTCACACACGGCCATCTCACCCCAAACTAGGGAGACCCTGTACTATGGGTGTCAGACAGCTGATATACATACACAAATACATTTTTTTTTGTAAATACATACATATATATATTATATAAACATATATTTTGTAAACAACACCCAGACACAAGGCAAACACAAGTGCTCATCACACAAATAATAAATGACATTAACACATTTAATATATTTATTAAATGTTTTAAAAACGAATTCACCCGAATGCATAAGTACATTCGGGTTGGAGGGGAATATTTTGAAAAGCTATATAAACCTATTTTATAATGTAACTAATTTTTAGTACAATAACAATTTTCGGAACAGCGTAAAATTTTTGGAATATTGTAATTAATATACTTATCGATAAATAATTCAAAAATATGTTCACGCATAAAATTTAATAGGCAGAATATAATAGGTACTATTCAAACTATTTCATATTCTGATAAGTTGATTCTATTTTCAAGAAAATTGTGACAGCAATCTATCCCCTTAACAACATTGATCTAGATAAAAGTGCCAATTGAATCGAAATGAAGCCTTAATAAGATCTATCATACTCAGAACTTTGAACTTTGAATACAAAAACTCTGTTAAAATATTTCCATCAGATTTTATTACTCAAATAATGTTCGACACTAAAATGAAGCCTAGATATTGATTTATTCTTCTGAGCAAGAGAAACGATATTAGAATACGATATCAATTTTCAAAATTGGAATCTAGAATATTCGATGTGTATTTGTATTTTTTTTTTCAATTGATTTTTATTTTGTTTTGTAACGTAGGTGCTTGAATTTAGACGCCCTTGGAGTAATGTAAATTTGATCGAATTTTAAATTGGAAATACCCATGTCGTACCTACATAATATTGATTCAGTATGAAGACTATTCTGAATAGGTGGTACAACTTGTGTTTTTCGTATACGAATAAACTAAAAAGGATTACGGTAAGCGTTTTTCCAATTCGGAAATTTACTCGAAGCAAATAGTTTTATGTTAAACTCTTAGGGCTGGCTCATTTTTTTTTATTTTCGAATCATTTATGGCTGCACAGAAAGGCACGAGTCTGGGCCCATACACTTCAGGTATGTATGTGCAATTTCTGGCTGGTAATGAACTGAGCGATGTCTCCAAGCTTCTGCAAACAAATTCATCATGGACAAATCGACTAACCCAACTTTCAACTGTCGCATTTGTGACCAACTCACTTTATCCGGACGTTTGTTATGGTTAAGTTCTGACATATACTTAGTCATTATTCAATACTAATTATCTTAGATGACACTTATGTCCACGGGAACAAAGTCAAAGTCAAATCTTTTATTTCAATTAGACCATTAAAAGGCCATTTTGAACGTCATATTGTAAAATTTTAATCTAGTTGCCCATTCCAAATGGTAGTTTCGTATCGAGAAGAATGGGCAAGAATCTCCATACATACTCTTTTAAAAAAAGGGTGTTTGCAATATTTTCATTTACAAGAATGATTATGTGTGAATACGATGTATCTTGTAAAAAAATCACTATATTATAGTATGTACAAAGTATCACAAGTAAAGAAATGACAGCTAAGTTATGTACATAGACACACAGTGTTCACATATTTACAATTAATAATACAGTAGACGACTACTTCTTCTATTCCAACAAAAGATGAATAGTGTGTGAGCCAACATAAATCAGTATTCCTTTACAATAGAAAAAAATAACAAGGAAATCTTCCACAACCACCAGACACATCTTGCAAAGACCCAACTTGCCATAAGCCATGTAAAAAATTAACGTCCTTCATTAGTACTTGCGCACAATTTTACCCGCTTGTAACTGACTTTCAATTAACTTAATAGGCATGTGCCAGTCACGATTGTTAGCCAATTAACTAATGAAGTTGAGTCCAAGCCATACTGAGAAGAGATACAGAAGAACCAATCATCAGAAAACTAGATAGAGAGAGGTAGATACTAGATAGATAAAAACAACTAAATACCTAGATAATGTAACATCCAAACATACACACATAACCGATGATGCGTTAGTGCGTCGATTATACTAATAATAATAATATGTGGGGACATTTTCACACATGGCCATCTGACCCCAAACTAGGGAGACCCTGTACTATGGGTGTCAGATAGCTGTGACTCTAATGACGATACGTCTGACGCATTTTCCGTTAGATATGCGTTCACTGTATAGGGTGTACGTTAGGGTGGCGCCTATAGGCACAGAAAAAACTGAATAGAATAGGTAGAAGAACATTCTCAAATTGCGAAATGTAGGGTCCGCGAACACCTCTGTACGTACACCTATTTTTTAAACTACTTGAATTGAAATTAAAATTAATTAAAAGAATGCCTTTAACTCAGTTAATAGGGACACCTTGCTTGCAAACTAAAAAAGAAATACCCCAAATTTATAGTTTTCTTTGGCAATGTTACAGACATCCTACGAAATTACTGTATCGTGACAACCTTCTAGAATCTGCTGTTGGCTGTCAACAAGGTGACCCTCTTGGGCCAGTGATTTTCAGTCTAGCCATTCTTCCAATTATTCGACAACTAAATTCCAAATTGAACCTTTGGTATCTCGATGATGGGACCTTAGGGGGTGATGTAGATGATGTTTTAAAAGATTTGGTTTTCTTAAAAAATGAACTGCGTTTAATTGGCTTAGAACTCAATCTTTCCAAATCTGAATTATATGTATCGGACAATACTGACAGACAATCGACACTTCAAAGTTTAACGCAATTGCCCCAGATATCAAAATTATAGAAAAAAACACTCTTCGTCGGCCATCACCATAATTCGTTACTGTTGTTTTGGCCCTAAATTTTGGCTCTAGTGATTGGGCCCAAGCTACTCTACCTGTTCGAATGGGGGGCTTCGGCGTCCGCAAAATTTCAAGTATCAGTTTGCCTGCCTTTATATCCTCGGTTTACGGCACTGAGAAATTAACCAGGAATATTCTAGCTCTTACACTGGTTTATTTTGATGTGCCGTGCTTCGCCGAGGCCATGGATGCCTGGAAACTTGCTTGCCCGAACTCTGATCCACCCGACAACCCGTGTGCTCAGAGACGATGGGATGAGCCGCTCTGCAGGTTAGTACAGAATAATTTACTTACCACTGCTGTTACTACTGCTGAGCGAGCGCGTCTACTGGCTGTGGGTAAATGGGAGTCGGGTCTTTGGCTTCTGGCACTTCCGTCGTCGAACGTAGGTACTATGTTTGAGGACACTACTTTTCGCCTCGCTGCTTCCCTACGCTTAGGAGCTTCGTGCTGTTCTCCTCATCGCTGTCGCTGTGGGGAAGCTGTCAACAGCCTCGGACACCACGGCCTGTCGTGCAGCCGGAGTGCGGGTCGCATAGCGCGGCACGCGAATAATAATGACATTATTCGTCGTGCTCTCGTCGCCGTCGGCGTTCCAACTGTCTTAGAACCCAACAGCTTGGCACGCGACGATGGCAAGAGACCGGACGGCATGTCTCTATTTCCCTGGAAGTTGGGTAGGCCTTTAGTGTGGGACGCTATGTGCATCGATATTCTTGCGCCATCCCATCTTCATAGTTCAGCGTGCTGTGCTGGTGCTGCAGCAGCGGCTGCAGAAGACCTCAAACGGCGAAAGTATAGTAACCTTGGTGTGAACGTTATTTTCGAGCCGTTTGGGGTTGAAACCCTAGGGTCGTGGGGTCCGAGTGCTCATCTTCTTTTTAAGGAAATGTCCAAAAGGTTGGTTGGACACTTCCCGTGATCCAAGAGCTGGTTTTTACATTGGTCAGAGATTAAGCATTGCCATCCAACGTGGCAATGCCGCCAGTCTCTTGGGTACATTTCCAGATGACGGCGATGTGGACAAATTCTGCGATGCCTTATTGTGTTAGTTTTTTTAGTTTAATATTTTAGGTTTTCTTTTTTATTATTCTTGTAAATATTGTACACACTGGCATATGAATTATTATTCAATTAGGTACCATTTTTTTAAATTATCAATTTTCATACAAAATAATTACGTGAAATATGACAACGTCGCGTTTTCTTAGCTTTAAATAAATGAATGTTTACTTTAATAGTAGATAATATGTTTAAATTATATTCTACAATTAATGGGCCAAGATTCCAGAGTCATTAGACTTACGTCATTTTGTTATTGTATTTTTGACGATAGACAGAGTAATATGTCGTTTAGAAAGTATGCGTACTAACCCGAAAAAAGTATTTAAATGCTGGGTCCTTTTTCAGGTGTCAGGTATGTTAAAGGTATTTTACTAATTTACGTTCACGTGTGACGGCTGCCATTTAGTTTTTTATTTTTTTACTGAATACTGTTATAAATCAACACACGTTTTTGTCAGACTCTTTTCGTGGGCCATAGGTACCTTTAAACATCGTATGGCTATTAAGTTATATTCTTTGGAATCCTTTTAATCCTCAATCGCAGTGTCAAATGTTTTCTTGAACACATTTTGTAAATTAGGTGAATATTTATGCTTATGAAGAACTTCCAAAGTAACATGAAAGGCTACCTACCAGTGGGTGGGGCATAATTAGGCCAAAATTATGATGACGATGATCACAATTTGTACAATGAAAGAGCTTTGATAAATAAAATACAATAAGGTAAGCATTAGTTTATTTAAATTCAGTTCGTTGGATACGATTGCCTGAAGAAAATATTATTATACTTTCCAAATCTCAACATAGTGCTACATTTTGTGAAACTTCTACACATATCTCTCTCTTCTATTGTATTTCCGAGAATGATTTCCCGCCGTCGACAGATTTGTATGACGAGATTCCATCTCGCGTTAAAAAGGGGATTTAAAGTGGGACACGACAGTTCGTTGTATGCAAATTGTAGGCTCGTCGGGGGATGTAGATTTAACTATAGGTAGCTAGGCTTGACGTTTTATTCTTTGATCTATTGTTTTCTGTATACCATACAGGGTGAAATGAACCAATAAATAATTAAAATACCAGTTGTATAAATGAAATGGCTGCTTATCTGACCTACACAACTCAGTTTCAGGGCAACACAATATCCCTAGGTAAGACTGGTTGTCAAACTTATTGTCTTCTACGACTGTCAAAGATCTACAAATGATGACCGAAATCAACAGCTTTTACGCATTTTCCGAGTCATGGAGGGGTCCCGGTATGAAATGAACGGTCACCCATCAACGGGCGGACCGTGGCAAGCGTAGGTAGCGTAACCGTAACGACCCGCGCAACATTTCCTTTGTCACAAGCATATTGTATATTGTTAAAAAAACTGTTCTTTAAATTTCGACCTTCGGAACAGCTGTTGTTTTCAACCGACTTCAAAAAAGGAAGAGGTTATCAATTAGTCTGTATTTTTTTTTTTAATGTTTGTTACCTGATTTCTTTGGACTGGGTGAACCGATTTTGATGATTCTAAAAGCTAGTGCTTCCCGTGTGGTCCCATTTTAATTTGGTCCGGTTCTGACAATGGCATCCATGAGAAAACCGTATAAGTCTTAAATTTACATTAAGTATGTGCGCGATTTGATACGCGATTACTCCGGCAAACGTAAACCGATTTTGAAAATTCTTCTTTTTACGGATAGGGTATGCTTCAGGGGTGGTGCCATATAAATTTTATCGAAATTGATTCAGCATTTTTTGAAAAATCAACAAATACCCAAAAATTTTACATACTTGACGTAGCTTCATCAATCTTTGTAGTAGTTAACTTTCATACTCTTCTTAATAGATTTGGATGAGAAGGAGGTACTAAAAAGCGGAAAATAAAAAGCTTTTTACAAAAAAGACAACCGCCTTCAAAAACTAAAAAGTGATAAATAACTTTAGCACAGAACACACATTGACTTTAGTTTCGGAAGTCGGTGGCAATACAAAACAACAAACAGAACAAAGCCACTGAATTTCGAAACTAAAGGCAATGTGTGTTCTGTGCTAAAGTTATTTTTCACTTTTTAGTTTTTGAAGGCGGTTGTCTTTTTTGTAAAAGGCTTTTTTAAATAAGCAACTGTCGATTTTGTTCGCTTGTGGCTAAGTAAATTCCGCACAAATCGATCGGTTAAAGGTTAAACTACGCTTGCCGTGGTCGGTCTGTGGATTGGTGACCATCCATTACATACCGAGTTCCCTCCGTGCCTCGGAAAGCACGTAAAGCCGTTGGTTCCGGCTGTCATTTGCAGTCGTTATGGGTAGTCAGAAACCAGAAACCCTGACAACCAGTCTTTTCAAGGGGTATTCAGCTGCATCCGGTTAGACTGAAAGCCGACCCCAACACAGTTGGGAAAAGGCTAGGCAGGTGATTCACTGTCGGTTTAGTATCATGTACTGAAACTTTGGTAGGTAAAGTTTGCGCGTCGATGACGACCCTTCCACAGTGTAAATATTGACACTTAGATCTAGGTTAGGTAGGTTTCCTATATTGAAAAATATATGTACATACATATTTTTAAACTAGTTCATACTACAGTAGGGCCTCGTTAATCCGGACTCCCGCTTGTTCGGTGATCGCTGTAATCCGGCCGGGCAATGGGGTTCGCGTGGGAGGTGGATGTGGTGCGGGCTGCCATGAGCCAACCCATCGTCAGTCTTTTGTTCATCGCCTTCCGGCTCCAGTGTCAATTTAGCGCGCTCGCTAACATCATGGCGCCGCGCCGCCACGTAAACATTCAACATTAAAAGACAAATTACGGATTATAGAAATGTTAGATAAACATGTGTTTTATTACCAATAAATATGGCATACTATAATCCGGACGCCTCGATAATCCGCAAAGGGTCTTGTTTTTGCCTCTCCGGATTAACGAGGCCTTACTTTATTTGGCACACTTGTAGTTTTTGACCTGGCTGGACCGATAGGATAATTTTTATACCGTTTTTGTATCCCCGTGGAATACTTTAGAACTTTGATCTAGTTTTGAAATGTACGCATATGAAGTCGCGAACAGAAGCTCGTGGTATGATGTTCTGACTCTACAATTACATACAGCATTGTCCTAAATGTGTCGTAGAAATGTGTGCACTTAGCGTTCACGTTTGCCGGGTATTTACCACAGTGTTCGCAGCCTTAAAAGCTGTCACGGAAGTGAGACGGGTCAACATATAAGTTGCATTAGTGAGACAACAGCTTCCGTGAAAAAGTGCCCTGACCTTGACCCACTTAATCTGTGGGTAAGTTGTAAGGTCAAAGGTCCCTTGGCACTAATATTTTTTCCTGAAATATTTTTGCCTTGACAAGTTACATTCTTAGCTCTGTTGCAAAGTAGGATTTCTGTGTCTGGTAATAATTTATGGGTGTTTATGTAATTACAGGCACAGAAGATTAATCATCATCATCAGCAGGAAGACGTCTACTGTTGAACTAAGGCCTCCCCCACAGAACGCCAACCGGCAACCTGCCGCTTATATCCGCCGGATACGCGTGACCTTGACGATGTCGTCGGTCCATCTGGTGGGAGGCTCACCTAATTTTGAAAAAACTTTTTTCAAAAATACAAACATCCGAATTGATAACCTCCTCCTTTTTGAAGTCGGTCAAAAAGGGTAAGTGACAACCTTACGGTGGTCGGCTTGTTTGTCATACAATAACAACATCATCATCATCATTATCATGTTAACCTATAGAAGCCCACAGCTGGGCATAGGTCTCCCCCAAGGGGGGTTCAGCCGTAATCGCCATGCTTGACCGATGCATGTTGGCGATCGCAGTAGGTGTTATGGCACTCAGAAGGACGCTGCTGCCCATTGTCTGGTAAATATTCCTCTGTCGCCTTCTACGACAACCACGGGTAGAAATGGGGTAGTACTATTCGCGGCTGGCACCACACGGACGCACCTTTGATTAAAGTTGAATTTTTAAAACAAGAGAACAACGAGAACTTTCTTGTATTCATTCAAATCAAGTTAAATAAATTAAGTTATGCAAATTCGTTATTTAATGAAAATACGTCAGAACCAAAAGAAAACCGTTGCTTCCTAAATTTATAGACAGAAAAGGGTAAAAATCTTTCCCTTTGTAATCCAAAAATATAATATTAACAACTCAGCGCCGACTCTCAAAAACAAACGAAGTAATCAAAACGAAAAGGAAAATGGAAGAAGAATTAATTAAGTCGGGCTTTGTTCTATTGCTTATAATACTTGAGGTCCGATGGACTTCCTTAAATTAATCGCTCGTAATCAAATCAACAGAAGATCCCTGTTGGTTCCTTTAATATAAATTGGGACTGTTCTTGAGATAGTGCTTAAAGATCCCTTGACGTAAATGCAGGGACGGATTCGGCATGTTTTTTGCGTTGTTGTGAATTATAGTAGCTAAAATCTGTATCAGACAACATCATCACTACATATTATCATTTTATCTTAATTTATTTATTTAGTTCATTCTTTCGTTCCTTCTGTTCTATTTGCCTTGTGTCTGGTTGTTGTTTATGTACGTATCTATTTACGTATATCAGCTGTCTGACACCCAAAGTACAGGGTCTGCCTAGTTTGGGGTCAGATAACCGTGTGTGAAATGTCCCCACATATTAATATAATAGGTTGGGGAAAAAGTCTTTACGCATTATAGTATGTATGAACTTGAATCTCTTTGGCTATACTATTTATATCTGGCTGGTTTTGGTATCACTGAAAGTTTAAATTTCTCAAAACATAATTCCAAATTCAAATTAGGAAAATGTGTGATTTGTATTTGTTTTTCGTACCGTCAAGATGAGTGAATCTAATGAAGAAATTCGATACATTTTAAAATTTTACTACAAAATAGGTAAAAATGCAACGCAAGCCACAAAAAAAAATTTGCGATGTTTATGGACCTAGTGCAGTGTCTGTGAGAGTAGCACAAATTTCGTTTAAGCGTTTGCAATCCGGAAATTTTGATGTCAAAGATGCATGACGCTCTGGTCGCCCTATTACGGATAAAATGGATGCCATTTTTGAAAAAGTGGAGCAAGATCGGCATATCAGTAGTTACGACGTAGCTGAAGAACTGGTAATTGACCACAAAACAGTTTTGGCGCATTTGAAAAAAACTGGGTACACAAAAAAGCTCGATATTTGGGTACCTCACGAGCTCACTGAAAGAAACCTAATGAACCATGTACTCATTTGTGATTCTTTATTACGACGTAATGAAACCGAACCATTTTTGAAGAAGCTGATAACTGGTGATGAAAAGTGGATCACGTACGACAAGAACGTGCGAAAAAGGTCGTGGTCAAAGGCCGGTCAGGCTTCACAGACCGTGGCGAATCCCGGGTTAACTCGCAACAAGGTGATGCTGTGTGTGTGGTGGGATTGGAAAAGCATTATTCATTATAAGCTGTTACCACCAGGCAGGACCATCGATTCAGAACTCTACTGCGAACAACTGATGAGATTAAAGCAAGAAGTTGAGAGAAAGCGGCTGAAATTAATCAACAGAAGGGGTGTGGTTTTTCATCATGATAATGCTAGACCTCACACATCTTTAGCCACTCAGCAAAAATTAAGAGAGTTTGGCTTGGAGGTGTTAATGCATCCGCCGTATTAGTCCTGACCTTGCACCTTCAGATTTCCACCTGTTTCGGTCTCTTCAGAATTCTTTAGGCAGTGTCAGGTTAACATCACGAGAGGACTGCCAAAACCACTTGTCGCGGTATTTTGATCAGAAGTGTCAAAATTTCTATAGCAATGGGATCATGTCCCCTAAGATGGCAAAAAGTTATCGAACAAAATGGTACGTACATACTTTAGTTAAATGTAAATAAACTATATTAAAAAATGTTTTGAAATTTTCTTAAAAAATGCGAAGAAACTTTTTCCCCAACCTAATATTATTATTATTATCTATCTTTCTTGCTTTGTTTCTTGCTAACTGTAATTTTATCATTCTTACTTTTTTAGGGTTCCGTAGCCAAATGGCAAAAAACAGAACCCTTATAGATTCGTCATGTCTGTCTGTCTGTCTGTCCGTATGTCACAGCCATTTTTTTTCAACTTGGTAAGGAGATGTATTCTGTGAACCGCTTTAAGATTTTCACACAAAAATAGAAAAAAAACAAAAAAATTTGGGGGTTCCCCATACTTAGAACTGAAACTCAATTTTTTTTTCATCAAACCCATATGTGTGGTGTAGCTATGGATTGGTCTTCAAACATGATATTGAGGTTTCTAATATCATTTTTGTCTAAACTGAATAGTTTGCGCGAGAGACACATCCACAGTGGTAAAATGTGTCCCCCCCCCCCCCCCCCGTAACTTCTAAAATAAGAGAATGATAAAACTAAAAAAAAATATATGATGTACATTACCATGTATACTTCCACCGAAAATTGGTTTGAACGAAATCTAGTAAGTAGTTTTTTTTAATACGTCATAAATCGTAAACCGCAATTTACCTTTCATTCAATCAACTCAAATATAAAAATAAAAAAACTTTGATATTATTATGTTACTTGCTGTTAGGGAACTACTACTACTTCATGGGCGAGTCCGACTCGCATTTGGCCGCTTTTTTGTATTAGAATGCTCACATTTCGTTGAGGTAAATAGATGTTGGGTATTGAAAACCTAAAGTTGATTCGCCATTTACGAAAACAACCATTTTAATCAATAATATCTTTCCATGCCGACACTCGTCAAACCCAGGTGCTAATTGTTTGCAAATTGATAAATGTTGATATACCAATTTGGTGGAAATTGCCAACGAATTTCCATTTGTTGTAAATATTTTTGTACCAAAAATCAGCAATTTGTTTTCGTGTTGTGTTACAATTTGCATTATTTTTGTTTGGGAATCCGATTTATAATTGGTTTCATCATAAGCAAATAATCATTTCTCGAATTGTTATTTTGCCTATTTTAATGTTTAAAATAGATTCTTGGTTCCTTTCTGATACAGGTTTTTGTTAATTAAGCTTAGTTCTGCCAAAACGAGTCTACTAGCAATCTCTCAGTAAATAAATTAACATTTTGAACTCCACGTCAAAAACGTGCCCTCGGCACTAAGCTACGAATTCATTACTATAATTGGTATTAGTTTTGTCATCTTATGTTAATATAGATGAAATATACAAAAAGAAGTTCAACTAATATAAATTACGACGAGTAAAGGAACATAATATTAGCAAAGGAAAAAAATAAATAAATAGTGCAGTTTAATGATCTATATTTACGTATAAAAGTCAGTCATGTAGTCGTGATGTGTAGCACATTTTATATTTAAAAAATAATTCGTGTTTGATGACACGGTTGACGCAGTGGCTGAGCGATCGACTGCTGCTGTTGCTGCGCCCAGGGTAAATATTTGTGTGATGAGCACTTGTGTTTGCCTTATGTCTGGGTGTTGTTTATGCATGCATGTATTTAAATAAAAATGTGCATGTGCATGTATATCAGCTGACTGACACCCATAGTACCGGGTCTCTTAAGTTTGGGGTCAGATGACCGTGTGTGAAATGTCCCCACATATTATTTTTTAAATTATCGTATTAAATATCCAAGATCAAAAATTACGTCGAGAAAAAAAACGTTTGACTTAGGTTGGCACGTTTTCGTAAAACTCAACTCAATTTATTTTGAATAATTAGAAGTCATTCAAAATAATTTAAATGACAAAAAAAAAAATAAACAAGCTTCATAGAACAATCTTTCTTAATTCTGTCGAATCCATCAACTTTTTTTATCTATATGGATTTTCTGGCAGTCAGCTTTTTTACGAACTCGTTTAGCTTGTCGTGCATTTGATCCGGCCCTGTACAAAGGGGCCCCTGGGATCTGTCTAACAATAAACTTGTGATAGGCTTTGTTAGTGTTCCGTCATCAACCACTGTGAGCTTTCCGAGGTTTAGAACTTTTTGTTGACGCGAACAATTTCATCTGGCCGTTGTCCTTTATGCCAGTAATTATGTCTGAAAAGAAAATGAAATCATGAAAAAAATGTATGTATGTACATTATTTTTTTACAAATAATTATGTACGTAAAAGTATCCCACGGGTACTTTTAGAACTTGTATTAATTTTGAAGCAAGTCAAGGTCGCGAAGTCACGGGCCGAAGCTAGTCAAGTCATAAAAACATTTTAATGATGAAAAGATGATCCTTTTTCAAAACCTTACTTTTCCTTCTGATTGGTCGTATTGCCCCATATTTTGTAAATGAGACAAAACATCGTCAATATGTAAGCTATAATAAATTCATGATACAAAATCGTTTGGATTGGACAACAACCACAATATTCATTGAAAACGCATTAACTCATAATTCATGATTTCAAAACGCAGTGGTCAGTAATATTAACCTACCTATAATTTATTTTACTAACTAGCGAAAGCGACCGCCCCGGTTTCACACGGTTGTAATTTACTAAATGTCACATTTTTTTATTAATATTTTCAAAATAAAATCCCTGCATTTCCGACAGTTTCGTTGTATTTTCCAAATAATTTATTTTATTCAAAACTTGTCCAGACAATTACAAACAAAACAAAGAGATCGCCAAATCTGTTGAGACGTCCTGTTTCATGTATGGTCGCTAAAGGAGATAAATAACCAGAGTCGTCAGATATAAATGATGCTTAATTAGAAACCGATGGATGTTTTCAAATGAAATTTAAACGTTTAGTTTAAATTTCGAGTATTAAACTGTTTATTCTTTATTAATTTAATTGTATTTTATTCAAAAACACCCATCGTCTTCTAAATTAACTTCAACTAGGTACGTCCAAAAGGCCCTTTTTTTAAACCTGGGGAAATCCTCATGGACTGTCCCCCTTCCGGCGAAGACGGGGGGGTGTACCGGACTGTTACCGGCTAAAACCACCAAGGTGTTCCTCGACTGACCTATGGGCGAGGGTACGGGATACACTCACGCATGCACCGCGATTACATTTTATACATGTCATACATAGTTATCAAACTATATCAATAAGACAAAAATATATTACAAATCACTTTCATATAACATATAAGGTATTCGCATAATCATTAGCTGCATTCTAACTTTTACACGTTTGAGCTTTGAGAGCTCTCCTGACACTTTAGACATAAGACCCCTTATACACGATTAAGAGAAGGGCTAGAGCTCTAAAGCCCTTAAAGACTTGTTGTGTTCTTCAGCCTACTTTATGCCGCAGATGAGGAGTTTCAAGGAGTCATTACAGCTGTCTGCCAGTGCCAAAAAGTTTTTTCGTTTTTACCGCCGCAAATCTGAAGCCACCACACTCGTAAAATTTTCTTTTAAGTCAAGTCATTAGTATTAGACTGGTTTCAAAGGCTTTTTGAACTTTTAAAGATCAAACTGCTTAAGTTTTTTTAAATATTTTTCAGATTTTTTAGTTTTCGGTGGAAGATAACGTAGGTTTTAGTTGTAGAAGTGTTTACTGCGCTAAGGGTGATTTGTACAGAACTTTTATATCTAATATGTCTTTTATCCGTGGAATAAAATTGGCACCAAACAGTTTTTGTATGCAAAAAATTAAAATTTATTCGTAGGTCCAGACTTAACAACCATGTTTGATAGTTTGGTGAAATTCACCCTGAAGAGTTGATATTTGAATAAATAATAATACATTTATTTCAGAAACACTATTCTATAGGTAGGTACTTAAAACGAAAATTTAACAAATAAAATAGATCAACCGAAAAGAAATAAAGAAATTGATAGTTGCATGACTGGTATCTGAAAAATAACAGCCAATACAAAAAGTTGCTAACTATGACAGCATGACATAATTATTTTCTATACAAATGCTGTCAAACTGCCATTTTGTTTCCGGTGTTATCTGACAAGTAACCGGCTTTGCAATGTTGATACCAAGAAGCTTATAGGAAAAAGTGGAGGCAACACTCCGAATACCTAAGTGAAACCAACTGTGGGCAGACGCTCTCTTTCTGAATGCATACATAAGATAAAGAAAACACATATCACTGTCTCGTTCTTATGTATGTATTCAGAAAGAGAGCGTCTACCCACAGTTGGTTTCACTTAGGTATTTAGAGTGTTGCCTCCACTTTTATCTATAAGCTTCTTGGTTGATACTGATGCAATGTCAGTGTGTGATCTTGAACAATAATTATCGTCATTTTGGAACAAAATTAACACAAAATAATATTTTTATTTTATTTTAGTATACTACCTCTTACATACCTACCTCTATTTACAGAACATTTAGAAGAATATTAACCTAGAACATTACCACTTTAAACGGTTTTTTTTATTATTTATTAATTAAGAAACAAAACAAGTTATCGACAGAAACATCACACATCAAACCTCAAAAGGTTTGTCCGGATGCTGAAACACTTTTAAGCACAAACAAACAAACAAACAAACAAACAACAACAAACACAAACAACAAATATCAATATTGGTACTTACTATTGAACAAGGATGTACATATATAGTACTTAAAAACAAAAAGTTTAAGACTTTCGAGGTAACCCCAACTCAAGTATCTATTCTTTAACTTACTGGGGCGGTCTCAGTTTTTGTAAGAAACCATATGTTTGGGAAATAATAAACATTTTTGTATATTTGTCAGTATTTAAGCAGCCTACCTACTCTTTTTAGGATTCCGTACCTCAAAAGGAAAAAACGGGACCATTATAGAATCACTTTGTTGTCCGTCTGTCTGTCTGTCAAGACCCTTTATCTCCAGAACGCGTACAGGTATCGAGTTGAAATTAAAACCATATACTTAAGTCTACGGTCCCTTGAAGCTGTGAAAAAATGAAACTTCTAAGTTACCATGAAAAAAAAAATACGGCCGTTTATGTCGCAAAAAACGTACATTTCGACACTCTCATGGGAATCAAAATTTATAGGGTACTTTCCGTTGACCTAGAACTATAAAATTTGGCAAGTAATATCGTCTTATATTATTAATAGGAACAGGGAAAAGTCCGAAAACTAAACGTTTAGTAATTAATTCATAAAAAATATATTCTTTATTTAAAACGAGCTTTTGTCCGCGATTTGGTCCGTGTGAATGTCGTTTATCGCGGATGAACAGGAAGTCCCTAATTAAAAAGCTATTTTCATACTAAATTTCATCAAAATCGTTTCAGCCGTTTCATCGTGGAAGCATAACAAACAGAGTTAGTTTCACATTTATAATATTAAATGTAGGAATTGTTGGCATGGATTAGTATGGATATGTACCTACAAATTTTTACGGAACCCTCGGTGGGCGAGTCCGACTCGCACTTGTCCGGTATTTTTTTATTTCTGCCCAAAATATGTACGAAAACCATATCGCAACAGCGTTCTCAAATAAATGCGGGATAAAAATCCAATACATTCGACCTTGAAAGCGCCAATACACAACAATACCGCATGGTTCCAACACAAAACAAATATTTTCCAAAGCAATACACTCAAACGAATTTTCTCAAGCGACTCCCGAACAATCGAAGATGAAATGTGAGGGTAATATTCTCTTGCCAAAGACGAGAGCAATCGAGCAAATTTTAGGGCCATGATAATGAAAATGGAGTGTTAGGGTTGCTACACACTTTTGGTCTGTTCGGTTCTTTTAACACGTTGAGCGCCATGTGTATCTTTCTGGAAACACAAAGTACCACCTTTAGAGGCCGCGTGTTTCCTTTGGGAAACACAAGCTGTGCTTTATTCGTAGACCAGTGTGTACGCCAGGAAACACATTTCAATACATTTTACTATGAATTCTAGTACCTCTGGCCTCCAAAATATCAAAAAACACGGTTTTTAAGCTTGGCGCTCAACGTGAAAAAAAAAAACTAGCTTTTACCCGCGCCTTTTCTCGCGTTAATTTAGAATTTGACAATCAGTTCGGATTGCACTCTACTTGTAATAATAATTATAATTCAATCATGATTCGAAAGACACGTAGTGCCCATTATCGTAAGAACGTTATTTTTATTTTCTCCGGGATCAGTACTTTTTTCTTGATGAAAGGTTCGGTGGTCCGTTTCTGTACACCTGACAACTTAACACAATATCAGGATGATCGGTTCAGTGGTTGAGGTGTGTAAAGATAACAAACAAACTTACTTTCGCATTTATAATATTAGTTAGAAAAAAAATTGATAATGTTGTACGGAAAATACCACAACGAACGCTTACGTATATAAGTGAGTTTAGCAATCCTTAAGCTTACGTGCAAGTACGCATACTTTATAGTTCGACAATAAAATTGTTTCGTCAATGTTTGCCTAAGTACGCTCTAAAAATTCTTACTTCGTCAATATTTGCCTAAGTACAAATTTTTAGAGTGAAACATGGGCAAAAAGTTTGGTCTAGATTTAAGTACACGTACCTACCCCACCCGTACCATTGCAAAATACATAGCAGAAAAAAAATGTTTCGTTTCGATAGACCTTAGGGCCGAAATTAGTTATTTGAAGCTCCACATTTATTCATCGTTAATATAGGACTTATCTTTTAAGAATCATTTTTGTCGACACCGCCATTCTTGCGATTGGTTAGTACCAAACTATCCACTGCTTATAGCTTAGCCGGCAAAAATCGTTCAACTTCAACATTAGCGCTCCATTCCTTTCTACTCCATGTCCAAGCTACATTTTTACCAATTTCGACACGTACCGTTGAAATTTTTGGAAAAAAAAAAGTTATTGGAACAAATTCAAGGACGGTGATGTGGTATAATTTGTGTAACTTTTTCAATTTGACGTGTGGAGTTTCGGATGTATTTTTTGCGCTGACCCACTTTTTCGTGGAACACGTTAATGGGTGACAGGCAGTACTTCATTTGCTTTTACGTGGCGCGTGTATGAAATTCTGTCCGGAATAATCCAGCAGATTCAATTTGCTCAACATGTTGACGAACTTCTTGGGACAATAGAAGACTGGGTAGACATGGAAAACATACGTGATGAGGCACAAAAAGGTAATATCTTAATTATTGCTTCTAATAAGTCGACAAAAAAAAAAAATGAGCTAGATGATAATGGATTCTGTAGAAGACACCGAATATTTCAACAGAATACCCAAACCAACTTACAAAAAAAAACAACGTACTATACTACATGTGATAGGCATCAGAGGGCATTAACGTATCTAGCTTAAATTCGGTCGATTTAAAAAAATATACAAAAATAATAATAATTTTCATGTTTTATCATTGATCCTACGTACATAAATTCAGACAACCCCAGTACATCAGTACTTGTATTGGAGCTGTCTCTCTACTTCCCTTAAGTAATATCTGGACAGTAAGTTATAAAGCCTGCTCTACACTACTCGCGAAGTTGCCTCGACGAAGTATTCACCAAAGTTGATCGAAGTCCGAAGTATGTGACTACACACTCGTGCAACTTCGCGAGGAGCTCAGTCGCTCGGCGCCCGCACGATAGGCATCATGGATAACGTTCAAGTGGCAGCTGCCGTTGCAATGTGTACTCTCGCGTATTTTAACTACGTGCGTACTTATGACGCTTACTTACGGTTATGAAAAGAAAAAAAAAAACAGAAGAGGATATTAAAAAAAAGTTTAGCAGCTCAGTTTTTATTATTACAAGCTTTTGTTTAACTTGCATTGTTCGTATGCAAGTTGTCGCTTCAAAATTTGCAAACCAACTTTCGACCATTTATTGGTATCCAATTGAGCTGAAATTTTGCACCTTTAGTTCTGATGACAATATCCAATACTCAATATTGTAAAAAAGTCAATATGGCAGCCGCTCCAAGATGGCGGATTACATATTTTTTCTTAACCCCCTTATATATTTAGTAACATTACACTGAATAAATTCATTAATTTAAATTTTTTAGGTCACATTTTCTTATAAAAACTTGTTTTTATTTTTTTTTTTCATATTATTTAAAACATAAAAACCGTGACTCACAGATAATATTTACTTTATTCATATTATCAATGTGTCATTCTTATTATTTGTCGTATAAAATTAAACGAAAATTTTATAAAAGTCAAAGTCAAAGTCAATATATAGTACGCTCAAGCTAGGCACATTTCTTTCATTCACGGACACGTAATTACACGTTCACAAAAAAAAAAGGTTTCAAAGGTGCTATTTCCGTAAACGTGTACGACCCAAATTCAGTGCTCACGAAGCGTAGGATGCCATCTTTCTCAGTGCATAATGTATCACCACGTGGCTCGTTAATTGGTCGGCGAAACGGAACAAATGCCTGAGTTAAGCCAGGAAATACAAAAGGCCTTACAGTACAGAAGGTCAGCCCGATAAATGTAGCGAAAACCAGCGTACGCACAACAGATATACTTCGCGTGCCCAGTTTCGTGCCTAACTTACGTACAAAAATCGTAAGTAAAAAAATAAAGTAAACGTTTCCTTCCATCGGTAAGGCATTTTGTGATTAATATTATGCGTAATTAATTCAAAAAACAATTATTTTAAATCTAATACCCTCAGTAATACCAGGTAATACCAAATTTAAGAAAAATAAAATATTGTGACCTCATATTAGGTAGTCAAAAAATGGCAATCTTGGTTTTCATACAGATCGTGATACTTACGTTATCTAGGTCTATCTACATATATCTGTGGTACGCACACATACACGGACGTGAGTGAACAATGATCTCAAAATTATAATTGCGCCGATTCCCTTTTTCATTCACAAACTAAATTACTATGAGAAAATTGGCATCGCTTACTACAAGGCAGCTGAAGAAAAGGACGGCGACATATAGGAACTAAGTTATAGATGTTAAATTCGTTTTTTCTTGAACTTTTCCGTGGTTTTAATCAATACGTTCTGAAATGACAAATATAATTATTGTATGAATACTTTAGATCAACTTAAATTGACAGCTCTTATTAATATTTGACTCTTTCTCTTTTTATTGTATACGTACAGGTGCCAGCACATCAAGCTACAACAATCTGTCAATTTTTTTTGATACATTTTCAACTTTATTACAAAATGATAAGGTTCATATTCAATTGGGAAAATTTGACAGTTTGGTGTGGCTTTAGGCGCTGGCGTCTGTACATATACGTGTGTCTACGAGTGCGTGCGATTTCGTTAATTGAATGGAGTTAACCTTTTGTAACTCTCTATTTTGTGGTCAGCCCTTTCAGGGGACCACTCTAATTGGGCCCATTCAGAATGCCCAACGTGACCAGTAAAGCCACGTTGTTGGTAATTTTTATGGTTGCATGGTTTACGAATTAATGGATGTAATACAGGGGTTTCTGAAAAAGGTGGTTTGTTTTTGTAAGGGTATCATTTTAATGGGTTTCTGCATTGAAATTAAAATAAGCTTGTGTTATGAAATTTAGTACGAGCAGTTGATACATAGTATACCAATCTTATTCTAAATAGATGAAAGATGGAAAATTGCAATGCTTGTAGAAGGCTACTAAGTCAAAAGTACTAACATAATAATATAACACCGACATTGTACACTTAGTTCGCAATAAACGTTTTGACTTTGACTTTGAAATATAGTAAATCTATACAATACGTAAATAATTATGTATAATTTTTATTATTTTGTACAGTTCGTTTTACTTATGTAGTTTTTGTGACCTTTTTTGTATGTACGGTCACCAAAGGAGATAAGTATCCATGTCGCCGGAAACAGTTGAAGTTTACTTAGAAACCGATAGGTTTTTATGAATAAAATAAAATACAATTTATAGAGAATAAACAGTTCAATGATTTAATAAAATTTCATTTGAAAGTCCCCATTGGTTTCTAAGAAATCTTCAACTATTCCCGACGACATGGATACTTATCTCCTTTGCTGACTGTACCTTTTGCTGTATAAATGGTTTAAATAAATAAATAGTTTCGTAAGATAACAATGAAATAATTATGAGCTCCGTTACTTGTTTCTCGAAGTAGGTACACACGAAATATTCCATATAATAATATAGAAATATTAAATACTGAGCAGAAGACTGACTGACTGGTGACTGGGCTGACCTTTTGGAATGGGCAACTAGAATCAACTTTATATATATATAGGGTGACTAGTAATTAGTGTACGATACTTAAACACGTGATTGTGTTCATGATAACAAACAACTTTCCCGAAGAAAAAGTTTTTTGTACTGGTTCATTTTTATTACAATAACACAACAGCCGTATGAAATTCACGCCCGCGCACGCCTGTGACCTAAAGTGAACCAGTACAAAAAACATTTTTTCTTCGGGAAAGTTGTTTGTTATCATGAACACAATCACGTGTTTAAGTATCGTACACTAATTACCAGTCACCCTATATATTTTTATATGACGTTCTAAAGTGCCTTTTAATGGTCTAATTGAAATAAATGATTTGACTTTGACTTTGAAGTTTTTAACTAATCTTCTGACAATCTATGAAGTCCGATTTGACGTTTCTTTTTCCGAACTTTGTATGAACGTCTACGTCATCATCATTATCATCAGCCGAAAGACGTCCACTGTTGAAAATAGACCTCCCGCTTAGAACGCCATAACGAGAAGCAACCTGCGTAAGAAATGAAAAATGAAATTCATAATCCTAATTCATTACTATGTTAACCAGTGCCCAACGAACATAATTCGTAAACATTAAGATTAAAAAATATCATTAAAAAATTCACATTAAAAAAGGCACTCAAAAACACGTATTAATCAACGATTAACACCCACGGCAAGATATGGGATAGTGCTATTCTTTACGTCCGACACCACACGGACAAGTTATGTTAATGACTTAAACTGTAAAGGTATCGTTTACACAAGAAATACCGTTTCTTTAATTGTCCACAGCACTGTACGACAAAGTTATTATATTTTACTAGCAACCCGACCCGGCTTCGCATGGACCTATAGCCTTCCTCGATAAATGGACTATCGAACACAAAAATAAATTTTCAATTCGAACCAGTAGATCCTGAGATTAGCGCGTTCATCCAAACAAACAAACAAACAAACTCTTCAGCTTTATAATATTATATATAGTATAGATTTATATATTTATGCTAACACACACGGCTTCAATGGGCCAACACATAAAAACAAGTCATAAGTAGACACTTCCGGCGACTGGGACTGCAATTAACTGTGACTACGATCCCAGTTGCCGGAACCATTTTTTTTTAATATTTTTCTTCCGGCGACTGGGACCACGCATAAATGAATAACAAAAATGTATTATTCATGCCAAAAACAGTAAAGTCAAATGAAAAAATATTAAAAATAATAATTAAAGAGATAAAGATAATCAAAGGGTGTTTTGTAATATTATATTAAATAAATAAAATTGAAAAGGTGAAAATAAAATTATGGTGCTGTTAGTGACTTACTTATCTAATCGTAATATAAGTATTGGCCATAGTTAGGAGAGATTACGATGACCACTTAATTCTATATGTATAATTCTGAATTCTCATTTTTAAATAAATGATATTTCTAAATCAAAGACATTTTTCTTTAATTTTTACTTTTTTTTATTAAAAACGAACGTTTGACTGTACTGTTTTTGACTTGGACAACAGATTTTTCTTATTCATTTAGACGTAGTCCTAGTCACCGGAAGAAAAATATTAAAATTAAATGGTTCCGGCAACAGGGACCATAGTCCCAGTTAATTGCAGTCCCAGTCGCCGTAAACCTCATGTACACAAAATAATGCAATAACGGAACAACAAATATATAACTATACATAAAAATAAAACAAATAAAATATGTCAAACCGTCTTGCTGTCGCAGAAGCTCACCCGAACTGTGATTTCGCAGAAATCACAGTTCGGGTTATCTTCGGTATGGCTATTGAGCGCAGATGGAACGCGAGGAACATTATTTAACTAGAATGTGAAACAAGTCACATTTCAGACTAAACTCAACAGTCTCTAGATATTTTTATTTCCGATGACATTCTCACAAATCGATATTTTATTTTCGAGGAAGGTTTTAAAGCTATAAATCTGTGCTGTCTTCAGTCACAAAATATTACCTGCAGTAGGTTGGATTCACACAAAGATCGAAAATTCACGTTAGCAAATAGGCACGGTACATATGTTGGCAACATAATGACGTAACAAGACATGTTCATCTTCATCTGCCTAGTCTTTTCCCAACTAAGTTGGGGTCCGCTTCCGGTCTAACTAGATGCAGCACCAGTGTTTTACATAAAACGACTGCCTGTTCAGACAGGCAGTCGTTTACTGGGTTGTGGAGGTCAGCCTCCACCCTAGTCTGTCTAGTCCTAGTCTGTCCTAGTCTCCCAGTTACTGGGTAACACGATACCCCAAGGTAAGACTGATTGTCAGGCTTTCAGGCTTCTGACTACCCCTGCTATACTATTCTCTATAGTCACCATTCGTGGCTGTGAAATCGAAGTCGAGCTCAGCACCCTGTTTTGTTTATAGTTTTTTGTAAATGAACTTACTGTCAAAAGTATCAAATTATTTAACCTTGACTAGATACACCAAAAACCGTTAATTCACGTAGCACTACAAAAGCAAAGGTTAATGAAAATGAAACTCACCGCTGACGCAGCATCGAGCTTTAGGTTGTGGTACTTATAGAATAGTACCACTGTATTGTAACATTGCCTCCTGTTTTGCATTTTACTTTTCGTTGAAATATCGGATCTGTAGGTCACGTGCGCTACCTACGTTTTTGTTCGATGAAATGTTACACAAACTCGCTCGTTGGATTCTAAAATCAAGTTGTAACAAAGTGTCGAGAGTCGTGCTCAGTATTCGGTACATGAGAGAGTGATACATTAGAACGGCTCGATGTTCTGTTACAGGTGTGTATTCATTGTAATATTCAGTCATTCACTCGATGTAGTATGGAATCGACCTTCTGTACCGTATTATTCTGTGCTTCACAGTTTTCCAAGTAGCGAAAGGTTGGATAATCGACATTTGAAAATTGCTTTTACGAGTATTCGGTATGAATTGATAGTAATAAGGAAAAATATCGAAATGGAAAAGGTATTTTGTAGAAAGTGATAAATTGAGATTTAAGATGTTTGATTTGATTTTTATACAAACTTTAGTGTCAACAAAATTAGTATCATTGAATACTTAATCAAAGTTTAGGATATATTATATACGATGGCAATAAAAAAACATTGTTTTGCACTCAATACTCAATTAAAAAGAAAATATCCAATGGGTATGTAACATCATGTATGTATAGGGACGTCCGTACCCAGTAGTGAGTGAAGTTTTTAGGGTTCCGTTGCCAAATGGCGAAAAACGGAACCCTCATAGATTCGTCATATCTGTCTGTCTGTCTGTCCGTCCGTATGTCACAGCCACTTTTTCCCGAAACTATAAGAACTATACTGTTGAAACTTGGTAAGTAGATGTATTCTGTGAACCGCATTAAGATTTTCACACAAAAATAGAAAAAAAGAGAATACATTTTGGGGGTTTCCCATACTTAGAACTGAAACTCAATTTTCTTTTTTATCATCAAACCCGTACGTGTGGGATATCTATGGATAGGTCCTCAAAAATGATATTGAGGTTTCCAATATAATTTTTTTCTAAACTGAATAGTTTGCGCGAGAGACACTTCCAAAGTGGTAAAATGAGTGTCCCCCCCCATGTAACTTCTAAAATAAAAGAATGATAAAACTATAAAAAATATATGATGTACATTACCATGTAAACTTCCACCAAAAATTGGTTTGAACGAGATCTATTAAGTAGTTTTTTTTTTATACGTCATAAATCGTAAACCGCAATTTACCTTACTTGCTCTCACATTTCTGTCACCACATTAAAGGCATGGCAGAAACAAGATTTTACTACAAAGTAATACTTACTAACTGTGAGTACTCCGCACTCGTCTGTATATAGGTATTATAAGTATATATGCTAGATTCCTAGAACGAACTCTGACTTTGACTTACAACAAGTAGTGAGGAACTAGCTACCCACTTTAAATTTCCGCATGACCTAACATATCATTGCGTCTTCGACTTTCCCGAACCGTGCAAACTTAAGGTAATCACTCACTATAACAGCAACGTTTTGACCGACCATAGCCAATAATTTGCCATTTAGAATTAAAGTAAATTTTATAATTTACTACCTGACCCGGCAAACGTTGTTTTGCCATTATAAAAACAATAACATACGACCTACCCTCAGACCTAAAAAATATACACAAAAAAAATCATAAAAAATCGTCTTTTGACTTCGTCCGCGTGAATGTCGGTTATCGTGGATGCAGACAAAGTTACGGATTAGAAAGTAGCCTATGTTCTTTCGCAGGGTTCAAGCTGCAATCTGCATAGCAAATCGGTTCAGCCGTTTTCTCGTGAAAGCGTAACAGACAGAGTTACTTTCGCATTTATAATATTAGTATGGAATATACTTCATGCACAAAGGTTCAAAGGTGGACTTAATGCCTTAGGCATTCTCTACCAGTCAACCAAGGGTGGTGAAGAGATAATATGGCAGGTGCACAGTAAAAAAATAAAATAACTTATATAAATAAATATATGACTAACATAACATATTATATACCTTCATGTACATAAATATTTATATATAGAAGAAAATAAAAGAGGTTGATAAGATGACTCTGCTTACATATTATTATGTGATGATGATGTGTACGCGGTGCGTGTGCTGGCTGGTTTTTTAAAAGTAGTTCTGGCCAGGCTCTTGCCGTGTCCGGGCAATACTGTTATAGTGAGCAAAGACCTTCAATATTTAAATACCTATGTTCAGTGTACTTTGACAAAGTTACAAGTACAAACAGTATGTTAGTTTACATTGTACTTCGCTTATTATGTGTCTGAGAATGTTTTTGCTTTGACAATCTACTTACTCGTGTTTTAGTTTACAAAAGAAGGAAGATTATGTTCGTTCCTTCAAAGGAGAAGCTTTGAAATATCCTGTGTCTGTTTGGCGTGGAAAAATGGTGCTGCGTTTTGTGAGAAGCAAACTCGTCTTCATTTACGGTATGAAAAGAACACGCTTCAAACAGTCATAAGTCTATTCAGTATTTTATATATTTTTCACTCGATATACATACAGCGTACCTTACATTAGACAAATGTCATGCATAAGATAAGATATTATTGTTAGTAGTAATAATAATTGTTACAAACGGAATATTGTTGCCATATCTTCCCGTGGGTGTCGTAAGAGGCGATTAAGGGACTTACCAGAGAATGGGTAGCAGCGTTCTCTGTGTCTTTGTAACAACCATACTGCGATCGCCAATCCGCCTGCCAAGCGTGGCGATTATGTCAAAACCCCCCCTGTTGGTGAGGCCTATATCCAGCAGTGGACGTCTTTCGGCTGAAATGATGATGATGATGATGAATATTGTTGTTAGTAGAAACTAATAAGCGTGACTGCGAATTCTGGGTTTAATTCAAGTATGAATTGAAACCAGAATTCGCAGTCACTCTTTCAACCACTAGAGCAATGAAGCTTTACGAAGGGAACTAATGGGTACAATGATAATGAAGTATCCTCGCCTCTCGTCACATTATAAAAGAAACATTTGTTTTAGACCAAGACCCTAAAGTCGCCAAACCTACGTCATTTGAGCATGGCTTAAACTTTGAAAATAGATAGAGAAATATTACCTCTCCGTGTCTCGGAAAGCACGTAAAGCCGTTGGTCCCGGCTGTAATTCGTAGATCTTTGACAGTCGTTTTGGGTAGTCAGAAGCCAGAAAGTCTGACAACCAGTGTCACTAAAGGGTATCGTATTACCCAGTAACTGGGTTGTGGAGGTCCGACAAGCAGTCGCTTCATGTAAATGCATGTCGCTGCATCCAAATATACTGGAAGCCGACGCCAACAAAGTTGCGAAAAGGATAGGGAGATGAAGATGATGATTTAGAGGAATATTATGTCGGAAGGTATTCGTA
This sequence comes from Charanyca ferruginea, assembly GCA_947361185.1. Lineage (NCBI taxonomy): Eukaryota > Metazoa > Arthropoda > Insecta > Lepidoptera > Noctuidae > Charanyca > Charanyca ferruginea. Next base: position 22,104,575 of record OX376068.1, on the reverse strand, counting down.
GGTACTGGCAAGCTTCAAGTGTCACTGCTAGTTTTATAAGTAAATTAGCTTCTGCCTGCCACTTCGCTCGCGTGAATTTACTGACGGACACCTATTTTTTAGGGTTCCGTACCTCAAAGGAAAAAACGGAACCCTTATAGGATCACTTTGTTGTCCGTCTGTCTGTCTGTCTGTCAAGACCCTTTATCTCGAGAACGCGTGGAGGTATCGAGTTGAAATTAAAACCATATTCTCAAGTCTACGGTTCCTTGAAGCTGTAAAAAAATCAACCCTCTATGTTAACGTGAAAAAAAGATACGGTCGTTTATGTCGCAAAAAACGTATTTATAATATTAAGTAGATTAAAGTATAGATAGTAGGTATGGATTAGTATAGAAGTATGGATATGTACCTACAAATATATACGAAACCCTCGGTGGGCGAGTCCGACTCGCACTTGTCCGGTTTTTTATAGTCAGTATCACTCAGGAATAATGTGGCTTTCGATAAGATAAACAATCCTCAGAATTATAGCAGAAATCCCGGATATAACGCATTGAAACAAAAAAACAATGTAAGAAACACTGCAGCTCTATTTGCAGGATAAAAATCAAAAGTCTCATCTGATCGTATAGTAGAAAGAAATGCCTAGCACTGAAGCTATCCAGAGAGCAGACATATTCCTCTAACTATCCTCAAAAAGTTTAACTAAAATGACGTACGTCTAGCAGCTCTAGGATCTTGGACTATCCCGTATTTCTACCAGAAACCAGGAAAGCAACAACAAAGAAGTCTGCAGCTAAAATTTACCCTGTTGTGAGGAGATCTTTACGGTTATAGCTAGCATGTTAGCGCTCTCAGAATTGTTGTTAATGTCGACGAAACAACGGTACCACTGGCCGGGGAAGTTTCAACCCTAAACTATGTTTATTGCACCACATAACACGAACGTATATTGCGAGTAAGATTTTTAAACTTCCAAACTACGGGTCCCTGTTTGCGTTTGCGCAGTAGTAAAGTTTTGTTATTTTTATTAAGCGAGTTATTTGAAAATGTAACGTTGGATAAAGTAGGTTTGTTTTCGTTTCTTGTGTCTGTGGTTTGGTTAGAGTATAATTTGTTGTGATGAATGTATATTGCCAAGGCGATAGTGTGGTGAAACAGTCATATTCTCATTGTAACCTGCAAACTATAGTCGTATCAATATTTCTGATAACTTCCTTCAGGAATAAGAGCTTCACATTAGGATGCTGGTGCCACTAGCTAAGACAAAGTAAGACAGTAATGGTGGTCAGTAACTCAAACTTTTTGCTTTAATTAATCGATGTTTGTTATATATCTGTGAAGGCTTGTAATGTAGTTACCTATTATTATGTTATTAGCCTGTGAGTCTTCTTAAAAAAATATATGTAAAATAACATGTACTATATACAGTTACATATTTTGACCTTTTGACGCCACATATTGATGACACAGTTGGCGCAGTGGCTGAGCGATCGACTGCTGCGCAGCGTGTTGCGGGTTCGATTCCCGCCCAGGGTAAACGTTTGTGTGATGAGCACTTGTGTTTGCCTTGTGTCTGGGTGTTGTTTATCTATATATGTATGTATTTACAAAAAAAAAAAATGTATTTGTGTATGTATATCAGCTGTCTGACACCCATAGTACAGGGTCTCCCTAGTTTGGGGTCAGATGGCCGAGTGTGAAAATGTCCCCACATATTAAAAAAAAAAAAAAAAAAATACGAACAGACTTCTATACCTACGTAATACCATAGAGTACTCGTATGTAATTTAGCTTGGCACCGAAGGCACGTTTTAGTTCTATTTTGTTGTGGCGATCAAAAGGATACCTTTAATCTACTGCTTAATACTCAGAGTCATCACTTAAAAAATATAAATAATTATTAGTAGGCACGTATCAATAAAAATCGAAAATGTTTGTTAAAATACTAGAACGAAATCGGCCTCGTAAATTAAAATTTTATATTTATTTTAGTATCCCCTTACCTTCTTTTATGGTTTCCGTGAACACGTGATACACGTTGTCTTAAACGTGAACATGGTTTCGTGGTGGAGAAGGTACCTATTAGTAAAGAAGAAAGACGTAGTTCGTATTTCGGGATAAGGAAGAACCACGCACGAGTGCGCGTAATAGGTAATAGGTCCCTTTCAGATATAGTGTTTATTTAGTTTGAAGGCTTTATTCAATCAATGGGTATGGTATGGGTAACATATTTCACTATTACTATCACTATCGCTATCCTTAGCGCTGTCGCTATCGCTAGTACTATTACTATCGCTATCGCTAGTACTATTACTATCGCTATCACTATCAATATGACTATCACTGTCACTACCCCTATTACCATCACTACAATAAAATATACTTTTATTTTGCAAATATGTACACCAGTTTTTATGATATATATCAAAGCTCAGCCATATCATTATTACTATCACTAGCACTATCACTATTGCTATCACTATTGCTATCACTATCACTATTACTATTACTATTACTATGACTATTACTATTACTATTACTATTACTATTACTATTACTATCACTATCACTGTCACTATCATTATTACTATCACTGTCACTATCACTACATATAAATAAAAGTTCCCCGTCGGGCTGACTTAATGCTCGTTCGGGCTAATCTCTGGAGATACATATTCTGTAAATTATTTCGCAAGTAGGAAGGTTCAGTAGTTTAATCACAATACGTAACAACCAAAGGTACCTAATTATTATAATAAAAAATCATCATCAATTGCCTTTTTAGGGTTCCGTACCTCAAAAGGAGAAAATGGAACCCTTATAGGACCACTTTGTTGTCAGTCTGTCTGTCTGTCTGTCTGTCTGTCAAGACCGTTTATCTCGAGAACGCGTGGAGGTATCGAGTTGAAATTAAAACCATATACTTAAATCTACGGTCCCTTGATGCTGTGAAAAATCAACCCTCTATGTTAACGTGAAAAAAGATACGGCCGTTTATGTCGCAAAAATCGCATTTTTAAAATTGAGTAGATTAAAGTATGGATAGTATAGGTATGGATTAGTATAGAAGTATGGATATGTACCTACAAATATGTACGGAACCCTCGGTGGGCGAGTCACAGTCAAAAAATCACAGCATTAAGAATGCACCCCAAACCTTTCAACTTCCGGAATTAGGAAACATTTGTAAGGGTGATGTTCCACTGAATTTTACACTAGATAGTGCAATCAGCTAAGTGCATTAGTCACACGGAGTTACAGAACTTAGTGACTTACTAGAAGTTCCAGTGGTTTCGTGCAAGGCTGTAGGAAGGAGTTTGAAGATTTTGAATGAATATTAGATTTCCAATCCTTGGATGCGGTGTTTAAAATTACCGTGGAAGTGACTTCGAAAGGAGGATTTTGGGAATCGTGTTTGACTATTTATAAAGGGGTAGAATTTCATAGTTATTTTTATCATGACACCTAGTTTCATCCTGATTAACACGTGGAATCAAATGTACCTATTGTTCTTATTATGTACAGAGGCCTGCACCTTAAGCTACTCCAATCTGTAAAATTTATTTGATAGATTTTTTTACTTTATTACAAAAGTTTAAGGTCATGTTCAATTGGGAAAATTTGACTGTTTGGGTTAGCTTGTTGTTCTGGCGTCTGTACATTATTGTCCTTTAATTGGAACTGAGGTAATAAATTAAAGTAAACTAAGTATAATAAACTGTCTTCTGCTCGCGAATCCTTCAGCGTAGACTTCAGGATGAAGTCAATTTCGTAAAATATCCCACGGAAACAAAAACACGGGATAAAATGTATGATTGCCAAATGTCAGCTAAATCATCGACTTAAAGCCGGTCATCCGTTTAAACATGAAAGACTACATTAATCCGTCCTCACTGGTATGCGGCGTCTCTCCTCAGAGCATGGCCCACCTTCTATCTTGCGCCGCATATCCTGTCACCTGCTCATGTGTGGACCTAATGAATGCATCAGCGGATGGCGTTGCCGAGGCTGAATATTGGGTTAAAAAAGAAATCTGACAAGAACAAACCCAATACACACATACACACACACTCACATACACATAAATACACACATTCACATACTCACACACACATGATACATATCCGTGTTTGCCGAAGATCCATCCTCTCTAACTTTCGTGTTTACTACAGTAGTAGGATCGTGGTAAGTTTTTTTGTGTGTTTAGTATAATAAGGACTTTTACACACGAGCGGCATATTGCCAATGGCAGAGGTAACTGCAGCCGTCATTGTTAGAAGTTGACCTATCTACGGCTGCTGCTGACGCGTCGACGGCAGCCGTCGACATGCCAACTTCAAAAAGTGGCCAAGTGCGAGTCGGACTCGCCCATGAAGGGTTCCGTAGCAGCAAGTAATTTGAATTGCGTTTTACGATTTATTCTCTCGCGCTAAGTATTCAGTTCAGAAAAAAATGGTGTTAGAAACCTCAATATCATTTTTGAAGACCTATCCACAGATATATGTGAAAACAACATTTTTTAGTTTCATTTCTAAGTATAAGGCCCCCAAAATTTGTTTTTTTTTTCTATTTTTGCGTGAAAATCTTAATGCGGTTCACAGAATACATCTACTTACCAAGTTTCAACATTTTAGTTCTTATAGTTTCGGAAAAAAGTGGCTGTGACATACGGACGGACAGACAGACAAACATGACGAATCTATAAGGGTTCCGTTTTTTGCCATTTGGCTACGAAACCCTAAAAATCAGCGGACGCCGTCATCGTCATCGTTTGAAGTTGGCATGTCGACTGCTACCGCTAACGCGTGTCGACGGCTGCAGTTATCTCTGCCGTTGGCAACATGCCGCTCGTGTGTAAGAGCCCTAACTTAACTCTTACTACCAACATTATAAAGTCCAAAAGTATCGTTTAAATAGTAATCGATACCTACCAAAAGTTCAACAGCTAAGCTTATATCAAGAGGCTCTTACATTTTAGGGGTTTCCTTCCAATTTTTCACGGCGACTTTAAAAATTCTAATGAAGAGACGATGAAATCAATTTGGAAGATCAAAGATCCTTTGTCGTAATTAATAACTTAATGCTTCGGTATCGTTCGGGTAAATGGCTTTTCCGATTATTGCTGCGTTTATTAATATCCTTAGTACCTACTTAATTTTGTTATAAGGAAGGAAGTCATGTCTTTTTGCAAGATTTGATTATTCTTTTTTTTAATATTTTAAATCAATATAAAAATGAGGAGCTTATTATGGCTAAGTAAATGCCGTATAGATCTATCGGTCAAAGGTTAAGCTACGCTTGCCGCGGTCGGTCGGTGGATGGTTGACCATTCATTTCATACTGAGTTTCCTCCGTGCCTCGGAAAGCACGTAAAGCTGTTGGTCCCGGCTATCATTCGTAGATCTTTGACAGTCGTTATGGGTAGTCAGAAGCCAAAAAGTCTGACAACCAGTCTTACCAAGGGATACCGTGTTACCCATTATCTGGGTTGTGGAGGTCCCAGGCAGTCGCTCTATGTAAAACACTGGTATTCATCTGTATCCGGTTAGACTGGAAGCCAGTGTAGGCTAGGCCAGGCAGTGTAGGTGGGATGATTCCAGCAAGGGCCGACACCTTCATCAGTTCTTTCCATCCGTTCGTGAGCGGCTGGCCAGGACATAGCTGGAGGTGGACCACTGTGTTACCCAATTTCTAACAGGTCATGGCAACTTTAAAAGTAAATTATTTTCTTTCAAGCTTGATGCTTCGCCTTTGTGTCAATATTCGACATCTGAATGTGAATACGACTATCTTAGTATAGTGGGTGAGTGTGTGTATGAATGTTGATGATCAAAATATAACTGTTGTGTGTAATCCTACTATATATATATATATATAATATTATAAATGTGAAAGTTTGCGAAGATGCTTGGATGTTTGTTACTCAATCACGCATAAACCGCTGAACAGATTTGGATGAAAATTGGCACATAGGTAGACCAATTCCTGGATTAACACATAGGATACTTTTTATTCCGGTAATGTGTTCCCTTAGGATAATCGATGTTTTTACGCGGGCGAAGCCGCGGGCAGAAGCGAGTAATGAATTGAGTATATGTTCTTCATTAGCATATTCTGGTAATTGAGTTAAATTTCATTAGAAAACATCCATCGGTTACTTATCTCTATTGGTGTCTGTACTTACTTTAGGAACTAAGTCATCTAGTTTCGTCTGAAAATAATTGTAGTATCTTTGTTATGTTTAGTCAAGAACAGACTACAATAAACAAACAAAAAATCACCATTTACAAAAGACGTTTGAAGTCAAACGTGAGCCACAAATAAACAAGCACAAGCTTATGGATCATACTTGAAGGATAAATGTCGCTCAAAGCGCTTTATTTTTTGACATTTTATTTTCATAGCCTTTTTTTTTATTTCAATTTAGAATTTTAAAATTTGTTAAAGTCAAAGTTAAAATCATTCCAGTCAAACCATTTACAGGCACTTTTGAATTGTCAAGGAGTCGGCCAGTTAGTCAGAAATTGAAGCTAGTTGCTCGTTCCAAAACGCAGGGTAGGTCTCAATGGAGGAACGAGCAAGAAACTCCATGGACACTGTTTTAATAAATCAAGTTTTTATAAAATACTGGTTTACATTATTCTTATTGCTTTTACATGTGGAAATAATGAAGGTAATCTAGCAATACAATAAAAATGATAAATTAATGTTAAATTTAAACTTATAGACACTGCATAAGCTACTTTACACTACTTACAAAAAGAAACATTATTGAATATTTGATTGAATTCAGCCAGTAAGTAACAAGAACACCTTGATAAGAAATAAATGTTTATTTTACAGACTAAAAAAAGAACGTTCCGAAAGAAAATATTTTAGCAAAATTATCTTAAAGAAAATTCTGTTTTATATTTGTCTACGGCTCTAAAAACATAAATTAAAAGAATCCAGCGCTTTATTTGCTCCCTAAAAACTAATCTCGTTATTTGTAGACTTAGTGACATAAATAAAAATGTTTGCTAACGTTTTCTATTATTTGTACAATTTAAGTATGATGTATTGAATTCATAAATATTATTTCAGAGCTTAGGGTTTTGATTTGTGAGCCCTTATATTATTTTTTAACATTTGGACAACTGCGGTACAAAGTCAAAATGTTATATTTTCAGCTAGTAAAAAATGTTATTGCCCTACGTCTGTCCAGAAGCCAAATATTGGTAGCATGTTATTGTTTAACTATTGTAGCTACTAGAAATTGACTTGCCTAGGCCACTTGTATACTTTAGCTTCAATTCTACAAAGTTTCAGGAACGTTCGCATTGTTAACGCAGTCTCAATCTGTCAACAATGCCTTTATTTTACCTACATTTTTGACAAAATATTGACATTGATTGCGACAAGGTTTTGAATGCTTTTATTAATTATTAGAATCTTAAGAAGTTAAAATAATTCCGTCGACTAATTTAAGTATTAACACAGTACCTTTATGGCAGGTAGTTACAAGTAGAAGTGGATCCTTTAATCAAAGAGAATTTCTCCAACAGGCCTTCAAAATCTACCATCAGGAATGAAATACCTACTTGAAGGTACCTATTACTTACAAAGAATAAAATAATACGTAGATGCGTAACACACAATATGCGTAGGTACTGTGCAAATCTCAGAATTTGACTGATTAAATTAAAGGAGTAACTCAGAGAGGGCTACATCTTCACTTTGCTCAGGGTTGACAGCTGAAATAAATAAATGCCAGCTGATGTCATTTTTTAAACGATGCAAAGAAGGTCATCATGTCAACGTGATTATTTTTGATTAGCACGCAATTTTTTTTACATTGTATTCCGAATTTCTCTTTTTTTTATACTGGAACATTTATTCATTTTGTGTTTAATAATTCAATATAATATATACAAAGCTTAAAAATAAATATAAACATATAATATGTACAATGCTCACAGGGCGTCAAAAAACTCGTCCGCATCGCTCTCAATGGGACAAGTGCTCAAAAGGCTTGCAGCATTACCACGTTGAATTGCAATGCTAATTCTTTGGCCCAAGAAAAGGCCAGCCCTCTGGTCACGTGAAGAGTCGACCAGCCGCTTAGTAATGTCCCTAAAAAAAAATATCGTCAAATTAAAAAAATGATTTTGATTGGTTCACAAAATCGTACGTCAAAAACTTACTATTACCATAACCGACCAGTCAACTTAATTTTGGGTCGTCAAACAGCTACTTCAAACATCAAAATATTATGGAATCTCTTTTTGAATAATTTTAACTGACGGATTTTTATGTCATGAAACAACCCGTTACATTTAACGTACGTTAAACATCTCACGTCATAGTAACTTTTTAACCGTCCGTATGTAACGTTAACAGACTGTTTGAAACAACCCGCCTTAGGTAAAATCTGTACAGAATCGATCGGTTATGGTAAAGCTACGCTTGCCGCGGTCGGTCTGTGGATGAGTGACCATTTATTTTATACATTCTGACGTGCTTTAGAAAGCACATAATAATAATAATAATAATTTATTTGCAGACCGAGGTCCATACTGTTAGTAGATACATTCAAACTTATCAAAACTAATGTTAGTACACATACAATGACGAAATAAAGATAAATAAATAAATAAAACAGTCACAATTTGTATCTGTCCACTTATATTGCTGCGACCTGTGTGTGCAGTCCCACCCATCGGCCGAGCATTGGACAGTCCCACCGCTCACATAATGCCCTCAGCATACTGTTGGAGCTGCCACGTGTTCTGTGCCGCAGAGAGGCGCAACGCTTACGGATAATTGCGTAGAAATCATCCACCCTCGCATCGGCAAACATACATGAAGCGCTACATAAAACCGTTGGTCCCGGATGACCATCAAAGACCTTTGACAGTCGCTATGTGTAGTCAGAAACCAGAAAAGCTGACCATCAGTTTTAGCAAGGGTTATGAAACAGGGACGGTTGTTGCAAGCTACTGCAAACCATCATATTTTCCAGTGTTTCTTTTGTTTCGTTCTATCTTGCACCCGATTAAACTCATTTGATATTCAACATCACTGTTTTTATTTTCTAAAAACTATGTCACTTTTTCCCCGATAGATTCTATAACTCCACCATCTTCGTGGCCGTTTATGATCATCGAGTAAAGTATCAACAAGTATGTATGCTGCACAAGCGAGAGACATATCGTCCGACATCGTGGAGTTACAAACTAAACCTACGGAGAGATCTGGCTGTGTGGACGTCGTGTGGCGTCTCGTTCACACTAGAACCTCGTTACTGCATCTGTTTAGTTACAGTTACAGCACGCAAAATAAGTACGCTCGGTAAAAGCGTTCGGGCGACGTCATGAGCTTAAACCTAAACTGTGGGCTTATAACACGCGTACACACTAGAAGCTCGTTACTGTACAGTTACGGCTCGCACACTACATACAAAAAACCACTTTCTTGTATTTATTAAAAATCATAATCATAATTTGTTGTAATAGTGGCAATAGGGTATTACACCTATTTTTGAAAAGTGTCTCAATTAAATTCTGTAGTGCTAATATGCCACCAAAAAAAACACAAAATTTTTATTCAATCGATAAGTGCCATAAAAATGCATCTAAATTTTAAAGTTTCAAATTTCGCGCGTAGTTTGAAGAAAACGCCTCGTACTGGACGCCATATTGCTCATCGTAAATGACGTCAGTTCGTTTAGTATCAATTGAGCTCATATTAAATATGATAATTGTATATCATTTGAAAATAATTAAAAGCTTATTTTGTAATAGGTGTAATAATGAAAAAATTACGTTGGTTACGAAAATAATAAAATATTTTCGTAACCAACGTAAAAATTGACGATTTTTTGTTTACACAGCCGTACGGCGTAATAACATGGCCGCTACTATTTCACGGTGTTTTATAACAGATTAAAAATACTGAAAACTTTAAATTGAATTTAAAAATTTGTTTTGTTATTTTATGAACTAAAACTTACATTTTCCGACTGCTTTATGCCTAAACTGTCTCAATAACATATTTATAGATTTTTTCTAGAGAGTGGCGACCGCGAACCGGAAGACGTTGCGTTGGAAGGCCTCCCACTAGGTGGACCGATGACCTGGTAAAGGTTGCGGGGATCCGCTGGATGCGAGTCGCACGGGACCGGTCAATGTGGCGCCACTTGGGGGAGGCCTATGTCCAGCAGTGGACGTCTTTTGGCTGAAATGATGATGATGATGATGAGATTTTTTCTCATATAGAGTAAAATACCCTATTGTGATCATACGCTTTGTAAAAATTTCAAGTGTCTGCCAATAGGTATTTAGTTCCATAGCCACCATACGGCTATGGAACTAAATAAATAAATAAGAGATTTTGAAGAAAAAGGTGTCAGGTGGCTAACTAAAAACACAAAAGATCAGTTACACGCACATGATCCTGGTAACCCTGACACCTAAAAGTAATTACATTTGCCTACGTATTTAAACACGCTCCAAGAAAACGTGCAAACGTCTCCTCTAATTTTGTACCCACTCCTCAGAGAGGACTATTTAAATAACCTAAAATTGGATTCCGAATCAACCAGGGACTCACTGAATAAATTCATTGGCTGAATATTAATTTGTTGATCTTTGTAACGTAACGTCGTATTGATCAGATTGGCGTGTTGGTTTAAGATAAAAATACTTCTTATTTTATTTCTTTTTTGAAGACGTTATGGCTGAAGTGATTCTGTGGAATATCATGTAAGTGCAATAGAATTGTAGCCTTAATTGTTAATCGAGCTAGGTTAGATTACGAAAGTTATATTGTAGAAGTGTAGTGCAAGTTAATGAAATAAATGAATTTAAATTTGAAGTTGGGTTAGATTAGCCAAGCTTTTAAATAACTGGACATGAGTTTTAACTGCTGGTTAAATTGTAAGGAGATATAGAGATACTCCTCATGCGGGAGTAAATTTTCAAATTTGAGATTACAGACTGAAATAATACTATTTTGGGGGGGCGTTAATAAAATATAAACCCCTATTAATCCATACTTAATATACCTACTTAATATGCTTAATATACTTAATATACGTAACCTCTGTGGTGCGCGCGTATTATTTTTATTATACGCGCGCATTATACTGAATACTTAATTACTTATTACTTAATCCATACTTTTAATATTATAAATGCGAAAGTAACTCTGTCTGTTACGCTTTCACGATAAAACGGCTAAAGCGATTTTGATGAAATTTGGCGTAAAAATAGCTTGAACCCTGGGGAAGAACATAGGCTACTTTTAAATTCGGGATATCGTCTGCATCCGCGATAACCGACATTCACGCGGACGAAGTCGCGGGCAAAACCTAGTAATATTCTAAATGCGAAAGTAACTCTGTCTGTTACGCTTTCACGATGAAACAGCTAAACCGATTTTGATGAAATTTGGTATGAATACCTTTTACCCTGGGGAAGGACACAGGATACTTTTTGATCCGCGACTTTTGTCTGCATTTGCGATAATCATCATCCAGGCGGACGAAGTCGCGGGCAAAAGCTAATATGAAAAAATTTTTTAACAAAAAAGACAACCACCTTCGAAAAGTATAAAATAACTTTCAATTCGCAAGTCGGCGGCTTTGGTTTTGCTTGTCGTTTTGTATTGCCACCGACTTGCGAATTGAAAGTTATTTTATACTTTTTGAAGGCGGTTGTCTTTCTTGTTAAAATTTTTTTTTTCGCTTTTTTGTGCCTACTTCTCATCATAGAAATTAATTACGAAACGGCGACACTAAAAAAAAACCGTCATCCCTTAATTTTCAACCCTTCGGGGTGGAATATTTTCTTGAAATTTTTATGGGACCAAATCTGAGGTATACACTATCAATTAAAAGAAAGAATCAATGAAATCAGACTACACTAAAAAAAGTTATGCATGGTCAAACATAAAAATAAATATACAAAAAATTAAAAAATGTTCATAAAATGAAAACTACTGGCTAAATAGTGTTAAATTTTTATGGGACCAAATGGCAACAATTCCGCATCAAACATCATAAAGAAGAATCACCTAAATCGGATCATAATTCTCGGAGTAATCGATGTACATACATAAAAAAAACCAACCGAATTGAGAACCTCCTCCTTTTTGAAGTCGGTTAAAAGTAAATCCTGACATGTTTGGACAAAAAATCAGCTACTGCATTCATTTTGACCGCATTAAAGACAATGCGAAATAAATTGAGGGTCCACAGCTATTTCCCCATGTCATACTAAATATTGTTCTTAGACATGAGTACTTTCACCTCCTGAAAATGCGCAACGAATAAAAAGTCAGCCTTTATTATAAACATGACCCACTAACATGGAAACTTCGATAACAAATACATACATTAGTATAAATCCATAATATGTGCCATTTCAGCATCACAAACTTCGCAAAACCTTATGACGTCACTCCATCTAGAAAATGAGGTCGTATCTTCTCTCTACTGTACGGAAAGAGTAAACAAAGTAATTACAATGCAAGCAAAGCACAAGAAACTCTGTGCGTACTATGTATATATGTTACGACTTAAAATGGGTGTCGAAATAAAGTTAAGATTAGTCGGCTAAACTTAAGTTTATTTTCGAGGAGAGGCTAATGTTCGACACTATGTTCATTTAGGCTAGATTGCACATTAGCCCAAACGCAATGGCTAGTATTATGCGGTACGTCTCATAATATCTATACTAATATTACCTGACCCGACAGACGTTGTCCTGTCAATTGATTTTTCAATTTTCTCATCGTATAAACCTTCCCTGGAGTTCCACAAATATTACAAGACCAAAATTTACCACATCGGTTCAGCCGTTCTCGAGTTTTAGCGAGACTAACGAACAACGATTAATTTTTATTATATAGATAGATTATAAAGAGGTAATAGAGGAGGTAATGCGATTTAAATAGGTAATTCTTTTATCAATAGGAAGCTCACCAATAGGAAGCTACTTCATCTCTAAGTGCTGTAGGCTGTTGATTTTTAGGGTTCCGTAGCCAAATGGCAAAAAACGGAACCATTATGGATTCGTCATGTCTGTCTGTCCGTCCTTATGTCACTGCCACTATTTCCAAACTATAAGAACTGTATTGTTTAAACTTGGTAAGTAGATGTATTCTGTGAACCGCATTAAGATTTTCACACAAAAATAGAAAAACAACAAGAAATTTTGGGGTTTCTCAACACTTAGAACTGAAACTCAAAAAAAAATTTTCATCAACCCCATACGTGTGGGGTATCTATGGATAGGTCATCGAAAATGATATTGAGATTTCTAATCTCATTTTTATCTAAACTGAATAGTTTGCGCGAGAGACACTTCCAAATTGGTAAAATGTGTGTGTCCCCCCACTGTAACTTCTAAAATAAGAGAATGATAAAACTAAAAAAAATATATGATGTACATTACCATGTAAACTTCCACTGAAAATTGGTATGAACGAGATGTAGTAAGTAGTTTTTTTTTTAATACGTCGTAAATCGTAAACCGCAATTTACCTTTCATTCAATCAACTCAAATATAAAAATAAAAAAACTTCTATATTATGTTACTTGCTGCTACGGAACTCTTCATGGGCGAGTCCGACTCGCACTTGGTCGCTTTTTTATTATTTTTGGACGGACGAAGTCGCGGACAAAGTGTTAGTATAATATATTTTTAGGTAGGTACACTAATCAATTGCTAACAAAAATAATTGCTACCACCATTATACCGGTTGCAGACCAAGAGCTAAGCTAAGTTAGTTTAGCTTAGCTCGCATAGCTGATGCAGTTTTTCGTACTGTTTACATAGTTTGCAATCTGCATACAAGTATGAAAAAGAAGAAAAAGAAGAAGAAGAAGAAGAAGAAGAAAGAAGAAAGAAGAAAGAAGAAAGAAGAAAGAAGAAAGAAGAAAGAAGAAAGAAGAAAGAAGAAAGAAGAAGATTATTTTGTGTATTTTATCTATGGGCCACAGTTGCCTGATAATAAAGTTATTATTATTATTATTTCATTTATTCATTTATTTACATATTTCATTTTATTTTTAAATATTAGTAAAAAAAAATAAATAAAAACATTTAAAAATATAAAAATAGTAGCCCACCGGTATCGGGAACAGGGTCCAAGCTACCGGTGGTCAGGGCTCCTGAGAGAGGAATCTCCTGACTATACGCGCCGTGTCCAGGAGTACCGCTTTCTGTATCAACCCCTTGATCCAGCTGCCTAACGAGAGCCTCCTTAGGTGTTGGTCGAGGCTCTTGGAAATGAGTCCATTGGCCGTAACGACTATCGGCACAATGACTGCTGTATTCACATCCCACATGTCGACAACCTCGCGAGCCAAGTGAAGATACTTAATTTGTTTATCTTTCTCGGTTTTCACGAGGTTCTCGTCATGCGGAACCGCTATATCAACAATCATTGCGCGACGCTCTAATCGATCTATCACCACTATATCAGGCTTATTGGCAACAATAGTCATGTCAGTGATGATAGATCGATCCCAATACAACGTGATATTGCCATTTTCGAGAACTGGGTCGGGCACATACCTGTAGTACGGTACTTCCGACTCCACAAGTCTGTACTTTAGAGCAAGTTGCTGGTGGATAATCCTAGCTACAAGGTTGTGTCTATGCAAGTAGTCTCCGTTAGCTAGACGAGAGCACCCAGAGATAATGTGTCGGATTGATTCACCCGGCCGGTGGCATGCCCGACAAATGTCAATCGTGCCGTCCTTCACAATATACCTCCGGTAGTTGTTCGTCATCATAACTTCATCCATAATCGCACAGACAAAACCTTCGGTTTCCCCAAACAGGTCACCAAAACGCAGCCAGGATACGGACGCCAAGAAATCTACATCAGGCCCATGTAGAGCCCGGTAGAAGCGCCCGTGAAGCTCCTTGCTCTCCCATACCTCCTTGCGGTCATTAGTATCGAGTACTACAGGTTTGCGCCAGTTCTCGTTCGCTAAGGAGAGCGGGGTGAGGCTCTTGTCCACTGAGACCACATCTCGGTGCATACCCACGTCGGTTTTAAGGAAATACTCCCTGAGACTGCATACCTCACGGTTGTGCAGGGACTTAGCATTAAGAAAGCCTCGGCCTCCGCACCTCCGTGGGATATACAGTCTCATTACCGATGACCGTGGGTGATGCATCCGATTTGCGGTCAGCAATGTACGGACCCTCCTATCCAGGGCGTCAAGTTCCGTCTGAGTCCACTTGAGTATGCCGAAAGAGTACATCAAAACCGGCATGACCCATCCGTTGAAAGCGCGCACCTTGTTTCCGCCTGATAAAAGACTATTAACCACTTTATTCAGGCGGCCAAAGAAGCGCTCCCTCAACGATTGTTTCATGTCGGCAGCATTGATGCCTAACGCTTTCGACATACCCAAGTACTTGTAGGTTTCGGTTGAGGAGAGGGATCTAAGGCGTATGGAATCTGAGAGTTGGGTTCCCACGGATTCCATAATCTCCCCTCGCTTCACATGCATGACTGCACATTTGTCCACACCAAATTCCATCCTGATGGCACTACTGAAAGTTTCTGTTACTTTTAGTAGCTCCATCAGTCGCCAATTGTTGAGGGCAAAGAGTTTCAGATCATCCATGTATAGGAGGTGAGATATAACCTGACCTCCTCTTCTCAACCGATAGCCCAGACCTGAACCCTCCAGCAACGTGCTTAGAGGGTTCAAGGCCAAACAAAACCACAGTGGACTCAGACTATCGCCCTGAAATATACCTCGCTCGATCCTTATCGGTTCGCTATTCTCCCGGATTTGCCGACATCCAGGATAGCGAAGGACCGTCCTCCATTGCCCCATACATGACATCAGGAAGGTGCGTAGAGTTGTGTCAACTTTATACAACTCAAACACCCTCATGAGCCATGTATGTGGCACAGAATCATAGGCCTTCTTATAGTCTATCCAACATGTCGACAGATCCCTTCGGGAACGACGAACCTGCTGGTTAATGGCCATATCAATGAGGAGTAGCTCCTTAGTACCACGAGACCCGTTCCTACATCCATTTTGAGAGGCAGACATAATAGAATTTTTGTCAATGTGTTCATTAATTTTAGCTCTCAAAATGGATGTAAGAACTTTATAGACCGTTGGTAGGCAAGTGATCGGTCTATAATTTTTGGGTTCCGCAGTACTATCTGATTTATGGAGCAGGTGGGTTATTCCAGTTGTTAGGAATTGAGGTAACGATCCTGACTCTAGGGCTGACTGGAACTGGGACGCCAAGCGAACGTGCGATCTCTGGAACCATTTTACTCAGAAGTTGTGCAGCCCGTCCGGCCCTGGAGATTTCCAGTTCCAGTCACAGCCAGCCACATCTACCATCCACAGCCACATCTATCCAGCTACATCTCGGGGGCTGATGGTAATTGCCCCCATTTCTGGTATTGTATCACACGCTCGCTCAACCTCCCGAGTCCAATCGCCCTCAGTGTGACTGACAGGCACCGACCAGATGCTGCGCCAAAACGAACACATGGCATCATCATCCGGCAGGTGCGTATCAGTCACACCTTGGTCCGGTCGCTCCCAAGTCCTATACATCCACCTCTCATCACTCTGGAATATGCGATTCTGAGTGTACCGCTTCACTCGACGCTTGTACCGTCTGATACGGTTTGCCCATGCACAGATTTTCTGCTTCAGGAAGTCGATACGCTCTGTGATGCAGGACAAATAATCTCGAGGACTGATATCAGTCCCCGAAAATGCCCGCCTCACAAAGCGCATCACTCTAGGGCGCGTATTGCCCTCCCTGAAGCATATAAGCTTGCCGATGAGTGCTCTAGCCTCACCAATATGACGCTCAATCCTGCACTGCCATGCTGGTACAGCTGGTTTTGGTCGTGCAGCTCCGTCACTGTTAGGAAATTTGACATGAGCTACACGACATGCTGCAACAGCCGCGCAGTACAAGATCGAGTGGGTATCAGCGAGGTCGCAGCTGTCAAATTGTTTTGACAGCTGCGAATCTAAAGCACACACCAGTGCCCTATTTTTCTTGTGCATGGGCAAACGAGGTAATCGCGGCCTTAGTTGAGGCGGTGTAGATTGATACTCCCGGAGCGCATCCTCCAAAGCACTCCTCAATTGATCATTGTATTGGGTACTCACAGATATAGCCTCGTCATTATCCTCTTCACCACCGTCGTCAGGTCGCGGTGAAGCACTGGGTAAATCTTGCGATTGTACCGCGACCGCAACCAGTGGCAAAGCAGACGTGACACGGCTACTCCGTGATTCAAGGCGTAGTCGATCAAGTACAGCGTCATCCAGCATATGATTACGCTGGATGGCCCGCACCTGATCCGACATTCGCTGCGCCGACACGTTGACAGCTGGCTCAAGCACCTGAAACAGAGAGAGCATCCGACCACGGTACGCAGTCAAGTTACTTCCCCCCACTGTAGCCCCAAAGTATGAGCGCATGACACTTTCATTAAGAGATTGCGTCCATCTCATGCGCTGCACACTTCCACCGGGAGCGGGAACCCTATCAGAGACCGGTGAGTGGTCTCGAGGTCCCAAGCTGTCCGGCGGCCGGCGTCGTCCCCGCCGAAGCACAATACAAAACAACAAACACAAAGCCACCGCCACCGACTTCCGAAAGTAAAGATTACTTTACTTTCGGAACACAGAACACACATTAGTGTGTTCTGTGCTAAAGTTATTTATCACTTTTTAGTTTTTGCAGGCGGTTTTCTTTTTTTTTTTTTAACTTTTTCTCATAGTAAAAAGTATAACAAATAAGGTTACCTATGGCTTCAGCAGCCAGTTTACGGTATAAAAATTAAACCAATTTCAAACCAATAAATTCTAAACCAATTTAATGTCTGACTATAAATCACTGTCTAACCGTTAACTCAAGTCAAAACAGACAGACGTCTTATTAGCTAGAACCAATTAAAACTATCAATCAAACTTAGTGAATACTTGCTACATTTTACAGAAAATACAATTTTGAAACACCATCTTACAAAGATATTAAAATAATTACACATTATTACTTCAATTAAAAGCATAATAGTACCCATTAGTGGTCCCAAATTAAGCTTTTGAACATAATAACATCTTTTATAATGAAGCCTTTTCATAATAAACTGAGTGCTTAGTTTCCATTGAGACCTGTTGAATAATGAGTGAATAATTAAGCTTAGTACGTAATAGAACAAAATAAATAAGTACAGAAGGTCAGTACAATAGTAGTTGGAACAAATCTACTTGATCCAAGCAAATAAAAGGATAGGCAGACTTGCACATTTAAAGTTTAATAAGTAAAAGAAAGAGACCAAGTAAAATAAGTAACAGTTGACAATGTTAACATCTAATGCTACCACTTCACATGGCGTATTTGTACAAATATTCGCCTTACTTGGATAATACAAAATAGACTTTATTTCAATAAAAATAGGGTACACTTTGTATTATCCAAGTAAGGCGAATATTTGTACAAATACGCCATGTGAAGTGGTAGCATGAAATACAAGTCATAACAAAATAATACCTAAATATTGTATTTCAGGTAGTTCTGTAAAAAGACAAGTATTTTTAAAACTAATTGTAACAAACACAAAAATGACAATAAAAAAGCGGCCAAGTGCGAGTCGGACTCGCCCATGAAGGGTTCCGTAGCAGCAAGTAAGGTAAATTGCGGTTTACGAGTTATGACGTATTCAAAAAAAACTACTTACTAGATCTCGTTCAAACCAATTTTCGGTGGATGTTTACATGGTAATGTACATAATTTTTTTTTAGTTTTATCATTCTCTTATTTTAGAAGTTACGGGTGGGGGGGTGGGCGTAACTTCTAAAATAAGAGAATGATAAAACTACAAAAAAATATGTACAATAGTACATAATTGAATTTAATAAATTTAGGCGGGGGCCCCGTAACTTCTAAAATGATACACGCTTTACCACTTTGGAAGTGTCTCTTGCGCAAACTATTCAGTTTAGAAAAAAAAAATATTAGATACCTCAATATCATTTTTGAAGACCTATCCATAGTTATATGAGTTTGATAAAAAAAAAAAATCTGGGTTTCAGTTCTAAATATGGGAACCCCCAAAATTTATATATTTTCTTCTATTTTTGTGTGAAAATATTAATGCGGTTCACAGAATACATCTACTTACCAAGTTTCAACAGTATAGTTCTTATAGTTTCGGAAATAAGTCGCTATGACATACGGACGGACAGACAGACAGACAGACATGATGAATCCATAAGGGTTCCGTTTTTCGCCATTTGGTTACGGAACCCTAAAAAGGATGATGAATGACATGGATTACATATAAGTAGTATAGTATACACTATATAGTTAAGAGGAGGTCGTGGCTAAGTAAAAGTCGTTCGATCGGGTTATGGTTAAGCTACGTTTATCGCGGTAGGTCCATGGATGGGTGACCATCCAGTTTAAACTGAGACCCCTCCGAGCCTTGGATTGCACGTTAAACCGTTGGTCCTGACAGTTCATAGGTCTTTGTCAGTAGTTATGGGTAGCCAGAAGTCAGGCAACCAGTCTAACCAAAACGTATTATGTTATTCAGGTTGGAGATTGGACGAGCAGTCGCTTCATGTAAAATACTGGTATTCAGCTGCGACAGGTTATTGGGACAATCCCGCCATACTATTCCAAAACCACTGCAATTTCTGAAAGCCAGAATCAACAGTGGCGACCTCTAGAAAAGCGTCGAGGTAGTCAAGCTCGAAATATTACAACTGTCTTGGATCCCGCAACGAAATTAATCAGAAAAGAACAGCGGAGGAGTCAGAAGAACATGTATTTTTTGCACAGCGACAGGTTAGGGTGGAAGCCGTCACCTACGTAGTTGGAAAAGGCTAGGCAAATGAGGAGAAGGTCAGTACAATAAGCACATGGGCCACCAGCCTGCTAGACCGGGTCTAAATTGTATGCAGCAAACACAATTTATAACCGAATCAACTTGTCTCTTTGCTGTTCTTCCTCAAGCCGGAGTCCGTGCCCTACATGGAATGCCCTTATAGTGTAGTCGCTAAGTTTTTAATGTTAATTATTATATGCCCTGGCTGGAGGCCTTAATTTATGAAGGCACTAAGGGATAGTCGATAGACGACCTCTTAGGATCGATCGACGTTGATCGATTGGTGTGGTAGCTTTGGCTAATCGACGGATACCGTTCGACTAACTAATCGATCGATTGCCCGTCGATGGCATCGGTCGACGTTGATCGATTAACTACGGCCATAATCCATCATAAATAATATACAATCAGCTCGATCGTCGTCGACTAATCCATTCTACCATCGATCGATACCGTCGATCGACGATTGATGGATTGGTCTGGTAACACCCTAACATCGTGGTCTGGTGACAATAATGAGAAACACACAAACTCACGTAAGTGACCGTTTACGTAAACGCGATGGAGTAGGTAGCTTAAAAGTCAAAGTAAATAATTTTTCTCAATTATACCATCAAAAGGCATCTTTAAACGTCATTTACCTGCTAAATTGTATCTACGTGTCCCTTCCAAAATAGTTTCGTATGGAGAAGGATGGACCAGAAACTCCATACTTACTCTTTTAAAATAAACGAGAAATCATTTATAAATTACTAGCTTTTGCCCGCGACTTCGTCCGCGTGAATATCGGTTATCGCGGATGCAGATGAAGTTGAGGATTGACGACACGGTTGGCGCAGTGGTTGAGCGATCGACTGCTGCGCTGCATGTCGCGGGTTCGATTCCCGCACGGAACAAATATTTGTATGGCCTACAGATAGTTGTTCCGGGTCTGGCTGTTTGTGTGAGTTTATATGTTTGTAAACGCACCCACGACACAGGAGAAATTCCTAGTGTGGTACAACGTTATAAAAAATATATATATATAAATAAAGAAAAAAAGGATTAAAAAGTAGCCTATGTCCTTCCCCAGGGTACAAGTTATCTTCATATCAAATTTCATCAAAATCGGTTCAGCCGTTTCATCGTGAAAGCGTAACAGACAGAGTTACTTTCGCATTTATAACATTAGTATGGAAATGTGAATACGATGCACCATGCATAAAAACTATTTTTCACTTCTCTTGCTCAAAAAGGCCGTCATTGTAGCATATCAGAGCGGGGATAAAATAGCATTTCATCGTCTAGGGGAAAAAGTATTTTTTTTTTAATTTTTGTGTCAAATATGACAATGAGCCTACAAAAACGAAAAAGTCTTTAGTCATAAGTAGAATAATCATGAAAAAGACTCGACTTATTACTGTTTCATAAAAAAAGAACATAATTTTAATTTTGAAAATGGAACTAATATCGGCGATCTCTGGTAGAATGCATGCAATGTGTTGCGGCTACAGAAGAAACAAAGAAAAGTATAGTGTAACACACGGCGCTAAAACCCATTAAAACTCGGTTTCTATTTACTCCCTCGCTAAAGCTCGGGAGTAAAACTACCTCGTATATAATGGGTCATTTTAGCTCCTTGTATAACAATCTACTATTATTTGAGTACGTACAAAGTTATTGAAAAGACAACATACATAATGTTTAAATATTTTCAAATATTTAAACTGTAGATGGCCACTCTGTTTTTGCTCGTTGTACGTACTCGGCCTACTGTTAAAGGTATTTCTACTCTAGTTTGTGGTACGTAATAGACTCTCTGAGTATTGTTTCGCGTGTTCTATCTGCGACCATTAATGTTGAATAGCCGAATTAGGGATTGCGATAAATTGTTTTATTGAAAAGCTCGAGGTTATGAGGAAGTTTTGGTCCCCGAGGTAATTTGCTCATAAGCTGTGTCTACTGAACAATGGTCTGATTAATCATTTTGAGTTACATAAATAGTTGTATGAACACCTACCCAAGTTTTTTTTTCTTATTTGATCCTGTATGGTCCCCACTGCAGGGAAAAGCCCTTTCTTCATTCTAAACCAGAGAGAGTTAGAATTAAGAATGCCAGAGTCTAGATCTAACGTGGATTAATCCCTCCTTTTAGTGTCATGCCCATCCCGCCATCAGCCACGATGTCGTTGAACGTTTTCCGGGATCCATTGTGGTTGTTTTAGCCTACGATCCGATCAACATACGGCTGAAGAGGCCGACCCAGTCCCGCTTAAGACTGGTGGTACTTAAGAAAGTTTGCTTGCCAAACATGTGTTTCATCCATATCCATACTATACTAATACTAATACACTAAAATACTAGTATACTAATATACTAATATACGAATATACGAATATACGAATATACGAATATACTAATATACTAATATCCTCGTATACCAAATATACTAATATACTAATACTAATTACTAATTTTATTAATTGCCGAATTTGCTAAAATACTAATGTACTAACATACTAATTATACTAATATACTTGTCGCATCCGGTCAATAGTACGAACATGAAACGACGAATCGGAGGCCCGCCATTATCGAGAACACGTGATGTACCACCACTACTTTTGGCGCGCTTCTACTGTTGGTGAGCAAGTGGACTGTAGATATTTGATTTAATTGGAGGATGATGGAGACACTGTAATCTGAGTAATTGCTATATATTTTACTATTAAACGAGAAAACTATGTACAGGCAAAACACTGACATTTGGCAACTAACTGAACTACACATTTCTTCTCTTTCAAAGGTTTAAAAGTCATTATAAAAAATAAATATAATTCTTAAAAAAGGTGGCTTACCAGCCAGTCGCCAACATCTACAGAGTCGTGATGTTTTCAGCCCACAGCGAACAGAACATTCAGAATCCAGTCTCTGATCGCATCGGAGCTAAGACGTCCCGGAACTGTACTCGATTCGTTATGTTAAAGTGTTGCTATGTCTATTTTAATTTAAACTGACTTTGTGCTAAATTGTGGTTTTAATAAACACCGTGTATTGTGCCCTATACCCAGTGGGTTTGCAGTGCACGAAACCCAACTTCTGCCCACATGATGACTGAATCTAACGGACTAAATCCTGACGATCCGACATACCAATACTAATTTCTTAATATACTAATACTAATATACTAATTTATAATATTTACTAATTACTAATTATACTTCATACTTATATACCTATATTTACTTATTATCCATGCTAATATTATAAATGCGAATGTAACTCTGTCTGTTACGCTTTCACGATGAAACGGCTGAACCGATTTTGATAAAATTTGGTTCGAAAATGGCTTGAACCCTGGAGAAGGGCATAGGTTACTTTTTGATCAGTGACTTCGTCTGCATCCACTATAACCGACATTCACGCGGGCGAAGCCGCGGGTAAGAGCTACTAATATTATAATTGCGAAAGTAACTCTGTCTGCTACGCCTTCACGTTGAAACGGCTGAACCGATTTTGACGAAATTTGGTTTGAAGATAGCTTTAACCCTGGGGAAGGACATAGGCTTCTTTCAATAACCGCTATAACCGACATTCACGCGGATGAAGTCGCGGGCAAAAGCTAGTAATAATATAATTTTTAATTTATCCAAGTATTTAATATAGCAAAGGATATATTTTTGTTTAGGCACTTAATTAGTAACATAGTTACATAATTATAATACGTACTCGTTAAAACCAACTTTGGTAGTATCAAATAAAATAACAAAATTCTGACAAAAATAATAAAATCAGAAAACCAAATCTCAAACCAACATTGTTCTAAAACTAATTTCAGAAATTATCCGATTATATAGATATCCGATTTCGCCCGCCTTCATCACCTTATGAAACATTTTTTTTATTAACCTCTGTCTCTTTTTTGTCTAAATAAAAAAAATGTTGTTGTTGTTCTATGTAAAAAACTTTTTACAAAAAAGAGAACCGCCTTCAAAAACTAAAAAGTGAAAAATAACTTTAGCCCAGAACACACGTGATTTTAGTTTCGGAAGTCGGTGGCTTTGTTCAGAACAGAACAGTTTTAGTGCCACATTATTCGTCGTCGTAGTGTTTGTTACATTCTGGAGAAGGATTTAGTATACAAGAAACAGATTAATTTCTATTTGTTGTATACTAAAACCTTCTCCAGAATGTAACAAACACTTTTCTGAAAACCGCATCAAAATAGGTTCAGCCTAACAGGAGATAATCGCGGACAAACATACATACATACAAACATACGGGTTGAACTGAGAACCTCCTTTTTTTTGAAGTCTGTTAAAAACCTTTAGCACTCAGGGATAACGTAACTTTCTATTAACGAAAGAATTCTCAAAATCGGCCTAGTGGTTACGGAGATTCGGACATTCAAACAAACTCTACAGCTTTATATAACAAGCATCTGCCCGCGACTTCGTCTAAGTAGACATTAGAATTAAGCTATATCCTGAGGGAACACGAAAATGTAATAAAAATTATCCTAGATGTTGTTAAAATAGATCAATATCTACATATTATGTGTACTGTAGAGGCTTATATGCATTCGCGCCATTAAGTTTAAGCTCTATGGATAAACACTATGCATGGTTCTAGAATGTAGATGTCATTGCATTGTATTCGATGATTAAAATATCATCATCATCATCAGCCTGAAGATGTCCACTGTTGAACAAAGCCTCCCCCATAAATGGGGGGCGTTGCCATAATCCCCACGCTTGGCAGGCGTCTTGGGGATCGCAGTGAGGTTGTTAAGTACACGGAAGCCGCTGCTGTCCGACTTTCGGATTTTCCCTAATTCGCCTTCGACGACACCCTCGGGATGAAATGGGGGGTGCTATTCTAGCCCGGACACCCCACGGGCATTAAAATATTATTTTATACTATGATAGAGACAGTCAGACCACCCGCCATCAGGCACGGTCATGTATTACCTTCATATTAATCCAATATAGAGTTATAAAAGTTCATCTACATTAAAATTTCATTTAATCGTAGATAGCCATCTCGGTCCTTATAGTACTAAATTACAGCTGAGTAACAAACATAAATACATCTTCACAAATTTTCGCATTTATAATACTAGTAGGATAGGATGTAGTATTGATATACTTAAAAAATGTATTTGTTTGCCATTTATCAAGGCGTAAAAAGGTCGTGTTCTTAACCTCTTAAAGAAATTGCTGTCTCAGTTGGAAAACACAACTTAAGCAAATTATAGTACTCTCCTAGCACTTTGTCTACTATTGTAGTGCTATCCTCGAGGCTAACGACGCATGCACTGCATTCAAGCATGCTTCATCAACAATGAAGATAATGTAACCACATAATCTATTACTGAAAGTACTGCCACATCCATACCTATACCTACCAAAGTATAAATATGACACCCTTAAAGATATTTCAATACTACGTAATATTATGCACGTGCGTATTTTTTTATTAAACTTACACACGCATACACACTCTTATTCCACACTTATAATACTACCTATACCTACGCACACAACACACATTACACACACAATCTTATATGTGGAAGCTTTTAAATGGCTAATGGTATCGCCTATTTTACATTGTTTACGATCTTAGTCTGTAAGCTTTCTGAATAATTATTAATAAAAAAATATACACACACAAAACACACACACAATACACACTCAACACACACCCACAGACATTTTACATTCAACTAAAACTAATAACTCGTTTTGCATCGCCGCCGCCGTGGTACACGGACTTTTGTATGAAAAGGAATTCAGCGTAAATTACGCGACTCAGAAAACGTGACTCAACTCACAAAATTCTTGACCTCACCGTTTAGTGAGATTGTTTTTGAGTAAAATGCATGACATGATATATAGAAAAGAAACCTCGCTGTTCATAATTTATTTAACCGTAGCATGCAAAAACGCAAACCAACCGTGACCCTAAAATGACTTTTCATAACGGTCACTTGCCAACCCTAAGTAGCAGTAATAAATTTTATAAGCGATCAAATACGAACCTTTTTGAGCCACCAACCGTCTTAGGGATGTCCCAAGCAAGCATCAAAGGGGCGAATACAAATATCGACCTCAATGGGCCAAGTCAGGCATTTAATGAACAAATGTTTTCGCGATCCTACAATCAATGCTTGGTAAAATGTCGTCGGTCATTTTTCATCATAAAAATGAAGCGAGGCATGCCCTAGGGGGACTTTTTATTGTGGGTTTTCACAAACCGGTGACAGACAAAGTTTGACTGCTCTTTATACAGAGCTAGGCCTCTGAGCTCTGTGATGTGCTGCAGAAATGGATCCGTGGCATTTTTTTTTGTTTGTGAAATATTTTAAATAGGAAGATCATTGGTGAAGTTTTGCTTGCTATTTTACTTAATAGTTACTGTATTCGTTGCTGAAACAGCATAGTATTATCGTATTACTGCGATTTTTTGTTATTTTATTCTATGTAATATGGGTCTTGCCTGAATTTAAAGACTTGTTATTATCATCTGTACCTACAAATGTTTGAAAGCCGAAAAGTTTGTTATATTATTTGTTTGAACTACTACTGGTCCAATTCTGAAAATAGGAATTCGTAAGAAAATTCGTGTTCAAAAGCTAGTTAT
Source organism: Charanyca ferruginea (assembly GCA_947361185.1). Lineage (NCBI taxonomy): Eukaryota > Metazoa > Arthropoda > Insecta > Lepidoptera > Noctuidae > Charanyca > Charanyca ferruginea. The sequence continues at coordinate 22,078,076 of OX376068.1, read as the reverse complement.
TCATACATGACATCATGATTACTATGTAGAAGAGTCATACATTGGTATCAGTAAATGTCTTAATATACGCAAAATACGCGCTAAGACGTAGAGTTGTGGACATCACCGATAAACTATCATAATGTCAACTTTTAGTCGCCCACTACTGGGCATAGTTCCTCTAATTTCTTTGCAGCATCTCTTTATTAATCAACAAAAACATCCTCACAAAATAACAACCTAATTCCACATCTGATTTTAAAATAATCAACAAATACCTAAGCACACATTTTAGCGGTTGAATTAAAAGACTTATCGCGTAAATTAATGTCGGTTACCAGTTCCCGGGTCACAGCAGTGCTACCCTCATCCCTCGTGGGGGCCCATTTTATTTAAAGAAGCGAAAGTTGGAGTCGGACGCGGCCACGCGTAAACATTTACTTGAAAGGTTTATTGATGTTGGTGACCGCAGTTTGGTTTTACAGCCAAAGAAAGACTTCCCCTTTTTAGAATTTGCGAGTTTCTAGACGGATTATTTTGATAAGGTTTCTAAGCGCGCTGTTTGGAGTATTATTTTGTATTGAAAATGGTGAAAGCCAAGGGTCGTTACTCGTACTTACAATATAACTCACTAGCTTCTTCCCACGACTTTGTTCATGAGAATCTTCGTACGGGTTCTTTTTTTTTATATAAAATATAGCTTATAGCATTTAGATCCCTAAGTGCTATAACTACGATGCTACGATATCCATCGTAGCTTCCTGTTAAAGAAAAAAAAAACAAAAACGCACCAGGAGTTTCAGAGATCTTATTTAAAGTGTACTGTCAGTCCTTTTATACATGCAGCCTATGGGTGCCACATATATAGATAGACCTAGATAACGCAAGAGCAACTACTTCGCGTGCCTAGTTTCGTGCCTAGCTTACGTACAAAAATCGTAAGTAAAAAAATAAAGTAAACGTTTATTTCCATCGGTAAGTCATTTTGTGATTAATATTATGCGTAATTAATTTAAAAAAACAATTATTTTTAACCTGCGGGAGATCGCCAGCGACGTCACGGCGTGCTGGCCTTTCTTGGGGAGCTCGGGTGGATCGAATGATTTACTTCCCACCTGTACGCAAAATACGCGCTGAGACGTGGAGTTGCGGACACCGGCCTGTCATACTACTACTACTACTACTGCTACCTGGTAATACCAAATTTTAGAAAAACAAAACATTGGTTGGCGCAGTGGCTGAGCGATCGACTGCTGCGCAGCGTGTTGCGGGTTCGATTCCCGCCCAGGGTAAATATTTGTGTGATGAGCACTTGTGTTTGCCTTGTGTCTAGGTTTTGTTTATCTATATATGTATGTATTTAAAATATATTTGTGTATGTATATCAGCTGTCTGACACCCATAGTACAGGGTCTCCCTAGTTTGGGGTCAGATGGCCGTGTGTGAAATGTCCCCACATATAATATTATTATTATTGTGACGTCGTAATAGGTAGTCAAAAAATTGCACGCTTGGTTTTCATACAGATCGTGATGCTTGCTATCTGTGGGTGAAGCATACGCAGAAGACTTATTAATGCCCTACGTGTCCAATACAAGAACGCATTCAGGATTTTGGTGGAGTGGCCGCGGTTTTGTAGCGCATCAGGTACCTATGTCTGCAGACGCACGAGTGGATGGTTTTTCAGCTATACATAAGCAAATAGCGTCCATGATGCGGCGCCTGCGGGGCAGCCCCAACAGCTTCTTGCAAGTCATTGCAGAAAGAATGAACACTGACAGTCCCTTCATGGAGTACTGGACGAAACAACAAGTCAGGCGTTTCTAATTTATTGTGTATGTGTGCGTGTATTATCATTATTATTATTGTATGTTTTATGATTGTTATTTATTAATTAATGAATTCACCCAATTATGGATAATTTATATTTGACTTATGTGGTGTATATTTTATCTGAAATAAATAATTTGAATTTGAGTTTTGAGAGATAGGCGCATTCAAAACAAACGAAAATACTTCTCAGCTTACACATTAGTATAGAAGTTAAGATGTCAAAGTCAAAGTCAAATCATTTATTTCAATTAGACCATTAAAAAGGCACTTTTGAACGTCATAATAAAAAATATAAAGTTGATTCTAGTTGCCCATTCCAAAAGGTAGTTTCGCATGGAGAAGAATGGGCAAGAAACTCCATACTTACTCTTTAACCGACTTCAAAAAGGAGGAGGTTCTCAATTCGGTTGGTTTTTTTTTTATGTAAGTACATCGATTACTCTGAGATTTATGATTCGATTTACGTGGTTCTTCTTTAGTTTGATGCGGAATAGTTGCCGTTTGGTCCCATAAAAATTAAACATTGTTTGGCCCAGTAGTTTTCATTTTATGAACATTTCATTTATTTTTTATATATTTATTTTTATGTTTGACCACGCATAACTTTTTTCAGTGTAGTCCGATTTCGATGATTCTTTTTTTAATTAATAGTGAATACCTCAAATTTGGTCCCATATAAATTTCAAAAAATATTCCACCCCTAAGGGTTGAAAATTAAAGGATGACAGATTTTTTTTGGTGTCGCCGTTTCGTAATTTCTATGATGAGAAGTAGGCACTAAAAAGTGAAAAAAAAATGTTTTCCAAAAAAGACAACCGCCTTCAAAAAGTAAAAAATAACTTTCAATTCGCAAGTCGGTGGCAATACAAAACAGCAAGCAAAACCAAAGCCGCCGACTTGCGAATTGAAAGTTATTTTTTACTTATTGAAGGCGGTTGTCTTTTTAAAAAACAAATGTGTACAATATTTTGCATTTACAGTTTACAGTTTATATAACTATACGTGAATACGATGAACCTTGCATAAAAACACTATATTGAAGTATGTACAAAGTATTACAAGATAAAGAATGACAGCTAAGTTGTATACATAGATACATAGTGTTCACATATTATTATTTACAATTATTGTAAAAGTAGACAACCACTCCATACATTTCAAAAAATCTATGAACCAGTGTGTGAACCAAAGCAAGAATTAAATATAATGTGTATACTAAGTATAAATTAAGTAGTTTTAATTAGCAATCAGTTTGATTTTTTCTAGACTGTAGATTGTCCTATGGAGCCCGGACCAGCATGTTTCCAAGCATTCTTATCATGGATATAATCTTCTAAACTGTAATATGTTTGTTTACAGAGTGTACTTTTAATATATGTTTTAAATTTTCTTTCATTTAGTTGCAATATATCACTAGGAATTTTGTTATAAGTGTTATAACACTTAACACAGAACCCCATAAAAGATTTATGAACTTTGTCTACCGAACAATTTGCTTTAAGCACTTATTTTTTTCCCCCAAGAGTAGTATTCTCCCAAAGTTAGTACTTCTAACTACCAAAGCTTGAATTAACTTCGGTAATTTGGCAGCGGACTAGTTCAACACCCAATGATGTCTGTCTGACAATATTGGTGAACTCCCAAAATGGCGCCCGAATTCTTTGGTCAACTTCGTGCAAAACTTTTTTAAAGACTGTCCTCATTAAGAGTGTTAAGTAAATGGAGTTGTATATATTTACGAAGTACACAACTTCTTTAGAAAACTTTTCGAAATGTTTATTGTTATTGCATTTAGTTTTAATGATGTCATTAAGAACATCTGTGTCAAGATGCCTCATCTACGGATTGTGTCACCAAATTTCATGTATATTTAAGTCCTCCGATGTCGTTTGTCTTCAAGTCTTTGAGTACTATAAGTGTTTAATTTCTCTTAAACTATGTTTTAGTTTGTCTTATGAACTCAACAAAAACTGCATTACAACATGGAGCTAAGGAGTAAACGTAATAGGGTATTACACCCATTTTTGAAAAGTGTCTCAATGAAATTCTGTAGTGCTAATATGCCACCAAAAAAAAAAACACAAAAATTTTATTCAATCGAAGTGCCATAAAAATGCATCTAAATTTTAAATTTTAAAATTTCGCGCGTAGTTTGACGAAAACGCCTCTTACTAGACGCCATATTGCTCAGCGTAAATGATGTCAGTTCGTTTAGTATCAAATGAGCTCATATTAAATATGATAATTGTATACCATTTAAAAATAATTAAAAGTATATTTTGTAATAGGTGTAATAATGTAAAAATTACGTTGGTTACGAAAATAATAAAAGTACAAAGCCTATATTACGCCAATCGGTTGACTGACAGTTGACAATTTTTTGTTTACACAGCCGTATGGCGTAATAATATGGCCGCTACTATTTCACGGTGTTTTATAACAGATTAAAAATACTGAAAACTTAGAATTGAATTTAAAAATTTGTTTTGTTATTTTATGAACTAAAACTTAAATTTTCCGACTGCTTTATGCCTAAACTGTCTTAATAACATATTTATAGATTTTTTCTCGTATAGAGTAAAATACCCTATTTCGATAGACTTTTAAATTGGAAATACATTTTCCGTAAATAATATTTATTAAGATTGAAGGCTGTGCCACGTCTACAGACGGACGGACAGTATCTGTCTATGTATGATGTGGTGTGTTGGCGCTCTACTATCAATAAAGATAAAACTATTTGAGCAAAAGCGACTTGACACTTTGAACGAGAAGCGCCAAATACATAAAAGGAGACCTAAACCCTCCTACACCTATAGTTTTAACTCTGCAGGCCCACTTTACTGCATTCGTTGTGACCGGGTATTTAAAACCAAATTCGGTCTGGCGAGTCATATTAGGGCACACGCAAGGAAATATTTTTTTATAAAGGGTCGCCGTTATCGAAATCGATAAGGAGGACTATATAATATAATATGTGGCAAACATCCATGTATCCTCACAAACTTTCGCATTTATAATTGTATAGTAGAATAAAGTACAGGTCTCCAAAAGTAACGAATGCAAAGGTTGTAACGACGTGTCATATAGCTCATAAAAATATTTAACTAATATCATACCAAAGCCATCGCCTTTTTCAATAAACCTCTGATCATTCACTCGTAATATTCCTTCAGCATCATTCACGTCATTGCTTCCAAAACATTAATCATGCAAATAATAATTTTGGGCCTCATAAGAGCCTGTTGCCATGGAGACGTCGTCACATTTACATTCATGGCATGCCGTTAGTCGTGTTCCCGTGTGACTCTCAATTTGCATGCATAGCCGGCAGTCTGCAGCATGAGAATCTGAATACAACAAGAGTATTAATATTGTATTTTTTAATCAAAAATATGCACGGCTTTTGTGGAATTTTAAACTAGTACTGTTTGTTGAGATAGGTGCTCCTAGAATACTTTTTCGTCTTGTACTATTGTGTACTGTTTTCGTATTCTTGTTTCTCATAAAGTATATTTATCATGATTCCACTTTGAAGTTATATCTGGGTTTTTTTTGTGTGTCAAAGTGCTTGCTTTAAGGGAACCCAATTTTGGGGTAAGCTCGCTTTCGTATATCCTTTGTATGATTTTTTTTTGTACTTGTAATGATGTATTGGTGTTTTATGTGTGCAACAAAGGATAAGAATATCTGCTCACACACACTGTACACTTAGCAATGCTCAGTTGTCGCTAGCTGTTTCGGCTGCGTGTATTTTATAGAGCCTTAAATTGTAAATCTGTAATTGGCTGTAAGATCAGTTTATGTTTTAGGATGAATTGTCAAATAGCAGTGTATTTTCTGAAAAATAAATAAAGCAAAAATAAATAAGTACTTACCAACCATGTATTATTTCTTTAAAACTTATACAACAAACACCCTGAATTCTCAACATTAAAAGTCTTACATTCACATGTTCACGAAGAAACACGAAATCCAATATAACATATTAATTAAACCAACCTTTTCCTAAAACGAGAAAAAAAAATCTTTTACAGCTTGAAATTTTCTCGACACGTGGATTTTGCAGAGGGGAGATAGCATACGGCCCTAATTCGGTCCGGAAGAGCTGCCTTCATTTACAAGCATTGTGTTCCTCGGATTATACCCCCCCCATTCACAATAGCCGATCCCTCGTCGTAATGAGTGGAATTATGACTTTTTTTCCTCCGAATCATTCTTGAGCCGCGTTTAGGGGACTTTTGAGTCGTAGTTTCATGTTGATTGGGGGATTAAGGTTTATAAGTTTGGGGACAAAGTAATGAGACGTGTAAGGATTTGAGTGGAATTAGATGGAAAGTGGATGTTTGCCTTTAAAAAAAATGTCATTGCATTCATTGGTTAATCTGTGCTTGAAAATGACATGTCGGAATCTAAATACTAATTACGGTTAAAACAAGTTGTAGTCGCACTTCGAGTTTTAGTCGTAACAGCTCCAAAATTAAAAAAATAGAGGTAATTTAAAACAAAAAAAATAGATTTTCTATAAAACTATAAATCAGAGTTACTCCAAAATTAAAAAATACAGTTACTTTAAAATTAGCAATATAATAATTAGAACCAAATAAAACTCATCAAAACCACCCCCATTCTAATCGCAACCAAGAGATTGGAAGATGTCCACTAACTTTTTGGGAACTTTGTCATTTCTTTCATGCAAAATTACATTTGAGAAGCCCCCTTACGAATGGGGAATTTTTAGGGTCGAGATCACATTGAGCGTTGCGAATATTAAAAAAGTTTCCGACGTCAAACTTGGATTGTCTTTTTCAAAGGCTGTTTACCTACTTCTTGAGTTGAGGCTTTATTTACTTAGTTTTTGTTGTCGGTAACTTTGGTTTCGGCCTAGTTTGCCTCGTTATTGTATTTGTGTTTACATAGTCGCGTCCGGATTAAGAAGTTTAAGTGACTTCTTCTTTTGTAAGAAGGTCCACAATATTGATATTGTTGACTTTTGTTTGGGTAACATTCCCTGAGCCGAAGCTTGGCGGAGAATGTCAATTGTAGTGGAAGTTATGAGCCGACGTTGGAGCCGAGTACGAGAACGCGGAGAAAACGTAACGAAAATGTTGTCGATTTTTTTTTAAGTCGTCTATCTGTTTCGTTTAAGTAGTTAAAAGACTTAATTCATATCAATGGATATAGATAGTAGTAGGAGATGGATATAGCAGAAATGAGGACATCCGCAAGAGAACCAAGGTTACCGACGAAGCCCGAAGAATTGCCAAACTTAAGTGGCAGTGGGCAGGGCACATTGCTCGCAGAACAGATGGCCGATGGGGTCGAAAAGTTCTGGAGTGGCGACCACGAACCGGAAGACGTTGCGTTGGAAGCCTCCCACTAGGTGGACCGATGACCGGTAAAGGTTGCGGGGATACGCTGGATGCGAGTCGTACGGGACCGGTCAATGTGGCAACACTAGAGGAGGCCTATGTCGACCAGTGGACGTCTTTCGGCTGAAATGATGACGATGAGTAGTAGTATGTACACACTTTAAAATAGTGTTTTTATGTAAGGTACATCGTACTCACGTATAATTCATAATTGGAACGAAGTTCCTTATCGCGCGTTGTGAAAGGGGGCTAGACGGAAAAAATTCTTACGAAAAGTTGTCACGACACTTTTGTATATTTGATTTAAGAGCCATCTATTAACGTTATTGGCGCAACTGTGCTCTTCGAGATCGAATTACGAACGGCCAATAGATGGCGCAGAAATAATTTATTGGTCTTTCTATCTAAATAACTACGCATTGTACTAACATGTTAGAAAATATTAATCTTTAAAATTACTTACTTACAATGTAAGCAGCCATAATAACTTTTCATTCCTCGCTTTTTTTTGCCCTGGCTTAAAGCCACTTAAATTCACTTTAACGCATCACATTAATTAATCGAAAGGAATTTCGTTCCATCCGGGTGTCCCTTGACACCTCTCAAGTTTTATTTAATTCCTGTAAATTAAATATTGTTAAAATCGTAAGTATTTTTTTTAAAAGAGTAAGTATGGAGTTTTTTGCCCATTCTTCTCCATACAAAACTACCTTTTGGAATGGGTAACTGGAGTCATTTTTTTTTCTCATTTTGACGTACTTACAAAAGTGCCTTATTAAATGGTCCAATTGAAATAAATGATTTGACTTTGACTATGACTATTAAAACGGGCTGGTGTTTGCAACTCCACGACTCAGAGCGTATTTTGCGTCATCATCATCTGTCTAGCCTTTTCCCAACTATATACTATAAGTATGTAGAACATTGGTATTCAGCTGCATCCGATTAGACTGGAAGCCGACCCCAGCTTCCAGTCTAATCGGATGCAGCTGAATACCAATGTTCTACATGTAGCGAATACCTGACCTTCACAAACCAGTTGCTAGGTAACACGATACTCCTTGATAAGACTGGATATCAGATTTTCCAGCTTCTGACAACATTTAACGACTGTCATAGACGACACGGTTGGCGCAGTGGCTGAGCGATCGACTGCTGCGCAACGTGTTGCGGGTTCGATTCCCGCCCAGGGTAAATATTTGTGTGATGAGCGGTGTTTGCCTTGTGTCTGGGTGTTGTTTATCTATATATGTATGTATTTAAAATGTATTTGTGTATGTATATCAGCTGTCTGACACCCATAGTACAGGGTCTCCCTAGTTTGGGGTCAGATGGCCGTGTGTGAAATGTCCCCACATATTATTATTATTATTATTATTATTATTATAGATCTACTAATGACAGCTTTACGTGCTTTCCGAGGCTCGGACTGGGTATGAAATGGATGGTCACCCATTTACGGACCAGCCGCGCCAAGTATAGTTTATTATTAAGACCGGTCTATCTGAGTCTTTACTTAACTACATGATCCTCCAGCGTGTATTTTGCGTACGGGTAGGAAATTAATCATTTGATCCAGTCCAGCTTCTCAAGAAAGTCCAGCAACACTAACGTCACTGGAGATCTCCTGGAACGTAGGTATCTGAGTTACAAAAGTACTTTGCTCTGTATGTAGCGACTACCAGGCAGTTCTGGATATATTCTGCTTCTTAGCGTGTCGATATCAAACGCGGATATGTATGATGTGTGTGAGTGTGTCTGAATGTGTATATGTGTGAGTGTGTTCATGTGTGTGAGTGTAAATACTAGAATATATTAATAGGTGATACTAATTGTGCCTGTCGTATAAAATAAAACGAAAATGCTATAGGATAGTCGTATTTCTTCGGAAATTTAATTCTTTATGACAGGAATTCGATTTCCGAATTAGAAATACGACTATCCGACCTTGGTGTTCGTCCAAGCATTACTATGATCTTTGTAGTGTGGTTCGACAGTTTCTGTCAAAACAATTTTAAGTCATTTTTAGTTTTGCTTAAAGAGTGTAAATAAGAGAATAAGAGTATTCTCGTAAACAATAGAATACTCTAACAATTAAACTTAAAACAAAGTGTAACAAAAGTAATTAACATTTTCACATTGAATTTAATTTGTGTAATCTGAAGGTACCGAGAAAGTCCAGACTTGCTTTATTCGACTTAAATATTCAATTCAAAATCTGAAAGTTAAGTGCTTAAGCTTTTAGACTTGGGTAAGTTAAAATATATTTATTACATTTTAGGCACCTTTTCCCCGTTTTCACTTTTAACCTCATAATAATAAGTCCGTAAATAATGGAACGAATATAATGAGTACTTTTTTCTTTTGATTTTGTGTCTAATAAAGCTACTTCAACCCGACCCTACCTCCCTACGAGTTCCCTCTATGCCTCGGAAAGCACGTAAAGCCGTTGGTCCTGGCTGTCATTTGTAGATATTTGACAGTCGTTATGGGTATAGTCAGAAGCCAGAAAGTCTGACAACCAGTCTTACCAAGTGGTATCGTGTTACCCAGTAACTGGGTTGTGGAGGTCTAGTAGGCAATCGCTCCATGTAAAACAATGGTATTCAGCTGCAATCTGTTAGACTGGAAGCCAGTTGGTTATGGTGGAGTAATTGGAGTTTTTTTGCCCGAAGGACCGTTTATATTATGCGGGGTTATAGCTTGCGGGTAGTGAATGTGGCCACTGGTTTTAAAGGAGGGAACTGTAAGTGTACCTACTGTGTACGTGTTTATTGGGTGTTGTGAGTCATGTAAATAAAACAACTGTTGTCAGCGAGCGCTAGTACATAACTAAATATGAATTATGATTTATTTCTCTATTATAAAATTTGACCTAGGTATATACAAAAGGTATATTGATGACTTGACAATACACCACATTATTCCCCCCTTTAAAAAAAATTAAAGAATTAAATATAATTAAAATACTTTTACATTTCGTAAGTACACCTACATAATAATATACTTGTTATCTACATAATTAAAACATACTTAGCAATAATAATTGTCGATATGATACAAAAATAAACAAAAAATAAATATATTGAATTACACTACGCCTACACACTTTTGACTTTTCTTGAAGTTCTTCATTTCGGCTTTTTCTTTTGCTGATCTGGCTGTATTGCAAATCGTACCACCGGACGTATGACGCGGCCTGATCGTGTTGTGTTCGGCGCGGTCGTATTATTTTTCTCTGGCTCAGCATTCTTGTGGTCATTTACCTGGCTACTGCTACTTTTCATGTGAGCTAAAGGTTCGTTTACCTTTTCATCAATTAAAATGTAAGCTGGTTTTAATCTGTCCACTGATACTATTGATGTTTTCTTCGGCATTTGAATTTTAAAATGTTTTTCTTGTTTCTCTAACACTTTATATGGACCTTCGTAGGATGGGGTCAGCGGTTTCTTCACAGCATCCGTTCTGACGTACACATATTCGCAGCTTTTCATGTCTGGATGAATGAATGTTTTGTGACTTGTGGCGTGGTGGTTGTTACTAAACGGGCTTAGCTTGGACATTGTGCTTTGGAGAGTCTGTGCATAAGTTTCTGGTGATGTTTGTTGCGTTTTCGGCTCGATAAACATTCCAGGCAGACGTATGTTTGTTCCGTATAGCATTTGTGCTGGGCTTATATTTTCTTTTAGTCGTAGAGCTGCTCGTAGTCCCAGTAAAACTATGGGTAATTCGCTCGACCAGGTTGTCGTATTGCTGCGCGCTATTAGCGCGGTTTTCATTGATCTATGCCAGCGTTCAACTAAGCCGTTTGACTGCGGATGATAACTGGTAGTCCTGGTTTTCTTAATTCCGAGTGACTTAGTTAGAGTGATAAATAAGTCTGACTCGAACTGTCGTCCATGGTCCGTAGTTATGGTGTTTGGGCAACCGAATCTCGCTATCCAGGTGTTTATGAGAACTTCCGCTACGACTTTTGCTGTTATCTCTGCGACTGGTACAGCTTCCGGCCATCTTGTTTCTCTGTCGATCATTGTCACAATGTATCTGTTGCCGTTGGATTCTGGTAGTGGGCCGACAAGATCTATATGCACGTAATCTAGACGTGCTGTAGATGGGAACGTCCCGATTGGAGATGAGTTGTGTCTGTATGTTTTGCTCTTCTGGCATGCTTGACATGTTTTCGCCCAGGTGCCAACGTCAGTATTCATGTGTGGCCAGAAGTAGTGCTCAGTGATCATTTTCTTTGATAATCTTATGCCGGGATGTGTTATGTTGTGCATAGTGTCGAATACTTGTTTTCGAAGTGATTTCGGCACATATGGTCTTAGATTGGTTTTTGAATTTTCGCAAAGGAGTTGTCTTGTTCCTGTTAATTGCATACTTTTCCAGCTAAGATTGTTTTTGTTCAACAGCTGAGTGAGTTCAATATCATTGCGTTGCATATCTGCTAACTCATTCCAATCTACAGGTGACGGGCAATCTATTTGTTCGACTCGCGATAACGCATCGGCCACTGGGTTCATGTTACCGGATAGGTGACGAATGTCTGTCGTGAACTGTGCAATGAACTCGAGGTGACATAGTCGTCTTGGGGCTATCGTTTTACTTGTGGTGTTTTGTTTCGTAGTGAAGGCGTGACATAATGGCTTGTGATCGGTGTATACTATCAACTCTCGTCCCTCGACATAAGGTTGGAAATGAGTTATTGCCATGTACACTGCCAGCAATTCACGGTCATATGTGCTGTATTTTGATTGAGTTTCACTCAGTCCCTTTGAGAAAAAGGAAAGCGGCTTCCAGTTTCCGTTTTCATGCTGTTGTAAAACGGCGCCTACGCATGTTTGAGATGCATCTGTCATGAGTGATAGCGGGGAATGCGTTGTTGGTGAGGTCAATGTAACAGCGTCGCTTAGACTTGCTTTACATTGATCGAATGCTTCTAGTGCCTCTGGAGTCCATTGTATTTCGGTTTTGTCATTTTTCTTCGAGCCAATGAGGTATTTGTTCAACTGTGCTTGATGTTGGGCTGCTTGTGGTATGTTGTTCCGGTAAAAATTAATCATGCCTAGGAATCTTCTTAACTCTTGCACAGTTTTTGGTAATGGGTATTTGGTGATTGCTTCGACTTTGTCTGGTAATGGTTTGATACCGTCTTTTGTGATTTGATATCCGAGGAATTCTATTTGCGGTTTACCCAGTACGCATTTAGCTTGATTTATTGCGATGCCATGTTCGTCTAATCGTTTGAACACTTCATGTAAATGACGTCGGTGTTCGGTGATTGATGATGACGTCACTAAAATATCATCAATGTATACGAAGATAAAATCAAGCCCCGCTAAGACTGTGTTCAAGAACCTGACGAAGGTTTGGCCTGCGTTACGTAGTCCGAACGGCATTCTAGGAAATTCGAATAGACCGAATAGGGTGATTACTGCAGGTTTCTCTACATCTTGTACTGGAATCTGATTATAAGCCCTTTTTAAATCGATCTTTGAGTAAACTCGGAATTGGATATCTATCGGGCACAGTGATCGCGTTCAATCTTCTGTAATCGCCACATAACCGTAACTCACCGGTTTTCTTGGTTGTTACGTGCAAAGGACTTGCCCACGGGCTCTTGGAAGGCCTGCATAAACCTGTCTCTAGCATTTGTTCTATCTCTTTTTTTACTCTTAGGTATTTGTCCGCCGGTAATGGTCTTGATTTTGAGTAAACAGGGTGTCCGTTGGTGATAATTTGATGAACTACATCGTGCTTCGGTTGTGTCTGAGCGTCTAGAGGTTTCAAAATGTTCGGGTATTCTGCTAAAATGTCTGCATACTCTTCGGTTAAGTTTACGGTCCGAAGTGTTGGTGTGCTTGACTTCATTAACTTTACGTTTCTCTGAAGTCCAGTCGTACCATCTATTAAACGTTTATTTCGAATATCCACCAAAATGTTGTTTTTACCAGAAAATCGGCACCCAGTATTTATTTATTTATTTATTTATTTAGGTAACCAACGGCGATACAGACAATTTGTAGCACTATAGTATATAACAGTAATGTATGGCTAATAATAGGTTTCCCTGTTTAACTAGGATAAGTATCAAACATGCGAACGGACTACTAATACCTTTTAAATTAATGATTATATAATTTCTATTTATAGGTACTTAGACTTAAAGTTAAAGTTTTGTTATTATGTTTATAAGAATAAAATAAAACATAGGTAATTTATTTAGTTGATTACAGAGCCTTGGCGTTTACCATTTGCCTTTGTTTTATGGTTTTTATTATTTGCGCTTTGAATGTTGGTTTAGTACAGTTAAATATATCTATTTGAGAGAAATCTGTGTTATAAATTCGAGCAATACGGGTCAGTACACAATTTTTGGCATAATTAGTCGAGTGCTGAGGCACGTGTAGCATTGTCGTATGACGAGTGCGGCGTAGTGGGGCGTTGAAAAAGATCTGTGCGACCAACTCCGGGCAATCCAAGCGTCCATTGAGTATATCGTAAAGCAGACACATATCCAACACCTGACGCCTTTCAGTAAGTGTCAGGAGACCGTGTGTCTGACAACTATTTTCGTAGGATGTCGGAGGTTTATAGAGGCGATAGTTAAGGTGATTAATAAATTTACGTTGAATACGTTCTAATTGAGTCTTGTAAATGACGTATTGGGGGGACCAGATTGGGCACGCATATTCTAGGACGCTGCGCACATACGCAAAATATACCGATTTAAGAGCCTCAATGTTACTAAACACCTTACATGACCTAAGAACAAAGCCTAGGTTTTTATATGCTTTGGTGCTAACAAAATCTATGTGATCTGAAGTTAATTTGTGATCAAATAAGACTCCCAAATCTCGGACTATTCGAACTTTGTTGATAGTGATTCCATTAAAATTGTATGAATAAAATATAGGGTTTCTTTTTCGTGTATAACTAATACTTTGACATTTAGTGACGTTTACTGTGATCATGTTCTTTGCATAATAGTTATTTAAATTGTTTAGATCCTCTTGGAGGGCTTTACAGTCATCGATTGATCTTATTTTGAAAAATATTTTTTTGTCATCAGCGTACATCAAGTGTTCCGAGTGTTTAAAGGAATCAGTAATGTCAAATAAATATGCGTTATAAAAAAGAGGCCCCAAATGGGAACCCTGTGGGACACCGCTAGGGATTTCAATAAAGTTGGATCGATACCCTCCTATCACTACAGCTTGTGCCCTTTTAAACAAATATGATTTGACCCATCGGAAGAGGTCGCCGCGTATACCTAGTCTGTACAATTTGCTGAGCAGAATGACGTGATCGACGCGATCGAAAGCTTTTTCAAAATCCGTATAGATCACGTCAACCTGCCCACCATTATCTGTATTCGCGAGCACAAAATTTGAAAAGCTAGCCAAATTTGAGACAGTTGAGCGTTTTTTTAAGAAACCGTGTTGTTTGGTAGAAATGCCTCTAAGGATATATGGGTAGATAGCATTATATACTAGCTTTTCAAATACTTTACCTATAGTATTTAGTATAGAGATACCCCTGTAATTTTCTATCATTACTCGCGAACCTTTTTTATGTATTGGAACAATAAGTGCTTTCTTCCATTCATTAGGAAACGTGCCTTCTTTTAGGGAAAGATTAAAAATAAAACTAATTGGAGATGCCAAAGATTTTGCACAACTTTTCCAAAACAATGGGGGTATTCCGTCACAGCCGGGACCCTTTTCGACGCTTAAGGCATCCAACGATTTCTCCACTGTCATCGAAGTAAATTGTAAACTGGCAATTACATCAGAACAAGGATCCACCCCATCCATGTTTATTGTTGAACTAATACGGTCATAGTCTGAAGGTTCTCCAAAAACATTGTGGAAAAAATCATTAAAAGCTTCGCAGATTGCTTGTCCTTCTGAGTAATTAACGTTATTGTGAGATAACATTTTAGGATAATTGGAGCCTCCACGCATGGTCTTAATATAGGCCCAGAACTTTTTTGGATCATTTTTCAGATTGCGTTCCGTCTCCCGCAAGTGTTTATTAAAACAAATCTCCTGGACTTGTCTCTGTCTATCCCGTAACATAGAGAATTCATCATAGTCGATTAAGTTTCCAAAACGTTTCCATCGCGAGTGTGCTTTACTTTTTTCTTTAATTATTTTAATTAATGATCTACTATACCAAATTGGATATTTACGTGAACCTGTCCTTCGGTAAAAAGGCACATATTTATCAATTCCTATTTTAATTGTTTCGTAAAAGGTGTGAACGGCTTCGTTTGTTAAAGTGGTATCTAGAACTGACTGCCAGTCAATTTCAGCAAAGTAATTATTTAACATATAAAAATCGGCTTTGCGGTAGTTACGTCTAGGCGCAGACAACTCACGAAGCGGGGATACTGCAAGGTCAGATATTTCAATAGTTAATACTGGATGAGGTATGTCAGTTTTCGTAAGGGGTATTAGACACTCGTTTATTTTTGATGGTAAGTTGGAAAAAGCTAAATCAAGAGTGTGGCCTTTATGGTTAAGCAGTATATTATATTGTGATAATCCTAAAAAAGATAAATCATTAACTAAGCGTGCGGCTGCATTTTGTATTTCAACGGCACCTTGTTTTAGGAAAGTTGGCCCGGGTATTGGTGGTATTGGTATTGGTTGCGTAATGTCAGCAACGATGAAAGTCCAACGATATGGCCGTCTCAAATTCAGATTCAACGTCAGCGTTTTGTCGCCATACGTTTTAATTTGCGTTCCGTTTGCAGCGTATATTTTATATGTGTTGTCTGGTTTTAAATGGTTGCCTTTTCTAGGTATTGCCGAAATGTTAGCGCCAGTATCCACCAAAAAACGATACTCGCTTTTTCGGTCGGTAACGCAAAGGCGGTTTGAAGGTATGATAGCGCTGACGACCGCCTCTGTCAACGCTGAACTTAGTTTTCCGACGGCTTCTTCCAGTTGCATGGTTTTTCACAGTTCCGGGCACGATTCCTGTGTCGAAGATGGTACTTGCACAACCAATTGGGACTGTCGGGTGTAGTCCTCGTTTTCGAGTGGGATCTTGAACGCGGCTGGCTTCGATTACGTCTATAATTACGAGGTCCGTTATTGAATGAGTTGGCTTTCAGTGCTGCTATTTCCATGGTTAGCTTACTCATTTGACTGACTAACTCAACCATAAGCTGGCCGTCCTTCCAAAATTTTGTCTGCTATAGCGGCGAGGTTGTCGAGTTTTTGATCTTGACTGACCATTATCACTGCTCGAACGTGATCAGGGAGTCTTGACATCCACAGGCTGTGCAGGGTTTTTTCGACCACTTGGCTGTTACGTGCCAACTCTCTCATTCGTCTCAACAGTTGAGACGGTCTTTGGTCGCCTAATTCTATTTCACTGACCAGTTTTTGGAACTGTCGGTCCTCTGACTCTTCGTACACGGCTAGAAGTCTCTCCTTAATGGCACCATACTTATATATCGGTCACCTGACTCACTGCGTCCTTGCCGAGCTTGGAAAGCACGACGCCGTATTTTGTTTCATCGCCTTGTTTTTGGGGAGCCATCATCGTCTCGAACTGTGCGAACCACACTCTGGGCATCTCGATCCAGAAATCCGGTATCTTTGCGGACATACCCAGTGCTGAAATTTCGGCCTGATTGACGTCCTGCGCTCCGCATGAAGGTGTTCCACAACTTCCGCTTGAGTTCATGTCGTTGGTAACTATGTGCCTCTTGTAAACCAAACCAGGGAGATCCGCTTGTGGAAGGCTGATAAGGCTGTGCAGTGCAGTTACCACGACACGGGAAAATCACGAAAAACCACTTTAAAACTTGCGGCACGTGTTAGTACTGTTCGATATCGGGGTCACCAGATGTAAGTGTACCTACTGTGTACGTGTTTATTGGGTGTTGTGAGTCATGTAAATAAAACAACTGTTGTCAGCGAGCGCTAGTACATAACTAAATATGAATTATGATTTATTTCTCTATTATAATATTTGACCTAGGTACATACAAAAGGTTTATTGATGACTTGACAATACACCACAGAACAATGAACTAACTTGGAAGTTCTGGATGATCGCCTGAGACGATGGCTGCTGCTAGTGGAGAGCGACGTGTTTAGTTCAGCACATGTTCCGGTGATTCTTTAGCGCTTAGTTCCACTTTTCCACTCGTGTCGGCTGACACTCACAGCACTTTAGAGTTTGAATGTTTTGATGTATAAGCGGTACACACCTCAAAAACTTAGAGGGTGTATAAGATTAAGCGGTTGGAGTTATGACATAAAGTTGTTACACGGTTGAAATTTTAACTAGAAGTGTTTTTTTTAATCATGGCGTTGTTGTTCCCGTCAACACCAACACGGAAGCTCACGTCATTGGACGCCCTTTTCTCGTTCTGTCGCATGGAGGCGTAATAGGAGGAAAAGAGATGGATGAAACTAGTGTGCCAACATAACATGAAATATATAGCTTGCAAAAAGCATATTAGAATAAAATGTAACTTGTGACTGTATACAATGAGTGTATGACACGTAATATACATTGTTCAAAGATTTTAGATATGTACTCGCTAGAGAAATGGGTAACAGGTATAAACGCACGGGATAGAATTAGATGTAATTTAGACTGTATTAAAGTAGCAAAAGGCAGGCATGAGGTTACATCACTTAAATTCGATGTTATTAAGGAACTAAGTGAAATGTACCCGGGGTGGAAAATGTTCTTTACAGATGGGTCTAAGAGCAAAAGTGGATGTGGTGCGGCTTATTATAGTTTAAGTAATGGAACTTCGGCCTTATTTAAATCTATTGATGCAAACGTATCTGTAATGACGATGGAACTCGTTGCAATCTGAAAACTCTAGAGAACATTATTAGTTGTGACCTTTCTGTGAATCAAAACATAGTTATATGTACGGATAGCAGAAGTGGTTTAATGCATTTGCTCGATGCGCCTCTGGTCTCAGAGGTGTACCGATAGCTTATGTAGTACTTAAACTATTTGATGAACTTGGCGACAATAATTTGAGGTTACAATGGATTCCGTCTCATATTGGTATATGCGGGAACGAGAAGGCTGACATGTTTGCAAAGAAAGCAATTTTGGAAGGTTTAGAAATCGATATCGCTCTGTCCTACACAGAAATACTTAACTTTTACAAAAATATATGCTGCAATCATTTTAAAGAGTATTTCGACAGAAGGTCTAAAGAAAAAGGCATATGGTATAAGACCATACAAAGTGAGCCTCCTCGAATCCCTTGGTTTGCTGAAAGTCGTTTGAAGAGGTCGTATGTAGTTATGGCACATAGATTGCGATCTGGTCATTTTCTATCTAGGAAATTTGGATACCTAATGAAAAAGGTCGATTCCCCTAATTGCCAAGTGTGTAACAAAATCGAAGATGTCCAACATTTGCTAATGGAATGTGAAAAGAACAGGAGAAAGAGAGAGTTAGTGATGCAGGAATTAAAAGTCAACATGTATGATGTTGGTGCTTTCATTAGAATATTATCTATACCTAGTGCGGGAGAAGCGAAACTGGTATACGAAATGGTTGCTGCATCACTATCCCCTTCGCTTACGCAATAATGTACAAATTAATAATACTATAAGTGTAATAAGATAATTAGATTAGGGTATGATGAGGCTGACATACCTTTGTAAGGTGAAAGCCTCTAAATAAATATATATATAAAAAAAAAAAATGTGCTACGCTCAAAAATTTTAGTCGGGTTTCTGTGGAAGCCGACCCCAACATAGTTGAGAAAAGGCTAGGCAGATGCTGAGAGCTACCTCAAAGTTCATTTAGAGAAGTTAAGATCCAAATATTCATATTAAGATCAATTTTAGGTCACGGCGGTCTATGAAGGCTAGCCAAGTACGCAAGACATGTGCACAGACGTATGTGCTAATACAGAAGTACTGTTTAAGGTACGAAAAGTAAACTTTTGGTCAATATTATTTTGTTTTATTATCTTGAAGGGATTAAATTCACCAAAATGTTCGCACTAGGACCAACGTTAACCATGCCTTATTTTGTAAACACTTAGCATGAGGCATGAGTTTGCTTTCTTTGAAGCTACATCCTTTTCCATCCCTTCGTTCTATTTAACCAAAAGTCTTTTAAATGTTGATTCAATTCCCAATGATCACCCATTTAAAATCAGAGTCTCTTGTTTCTGAACCTCAGTAACACTGGCGTGACTTTTTTGTGTGTCCCCGAAGGTTTAAACTGTACCTAATTATGTGGCCCTTTATGTTAATTTTGGAACTACAGTTTATTTTGTGGTCCTTGGTAATCAAAGTTGTGGCAGAAACACGAAGTTGTGTTTTGTTTTTGAGATAATTTTGTGAAAGTAAGCAAGTTACGTGCGTGAACTTTGAAAGTAAACACAGCAGTGACCTTTAAAAATTTGACCTTGGAAATGTTAGTTTAAAAGCGCTGTAAATATATTTTAATATATTTACACTTATTTAATGGGACAATCCCGCCACATTTTTCGCCAACTTTTGAAAGCTAGAATCAATAGTGACGACCACCAGAAGGCCGAGGCAATGAAGCTTGACGAGACCCGGAGAAACGATACAGCTGTCTTGGATCCCGCAACGAAATTAATCAGAAAAGAACAGGGGATGAGTAAAAAATACATAATTATATCAAAAGAACAAGTAGACGTGACGGCGACTCGACGTAGCGGCGACTCGACGTGGCGGCAACTCGACGTGGCGGCAACTCGACGTGGCGGCAACTCGACGTAGTGCGACTCGACGTCAAGGGAATAAATCGCGAAAGGAAATAATACCTGAAAAGACTCGGGGGAGGCTTTTGCTCAGCAGTGGGACACAATGGACTAACAAATAAAAATAGGTCCTATAAATCTATATTAACACACTAAGGAATTTGTTCGTTTGAACGCTCTAAGCTACAGAGCTTAGAGCGTTCAAACGAACAAATTCCTTAGTGTAACTACTAGTTGAATTCTGAAAACTCTCTAATATACATTAAATAAATAAAATAATAAATAATAAATTCTTTATTTTCACCAAAAAGCCATCACATTCAGTACTTATCAAACTAGGAACATTATATAAGGCTTATTACTAGGTTACAATAAATTGAATACCCTGACTCCTAAACTAGGTGAATGTGCCTGTGACTTAGGAGTCAGTGATTCTTCGTAAACAAACAAAGCCATAATTATATTAGCTCGGACGTTTTAGTAATAAGAAATGGTGGCGAACATAAAAATATAAACAGACTCTAATTTAGAGAAGAAAAGTAAAATAATAATAAAACAAAAATAAATAAATTAAAATGACCTGTATGATGAGGTGTAAAAATTTAGGGTGTAAGTGAGTGTATAGTGAGTGAGTGTGTGTGTAGGGAGTTAGTGTGAGGTATGTGTATATGTGGTGAGTAAGTGTAAGGTGTGTGTGCGTGTAGTCTTAAGTCATGACTGATAAGCCAATTTTATAAATTTTTAATTATCATTCAGCATCATTGTAACTTATCCAGCAGAAGGTCCTCAGTGTTATCATAATCTAGACTTTGGAGATAATCTCTAAGTACACTTTTACATTTATATTTGGGACACGAAAAAATTCTTAACTTTTTGTTTAAGAGGTTGTACATTTTGGCGCTTATAACATAGAATTGACGCTTGGCAAAGGCAGTTCTATGGCGTTCGTGAGGGAAAACATTGTACTTAAGTCTGCAAGTCGGTTCCTTTAGGGGACGTGCAGAGTGTTTGCGAAGGGTAGACAGGAGTACATAGAGTTGCCTGACTGTAAGTACCTTACAATCGGAATAGAGCTGCACGGTGGGATACCTACGTGGCAGAGAGAGCATCACCTTAAGGACAGCTCTTTGGGCTCTCTCTAGGCGAATAAATACATTTTTTGTGGCACACCCCCATACAGGCAAGCAATACGTTAGGACAGAGCGGCATAGGGCAAAATAAACAAGTTTGAGCGTTTCATGATCTGCAGAATTTCGCAACTTCCTGAAGACATATATTAGTTTCCGTATGCGGGACGTGACCTTGATTACATGGGGGTGCCAGTTAAGATGCTGATCAATAAGTACTCCCAAATACTTTACACAGGAGGATTTAGTGAGGAAGAGGCAGCTACACGGCATTAGCGAATTACACGCGTGTGCTTTTAGGGTAAGGGAGTTAGCGGGACACAAATTTGATCTAAGAGCAAAGGGAACGTATACCGTTTTATCAACGTTTAAGGTGAGCAAGTTGTCGGACAAACATTTCATCACAGAGGAAAGCGCAGCCTCGGCATTTTGGTAAGTCTGGGGCCAGTCATAGCCATCTATCTTAAAAATTTTGCAATTTTCAAGAGGGAGTTTGCAGAGCTCATTGATATAAATGAGAAAGAGAGTAGGTCCCAGGATGCTGCCTTGCGGGACGCCAGATGTAAATGGAAGCTCATCACTTACATGCTGGCCAATTTTTACTTTTTGGGTACGACCACTAAGATAGTCTGCGAAGATTTTCAATGGATGTCCACGTATTCCAATGCTTTCCATTTTATTCAAAAGGGCTGGGGCAGAGACGGTGTCAAATGCCTTTGACAGATCAAGGAAAATTCCCAGGCACTTGTGCTTTCTATCTAGCGTCCTAGCTACGTGATTGGATAAGTCCATAACGGCGTCTTCGGTACTTACTCTATTTCTGAACCCGTATTATAGGTCGTATTTGTAAAGAAATCGGATCTGTCACCTTGCTCGGTGGACAAATCCGAAGGGTTTGTGAAAGATTTTTACAAAAGCATTTTAATAATTAAAGTGGAAGTGGAAAAAAAGGTTATAAAGGCACGTATTGATAGTGATCGAACCTTTATAACATTATATCTGGGAAAAGGCATCAAGCTTTTTGAGTCACTTTAGATACTGGTGAGTGAGCTCATCTCGAGCTTACTTCACCTAAATCACCGGGCGAGATTTAAAAAAAATAGGCGGTTCTAATAAATAAATACTTAAACTTTATTTAACTTACACTTAGTTGAGATGCAACTTAAAACACGCAATGACATTAAAACTAACACAGGACAATTCAGCAGGTAGGTATAGCAGCAGGCAGCTTGGTGACCAAATTACAAAACAAAGTACATATATTTTGCAGTGTTCTGCTACCGCAAGTTTGTGCGCTGCTGACAAAATGTAAAATACATTGCAACAAAGATTAATTCTTGTGAGAAATGCACAAAGACAATGCCGAACAGGTCAACGGTTGCTATTAATTTCAACTACATACATTTATATTACTAAGCATACCCATAATATACATTTTAATATTACATTAAATGTATGTCATTATTATTATTTTATAATACATTATTATTATTTACATTTATTATTCATTATTTACATAGGTATAAGTATTGATGCTTTATTGTGTTAGGTTTTTGTTTTTTGTTTTTAGTTTAATACTTTAGGTTTTCTATTTTATTATTCTTGTAAATATTGTACATTATAAGTAGTTCAAACACAAAAAAGGTATAAGTTACATTTTGTAAATATTAATACAAAAACAATTAAAAATTAAATAAATACCGACCCCGGAATACCGACCGATACCAGTGGGCTACCGATACCGGTATCGGGAACTGGCTCCAGAGAGTAACCTCCTGACTATTCGAGCCGTGTCCAGAAAAACTGCCTTCTGAATCAAGCCCTTGATCTAGGCGCCTAACGAGAGCCTCCTTAGAAGTTGGTCGAGGCTCTTGGCAAGTAAGCCATTTACTGTAACATTATTATTATAGAATCTATACTTTAAATAATATTATAAAGCTGAAGAGTTTGTTAGTTTGTTTGTTTGGTTGAACGCGCTA
Organism: Charanyca ferruginea; assembly: GCA_947361185.1. Classification (NCBI taxonomy): domain Eukaryota; kingdom Metazoa; phylum Arthropoda; class Insecta; order Lepidoptera; family Noctuidae; genus Charanyca; species Charanyca ferruginea. The sequence goes on along the minus strand of OX376068.1, from coordinate 22,055,047 downwards.
TTCTCAGGATCTACTGGTTCGAATTGAAAAATTATTTTTGTGTTGGATAAGTCCATTTATCGAGGAAGGCTGTAGGCCCATGCGATGCCGGGTCGCTAGTTATATTATATGGGTACATAATCCAAGTACAATAGGTCCTTGTGCTAGCGACTTTTTAGTGTCTACAATTATTTTAATAATTTAAATTGCTTTTGAACATTTACTTACAAGTACAGTCTACACACTTGAATACAAAAAAATATAAACGTAATTAATTTACCTACTTAAAAGAAAATTGATGCTGTTATTCAACGAAAATAAACCATTAATTTCACGTACCTACACAATGTACAAAAGTACTTATATCACCTATCTACGTATACCTTAGCTTTCACAAAATATACGCGGACTGTTAATTACTCTGAAAACCTGAAAGAGGAGACTGGAAATCCACTCCACGCAATTTGAATTGAAATTGGCAAACGCCACGCCAAAGTACGAATAACGCGCCAAGGACTTAGAGACACTGGAAAGGCTATGTAAAATGACATTCGAATTTATTTCTAACTAGCTTCTGACCGCAACTTCGTCTGCCTGGAACGGGTTCCCTCTATCTGGCAGAATCTTGATAATCCGAAATTTATTTGGCATAACACACTTGTCATAATCTGCTTTAAACTAATATTTTTAAGGTATAAAAATTATTTAATATAATTATTGTTTGGCCGAATGTTTGCATGTCCGAATTTACAATGGTATACTGTTAAGATGGCAGAATTTTACTTAGCATAATTACCTTTGGCAGAGTTAAAACTCCGCATAATTTCGTTTAGCATAACGTTTATTTAGGGTGACTATTATTTGGTATAATTTCACTTGGCATACTATGAAGTTGGTAGAATTTCATTTGGAGTAATTTTAGTAATTAGGCATAGTTGCCATTTCTAAAAAAATGCATTTTTATCCTTGAATTAAATATTGTCTTAAAAAGTCTATGTTGTGCTACAAAAGTTAGTGACAGAAACGAATCGCTGCAAAACCGACTCTACGTAGTATTGTCGGCCCTACAAATAGAGTGTAATTTAAGCCCGCGAGGGGCGATGCGGGCTGCGAGCTGAGGAGCAGGTGGTTGTAACGCTCGCAGCCGCGGCCGAAGCTGCGGTGTGAGCGTAAAAACCCTCTGCGACGGCAAGCTCGCGTGGGACCGCCGGAGCCCCGCAGCGCCGGAGCCGTGACAGAAACCATGCCTGCTGCATGTTTGCTTGCATGCTTGCTTGCATGCTGCTTGCTTGTATACTTGCTGCTGCATGCAGCAAGCATGCAAGGTGTAAAAAATAATTAATTGTGAACAAGCATACGCCTTGCAGGCTTGTTCACAATTAATTATTTTATTCAGTTATAATATATGCATGTAATGAATTTATACGAATAATTAATTAATTATTAATTTTCTGCAATCTAAGTCTTTCAATTATAAAAGTTATGAAATGTATGCCAAAACATAACTACTAACCAACTACTAACTGTAAGCTTTCTGAGATGTGATAGTTCTGCCTTTTAATGACTGTCAATATGGAATTTATGCCAAAAGCTGATTCTGACAGAGAACTTTCTGCAATATGATGGTTCTACTTTTCGATTATTATGCATATAAAATGTATGCCTTAAGATGATTGTGACTTACAAAATTATGAGTTTTGAATGTATGATAAATGAGTGTATGCCAAACAATTTTCTGCGAAATGAAGTTTATGCTATCCGTTGTTATGCAAAATAATATTATGACATAAAAAGTTCTGCTACAAAGGGTAGACCCGCCTGGAAGTCATGCATGCACACCTAAATATACCTCAAAAATAAGCATACCCAAACAACACACCACACACAGAACAACCAAAAACATACCTAAACAACACACCACACACACAACATCCAAAAACATACCTATCAAACACACCTTCACACACACACACACACCACAAAACACACAAACAAAAAAAAACACACCTTAAACACACCTAAACACCACAAAGCAAAAACACGTTACCACAAACAAACCTACCTAAACACACCAACAAACAAATAAATACACCTACACAATCAACAAACAAACAAACATACCTTATGACACTAGGCAATAGTAAAGCTTTTTATCAGTGAAAGATTTTTTGTAATGGGACCCTCTTACTAACAAACAAATATTTTCCCTTCTATATAATATCAGAACTTATAGAGTAGCTGATGCCCGTGACTTTGTCCTCGTGATTGGTCGGTTATCAGCGGGGTTTACTTTTTTTGGGCGGAATCCTATATCTTTTTCTAAAATAAAAGTAGCATAAATTACTCCACAAACACTCCTATGTTAGAACATCAGCTATCTGCCAGGGAAAATACCGTCAAAATTGGCCAGGCCGTTTCAGAAATTAGTCGGAACAAACAGACAAACAGACTGCGAGTCTGTGACTGTGTCTGGAGACTGTGTTCTCGGCGACAGACTTCATTAAATTACTATTATTGCTTATTTAACTAAACTTGTAGTAAATCATAATAATAATATTTATTTATTCAGATAACTTCGATCCATAAGGTTTTTAATAAGGTTGATTTACAAGATAACCTAACCTAACCAACGCAACACATTTTTACTAGTACCCATTTAAGGATCGTCCGATTCCATTCCATTTACATCCGAAATCCAGCGATGTGATCGATGTCCACAAATTAGCCACGACACCCGGCCGCCGCGAGACCGGTGATTTTTCACGCCCAACTTTTAAAAGGTTTCGTGTAGCTGAGCATTTATCATCATGCTATGTGTTGCTGTCCAAATCAGATGTATTAAATGTTGTAAATGGCGGTTGAGAAGTTGAAATGCTATGATTTTTGCTAGATTTATTTGGCTTTTTACATAGTACTGTAAAAGTTCAAACCACAGAGCCTAGTGAGAATTTTTATTCTAACTCGACCGCGATAACGTAAACTCCAATTTGTGGAAGTGTGTGAACTGGAACAACGCAGTCTAGTGGCTACAAATCAAGCACAATTATTCCATACAAATTGACATAAGCGATAGTTTACTTTAACGCGTTCTAAGTTCGTTCTTTAAAGTTCGAATAAAAACTTACACTAGACCCTCTGCTGAGTCCTTACGATACCGTATCGATCACGTCAAAGCAATTTAGTACTTCTGTATTAATAAAGAGCACATCGGCAACTGACGGCGCCAGGTCAAACAATACCTTGTTATAAAAATTGGACCAACGCCTCTAAATACGAAAAGGTTCTAGAACGAATCTAGAGTCTTTAGACGAAACAGTACAGTACCAATATTTTTATTGGACTACTTTCTCTTGACATATTGAGGAGTTAGTGTATATCGAATAGAATAAAAAATTATAATTAGGTATGTTTCTAATTATTGCGATTCAGTTTAAGATGGATGTGTCCATCTCGTTTCCATTATAATACACAAACGGTTCTAACAATAATATTAACAAATGCTGGTCAAAGTAAATGATTGATAGTTATTATGCGAAGTATCTGATGGTGGCGGATCTTGTTACCAATGGTCGAGGCAATTATCGTGATGCAAACTTATTAAATATACTAATAAGCGGAATAAGATGTTGTCAAGTCACAACCGATTTTTTTATTAAGGGCTGATTTGACCAAAGTCAGAAATCTTTTATCAGTGAAATAAAATTGACGAATTGTGGGGAAAAACGGTAAAAAAAACATTTGTTGTTGCAGACATTTGTTGCTGAGACTCCAGAGTTCCAGACATAGGTCGTAAATTTTTTGTAATTTTGATTGTAAGTTTTTTTGTACATATTTTACAGAATTTCGTTAAAAATCAATAATTATTACTAGACTCCTTGAAAATTTATAAACTACATAATTACCCCTCTATCTATTCTTAAATGTCGTAAGTCTGGCAAGCTGCTCTAGGATCTTCGAACATAATGATTTTACGAGATATAATATCATCATGATTTATGAATGTGTGTATCTTTTAACTTTTTTAAATTATTATATAAATAAATAAAAAAATCTTGAGAGGTGTCAAGGGACACCCGGATGGAACGAAGTTCCTTTCGATTAATTAGTGAAGGAATTGTAATAAAATTTTATTTTTTTTAAGTTATAATAACATTTTTATTATTATTAACAAATATAATGTAATTAAAAGACAATTTAATTAAATGTGCCCGTTTATGTATCGAGCGAAATGGACTCCATATTGAGCAGTTGCTTCGATACAGGGAAGTGTAAATTTTATACCTAATAGGTAAGTTTTTTAATTAAGCCAAAGTTGATTAAAACTGTGTTTGTGAATAGCTCTAATTTATTTAAATAGGTTACCTATAGCACCTATAGGTACCTACGCCTGCCTGCCTTTCTTTTTCTAGCAAAAGAGTACCTACTCACTTACCTACTTACAACTACAAATAATTCGCCATTGATAAAAGTAAGTACCACTACCTACCTAGGTACCCACCTAAGCTCCCACTGGCTTAATTTAAACCAAAACATTTTAATCAAATAAAAAAATATATTATTGTCGCTAGTAAAACCTAGAGAAAAGTACTCTGTGACCTAGAGCGATAAGGTGCAGTGGTTACCTACTGACGACCGCAACCGATAGAAAGCTCATGATTACCAAACCCAAACTTTCAATAGGTACCTACTAAACAAAACATAGAAGTAGGTACAGTAACTACCTACCTACCTAACCTACGTATTCTAGACTTAAAATTTACACTCGTTTTCACAATCCACACAGTCTCACAGTGAAAGGTGGACTTATCTCGTAGGTCGTTATCATCGGAATTATCACGCAATGATAATTCCGATGTCATTGAGGTAGGTACTGTAAGAGATCCTGACTTAGGACTCTTACTGGTACCGGTATATGCGTGATCGTAATATGATTATTCTATAAATAAAAGCACTGAAACTCGGTACTGGATTATATTGTCAGATACTTGTAGTGTGCCCGTGACAAGATCAGGCTAGGAAGTCCTAATGTCAAACTTAAAACAATGCAAGTCTACTATTCAAACTTATTCTAGAAGTTTGCTGAGTGTTCCGTCATAGAGTATAATATCTAATGGCTATTATCTCAGAAACACATCAGATCTCCACATGAGCTACGCCCCCTTCATGAATAAAAGGAACTAGTAACTTTTATTCATGCTCTGGACACTCTGCAAACTTATACTACTGAACAAAAATAATTGACTAACTAACCTAACAACTACCTAAACCTATAGTAAGTCCCTACTCTAAAGGCGGAAATGTCGATGGGGACGTCTCAGACGAGATGGTTCAATCCATGACGCAAGGGATAAACAATTAAATCCAATATTATTAAAAGAAAACCGAATATATGAATACTAAGAACGCTCATGCTATCATGTCCAAACCCCGCTTTATAAAAACCGCCTCAAAATCCAAAACGCGTCCCCCTAAACAATCGATATGACAAAATTCATACCCTCCATTCTTGGTGACCTATACTTCTTCCTATACGAGGTTTACAATTAAATTAAAAAAGATTAAACTCGAAACAAACTTTGTTCATTGTTCTTTGGAAAACAGCTTGGCTTGTTTTAAGACCAAATGGCAAAACATTAAACTCATAAAAACCTGAAGGGGTAACAAATGCAGTTTTATGTTTATCTCGTTCACATAAACGATGCTGCCAATAGCCAGAATTTAAATCTAAATCTGCAAAATATTTGGCCCCCGATAAATATACCATTATGTCTTCAATGATAGGTAAAGGATAACTATCCGTGATAACTTTTTTGTTCAACTTACGGTAGTCTATACAAAATCTCCACGTTTGATCGGGTTTTTGTACTAATACGACTGGCGATGCGTACGCACTATTTGATTCGCGTATGACCCCATTCGCCAGCATTTCATCAACTTGCGAATTAATGATCTCAAGTTGCTTCGGTGATACTCTATATGGTGGCCGATGAACTGGTATTTCATCCGTCGTATTGATTTCTATTTCCACCAAATTACAGTTTCCCAACTCGGAATTGGTAAATGCGAAAGTATTTATATTTGAAGAAAGAAGTTTTTTCAAAGAAATTTTATCCGATTGATTCAACTCCGGATTTATATTTATTTTATTTACATTGTCGTCTTTTGACGTGACATCAAACAAACTGTCATCATTTTGTTCAACGAGTTTGGAAAAATATAGACAATCAAATTTGGAGATTGACTTTAAACTTCCTTCTTCCATGGCGCGGTTAACTATGACATTATTATTTTCTAGTTCTACATTGTTGTTGGGATCATAGCATACCAAAGATTGTGACATTGACGTACCGTCTTGTTTATCAAATTTACAAAACTTTGCATAAAATCTGCCTTTCAATGTTATACAATTATTATTAAAATCCAATATTGCATTATATTTGTGGAAAAAATCTTGCCCGAGTATTAAATTTTGATTAATGTCCTTAATTATGACAAAATTCAAAACAAACACACATGAGTCTATTATGAAACAAATATTAGCTTCACCCACGACTTTCAAATGTACGTTTGAAATAGACTTTACAAAACGCTTCGTAATTCCACTGGTATGCTCCAACTTCAACTCCGACATGAACTTCTCCGAAATACATGAGATTGATGCTCCAGTGTCTAATAGAGCCATACATGATTGATTAACTAATGAAATATTAATAAAAGGAATAAACTGACAGTGTTTATCTCCTGTTGGGAGTCGGGATGCTTCGGACACAGCGGACACTCCCGCTTCATCATTCAACGTCTGTGTCCTTGGGCGTTTGGGTGATTGGCTGCTTGTGTGTCCCTCGATCTGGGGACATTATTATGCGAGCGATAATCTCTGTTGGATGTATATAAAGTTCTGGGCCTAAGGTTATATCGGGGAGTATAATAGTGATCCCCAACGGCATGCTGTGGGGCACCCGCCGAAGTCGATGGTGATGGCGCAGGACTTCTAGGTCTCGGTGAGGCGACAACACGCTGCTCTTCATCTGACGGCGGCCGCTGGAAACTGACCCTATGAAATGAACCATGAGGCGGTTCAATTGGCAAATTAGCTGATACAATACGCGTAGGCTCCCCGAAAATGTCCAGAATCTGGCTGATGGTTTCTTGCAGCTCCTTCCGGGACGCATACAATCTTGACCCCAGCTTCAGCTTCCAATCTGGCATCAAACTCTTAAGAAAAACTCTAACAAATATTTTGTCGTCGGTGATGCCCGCTTTTTCAGCAACCTTTGTAAATTCAAAAAAATAAGTTTGTAAATTTTCCATGGAATCTTGTCGTATATTATAAAAATTTTCCATGTAATCAACATTACGGTTGAATTCAGACCTTAAGAGGTCACATATTGTATTAAAGTCTAGGCTCTCGTTGTAAATGCATTTAAAATAAGCCAAAGCAGGACCTTCAAGAAAGGCTCCTATAATGAATTTAAAACCACTCTCTGGCCATCTATTCATCGTTGCTGTGGCTCGAAAGTCTGACAAGAACTCATCAAAAGACATCGGGCTAATCCCGGAAAATTTCTTTACGTCGCCCATTTCAAATATTACAACCACTTAACTTTCAAATTATCTTCTCAGCACGGCGCCTTTGCACCTTATTCGCACCACTTCCTCTTAGTGCTTTATTCCGCTTCTACAGAATATGGGGGCGTGAACCGGTTGCCTCCACCACTATGTAAGAGATCCTGACTTAGGACTCTTACTGGTACCGGTATATGCGTGATCGTAATATGATTATTCTATAAATAAAAGCACTGAAACTCGGTACTGGATTATATTGTCAGATACTTGTAGTGTGCCCGTGACAAGATCAGGCTAGGAAGTCCTAATGTCAAACTTAACCCGCCATTTGTGACGTGTATGTCTGTAAGACCGGGTAGTTCAAAAAAGTCTTATAACTTTTTTATCCGCTATAGAATCAAGTAGTGATTTCGTGTACTTTCGTCATTGCGCGTCCCCCACCGTTAGTCCACCCCGCGCCAGCGACACGCACGTATTTCTTGGAGTTTTGGAGCCAACCCGGTGCGTGAGACCTGGGTTACAGACTACGTAAGTCAAATAGTCAAAGTATAATTTGTTGGCAGGATTTTGTTTTTTTGTTTTATTTTTTTATTTTTATAGTTCCTAATGTCTTAAGACTGCCAAAGGCTGATTTAGCAATAAAAAAATTATTTTTGTTACAATTTCTATATTTTAACGTAAGTCTAGAAAAAAATTCGATAATTTTCAGTGGTATAAGTATAATACAGTAAAGACTAATAAACGTTATTTTTTTATGATACATCTTTGTTTTATTGATAAAAAAAACATCTCTTTTTAATATTTGACCGAGTAAAAGTAGCATGGAGTATTGCTTAAAAAAAAACCTTAGGTTGAAAAACCCGGTGCCTAGGACCGGCGTCACCAAAGAAGAAAGTCAAATTCACGTCACAAGTGGCGGGTTAAAACAATGCAAGTCTACTATTCAAACTTATTCTAGAAGTTTGCTGAGTGTTCCGTCATAGAGTATAATATCTAATGGCTATTATCTCAGAAACACATCAGATCTCCACAGTAGGTACCTACCGCCACTATTTGAGCGAATAAACTTAGGTACTAAACATATCGCCGTAGGTACCTAGTTCAAAGAGTTCGCCGCGCCGCCTTTAAATACATAAACATATTCTACGAAAAGCGAATTCGGACTTTATTTTGTAAACGTAAACGGTTAAAAATTGAAATTTTACCAAACTAGGTATGATAAAATTATTCTGAGAAACGTATAGGCTGGTGCCCGACCGGACAATAGGAGCTATGTGCAACCGAATTTCACGGTTAATGTGTAAAAATAAGGTTTTAATTCGCTCCAATATTTTCATAGAAAAGCCGCCATTCAACTAATAATGAACTCTATTTGACAGTTTCAACGATTCAATTTTTCTGTTCGAATTATCTGCGTTTGTGAAGTAATAAAAATAGCAAAAAAGTGTCGTGACAACTTTTCGTAAGAATTTTTTCCGTCTTGCCCTCTTTCACAACGCGCGATAAGGAACTTCGTTCCAATAAATAAATAAATAAATAAATAAATAAATAAATAAATAAACGAATAAATAAATAAACAAATAAATTAATAAATTTAAGTTTTGCCCAATTCATCGTAAACAGTTTTCGTACTTATCCAGTATTTTAATATCCACATGGTACTCGTATATATTACATTTTGTAAGTAATCCAGAATGTAAATCTCGTCACATAAGTAACATTTAAGTAATTAATGGTAACAACAATTTACGTAAGGTTTCTGTGGATCCACTAAGGTTGTTGCTGTAAATATAATAAAAAGGGTTGGTTACCACAATTCGGTCTGAATGTTAGTAGACTGAATTATATTTCGGCTTAAAGCGTGCTACAACCAGTTGCGACATCTTCATAACCATGTAGTTATGAATATATTGAAGGTTCCCAGGCATGGTCCAGTAGGTCGATTCCGTAAAATTCAAACAACATCTCGCATCTCACTCCCACTTCGCATATGGTTCAAAATGACCTTGATATATTTGACACTTTGAATCGGCTTCGAGTGCGAAGTAAGCGTCAAAGTGACGTGGAAATTACCTTACAGAATGCCACTTCTTACGTCATCTCATACTTTATCTGTCAAAATCTCCCTGTCAATTTAGTTCAACTCGCTGACACGCTCGCAAGGGTGGTGCTAGTGTAAATTCGATATATCAACCGAGTTTTTAGAATGCCAATCAAGAAACTCACAGCGAATTCAGATTCGAAGTTTAGAATGAGGTCTTACAGAATCACACCCCAGTACATAAAAAAATAGCATGTGACTTACAACATCTATACCTATCATTTTTATGTACCTATAAAAAGAATCGGTAGAAATATTTCTTTTTTACATCTTTACATAGGCCAAAGGTTAAGTAACGCTTGCCGCGGTCGGTCTGTGGATGAGTGGCCATCCATTTCGTACCAAGTTCTCTCCGTGCCTCGGAAATCACGTCGTGGCAGTCGTCAGAGTTTGGGTAGTAGTAAACCAGAAAGTCAACCAGTCCTACCAAGAGGTATCGTGTTACCCAGTAACTTGTTTGTGGAAGTTTGATAGTCGCTCCAAGTAAAACACTGGTATTCAGCTGCATCTGGTTAGACTGGAAGCCGACCCTAACGTGATGACATCTTTACATAGTAGAAAACAAAGTCGTTTCCGTCGTCTGCACGCTTAGAACTTTTAAACTACGCAACGGATTCTAATGAGGTTTTCATCAATAGATGGAGTGATTCAAGAGAAAGGTTTATACGTATAGTTTGATCTACATTGTACCCGTGTGAAGCCGGGGCGGGTCGCTAGTTAAAAAAATTGGTTGTCTGTAAAGTCGGTTTACTGACGATAGTTGAACGTGACAACGTACGGCGTTAACTCTGAGCGACGTAACGCCGTAACGCCGTAACGCCGCATGAGTCATGTTTTTTCGTGCGTGCAGCCGGCTCTATCGAATTATAAGACGTTGTCACGTCAATAATAAAAAATAATAACCTAAGTAATCAGTGAATTTATTACGGTCTATGAATATCTTAAAGTTAATTAACTATAATAAAGTAGAGATGTCTTTAAATCGTGACGCAATGTCGCGTCGCACTTTCCTACGGGACCCTTTAAACTATCAGTTTTTAGTTCTTATTAAATAAAAGCGTATTTTTAACCGACTTCAAAAAGGAGGAGGTTATCAATTAGAATGTTCATAATATTTTTTTTTATGTATGTTCGGGCATAACTCTGTCATATATAGACGGACTTGCAAAATTCTTTTTTTGTTCGAAAGAGGTTCATTCCGAAAAGGTCCCATATAAATTTTATCAAAATTGGTACAGCCCTTTTTGAGAAAATCAACAAATTCCCAAAAAAATTACTTAGACGACGTTTTAGTTTCTTCAATCACTAGATGACTTACAATCTCTTTTAAGTGTGTTGCCGTTTCTTAATGGATTTGGATGTTAAGGCAACACTAAAAAGCGAAAAATAAAAAGTTTTTTCAAAAAAAAGAAAACCGCCTTCTAAAACTAAAAAGTGATAAATAACTTTAGCACAGAACACACATTACTTTACTTTCGGAAGTCGGTGGCAATACAAAACAACAAACACAAAGCCACCGCCACCGACTTCCGAAAGTAAAGTAATGTGTGTTCTCGAAGGCGGTTTTCTTTTTTTTGAAAAAACTTTTTTAAACAATCAAAATAGAAGTTTTTTAATACCTACCCAAGTACTTTCCAAATAAATTTTATAGACACTGTGACATTTCAGACGATAGTATGTCAATACGGAATAGAGCTTATATAAAAATGTTATACAATTTTCATAAAGAATCTTACAAAAAAAAATTCTAACAACCATATTCATTTTTCAAAAACCTACCCATTATAAAAAGAACTACAAAAAAGGGTGGGTACATACCAATTTCCAAGCACCTTGAAGCATAAAAGGTGAACTTTCCATCAGTCACCGCTTGTTGAGAGACATGAATAAACACTGGCTTTGGGGACGCGGGTGACCTCTGTGTCACGAAATAGTTAAGTACAGAAGGTTCATAGAACGAGCAATAGTCAACACAGACACAACCCACGTAAACGCACACAGCACACACATACCTCTACTTATACTACTCCCAACTTTAATAAATCCAATAAATAAATAATTTATTTATTATTTTTATCTTTCAATCAATACTTTAACTAATAAATGGCATGTCAATTGTACTGTTTAATTTTAATTGATTTTATTTATTTAATCGTGTATTTAGAGCATAGTATACTCGATTATGGGGTAATCTGTGGTTACCTGTAATTGAGTGGGCATTAAATGTAGAATAATGTAAGTGACAATTCTTTGTAAAATATTTTTTTTTTTTTTATGTAGCTTGTTGGTAATGTACTTCCATACTAATATTGTAAATATGAAAGTAACTCTCTCTGTAACGGTTTCACGACGAAACAGCTGCACCGATTTTGATGAAATTTGGTATGAAGTTAGCTCGATCCTTAGGGAAGGACACAAACTACTCCGCCACTTCATCTGCATCTGCGATAGCTGAAATTCACGCGGGCAGAAGCTAGTCCTCAATAAATAAAAATCTTTCTGTGTCACTGTAACAATTCAAGTGCTGTATGAAATAAAAAGCTATGTAGAATTGTACGTTAGAATTTAATAGCTCTCACAAGAAAGATTTTAATGCGATGAGTATCAAAAACAGAGATATTAAAAAGCACTAACCTAGACGCACTAAGTTAGGCAGAGATTTCCAGGCTCCTGGTTCCACAGCCTGGTCGGCAAACAGGATCGGCCGAGGATAAGACTGCCGCGATCGGCTCCTAGCTTTGGGACGGAAGTCCCCGGGGATCTTAACAGAAAGACCCGCCCTGGGAGCAGCAGGCACGCGACAGCACGACGGCACGACTCAGGACCGTTACCGACTTTTGGTTGTGGACCGGTAGACTTGTAGTAAGTAACGTTTAAGTAAATCAGCGTGTTACTTAAGCGACAGCGAGATCTAGACTGACCCATTTGACAGGTTTCTTTCTTGTCCGCTCTTCCGAATTTCATAATACTTTCCAAGTATGAATTCTATTTCTAGAACGCCCGTATTGGTCATATAGCGGGGTATTATAGTACCGGCCAGACTCAATTATTGTAGATTGCCAGTTATTTTTATTTGATTAGTGCTTATAAGATTTTAACGAACACCAGATACATTAGCGGGTGTCCAGCTGTTTAGTATAAAATACAGCAATACACACATTTATTCGACATCAATTTGAAGGTTTTAAGTTATACAAGCCGTAATCTAATTAAAAGAATTACTGACAATATTGTCAAGATTGACAACTGTCATTGACAAACATGTCATAACAAAAACATTATTTATTTTCCAGATTTATAAAAAGGGCTAATTTAATTAGCTTTATGCTCGATGGAATATTATAATGTAAGTAAAACTAAAGGGAACTATGATCTGAGACACACATTATAAAGAGAGAGACGAGAGACGAGACGAGCATAAAGACTGTAAGTACCTTTAAAGGCCCATTTAAAATATAAAAGATTCCATGAATCTATAAAAAACAAGTATTATATAATATGTAGACAGCAACTATGAAAAATGATTGCATGTTTATAAAAAGTAAATAAAGCATGTGTAAACATAATGCTATAACACACACACTTATGGAGATCTCAAACTATAGCCTACACTACTACCAAAATAACAGACCGTACAAATACGTGCGTGTGTGTCTACGCGCCGCTCGAACTAAAAGTAGTTCCTAGACCAGTCGTTCGACATGGGAAGAGGTGAGGAACAGTTTCGGAGGGATGCGGAGCCTGTCGCTACTGTACGGTAGTACTAGTATTTATAATGTGCTATATAGCGTACTTACAAATGCGTTTGTCGTAAAGCGAGTCTATCTGTAAGTGTGTTTTTGCTTGTTTTATAGAGCCAACCTTCTGCTACCATCTATTTGTTGTGTATGTCTTTCTTTTGATACCCTTTCATACTTCGGTTGCAGCCTTACAATTTATGAAGAGCGAAATGTTCACGTAATTTTGGACTGAATGGAACCTGAATTAGAGTTTTTGTTCTTATTTTGACGTTTCATTGAATGGCGTTTTTAGGCTTTCAAATGTTGCGTATATGGAAATGTATAAAGACGGAATAAATGCTTCGTTAGCTGTCTGGGAATCTTATGTTAAGTCTAGATAAACATGTGAAAAATAAGACTTATAAGTTAAACGCAAAGCACTCATAATTTCGGTACTCATTTGTTGGAAACTTTTCAGACATGTTTAGAGTTTTGATTATGATTTTTGTTCTGAGTTTGCCAGACTGTTATTTACTTTAAAATAAATGAGGCCCGCTTGCACCAGGCAGGGTTTTCTATTTTAACCTCGGGTCTTTAAATTAAATATTTGGTGCAAATGAGCATTAGTGCATAATTGATTAAAAAAACCCACTCTCTTCCCTTTATTTATATAACAGATAGGTAAGCAGTGCGGGTGTTCATTTTCATAATGTTATTATCAATATTTTCACCCGTTCCATCCAAAAAGAAAACTTAGACTTAGAGAGAAAATAAACAGAGACAGCTACACTATATTGTCGAGTGACTTAGATAATTACTGTTTTGTATACTACACTTAATAATATAAAAATAATAATAATTCATTAAAATTATGTTCTTTATTGATAACAGCTGGTACATTCTCTACACACTTTACCCTGGACCCACACTAGGACCCTATGTTATTATTATAAGAATATTTTTTAAATGCATCGACCAAGAATGGCGATTACGGCTGTACCCCCCTCTCCATGGAGGAGACCTATGCGCAGCAATGGGCATCTAAATTTTGACATGATGATGATGATGACCGGAATTGAACCCGCCAATCGCTTAGCTACTGAGTCAATCGTGACCTTAAGTTAGTTTCAAATAAACAGGATTTCAGAACCGGTGTAGCAATTTCGTGGCACAACATGAACGTGGCTACAGTCTACACAGTCGGACATTAGGAATTGGTCGAGAGTTACACGTAGTTAGTGGCCCGTCCGCGTGTCCGTTCGAAACGGGTGGGCAGGGGCCTCAATTTCTTGCGAACCCGTCAGTCGCTTGTCGATCGATGTAAGTTGTGAGAGAGTAGCGATTAATAATAGTAATAATACATGAATGATTATTGACATAGATCCCGCATGACGTGAACTCGTGAAGGCTGAGAAAGATATGCAGATCAACTATCTTGGACTTGGCCCGCGAGGTTGTCGACATATTGTGGAATGTGGATGCGGTGATCGACGAATTGAGCCGATAGTTGTAAGCTATCTTAATTTCCAAGAGCCTCGACCAACATCTAAAGAGGCTCTCGCTAGGCGGCTGAATCAAGAGCTTGATTTAGATGGTTGCACTCTGGAGTCTGTGATGTTTACATTATTATCATTCAACATATTTCTAAACACTAAGAAGTTTAAATCCCTTGACAACCTTTTCGTAAGGCACTTATAGATAAACTTTCAATGCCATTTTCAAAATAAAAGAAAGCTTGTCATCTTGGTGTCAGAAAAAAGGACGGGACTTTTGCCCTGACTGTTGATGGTGAAAAAATATTTTGACATAGACTTATTTCATTTTAATATTATCAGCTATTTACATAATACACTACGAAGTTTACAAAGCACCAAACTATATTGCCGTAAATTATGTCTACTAACAAACAAGCATCAGAAGCAGCTGTCCATCAATATATAATTATGTACTACGCACTATACTTTTATGTAGCTGACCTGGAGCCTGGAAAAGGTATTTTACCATACACTATAACTGATCGCGTCTTTATTGAAAAGGGTTGGACTATGCTACCTACAGAAATGTGGTGTGGAAGCTTACAATTGCCAACCTTTCTGCACTCTTGGAGCCCGCAAGGTCCGCCGGATTAAAGCCGGAGTCGGCGGCCTGAGCTTCGCGGCACGCGGTCGACCCACGCCCACGTCCTCATGTTCTACCTTCACCTTCCCGATTGGCCTGTTTGCATCTGCTGTCGTCTTCTTAAATCTTCTATCATCAATCCATCTACACCCATTACTATACTACCTACACCTACCTACACCTTCGTGACATCCTTCATTCTTCATCAATAATCCATCAGTTCTATATTTTTATAACATGTTTTATATTAATTATACTTGTATCTTTATACCTTTACCTATTCTTTTATTTATCTGCCGCTTCACGACAAGTCCTGACCGCCACCGGTAGTTTAGACCCCGTCCCTGATGCCGGTGGGCTACTATTTTTTATATTTTTAAATGTTTTTATTTTTGTATTAATATTTAAAAATATAGTTGATTATGTAAATGAAAATAATAAATGGGAATAATAATAATGTTTTTTCACATACTAGGAGGGATCAAAAAGTAGTGAGAACGACATACTCGTTGGTAAGAAAAAAAAAATACTGGCAGGCATAGCTCAGATACATATTTGTGATATTAATAAAGAAAAAGATCTGTAAAAAAGAAAAAGCAAAAGAGATTTTGCTTTTTTCTGAATGTAGTCATTTGTTTGCTTCGTGTCTCGGAACGTGTTTTCGAAAATGTAGAAAAACGAAGTGCGAGCCGTTATTAAATACCTCTGTTTAAAAAAGTTAACGACGCAAGAGATTCGTTGCGATTTGGAGGCAACATTAGGAGAGTCTGCTCCGCCGTATTCCACTGTCGCAAGATGGGCTTCTCAATTCCGAGTAGGGAGAACGAGCACGGAAGACGAACATCGTTGCGGCCGTCCATCGACGTCAGTCACCCAAGAAAATGTTGCGAAAGTCGAGAAAATTTTATTGAGCGATCGAAGAGTTACCATCCGATACTTAATTCAAGAAACGGGCATTTCATATGAAAGTATTCAACCCATATTGAAACAATCTTTGAATATGAGAAAAGTCTCCGCAAGATAGGTGCCGAGAATGTTAGCCGACAGTCAGAAACAAAATCAACTTGACATTTCGAAGATATTGTTGGACAAGTTTCAAGAAGATTCTGAAAACTTTTTGTCTCGTTTCGTAATGATGGACGAAACATGGGTCCATCATTTTGATCCCGAGACAAAACAGCAATCTTCGCAATGGAAACGGCCATCATCACTGACCCCGAAGAAATTTCGTGTCGTGGCATCGGCTGGCAAGGTTATGGCCTCAATATTTTGGAACTCAGAAGGAATATTGCTGATTGATTACCTGGAGCGTGGAACCACTATTACAGGCCAATATTATGCAGCTTTAATTCCCAAGTTGAGGAATGCCATCAAAGAGAAAACGAGAGGAAAATTTCGAAGGGGCCTGCTGTTTCATCACGACAACGCACCCGCGCACAGTTGCGATGGCTGCCCATCAGCAAGCTGGCTTCGAATTGGTTGACCACCCCCCTTATTCACCAGATCGAAAGCGATTTTTATCTGTTCCCCAAATTGAAAAAATACTTAAGGGGAAACAGGTACGAAGACGATAACGAGGTGATGGATGCCGTGGAGAGCTTTTTGCAGGACCAAGGCAAAACTTTTTTTGTGAAAGGGATTGAAGCCTTGGAAAAGCGATGGACTCGGTGTGTAGAGAGACTCGGAAACTATGTAGAAAAATAAATTATTAAGTTATCAATATATTCTCACTACTCATCTCATCTCACTCATCTCACTAGGTCAATCTCATTCTCACTACTTTTTGATCCCTCCTCGTATGATACACAAAGTGAGATTTATACAAAAAATACCGCTGCTGTTCGGAAGAACACTAGAAATCTGCTGCACCTAGCAGTTACTCTGCACCGCTCTGTTGGTCTCCTGGTCATAAGCGGGACTAAAGAACGTGGGGTTAGAATCCCACGCCCCAACTGGAATTCGAACCTAGAGGTTTGAATTCCAGATCGGGCAAAATGTTATGGGACTTTTCCATGAATTGTTTCTCAATTGCAGTCCACGTGCCTCAGAAAACACGTAAATTCGTTGGTCCTGTATCTGCTCTCTTCCAGGTTGTGTCGGTTTGCCGTCTCATCGGCAAAAAATAAAAAAATCTAATGAGAGTGAGAGAGGAATGAGCATTGTGAAGTTCGCTCTTGCATACTTGGCAAGTCCTACAGAAGTTGTCGCTGTGAACGAAATTCGGTCGGAAGTATATTATTATGTGTTATTATTAAATGAGGGTTCTCATCATATCAGCCTATTGCCATCCACTGCTGAACATAGGCCTCCCCCAGAGATCGCCAACCAACCCGGTCTTATGCAACCCGCATCCATCCACTGCCAGCCACCTTCTTTAAATCGTCCATTTCGTTTCGTTTTCCGTTCCATCGTGCCACAGGGCGTCCCACACTACGCTTGCCCAAACGCGGTCTCCACTCTAGAGCGTGTGTGCTCCATCTACCGCCTGTCCGTCGGCAGACATGGCCGGCCCATTTCCACTTCAGCGTGCTAATTCGATGCGCAACGTCGGTGACTAGTTCTCTGGCGAATGAGTTCATTGCGAATTCTATCCACCAGAGAAACTTCGAGCAACGCTCGCTCCATGGGATGAGGGTTTCCAATTGATGCCAATCTCCAGTGCATATGCGGCATCTATTCTATTTGTATTATTGCTACATCGTCCATCCGATACGTAAGCCCGCTCATCGCTCATAGCTTGTAAAAAAGCACTGCCAAGCGCAACGGAAGTGAAGCGCCAAGCCGCGGAAATTGGCCGACTTGGCGAATTAAACCGATACACGGCTACCAGCTATTTCAAAATTACCCACCTTTGTTGGAATAACCTAGAAAATCTGATGATGTAGTAATTTTAAAGCGATTATGTTGTTCTGTTTGGTTGAGCAATCCTTTAGTTTTCGCCGTGTTTGTTTGTCGTGACGTCTACCAACTAACTAAGCCTTAGATATATGTTATTATAAGTAATAAATCCGTACTAATAATCTCTTTGGTAGTACGAAACCCCTTAGTATGCGAATTTAACTCGCACTTAGCAGTAGCTGGCAGTGACAGTGTGGTCTCCTGTATTTGACACAATCAAAATGTTGCATGCACTGACCCTTCGAGTATCGGAACAAATTCAAGGAAATAAAAGATTTATTTAGTAAAATACATAGGTACATTACGGCAATACTATAATCTTCCTTTTAACTTTGACGTAATAAAAATATTGTTTAGCCCCCATTCATGTCCTAGTAGTGAAGACAGTCATCAACTGGTTACCCCCTATCCGAGAGGGATCTGTAAGGGATAACCAGTTGATGACGCTGTCTGTGCAAATAAAAGTATGTACAGAGACCAGCACATAAAGTCATACCAAACTGTCTGAATTGCCCAATTGAATATGAACCTTATCATTTTGTAAAAAAGTTGAAAATCTATCAAAGAAGTTTGACAGATTGTTGTAGCTTTATGTGCAGGCCTCTGTACAAATCTCCCTCGGTGAATTCAGGCGAAGTGAACTTGAGGTGACCTACATCTTGAGGTTCACTTGATGGTAAGAATTGACAAGCCTGCCACACTATTCCCAAACCATAGCAACTTTTGGAAGCCAGAATCAACAGTGGCGACTATCAGAAAAGCGCCTAGGCAATGAAGCTTGACATGTCTCGGAGAAACGTTACAACTGATTTGGATCCTGCATAGAATTCATTTAGAAAATAACAGAAGAGGAATATTATAGGAAGCAAGCCAATAATTTTCTTACTCCAACGGGTCCTTGGTAACTAGAGCTCGGGTTATGGTTTTGGTTTAGTAAGTTTAAAATGGACTTTTGTTTCGCAAAAATCCCGCGATTCCGAAATTGCTATTGATGTTTTCGTCAATTCAATTATTATTAAAATGAACCTTAGGATTATAATATAACCCAAGTAGCAAAATTCTCCTATAATCATTAACTAATAAGACAAAACGTCCTATAGGAATCCAGTAAACGTTTTGCCAAAGATCACTCATCCTAATACAGCATCTAATGATGCGATTTGCGCTAGAAGCACTTTTGATTCTATAACGTAATTTTATAAACGTTTGCAGGATCACTTTATAATATTGTAACTAGAGTTGTAGTCCTATAAAAGTGTTTGATAAAACTATTTAGCATAATGTCATTTTTCATCCTATAAACACATTTAATAAGATTGTTTATTCTTTTTAACGTCTTGTTTCATTCCTTTAAAAGACATGAGTACTCCTATGTACGTCTTAGGTATAGCTGCTATAGGTAATATATTACAGGATTGATTGGTCTTAGTCGTGACTTCTAATGGATTTTAGGCAAGAAACAAAATGTAATTGTATGCTAATAGATTCATTTGGACTACTTCCAATTTTTTTGTTTGAAATATTCCCACTAAATACGCACTGTACTAACCAGAAAAAAAATCTCATCTGTTTTGTCAATTACACCGGTAGCAGCAGGTACCAGATTATTCAAGGACTTATAACACCAGTAATGGCACGCGCTAGATCTTTGCAGGAGTAATCAAGCGGATCCAGTGCGTTTACCCGGATCTTTATAAAATCGAATTGCATTTTACCCGATAATAACAAAACTACTATAGGGCGAAATACTCCTATTAACTGCGCCCAAATGCGGCACTATTAACGTTTATAGGATTTTTATAGGAGTAAAAAATGAATGCTCCTAAGATATGTATAGGACTACATTTTGCTACTTTTAATCCTAAGGTTAATTTTAATAATAATTGAATTCGTTGTGGCCATATTATGTCCGCAACGAAATTAATCAGAAAATAATAGCGGAGGAGAAATACATATTTTAACTTTTTTACTAAGGATTGATAGCTCATCTCAAAGTCACTTCACCTAATCGCACACGGTTTTTCTAAACTAATAGTATAAAGAGGAAAGATCTGTTTGTTACAGTTTAACTCAAAAACTACTGGTCCGATTAAAAAAAATCTTTCACCAATCGAAAGCTACATTAAGCCTGAGTAACATAGGCTATATTGCATTATTGTTTGTTGAAATGTAAATACTGATTGTTAACACTATGTATCTATTGTATACAACTTAGCTGTCATTGTTTATCTTGTAATACTTTTTACATACTTCAATATAGTGTTTTTCTGCAAGGTACATCGTAGTCACGTATATTTATATAACTGTAAACTGTTAATGCACAATATTGTACAAATTTTTTTGAAAAGAGTAAATATGGAGTTTCTTGCCCATTTCTTTTCCATACGAAACTTCCTTTTGGAAGGGGCAACTAGAATCAACTTTTTTTATATGACGCTCAAAAGTGCCTTTTCCATTAAAAAGGCACTTTTGAGCGTCATATAAAAAAGTTAAAGAAATAAAGCTAATTGAAATAAATGATTTGACTTTGACTTTATTAAATAACTAGCAACCCGGCCCGGCTTCACATGGGCCTATAGCCTTCCTCGATAAATGGACTATCCAACACAAAAAGATTT
Organism: Charanyca ferruginea; assembly: GCA_947361185.1. Lineage (NCBI taxonomy): Eukaryota > Metazoa > Arthropoda > Insecta > Lepidoptera > Noctuidae > Charanyca > Charanyca ferruginea. The sequence continues at coordinate 22,034,048 of OX376068.1, read as the reverse complement.
TTTCAATTCGAACCAGTAGATCCTGAGATTAGCGCGTCCAACCAAACAAACAAACAAACTCTTCAGCTTTATAATATTGGTTTAGATTAGGTGTCCTTAACAAAATTCACACGGACGAAGTCGCGGGCAAAGTGCTAGTATAGAATAACACTGCTAGTATCTACTCGTATCTATAACAGAAACCCCACGTTTCAACCTGTTTCTGTATGTTATTGAATTTTCGAATCACCCTCTTACGCACGCACGAAAGAAATAAAGATTGAGCGATTGCAAAGCGAATACGGAAATTCAATAATGGATGCCGACTTTTACGGTAAATATATATTACTTATTTATGACGTTAGACGCTTTCACATTATTATCAACAACTCTTTAAATAGGTAGGTACAAACCTGATAATGCTCTTATACCGTACCGGATGAATATACGTAGGTATTCTCGTGGTGTGGTCTATTAGAGGTAGGAGCAAAGACGGCAAAGCAGTTAAATATCATTGTATTATCGAAAGAGCACCTTGGCTGTTGACGGCGCTAGGCTAAACACTGTCTTGATATAAAAATAAGACATCTACCACATTCGAAAAGCTTTTAGAACGAAACCAAAGTTTAAACGAAACATTGGCCTAATGCTTTCGATCAGCATGACAAATGTGCATGCAACATTTACAGTTCCTTCACAAATTCACGGCACATTTCCAACCATTAAGCAAAACTAAGCTATAACAATATTTTAAAATCAATTCCAAAGCAATCCAATAAATCAGCTGTCATTCTAAAATCCATTGAAAACAAAAGTGCGTACCTCTTAAAGTACCCTTCAATAAAATCGAGAGACAAATATCCAGCGATCAATCTACTTTACTAAGGCTTTGCCTACAAAGCAAAATTCTTAGTGATCCTAATCACTAAGAATTTTGACTCGTTTCACTAAGTTCTTCGACTCGAATCACTACGATCTTCGACTTGGTTCAGTAAAACTTTCGATTGTATCGCGAAACTGATCAATTGCTCGAATCGAACCATTTCCAAATTACGACAAAGTGCGATAAGTTTAACTACAAGTTTTATTACGGAGCGCTAAAATGCTTCTTTAAAACGACTGAGTGTTTCCTTTAATGTATTGAAAAGTTACTTATTACAAATTACAATACGTAAAACAAATGAACTCAGTATCTCGAATGTTTAATTTTCTTTGTCCTATTGGCTATTACGTAACTGTTTGTATTGTATTCTTGTATAATTTTTGTATTCACTTTATAGACAATTTGTAAACATACTTACGTAAGTATAATCAGTCAGCCACCAAAAGAGATAAGTATCCATGTCGTCGGAAATAATTATAGTTTACTTAGAAACCGGTAGATGTTTTTGAATAAGTTAAGACAAAGTCAATAGAGAATAAACAGCTCAATGATTTCATTAAATATCATTCGAAAACATCCATCGGTTTCCGAGTAAACTTCTACTATTTCCGACGACGTGGATACTTATTTCTTTTGGTGACTGTACATGGTATTTGTTTTTTAGGGACTTTTCCAAAAGGTTAGTTGACATTGCTCGTGATCCAAAAACTGGTTTTTACCAACCTGTATCCAACGTGGCATTGCCGCCAGTCTCTTGGGCACATTCCCTAATATATATAGTAATAAATTGGTATAATGTCAGGTATTAACATGACAAAATAAAGACACCAAAAACGATACCAGCGCCATTTTAGACAATCAAACATCGTAAAACGAAGTGAAGTCTTTAGCAGAGAGGCTCTCATTGTTATGTATCAGATAGACGCGTCATACCCGACGTCTGGGCCCTCTCACGTATCTATCACCCCTAACTCAACCCCTCAAGGGGTTTCGGATTGAAAATTCAGAATGGTTATCTTTTAATACGTGTGTCACTCAAGTTTGTGTAGGAGTTGCGAATGAGCTAAGGTTTGGTTATGGGAAAGCGAAATTGCCGACACGGTTGGCGCAGTGGTTGAGCGATCGACCTCTGCGCTACGTGTCGCGGGCTCGATTCCCGTACGAACAAATGTTTAAATTTGTTATTAAGATACAGAGAATTTACTGTTTGTAAATATATTACATTTTAAATATTTAAATTTTCACTTACATTTAGTAGGTATTTATTTAATTTAGAAATATATTGATTTCTATTTTAGTTAAATGACAAGGCATAATAAATACGTTTTGCATAAGTTTACATTACATCTAAGACTTCCGTCAAATCAAAAGAAAGTTGACAATAGACAAACAGTTAGCTATTCAACTGTTTGTCTATTGTCAACTTTCTTTTGATTTGATTTTCTGATTATTTATTAATTTTATAACATTATTTTAGCTCTTCTTGCCTGAAACACAGGATTACCTAAACAGTAAACTTAAGGCGCTACCCCGACCAAAAGTGCGTTTTTCTTCGTTATTCAGGGGCTATTAACTCATTAATTAAGAGAAACCAACTACATCTAAAAGCATAAATTATTAATGTTCAATATCCTGTCATCACATTCCTCGTTCATATTTTTTTTATGTGCCCTATAGATATACACTTAAATCGCCCTGTAAAAAAATGACTAAAATAATTGATAACATGTACCTATCTTTTGCTAAAGCTGACTTGCTTAATTTGAGGATTACACTAATAGATAGAAAAATCTTTGAAATCTTTATAATAATTGACGTTTTATTTTATTTCAAAAGATCGTTTCTCTTTTTTTATAAAATAAAAACCAAAACTTGTGAGAATTTTAGATTCTGTGGCAAAGAGGAAATGTATGGTCAAGGTTATTTGGTCAGAGAAGCGCCTTAAGGGGCTAACAAGCGACTTTTGCAGATTTTAAACTGACAATCACGTCAAAATGTGTAGTGTTAATGATTTGAAAAAAATATATGTTAAACTAGAACATTCTCTTAATCATTAAGTATGTGCATATTTTTGATTAAGTTCATATTAAATAGTTTAATTAAATCGTGAAGGCGCTACCCCGGACGCGGACAAAACATTGATAATCACACAAAATCTACCAGGAATATTTAAACGAAACTTTTACTATCTTACAGACAATTTTATTATCTATCTTTTAGTATACGCCATTTTTAAGTTAAAGATGTAGTCGAAAAAAATAAATGAAAGATTGTATTCTTTTATTTATTTTTTGTAAATCATTTACACTACACATTTTGACGTGATTGTCAGTTTAAAATCTGCTAAAGTCGCTTGTTAGCGCCTTAAGCAAAGCGCATTTATTATGCCTTGTCATTTTTTAATAAAATTATTATTATTTTTATGGCCTTACAAATATTTGATCCGGGCCTGACTGTTTGTGTATGTGAGGTTCTATGTTAGTAAACGCACACATGATACAGGACAAATTTCTTTATTCCTGAAAACATACATTGAAAAACATAATAATAATAATAATATGTGGGGACATTTCACACACGGCCATCTGACCCCAAACTAGGGAGACCCTGTACTATGGGTGTCAGACAGCTGATATACAAACACAAATACATTTTTTTTCACACACGGCCATCTGACCCCAAACTAGGGAGACCCTGTACTATGGGTGTCAGACAGCTGCTATACATACACAAATACTTTTTTTTTCTTTTTACTTACATACATATTATAGATAAATAACACCCAGACACAAGGCAAACACAAGTGCTCATCACACAAATGTTTACCCTAGGCGGGAATCGAACCCACAACACGCTGCGCAGTCGAACGCTCAGCGACTGCGCCAACCGTGTCGTCAAGTATCGAACCCACATCACCCACATACCCGGCCATGAGAGGCGGACGCCTAACCACTGGGCCATCACTATAAACAAACTATAGCGAATCTTATTCAGCCACTTTTTAATAAGTAACACTTTGAACGTCAAATAATATTCGTCGGCATTTAAATACTGAAATAAATTCCGCAATAGAAATTCAATATCAGTCAAAATTAAGGAATACTTTGGAAATTGTTTTTACCCATCAAACCAATTCCGTTCATACGGACTTCTAAAATACAGCATCAATGCTAACAATTTACCTGTACCTAATGTACCTATCAAAGGTCAAAGACCGCATGATTCTTGCCACGTTTCGGAAATTCCCAACAAAATCAATAAATACGGGGATTTTCCTTAAGATTTTAGCAGTATTCTGCAAAGTTTAGTTCAAAACTCATTGAACTAAACACAACTTGATACAGTTCGAATTTTGAACTGATATTTCGGAATCTCAAAAAGATTAATGGATTGTGTGAAGAGTGATGTGAAAAAGAAAGGAGTCAGTGATATACCTATAGTTAGTGATTTAAAGCTACCATTTACGAGGTATGTCTTTCATTGACTTGAATGTGCCCTGGCGGTTGGGAGTATGTCATGCTCACTGGAATGTCTCGCTGACGGTGGCGCGCGTGTTGGATCATTCAGTTCCCTTCAAAACGGTTGAGCCAAATGATGCCGTTGGGACTGGTCATCTCTTAGCTGCCTCGGTTATTCTAAATTTATTTTGAATTGTTTATTATGAAAACCTCTTTTAACGTATACGACTAGTTACATTGTTCTCACATTGTACCCTAGATTCAATATGAATGATGTAACCGAAATGTGTAACATATTATTGATTTTAAAAAAGTGTTGTTCATGAAGTTTCTTGCTCGTTCTTCTCCATAGAAACCTACTGTTTGGAACGAGCAACTAGCTTCAACTTCCTGACTGACTCTGACAATTCAAAAGTACCTGTAAATGGTTTATTTGAAATAAATGATTATGAGGTTAAGTTTGAGTTATCATGACGATTGACAGGACGGAATGGAAGCAGAATAACGTGTTGCGTCGACTCCAAGTAACAAGGTACAAGGCCAAGAAGATGATGATTTAGGAATCTCATATAGTCAGTGTAAGTATAGTTAACAAAAGGATTACCTAGTAACCAGGATAGGCAGATATTGTTAAAGTTATCAAAGTCAAATCATTTATTTCAATTAGACCATTAAAGGCACTTCTGAACGTCGTGTTGTAGATGGCCATTCCAAATGGTAGTTTCGTATGGGGAAGAATGGGCAAGAAACTCCATACATACTCTTTAAAAAAAAAAATGTTTACAATTTGCATTTACAAAAACAATTTGTCTTAAATTTCAAAGCTCAAAGCATTTATTTCAATTAAACCATTTACAGGCACTTTTGAATTGTCAAGGAGTCGGTCAGTTGGTCAGAAAGTTGAAGCTAGTTGCTCGATCCAAACCGTAGGTAGGTCTCTATGGAGAAGAACGAGCAGGAAACTCCACGGACACTCTATTAAATCAAGTTTTTACTTATTACTGGTTACATTATTTTTATTGTGAAAACAATGAAGATATCTTGCAATACAAAACATAAAAAAGATAAATAGTTAAAAGCCATGGCAGTTAAGAGTAGACCAGTCTCTACTGACGTTCACGAACATGACGCGTGGATCAGCAACATTCTTCTCAATCATTTTAGAGGGAGCTGAATGATCCAACACATGCGCTTTTTTTTTCGGATAGACATCTCGCTCAACCTAGGAGGTGGTCGACTGCTTAACCGGACTTCCCTGAAGTGCCTTATAAATTATTATTTTTATAGCCTCCAGCCAGAGCAAAATAACTTACAAACTAAGCGACTACACGCTAAAGGCACTCCCTGTGGGGTACGAGCCTCGGCTTAGGGCGTCGCTGGAGTGAAGACAGCAAAGGGACAGGCTAGATCGGATTTCCATTATTTAGGGACGAATTTAAAGCTACAGGCTCAGCGGCGCGGGCTGGCTCGAGCAAGGGTCGGCGAGGGGACGTACGAGGTCGTCGCGGTGGGCCTCGGCGGCGAGGATGGAATGACGGCGGTCTGCGTCTGTGTTTGTTAATTCTGCTGGTGGCCTTATTGCTCTCCTGGATGAGAGTTATAGCATCGACAGGGTCGGTCAGAGTATGTCTTGGTCGTCGAGTCTTACTAAAACGGGAGGGAGTGTACCGGGTAGCGGATACGGTCAATGGGTTAGAGTCGAGCGTTTCATGAACTGTCGGATGGTAAGAATTTTTAGATCGAGATGGAGGTTCTCGTTGCGAAGGTATAAAGGGGCTCCTGTGACTCTACGCAAGAAACGAATTAAACACACGCACCACCATCGGCGAGATATTTGAGTGAGTATGACAATGCTCTCAACCGCATTACTCATTTATGTCAAACACTTATAAGTCTATAATAACATTATAAAGAGGTAAAAAAATATTGATTTTCTTATAATTTGTTGTTTTTTTAGTCTGTAAGTTGTAACGTAATGAATAGCTGGATGTATTGGTCCCACTACGATCTATCAATCATATCATATCAATCTAATGCTCAATAAAAGAGATTACTACCCACGGTCATATGATATTTGAGGACAGACCATTTTTTTTTCTGTACCCCTAAGAAGACAAAGCAAGGTGACAGTTCGGAATAATCCGAAGTTTTCTTAATAACCGATGAATGTTTTTTAGGGTTCCATACCCAAAGGGTAAAAACGGGACCCTATTACGAAGACTCCACTGCCCGTCTGGCTGTCTGTCACCAGGCTGTATCTCAGGAACCGTGATAGCTTTGACATTTTCACAGATGATGTATTTCTGTCGCCGCTATAACAAAATAAATACAAAAACAGAATAAAATAAATATGGGCTCCCATTCAAATCAAACGTGATTTTTTGCCGTTAAAAAAAGGTTACAATATAGGTGTCTAATTTTGTATAGATAATGGTATGGAACCCTTCGTGCGCGAGTCCGACTCGCACTTGGCCAGTTTTTTAATACATACTCTTACTAGCTACTTCCCGTGTCTGCGTAGATTTAAGGCTGCTTTCTCGAAAAAAGCTTGAATGAAGCATGCAGATGAAGCAACTTTTCGTCGGCATTTACAGAGAAATTACATCTGAAAATGTTAGTAATCTACATGATATGATACGTAATTTGGTTTAGACACAATTTTTCTATCGGTATCACATAATAAGGAAAAAAAATGTCAATTCACCTCCAAATCATTGAGATGAAACCATTTTACTCCTAGAGTATAAAAAAAAATATCTACTGCTGATTTGATTTGATTTTGTTACTTTTTACAAATCTGTATTATTTTTATTACAATAAATTAAAAATGTGTCCGATTAAAGACTGCGTCTACATCACCTCCGCACTCGTCCACAAATTCAGTACGGGCCAAATGCTCAAGGTTATTGGCATGTATACAAGCCTTAAGGACTAAACCAAAGTCCTACATTGTCCTACGGAAACGCAAAAACGGGATAAATGGTATATTCAATGTCTTAAGCTAGATCAACGTGCATCAATATGTGTTCCAAACATCCGTTCAGCCGTTTAAAGTAACTAACATCCCGACATCCTCACAAACTTTCGCATTTATAATATTAGTAGTATTATAAAGAGGTTAAGAATGTTTCTTATCCTTTTCTATTTTTTTTTAAATCTTCACACAGCAACAGGCTTATCTCTATTGCAAAGTGTCATCTATTTTATACCTAGGTCTGATTTCCATTGCATGCAGGAACTAGTGAGTATAATAAATGAAAAAAAAAACCAGTTCATTTAGGTCTTTCACGCTTTTTTTCGCTTCAGTAAAAAATAAAACAAATAAAGTCAGGAATACAAATATTGCATCATCATATTTCTTATTAATGTTCAGGTGCTTGACCTTAGCAGAAGAAATATTGCCCTCATATTGCGACAGAAAATAATATGAAAGTTGTCGAGTCTATTCATCCGTTGGGATACTGTGTTCCGCTTTGTACTCGTTGATCTTTTACTTTTAGATTTTTTTGTGTTTCGGTTTATTAACGTCGTCATCTAATCAAATAAATAAAATTGAAGTGTCCGTTTGTAATCTCAAGACAGTTCATATTTGAAGCTTTTATTTTAAACTAACTTATGCCCGCGACTTTGTTCGCGTGGAAGTCGTAAACAATTACTACCTGAGTACTCAATAGCAATTATAAATTCTAACACGTAATCAAGTTGTCTCATAAAAACTTTGATCCCGTTTTTCACCCCTTTAGGTGTTGAATTTCGGAAAATTCTGTCTTTTCGGATGCCTACGTCATACAAAGAACACACCCTCCAAGTTTCAGGTCTCTACGATCAGTGGTTTAGGCTGTGCGTTGATCCGTCAGTCAGTCAGTTCAGGACAAAGCATTTTATATATATAGATTATCCATTAACCACACAAACTTTAGTTACAAAGTCCCACCTAACACGCCCGAAAGACCAACTGATTAAACAGAAAAAGAGGATAGAACTAAGTAAGAAAATACCTACTTATTCAAAGACAATCAATTACCACAGATACCTTACGAGTAAGTAAAGTTCCAGCGAAGTCACTGAGTTTGCTCTGAAGTTGGTAGCGGAACAAACCACATCGGTCCGTTGCACCCACGTAAAATATTGACTAGAAACAAGGATTCAGGACTACGGCCTGGCTGTTGAGCCGTGATTGTGTTACTAACGATATTGAATTTGTATGGAAACTATTGGTTGAATTATACTCTGTTGCATTGTTTATTTGAGAAATGAAAGAAAGAATCAGTGATGAAATTAAACTAGTGGCTTTTATTAGAAAACAGTTAGAAGTAGTACACAGAACGGAAATACTAGATGCAAAAGGTTCAATGTTCAAGGGGGACCTAAACCTACAAGGTACTAGCAGTATTCCCAAGAGCAACCCCTTTAGGGGAATACAACTAGTGCAAGTGTAAGCGCTAGTTTGAAGCTTAATAACATGATAAGAAAATAAACCTGCTACGAGTAATCATCTATATATATAAAAGAAAGTCGTGTTTGTTACAACACTTATAACTCGAGAACGGCTGAACCGATTTGGATGAAAATTGGTGGGGAGGTAGCTTAAAACCAGGAGACGGACATAGCATACTTTTTTTTTTTTTTTTTAGGATAAGGGTAGGTGTAGGGTAGGTGTAGGGTAGGTGTAGGGTAGGTGTAGAGTAGGTGTAGGGTAGGTGTAGGGTAGGTGTAGGGTAGGTGTAGGGTAGGTGTAGGGTAGGTGTAGGGTAGGTGTAGGGTAGGTGTAGGGTGGGTGTAGGGTAGGTGTAGGGTGGGTGTAGGGTAGGTGTAGGGTAGGTGTAGGGTAGGTGTAGGGTAGGTGTAGGGTAGGTGTAGGGTAGGTGTAGGGTAGGTGTAGGGTAGGTGTAAGGTAGGTGTAGGGTAGGTGTAGGGTAGGTGTAGGGTAGGTGTAGGGTAGGTGTAGGGTAGGTGTAGGGTAGGTGTAGGGTAGGTGTAGGGTAGGTGTAGGGTAGGTGTAGGGTAGGTGTAGGGTAGGTGTAGGGTAGGTGTAGGGTAGGTGTAGGGTAGGTGTAGGGTAGGTGTAGGGTAGGTGTAGGGTAGGTGTAGGGTAGGTGTAGGGTAGGTGTAGGGTAGGTGTAGGGTAGGTGTAGGGTAGGTGTAGGGTAGGTGTAGGGTAGGTGTAGGGTAGGTGTAGGGTAGGTGTAGGGTAGGTGTAGGGTAGGTGTAGGGTAGGTGTAGGGTAGGTGTAGGGTAGGTGTAGGGTAGGTGTAGGGTAGGTGTAGGGTAGGTGTAGGGTAGGTGTAGGGTAGGTGTAGGGTAGGTGTAGGGTAGGTGTAGGGTAGGTGTAGGGTAGGTGTAGGGTAGGTGTAGGGTAGGTGTAGGGTAGGTGTAGGGTAGGTGTAGGGTAGGTGTAGGGTAGGTGTAGGGTAGGTGTAGGGTAGGTGTAGGGTAGGTGTAGGGTAGGTGTAGGGTAGGTGTAGGGTAGGTGTAGGGTAGGTGTAGGGTAGGTGTAGGGTAGGTGTAGGGTAGGTGTAGGGTAGGTGTAGGGTAGGTGTAGGGTAGGTGTAGGGTAGGTGTAGGGTAGGTGTAGGGTAGGTGTAGGGTAGGTGTAGGGTAGGTGTAGGGTAGGTGTAGGGTAGGTGTAGGGTAGGTGTAGGGTAGGTGTAGGGTAGGTGTAGGGTAGGTGTAGGGTAGGTGTAGGGTAGGTGTAGGGTAGGTGTAGGGTAGGTGTAGGGTAGGTGTAGGGTAGGTGTAGGGTAGGTGTAGGGTAGGTGTAGGGTAGGTGTAGGGTAGGTGTAGGGTAGGTGTAGGGTAGGTGTAGGGTAGGTGTAGGGTAGGTGTAGGGTAGGTGTAGGGTAGGTGTAGGGTAGGTGTAGGGTAGGTGTAGGGTAGGTGTAGGGTAGGTGTAGGGTAGGTGTAGGGTAGGTGTAGGGTAGGTGTAGGGTAGGTGTAGGGTAGGTGTAGGGTAGGTGTAGGGTAGGTGTAGGGTAGGTGTAGGGTAGGTGTAGGGTAGGTGTAGGGTAGGTGTAGGGTAGGTGTAGGGTAGGTGTAGGGTAGGTGTAGGGTAGGTGTAGGGTAGGTGTAGGGTAGGTGTAGGGTAGGTGTAGGGTAGGTGTAGGGTAGGTGTAGGGTAGGTGTAGGGTAGGTGTAGGGTAGGTGTAGGGTAGGTGTAGGGTAGGTGTAGGGTAGGTGTAGGGTAGGTGTAGGGTAGGTGTAGGGTAGGTGTAGGGTAGGTGTAGGGTAGGTGTAGGGTAGGTGTAGGGTAGGTGTAGGGTAGGTGTAGGGTAGGTGTAGGGTAGGTGTAGGGTAGGTGTAGGGTAGGTGTAGGGTAGGTGTAGGGTAGGTGTAGGGTAGGTGTAGGGTAGGTGTAGGGTAGGTGTAGGGTAGGTGTAGGGTAGGTGTAGGGTAGGTGTAGGGTAGGTGTAGGGTAGGTGTAGGGTAGGTGTATGGTAGGTGTAGGGTAGGTAAATAGGCAGGTAAGTAGGTAGATAGCGACAGGACAACGTCTGTCGGGTCAGCTAGTTAATAATAAAAAAACTAAGTCGTTTTTCTAAGCAAGTTTCCATTGTAAAACTAGAATATTAAGACCACTGAAAATAGAATTAAATGTATAGAAAAAGAAAAGTACCTTTTATGAGAGTATTTTGTCGCAGCGTGTGGCGCAGTGGCTGAGCGATCGACTGCTGCGTAGCGTGTTGCGGGTTCGATTCCTGCCCAGGGTAAACATTGGTGTGATGAGCACTTGTGTTTGCCTTGTGTCTGGGTGATGTTTATCTACATGTATATGTATATACAAAAAAAAATGTATTTGTGTATGTATATCAGCTGTCTGACACCCATAGTACAGCGTCTCCCTAGTTTGGGGTCAGATGGCCGTGTGTGAAAATGTCCCCACATATTAGTATGGATGGTCACCCATTCATAGAACGACCGCGGCAAGCGTAGCCTAACCTTTGAACGATCGATCTATACGGCTTTTACTTAGCCACGAGCTCCTAAAGAAAATACGTTTTAATAGGGTATTTTAAAAGTATTCAAACAAACAATATAAAGTATTAATGTCAGTGCCAACCATTGTCCATTTTTTAATGCTCCGTCTCTCCAGTATACTAAACCCTAAACTTAGTTGGTTCCTTTTTTGAATTCCCAATCTTTTGAACCACCTCTACAATTACTGTAAGGGCTGGTTTACATTGACCTTCTCCCATTACGTCGCTGTTAATACCTTGCCCTTATCCGTCTCGCTCGAAGAAGTCCTTTTTTATTTTATTTTTTTTCTCGTACAGAACTTTTCTAGTTATCCCCAAGCTTGTGCAAATTACATGAAAAGAAAATTTTCTTCGTTGAATTTGTACAACAAGTCTGGAAAATAAAGTTGGCAATCCTGTTGAATCTGATTAGATAGGTAAATGTATACCTAAAGATTATTGTGTATATGTATAGTACTTACCTACTTTCTGTAGAACCTCTAAAGAAACTTGCGTGTTTTCTTTTTCAAGATTTCGAAAAGGTTATTTTGTACTACCGGTCTATTCTGTAAAAAATAACTTGGCAAATTTACGCAAAATGAGGTTGAGATAAGCTGTGAATGTGCACTACTATTTATTATTCAATCTACAAATAACGATTTTGCGTATTCATTATTTATTGTTTACTTATAATACATCTTTTCTAACTCTTTCCGTATATTACGTACGAGGCTTTTAAAAAGCTCGCAGTCTCAAGACCTCTCTGAGACATGTACCACTTAACAATATACTTGTATAATTGTTACAGTTAAAACCCGTTCTTAGTTAAAACGCATTTTCTCTAGTTAACTAGTTTTTACTAACTGAATCAGTTACAACTAGATTAAACTGCTGTTCAAAAATGAATATCAGGGAAAACTAGTTCTAACTAGCGAAAACGCGTTTTGTCGAAATGATTCAGTTAAAACTGTTTCAAGCGAGTTCAAAACTTCAAAGTTCATCGTTCGTTGTTATGATTGGTCGAAAGACATCACATGATTCGACGAGTGGGGAGTCGACACGCTGGCTAGCGCGGGTTACTATATTCAGTCTAGTCAACATACAAAGCGATGTTTGGTATAGAGCCGCGAGTAGAGCTTATGACTTTAACTTTGCCCCTTGATGTAATTAAGGATACTCGAGATGAAGATGATTGCGAAAATGCTTAAAATAAAATAAATACAACGGATAATACGGAAATCGAGCTGAACGCGTTTTAACTGTAACATATACACTTCCATTTCCTTATATATTTTGTTCTTTTTCTTATATTGAATTAAATATTTCTAAGTTCCCAATTGTATTTTTGAACATTGCTCGTTTTAACTTTTTTTTTTTTTTTTACTTTTAACCTGTAGGTATATATAGGTAGGTATAGGTAGGGATTGAGGGGTAGTCCCATCAATATTCTAGCTACACTGGCGGACAAAATTGACGGGCCATTTATATAGCACTGAGCGGGGAGACATGTGCGCACAGACGAACATGTCCCCGATTAATTATATTTAGTTGTGCTGTTAAATTATTTTTTACTAACATTAGGTCATTGAGTTATATGTATGTATTAGGTTATGATGTATCTAACACTATATGGATCAATGATCTGAATTAAAGAATTATTGTTATTATTATATATCTATACTAATATTATAAAGCTGAAGAGTTTGTTTGGTTGAACGCGCTAATCTCAGGATCTACTGGTTCGATTTGAATAAATCTTTTTATGTTGGATAGTCTATTTATCGAGGAAGGCTATAGGCCCAAGCGAAGCGACGCGGGTCGGGTCGCTAGTAATTCATAAAACGATGTCCAAAATGTCAGTTCACAATTAGTTCCCTGGTAGTACTGTGCACTTCTGTAAGTGACGAATTCACTATACTTAAAACTGTATATGATTTTTGTTTATGTATGTTTTAGTGAGTAAGTCATTGGAGTGCCTTATCAATAAATAAATAATTATTTTGAAGGGAGCACTTGTAATCTATACTAATATTATAAAGCTGAAGAGTTTGTTTGTTTGTTTGGTTGAACGCGCTAATCTCAGGATCTAATGGTTCGATTTGAATAAGATAAGATAGATAGATAAATCATTTATTTAGTGCATCCAAAAGACATATCACAACATAAAAAAAAACAAATCAAATAAGGGTTAAACAAAGTGCGGTGTGCGTCTCAAGGTTGCACCAAATGGGAGTTCAGCTCAGCAATAAATCTTTTTGTGTTGGATAGTCCATTTATCGAGGAAGGCTATAGGCCTATGCGAAGCAGGGCCGTGTCGCTAGTAATCTAATAAAGATATTCAGTGTGGCGAGGCTACAATACATAAGATTATATATAAAAATCTTCTGTGCGTGTGTATGAAAGTAAACTCCTCCTAAACGGCTGGACTGATTTTGATGAAATTTTGTGTGTGTTTAAGTTTATTCGTAAATGGTTTAGATTCACAATTGGACCCGGTAGGTGGCATTGTAGTCAGGTTCTACGACTTTTTTTATTCAACAGGACAACGTCTGCCGGGCCCGCTAGTATTATATATATCATAATATTACATAAACTACATTATATGTGTAGTTTAATAAATATATAAATATAAACGTAAATATGCGTTACGATATTTAAGTAAGTATAAACATACAATATAATTATTAAGCAATAAATAAATACCTTACACACTAAATACACTATACATAAAACATAACTACAAAACGATACAATAATCCTAAACATATTAATTTATAACTTACCCATACTGCATAGCAGAGATGACTAGTCGTCGAGCATCACCGCCGCACAGCCTCTCGCCTGTGCTACGCTATTGTTTATATACATGCTCATAATCTGCTTTTAATCAAAGATATTGTTAGTGCGTAATTTAATGTAGCCATCTATTTTGCACTTCGATTAAATCTCGTGTTCACGATCCATCGAACTCGGAGTTGTGTTTTCATTTGCTACCACACACGCCTACATTCAGTTTTTTTTATTTCTTTTAAGGTGCTTCCCTGACCAAATAACCTTGACCATACATTTCCTCTTTGCCGCAGAATCAAAATTCGCACAATTTTTAGTTTTTTTGTAATAAAAAAAGAGAAACGATCTATTGAAATAAAATAAAACGTGAATTATAAAGATTTTTAAGTTACCTATCTATTAGTGTAGTCCTCAAATGAATAGCACGCCAACTTTACAATACATGTTTTCAATTATTTTAGTCATTTTTTTACAGAGAGTTTTAGGTGTATAAAAATAAGAACGTGGCACGTGATGATAGGATATTGAACATTAATAATATGCTATAGATGCAGTTTGTTTCTCTTAATTAATGAGATGATAGCCCCTGAATAACGAAGAAAAACGCACTTTTGGTCGGGGTAGCGCCTTAAAACCAAAACAGGTTTAACTTACAAGTATATAACTAAAGCCCGCGTTATTTACAAAGTTATTCCAAATCAATATTTGGCTCGCTTTTAACTTTTCCACCAAAAGGACCGCTTTATTTGTTTTGCGGTTGCAATGTTTGGTTGAATCAACCACTCGTGAACTTTAATGTGGCTGTATGCAGTGTTTACTGCTTTACCGATTTTATACATTCTATCAAGAAAGTACCGGGAATGAATCATTTAAAAAGCTAATTTAAAGGGATTGTCTAAATTCTTGTTGACGCTAAGTTGACAACTTTTCTCTCTACTCACGCGGAGTTCGTTCGTCATTGGTCATTCTGTTAGTTCACAGTACGCCATTTTGTCAGTTCATGTCAACTGTGTATTGCGATCTTTACTATAATTAAAATAAATATAATAATAGGGCTTTCAGTGAATCGACTTTATCAAAAACACGTGCTTATTCATGAGTAATGCATTTAAATGTGATCGAGATGTGGTGTAAGATTTGACTCGTTCTGGTCGGCCATCAACGTCTTTAATTGAACTAACATCACTATAATAAAGGAAATGGTAATTGAAAATTCTCGTTTTAGTCTGGGAGAGATAGTTGCTGAAACTTCTGTGTCTCAAGAATCAATTCGTAATGTTTTAAAGGATTGCTTTGGCATAAAATGCGTTGCCGCTCGACTAGTATATATCACGTCAAAAGACGTAACAACGTCTTATAAATCAAGAGCTCGAGGAGGAGCTCGTGGCTAAGTTAAAGCCATAAAGATCGATTGGTTAAGCTACGCTTACCGCGGTCGGTCTGTTAATGGGTGATCATCCCTTTCATACCGAGCTCCCTCCGTACCTCAGAAAGCACGTAAAGCCGTTGGTCCCGGCTGTCATTTGTAGATCTTTGGCAGTCGCTAAAGGGTATAGTCAGAAGCCAGAAAGTCTGACAACCACTATTACCTAGGGATATCGTGTTACCCAGTAACTGGGTTGTGGAGGTCCGATAGGCAGTCGCTCTATGTAAAACACTGGTATTCAGCTGCATCCGGTTAGACTAGAAGCCGACCACAATATACGTGGGAAAAGGCTAGGCAGATGATGATGAACGTCTTACAAATCGATTAACACCGGCTGCACGCACGAAAAAGTGTCACGTTCCGCCTGAGCCTGAGCGTTAACGAGAGCGCGGAACAAGCGATAGAGAAGCACGATCGGCCCAAGCAATAAGCTCCGCCCACCTCGACGGTTTTTTTAAACCACTGTTGTTTGTTGACCCTAAATAAATAAATAAATATATAGGTATGATATTTAATTTCAAATACAAAAACAAAACATTTTTATTTCATTGTAACTTATCTTACATATCCAACCAATGCCTTCCAAGTTCATCAGTGCCTTTTTACCTTTCACGCTCACGTCTAAACGTTTTTCAACACGAAACATTGAGAGAATATTTCAGTCACTCCTACGGCTTTATTCAAGAACACCTTTGGAGTGCCTAAATCAACACAACTGTCTGAACGAAGGCGCGGGCAAAATTTGGGATAGCTATTGCGTGAAGTAATTTATCTAAAGGACAAAGTAAGACAAAGACACCTGTTGAAGATTACTTTGAATTTTATGAATGAAATTTTTTTGGGGAATTTTATTGGTAGCGTGAATTTTACGCGTGGTCTCACGTAATTTGGGAGCGAGTCCGGACACAAGTCACTATTAGAACATGCGTTTCATTTTTATTTTTCACACATTGTCTCACTCTAGAAATGTCTTCTGTATCGTGACTAGGGTTCTCAACATTTTGCACGAGAAATAAAGTATAAACAGAAGCGTTTCGTCATTATAAAATTCGTCTTTTTAATAACAGCTTTTTCAGCAACATTTTCCAAATCTTAGTAGTAAGATACCTAACAAATCAAAACTTATTTATTCCCAACCATTAGCCAAATTAAAAAGCTAGTCCAAAAAACATGAACAAATATCCTTAGAGAATGTTGAAATTTAATCCAATCAAGGAAAATTAAATGAAGTTAAAATTGTTTTCCCGGCCAAACAGCACCAAGTACTTTCCCATCAAAAGCGGACGTTAACAGAATTATTGAAGTTTACAACAAATTAATATTTACAACTGGCATTAAAATGGGCTGTAAAGAGCAAGTTTATATTTTACATCGAGAAATACGAGTCTGCCAGCTGGCCGAGGCAAATAGCCATTTTGTAATTAGCCGGTGCTTTTTTTAATTTTTGCGTTTTGTTTACATCTTTTTTATGAAGCATGGAGTTTCATTGTTCGTGTAGAATTTTATTAACTCTATGTGTATATGATACACTATAGGTAATGATAATCTTTACATAGTACCTATAAAACTCTCACTCCCACCGCTAACGCAACGGATCTTTTATTTTTATCAATAGACAGTGTGATTCAAGAGGAAGGTTTGTACGTATAGTTTGATCTACATTGCACTCGTGCAAACTCGGGGCTTGTCGCTAGTGATATGATAAATTAGAAACAGAGTTTTTTCTTTCAATTTTGGTATTCTTAAGGGCGCGTATTCGATTTAGCGCAACTCAAAATCAAAGCGATTGCTAGAACGGCGTAGCAGCATTGACACGCACTAGTACAATACAATGGTCTGTGTGTGTGCATCAGAAATAAAAATACGCACGAAATAAGCACGAATCATTGAAATTGATCGGCAAACGACAGGGCGCGATGATTTACAGTGCTTTTTAAAATAATTGTCTAAAATAAATATGTTCGTAAAAAATATTCTCTATATTAAGCATAACCTTTATTTTCATAAAATAAATATATCAGTTATGTTTTGATTCAAATACTGATGACAAAAAATTGACAAAGTGAACCGATTTTGTACTTTTTCAACATTGTTTTTTTAATACATAATAGTGTCTAATATTTTCGTAATTTTGGCTCTGTAGTGTCTACTACTTAAAGACTTTATATCCTGTGGGAAAAACATAATATTTTGGCACACTGTAATGGTTGTATTCGTCCTGAAAGTTAACTCCAACGTCTATTTTCGTAAAACGCTATGAAAGGATTGCCTTTGATTTAAAAACCATATTTAAAAATTATACTTTTACTCTGTAGTTCCATAAATCAAGACTTTGTCATTCTAAAACTGTAATTGTTTTTAAATAATCTGCTCACATCATTACGATATAGCTCTGGGCAAAACGCGAAAACGTAAAGTTTTCGCGTTTTGCCCGAATCGAATACACGCTGTTAGCTTAGCTTGACAAGAAGCTAAGCTTTGTGTATTTAAAATGATAAAGTTGACTAGTTAGAAAACAAAATAAACCTACTACTTAGTATCAAAATATAAAAAGTGACGCCTTTTCAGAACAAAATATAAACTAAAGACTAGGCTAAGCTTGAGTGACCGTTAGTCAATCGCGTGTCGGATTACACGGGACGGGGAATATGTGACGTCAGCTTACCAAAATGGCTGGAATTTATATATTATATTAATGGTAACATTAAATAAATAACTAGTATTGCGTACTAGCAACTATTTGTATTTAAAATTTCGTACGCGGGAAGGGGACTTTAATTTACTATAATGTTGTTAGTCTGTAAATATTGTGCATACTATACTCCATTTATTAGAAAAAAGAGGCTCATAGAAGCAGGAATTCAAAACATTTAATTGCAAAGATAACTTAAAACAATTTTAATTAAACTTATTTTAAATATCTATCTTATTTTATTATACCTAGTCTTGCCATAAATATTGATACTAAGAATTTTTTTTTATTGCAAATAATATTTATTACTTTTACAGTGTGTTAGTTTAATACATAAATATAAAATAATTTAAAATATAAAAAGCTTATTCGAAGTGGTTTCCATTGGCTGCTGAAGTGTGCGGGTTGCGGGGAGTCGATAAAAGAAATACGAGTGTACGCCACGAGTGATTTATTCCAACTAAACTCTTAAGACTAATACATGGATTAATATACTTAGACTACACATGGTTACATACTTATCACACTACACCACAGGGGTACGAGAAGAAAAAAAATGTGTAATGTTATAGGTACATTTTTTTTTTTTTTTTTACTAACAAACACACGTTGAGAAATTTAACAATATATTTGTTATAAAAGTTTAAAATATATATACTTACACATTATTACTAAACATGTTTTTTTTTTTTATATAATTAGCAAACACAAGTTAAGAAAATAACAACAGTACTTATTGTTTTTGGTGTATAATAATTATTTTAATGAGCTTCATTTTTTAAACATTTTTGTTCTATTTTTGTGTACAATTTCTATTTTATTGTTTTTCATTATTTTTACATTGGGTTCCATATCTTCAATTACAATAAATGGACCATTATACAAGGTATCCAATTTACTTGCAGTTTCATTCTTTAACAATATTAAATCGCCTTTTTCATATCGCACTTGGTTTATGTTTTTGTCATACCTAGATTTTCGCATTTCTTTATTTTTCAACAAATTATTTCGTGCATCTCTGTGCGCTACTTGTAGACGATATCTTAATTCTAAACTATAATTATCTGGGTTATACAATGGTTCTATACTACTACTTATTCTACTCGGAATGTCACTTGGTTTTCCAAAAACTAATTCATACGGGGCATATTTTGTAGAAGAATGTATGGTGTTATTAAAGTTAAAGCACCAAAAGGGTAGCCAGTGGCTCCAAGTTTCAGGGAAATTTTCGCATTGTATTCTTAAGAACGAACCTAAATGTTTATGTGTATTTTCGAGTGAGCCAATTGATTCGTGATGATATGATGTTGAATTTAATTTTTCAATTCCTAAAAGTGTGCAAACTTCTGTCATAGTAGATGACATGAACTCAGTGCCTTTATCTGTGGCTATAGTTTTTGGGATTCCGTACCTTAAAATAAATTGATTAACAAATGCTCTAGCAACGGTGACCGTTTCCTTATTTCGAAGAGGATAAGCCTCAACAAATTTACTTAATTCACACTGCAATGTGAGTATATAATTATTACCATCTATGTCTTGATCTAAAGGACCAACTAAATCTAAAAACACTTTCTCGAAAGCATATGAAGCTGTGGTTGTTATCACCATCGGCTCCTTGGTTTTTTGTGAATACTTTGATTTTTGACATTTTTCGCATTTATTTACGAAATCTCTTACGTCTTTTTCCATTTCTGGCCAGTAATATTTTCTCTTTATGTTATTAATCATTCTACGCACGCCTGCGTGACCACTAGTGGGCAATAAATGATAGTCGTTAATAATAAATCTCTTATTATTTTCATTATCAATTCTTTCAACACCTCGTAAAATACATATCCGTGGACCGGTCCATATGTCCTTACTTTTAATTTCTTCAATTAATTCTTTTATAAATAACGCGTTATTTTCTCTTTTAATTATACATATTTCGTCGACATTTATATTTTTACTTAGTTCGCTTCATTTCTTCACAAAAACGGCTCGCGTGTATTGTGCCTTGAAATCAAGGTTAATATATAAGACTTTTTTGCTTTGGGAAAATGCGAAGCACTCGGTTTCTACATCTATACCCATTTGTTTTCTAATCTTATTTAATTCTTTTCCGTCTATTAAAATTATCTCTATTCCACCATTCGGCATCCGTAATAATTCCACGATTCTCGGTTGATCAGGCCGATTGTCTGTGTCATTACTAGTGATTTGAGTGTCACTTCTATCCCTAATATCTTCCATTTTTTTTTCTGTGCTCTAGTCATAACGTTAAGTATTTTATCATTGATACATTTTAATTCATCCGAGTTTATAGAAATTCTAGACAACGCGTCTGCCACGGCGTTTTCTTTTCCTTTAATGTACACGACGTTATAATCGTATTCTTCTAATGTTAATCGAAACTTTAATAATCTGCTTGATGGATCTTTCATTCCAAATAAATATAACAATGGTTTGTGGTCAGTCATGATTGTGAACTTTTTGCCTAAAAGATATGGCCTAAAATATTTAACTCCCCATACTATCGCAAGTAACTCCTTCTGTATAGTTGGGTAATTTTTTTCAGCTTTATTTAAGGGTCGACTTGCATATGCGACTGGTCGCATATCTTTATTACATAGGACTGCTCCTACAGCAATGCCAGAAGCATCGGTTTGTAAAATGAACTCGTTTTCGTTTAAAAAGTTTGGATATTGCAAAACGGGGGGTGATATTAATGCTTTTTTCATTATTTTAAAAGAATTATCGCATTTTTCAGACCATATGAAAGGGACATCTTTTCGACATAAGTTATTTAGAGGAACAGTTATTTCTGCGAAGTTCTTTATAAATTTTCTGTAATAATAACAGAATGCGACAAAACGTTTTACTTCTTCTGTACTTTTTGGTGTTGGGTAATTTTCAACTATTTTTATTTTGGCTTTATCTGGACTAATTCCATCTGCTGACACAGTATGTCCTAAATATAATAACTCTTTTTTTAAGAAATTACATTTGTTGGGGTTTAATTTTAGATTAACTTTCCTAAGTCTCTCAAAAACATCTATCATATTTTTATTGTGACCTTCAAAATTTCGTCCAAAAATTACAAGGTCATCAAGGTATATGAAACACTTCTCATACGTTAAACCGGACATGGCAATGGTCATTACCCTTGAAAAGGAACTTTGACTGGTTTTAAGACCCATTGGCATTCGTTTCATCTGGTATTGTCCAGTATTAGTTGTAAAGGCAGTAACTTTACGTGACTCGGGGTTCAAGGTCACCTGATAGTATGATTGACTAAGGTCTAAATGTGTAAAATAGACGGCGCCAGAAAGAGACTCTAAAATGTCAGTGATATTTGGCAATGGGAATTTGTCATCCTGTATTACTTCATTTAATTTACGATAATCTATTACTAATCTCCATTTTTTGCTATCGTCGTTTGACTTCTTTGGCACGAGTAAAATGGGACTAGACCACTCACTTTGAGCTTCCTCTATAATATCATCGTGTAGCATTTGTTTTATTTGTTTATTTATTTCAGGTTTTTGACTATTTGGCAACCTGTATGTTTCGTATAAACGGGACTAGCTCCCGGTTTTAAATAAATATGATGTTCATACGATTTAGTAGTTGTGAGCTTGTCGCCCGGTAGGTAAAAGATATCATTGTACTTAGTGCAAATTGCTTCTATCGTTCCACGCTCAGAAGGATGTAAGTGATCCAATTTTAATAATGCTAGCAAAGTATCAGCTCTCTCTGCGTTTGATCTACATTTATTAAACTGACATATTTGGTAATCGTTTAATGAATGCAGAGCTGGTTGTAAAGTTGGTATTGTGACTGATTCTTCTTTAGTGTTTAATATTTTAATAGGGATAACGTTATTTATTGGCTTTACTATTAATGCTGCTAAAAATAAATCCTCTTGTAATTGTTGTGGTATTACAACACAATCATAATTTACTTTATTATTTTTTAATGCTATGTAATGAATGGATTCACTTCTCGCAGGAATTGTCAAGTAATTATATGAAATAGTAGGTGACGCATAAAGTGGTATAATATTTTCGTATTCGTTATGAGTAATTAATGTGTCGTTTTCTAAATTAATATGTGAATTAAATTTCGATAAAAAGTCTAGACCGAGTATTCCATCTGATTTGCATGGTAAATCATTGAACAAATAAAATTTGTGATTAAAACTACTATTTTGGGTACGCAATGTAAGATAAACATAACCTTCTGAATAAGTTTTGCCACCAATACCATTTATTACAATGTTATCCTCATACAAAGGAGTTTGTTCCGATAACACCTTCTTAGAAACAGCGGAAATGGACGCGCCGGTGTCAAGTAACCATGAACACCTGGTATTGTTAATGTTAAAATGAACGTACCTAACATTTTTGTTACAAGTTAAAATGTTATGAATCTTATGACCGAAAAAACTGATTTTTGATCTCTGTTTTTTCGTTATCGGTTTTTTCGTTCTCTGTTTGGGGAGAACTCCCGTTCACTTGAGCTGAAAACACCTTTTGCTGATTATGTCTATGTTGAGTACCCCTACCACGGTTATATTTTGAATAACTATAATTATTTCCATAGTTAGAAAAATTATTACCTCTTCCACGTGTATATCCACCACGGTGGTTGCCATTAAACCTTTGTTGATAATTATTATTATTATATCTTTGACCCGTAGTATAATTTCCACGGTAATGAGAACCTCGATTATAATAATTATTTCGGCCACCTCTATTGAAATTATTATTAAACCTGTTATTTGACTTACCCCTCGCGCTGAAAATACCATTAGAAGTTGAGGGCTGCCCCAGCTCCTCATCCTCAGCAGCACGCACCGCATCTTTCAGCTCCGAATAGTTCCGTGCTGAAATGATAGTGCTTAAGCGTTTATATCTTTATCCGTCAGAAAATCTTTTAATCGCGAGTTTCTCATTTATAGGTCTCAGTATCTCGCATGCCTTTTCGTTACCATCTGCTTGCGCAATAGTGAGATCAATAAATAATTCTGAGAGTTTATTTCCATATTCACTAATAGACATATTATTTTGACTTACATTATTCAATTGACAAAGTATTGAATTTGCCGACTTTTTCGTTAGTAAATAAGTTTTGATGTCTTGTATAAGGCTCGCTATGCCATCGTAGCTGCTGTTTAATTTTAATTTAGCAGTTTTAGTTAGTCTTGTTTTCAAAACAAAAGAAATTAACATTTTTTCTTGATCCGGATCCTTAAGGCAACTGTTATATAATTCTACAGTGTCTATGATTTTTTCTGTCGTACTTTCTGAACCATCCATAACGGGTATTAAGGATGTTGCAGTTTTTATTTCAAACTTCTCCATGTTTAAAATAATTGCTTCTACTTCACCTTGAGAATTATATGACAAAATCTTATCGTAAATAACATCTATCTTCTCCTTCAACACTTCGTATATATATTCAGCTAATTCTAACGAGCTTTTTTCTCGGAAAATATCCTGATAATGGTTTTATACGATGAGTATAACTCTTTAGCTTTTATTATTTTTTCTTTGACCTTGTCTTTATATTGTAACCTTCTATTTGGACCAAACTTTCTCAAACTAATTTGAATATCTGATAATTCACTTAAAATTCTTTCTAAGTCCTTTTCCATAGAATATGAAATTAAAACATACTTACATTAAAAGAGGTGTGAGATGACCTAGTAGGGTGACACGCGTATGGACGTAGGTTTTTTGTTTTTTTTTTATTATGCCCAATATTTATTCCATGTGACATTCCGTTATACTTAGGCTGTAAATTGCTGTAAGATAACACAACACAAAATTATGTTACAGGTTATAATTACAGAGTAATATTAATTATAGTGTAATATTAATGTTCTTTTTAATCGTAACCACTATAGTCTCTATAATATTGTTATTGGATGATGTCACACTGCTGGATTATTTTATTCACTTACTAATTACTTTACGCTTACGAGACGGTTTACTTAGACATTTTACGCTTTATTTTATTTGTATTTATAGTTATTTATTTTTATCTATTTTATTTTATTTTTTCACTAGGGCGCACTAACACTTTCACACATTTTCGTTTCCTTCACGTTCTTCACGTTCTCGCCTTCCCGATAACCGCAACCGCATTCTTCTTATGAATTCAGACTCTACATGTTTCCCGATCCATTTCTTCTGCCTGGCCAATAGCTTTTTCCATAATATTATGCATGCTGCGATAGCGAAAATTGTCAAGGCCGATGCCAGTAATATATTGTTTGTTTGAATATGGGATTCTACTGCAGAGTTGCTTCCTTCCGATGCATTTTGTGCTATTATTATTTCCTTGTCTTCTGTTTTTGAGTATGACTTGCCCATTTTTTTCTTTCTTTCTTTTTATTTTTGCCAATGTGCGAGACCACTTATGCTCGATGTTTTTCCAATTGTGTCCATTTTTATAACTTGAATAATTAAACCGTTCTAACTCAGTGCACTGAGGCACACAGGAATCCGCTGAGTTGCAGTTTTCGCCCGTAACGCGATACCTTACGGCAACGATACGTAGGTTCCCACGCAGCGGCGCTCGCGCATGGCAGGGTCGCCATGAAGTGTGCGGGTTGCGGGGAGTCGATAAAAGAAATACGAGTGTACGCCACGAGTGATTTATTCCAACTAAACTCTTACTACTCACTTGGACTAATACATGGATTAATATACTTAGACTACACATGGTTACTGTAATTTTAAATTGGAATTAAATGTACAACTAAATGAAAGCCACATAATTTTAGAAAATAAATTATGAAGACGGTCACAAATATGCGCGACAGCTACTGTAAAAATAGATTATAATAAATTTGGTGTCTATCGTAACTTTAACATGTTTATTGTGAGTGCGCCAAAGTTCACCAAAATTTTTAACTCCGATAATTGGAAATCCGAAAATGTTCTTCCTAACATTTTTCATCCTAACAATCACAATTTCTAACTACTCTGTCTCTAATGTTCATAATTCGAAGCATTCAACTTCATAATGTCAGTAGCAATAAACATCTATTATACTTTTATTTGTTTTCCTATATTTTCTCAACATAACCATCTTTTACACTATTATTCAAAGTCATATCTTTTTTGTTTAGATTTCTTTTTATTCATAATAATTAGAACTATATACATTAATTTTGCGTAACTTTATTTTCACATAACATGTATAACGGTGTCCCCTTGTTTCGCAGACAGTTTCATAGAATTTCGTTTTCCAGAAAATGTTTCATATCATATTTGGTTCTTGTAATTTTATTTCGACTATTATTGTTTCAAAGACTATTAACTTCAATGAAACATATTTCACAGAAACACAATTCAATGAATTTTTATTCACATTTTTTTGTTTAACAAACCTATCAAACAGTAGAATTATTTTTTAACGAATATTGTTTGTTCAGTGTATTTTTCCATGGAATTTATTTCAACGAAAATATATATAAATAGACAACAACTAAAATATTGTCTTAAAAAGTGAATAATTATGTTGTGCTACAAAAGTTAATAACAGAAACGAATTGCTGCGAAACCGACTCCACGTAGTCTTGTCTGCCCTACCCCTAGAGTGTAATTTAAATCCGCGTAGGCGCGGAGGGGCGAGCCGAAGCTGCGGTGGTGAGCGTGAATACCATCTGCGACGATAAGCTCGCGTGGGACTGCCGGAGCCCCGCAACGCCGGAGCCGTGACAGAAATCATGCCTGCTGCATGTTTCATGCTCGCTTGCATGTTGCATGCTTGCTTGCATGCTGCATGGTTGCATGCGCGCTGCATGCTTGCTTGTACGCTGCGTGCT
The DNA here is from genome assembly GCA_947361185.1 of Charanyca ferruginea. Lineage (NCBI taxonomy): Eukaryota > Metazoa > Arthropoda > Insecta > Lepidoptera > Noctuidae > Charanyca > Charanyca ferruginea. The sequence continues at coordinate 22,008,045 of OX376068.1, read as the reverse complement.
TGCTTGTATGCTGCATGCTTGCTTGCCTGCTGCATGCTTGCTTGCACGCACGCGCAGTAGGTTTGAACTTAGCAATAGACACAACTCAGTACGTTATGTAAAGCATACCCCCATATAATAATCATACCCTCAAATTAAAACTATAAATATCATCTTCTACCCACATATATTTTTTATTACACTTGGTAAAAGTTTCTTTCCGAGTATGAGTGAAAATATTATGGTAATTATGTTTAGGGACAGAAGCGTTATGATAAAAAACAGTAGGAGTTTAAATATATTTACATGAATGATATTATTAATAACAATTTTTGGAAACATTAGTGTTATGAACATCGCCGGTAGCATTACAAATAGGATGAAAAATTTTAGGAAGAGTGATCATTCGGATTACAAATCCTTAGGAAGTACAATTTTGGGTAAAGAACTTTTGGTGAGCCAATATGGACCCGTTTATTGTACTTTTGTTACAAAGTGTGCATCAAAAAGAAACTTTTTTAACTTCTAACGCTATTGTAAATGGAGTATAGCTTCTAATTTAAAAAAAATTAAATTAAAAATTTAAAAAACCCCCAACGCAAAACATAAAAGCAATTGTTTAAAAAGTAAAAAATAATATCTTTTGTTGAGCCATCAAATGTTCGTTCGTTGAAATGGCGCTATAATGTCGCCGCGGGGTACCGCGTAAGTCAAATCTCATTGCAAATCCATGAGTTCGCTATTTTTTTACCTATTTAGCTATTGCTGACTTAGCGGTACCCCGCCGCGACATTATAGCACCATTTCAACGAACGAACATTTGATGGCTCAACAAAAGATATTATTTTTTACTTTTTAAACAATTGCTTTTATGTTTTGCGTTGGGGGTTTTTTAAATTTTTAATTTAATTTTTATTTGAAAGTTTTTAAATGTAATTTAGTCTGGTTTTGAGAAGTTGTAGATACGTCTAAAGTTGTATTTCGTCTCATGGATCTTTTTTGATATTAAAGATATCATCCTGAGAATGCGTTTGGTATTTATATAATTCGCCATTTTGTGGTGCCGGTCATCTTGGCCTTGAAATTTATCATAGTGTAAAGTATTCTACTAGTGAAGCCCTTTCATTTGATACCCATATTGATGGAGTTGTGAAAAAATATGTGATTAGCTATTTTGTAGCGGCGGCCATCTTGGACCGATTTTCATCAAACATAGCTAAGAACACTCCCGACTAATTCACCTTTCAAATAAAAAAAAACAAAAACAAAATCGGTTCATCCGTTCGGGAGCTACGATGCCACAGACAGACACACACACACACACACACACACACACACACACACACACACAGACACGTCAAACTTATAACACCCCGTCGTTTTTACGTCGGGGGTTAAAAAAAACATGTTATGTTCAGAATATTGGTTTGATCTGTGATTTATTTTTAGTATAAAATAAAGCCGCTTCTCGCCATTTGTCCCTCTGAACGCTTAGATCTTTTAGACTACCCAACAGGATTTTAATGCGATTTTCATCAATATATCAAGTGATTTAAAAAAAGAAAGCCGTCTTCAAAAACTAAAAAAAGATAAATAACTTTAGCACAGAACACACATTACTTTACTTTCGGAAGTCGGTGGCGGTGGCTTTGTGTTTGTTGTTTTGTATTGCCACCGACTTCCGAAAGTAAAGTAATGTGTGTTCTGTGCTGAAATTATTTATCACTTTTTAGTTTTTGAAGGCGGTTTTTTTTTTTTGAAAAAAACTATTTATTTAGTGTTGCCTTAACATCCAAATCCATTAAGAAACGGCGACACACTTAAAAGAGATTGTAAGTCCTCCAAAGATTGAATAAACTAAAAGGACATTTAAGTATTTCCTTGGGATTTTGTTAATTTTCTCAAAAAGGGCTGGATCAATTTTAGTAAAATTTATATGGGACCATTTCGGAATAAACCCCTTTCGAACAAAAAATGAATTTTGCAAATCCGTCTTTATATGACAGAGTTATGCCCGAACATACATTAAAAAAAATATGAGCATCCGAATTGATAACCTCCTACTTTTTGAAGTCGGTTAAAAACAAAGGTTCATAGGTATAGCTTGACACTCTGCAAAACCGGAGCGGGTCACTAGTCGGGATATAAAACAAAAGCAAATCCCACACAGTGTTATGAATTATCAAGCATCGACTAGGAAATAACCCCCTTAGGCTAGTCAATTCCACATTGCAAAACACAAAACAGTATTATCAGCACCAATTTCTGGCTAGGCAACAGGCCCGGGAGGCCACCAGTCAATCTCGCGTCGGATTATGCAATGCGGATACGTCACGTCACCTCACTAGATACGCCAAAGTGTCAACGGATATACGCTTGAAATGATACCGTTTGGTTTAACGTCTCTTTGAATAGAGAAGTGTGTTTTGTGATAGAATTTAAAATAACGCGATATTTTAGGAATACGTTAGATTCCGCCGGTAGAGGCCGCTAGATGATTCTAGAAGTCAAAAACAGAGGGACATTGGTGCCGATTTCCTTGTTCACAAACTAAACTAAAACTAGGTATTTGGCATCTCTTACTACCAGGAAGCTGAAGAAAAGGACGGCGACAGACAAGGATTAAGTTAGAGATGTCAAATTAGTTTTTCCCTTGAATTTCGCAGTGTTTTTAATCAATACGTTCTAAAATGACAACTATAATATTGTATGAACATTTTAGATCAACTTAAATTGACAGCTCTTGTTAATATTTGTCTCTTTCTTGTTTTATTGCAGAGAAAGAGATATAAATAGCTTTAAATTAATTTAGTTCGTGCACAACAGAATTGGCATAAATGACCCTATTTTTAAATTCAGGGGTGTGATTCTGTAAGACCTCATTCTAAACTTCGAATCTGAATCCGCTGTGAGTTTCTTGATTGGCATTCTAAAAACTAGGTTGATAATTCGAATTTACACTAGCGCCACCATTGCGAGCGTGTCAGCGAGTTGAACTAAATTGACAGGGAGATTTTGACAGATAAAGTATGAGATGACGACGTAAGAAGTGGCATTCTGTAAGGTAATTTCCCCGTCACTTCGACGCTCACTTCGCACTCGAACCCGAATCAAAGTGTCAAATATATCAAGGTCATTTTGAACCTTATGCGAAGTGAGAGTGAATAGCGATGTGAGATGCGAGTTGTTGTTTGAATTTTACAGAATCGACCTACAGCCCAACTTTATCTATGAAGTGAGTGTTGTCACACTAGACATTTCTCATGTATTATGAATGCGTTTACAAACATAATATACACGAACCACCAGACTAAGAACAACTGCCTGTATACTAGTGTGTGTCGATAAAAATATTATTATTATTATTATAAGTTATTGAAAAAATCAACCGAAACCCTAAAATTTTACATAGACGGTGTCTTAATGGATTTGGATAAGAAGGTACTAAAAAGCAGAAAATAAAAAACTTTTTTACAAAAAAGACTGCCGTCAAAAACTCAAGTGAAAAATAACTTTAGCACAGAACACACATGACTTTAGTTTGGGAAGTCGGTGGTTTTGTTCCGTTTGTTGTTTTGTATTGCCACCGACTTCCGAAACTAAACTCATGTGTGTTCTGTGCTAAAGTTATTTTTCAGTTTTTGTAGGTGTTTGTCTTTTTTTCTAGAAAACTTTGCCTAAGCAATTGATTTCTTATGATAATTTTATCTTCTACGCTATATGCATGGGCATCACCGTAAACATAATAATCATATCGATAAAGGCAATGTAGCTTTCTATCTAAAATCGACTTACAGTTGAGAGAATCCGACTTATCTCGTGGGGTGATCCGTTTACTTTTTCATACACAAACAGCATTTCCTTGAAACGCGAGGGAGGAAATGAGTAGAGAAAAAAAACTCAACGCATCACTGCGGGTAATGATGTGAAATATCAGTAGTTCACGCACCACCTCCAGTCGTCAAGGTATGTGGTGGATTCACTCATGTGTTAGGAATTTAGAACTCATCTGTACAAATATTTATGTATGTCTGTGTATGTTTCTTGCTCGTTCTTCTACGTAGAGACCAACCCTACGTTTTGGAACGTGCAACTACACTCTGTCCACTGGTTTAATCATTTTTTGACAGCTGCCACTAGTGAACAATACTTATGTTTTTTGTAAAAATTGATACGCATACCCGTATTATAATGTCTGTAAGACGTCACAAATAAGATAATCCAACAAGATTAGGCAGTTTATATATTAATTTTATAACACATTTTAAAGTTAACTTATGGTAATTGGGAATAATTAAATTATAAGGCAGCTGTCAAAAAACCAATAACCCAATGGACAGGGTATAGCTTCAACTTTCTGACAAACTAATGAACAAATTGAAATAAATTATGGTTGGAATTGGTCAAATAAATTGGTCAATGCGTATTGGCTATGGCTCTTATCTTGTTATATTTTAATGATTTGTATTGTTATTTACCCGCATTGTTGCCACATATAAAAGCAACAAGAATAATGTAACCAGTATTGTGTAAAAACTTGATTTAAAAGAGTGCTCGTGGAGTTTCTTGCTCGTTCTTTTCCATAGAAACCTACCTACGTTTTAGTGCGTGCAACTAGCTTCAACCTTCTGACTAACTGACCACCTCCTTGACATTTTAAAGGTGTATGTAAATTGTCTAATTGAAATAAATGCTTTGACTTTGCGTGTGTCTAAAAACATAATAATTTAATACGATATTTAAGTATAGTCACTAAAAGAGATAAGTAACCAAGTCGTCATATATAATTGAATTTTACTTAGCACCTGATGGACATTTTCGAAGTTCTGTTAATGCACTGTTTCATTTCAGCCTAAAGACGTCCACTACTGGACATAGGCCTCCCCAAGGGGGGGTTTTGCCATAATTGCCACGCTCGGCAGGCGGATTGGCGATCGCAGTATGGTTGTTACAAAGGCACAGAGAACGCTGCTGCCCATTCTCTGGTAAGTTCCTTAGTCGCCTCTTACGACACCCACGGGATGATATGGCATGGTGCTATTATTTACGTCCGACACCACACGGACTATGACTAATGAACCGTTTATTCTCTATTTATTAAATTATATTTTATCTATGACCGCTATACCAACAAATAATAAAAATAAGATAAAGTTAAAAATTAAAAGGAATCTTCTTACAGGTAAACTAGTTTTGTTTCGGCGTTTTTCGTTCGTTCTTTAGATATCTACTGGAACCCTTCATTTGTGAGGCAGTCTAGCACTTGGCCAGTTTTTTATATACTTTGCAGCATAAAGCAGATTATTAAGGCTACGATATACGCTGGCGACCTTGAGCGACCAGAGAATCATATGCGCTGCGTCCAAAAGTCTAAAAATTTAGTCAAAAAATTAAGTAAAAGATAGTATTCCTTAAGTTAAAAAAAGGCGTATACTAAAAGATAGATAATAAAATTGTCTGTAAGATAGTAAAAGTTTCGTTTGAATATTCCTGGTAGATTTTGTGTGATTATCAATGTTTTGTCCGCGTCAGACACAACTTCACGATTTAATTAAACTATTTAATATGAACTTAGTCAAAAATATTCACATACTAAATGATTAAGAGAATGTTCTTGTTTCAAATATATTTTTTTCAAATCATTTACACTACACATTTTGACGTGATTGTCAGTTTAAAATCTGCAAAAGTCGCTTGTTAGCGCCTTAAGAGTATGTATACCTAAACGGTTTTTTCGACTCAAAACTTCAAGCAAGTCAGTTATCCACTAGGAAATTCAAACGTGCTCGTAAAAGAAAAACAACACAGCTCCCCCAAGTTTCAAAGTCGTCACCTTCATGAAAGTTTTTCAGTAAAGTTTACGTGTTTACTTGGCAAAGTGGGCCGTTTTCGAGCCAAGAGCCACGGATGCTCTTTACAGTCCTCCCTTACTGCTTTCCGATATTTTGTTCGATTTTCAAAATGGTAAAACAAAACTTTGCGACGCTTTCTTCGTTAAAAATCTTGAGCGTATTCTTTTTGATGGTATTTTTTTTCTGGCGGACTTTATTTATTTAAACTCGGGCTTGAACTCGTGGCTAAGTATTGGTATGGTATGGTATAATGCGGCTGGTATTTGCAACTCTACGTCTCAGCGCGTATTTTGCGTACAAGTTAATTCCCCCATCCCCATTCCATCACCGGACGAGCAAGGATACGGCGAAGCGTCACCGCTATACGGTTGAAGTTCCACGGTCTCGAACCAAGCGCTTTGCTTCCACATTTATTGTGCGAACTGCCAGACTGTGGAATTCACTGCCCGCCTCTCTATTCCCCGATACATATAATCTGGGTATCTTCAAGGCACGAGTGAACCCGTTTATCCTAGGCAAGCGTGCTCCACCTTAGGCCGCATCATCACTGAAGAACAGGTGAGTTGCAGTCAAACGCAAGCCTATAACAATATAAAAAAAGAAAAAAAAAACAAGTGGGGAGTAAATCATTCGATCCACCCCAGCTCCTCGTAAAAGGCCAGCAGCGTCTTGAAGTTACTGGTGATTTCTCGCAGTATTTGATGCACTTTAGATTGATTCTGTGTAGTTTCAGCTACAGATATATACACGTATTTTGGTTTTGCTTCAGTAGTTGATTTCTAAACAATACGCTTTATGTTTGGAATGGCACAAGCGCTTGGCGCGCAGAAATTCCGAGCACGCGTGCGAACGTTTAAGGCTGTCAAACTTGGGCGTGGATATATTTTTATGTAGTCTAATATAGCCTGTAGCACTCCGGGGAAACATAGCCCTAAATTAGCAAAAAAAATTGCAGAATCGGACCAGAAACCCCCAAAACACAAATTCAACATGAGTTTGTTAGTGATGACATAGAATAGGATTTGCTTATCAACTACAATGTGTAATCGTACCTACTCAATACCTATAAATTCATTTCGTTATGTTAAGAATGTTGTCATTTTGGTGTTTATTGAGATTGGCCTCCGTTAACGAAATTCAATCGGAATTTATAGGTTATACTTATACTTCTTTTTACAAAAGAAATGCATTAGAAGATAATAATTGTTGAAAAGCATGATGGCAAATTAAAAAAAAACATGCAAAATGAAGTATATAACTACAAAGAATAGGTATTGGAAGAAACAAAACGTAAATAATAAAAAAGGGCAATTAACTCTATCAAGGTTGTCGATAGATATTTATTTAAAATTTAACAATGAAACAAACTTCAATAATTATACAGTACAACACCTAAACATGCAAAACGTCAGTTGTTTCAATACACTTGTTATATTATTTACCTTAACTACTATGAATGTATTAATTTTGTACGATTAAATACAATTCAATATTATAAACATAGAAGGAAGACAAGACGCATATCACAAGACATGGACACAGTCAGGCAGGATTTCGACAGACCGAGGAGAAGGTGGCTGAACGCCTTCGATGGCTTTCTCACGAATTGGTGGGATAAGGGACAACATCGGCATAAATGAAGGGAATCAAAGAAGGCCTTGACCCAAGAGTGGGGCAGTAACGGCTAGCTAAAAAAAACCCAAGAAGGACTACTCCATGTAAATATGAAAGACAGTCCAAGACCCAGTTCCGCCATTCTCTGTCTACAGCACCCGTTAGGAAGCAGACCAAAAAGACAGTTAAACTAAATTAATTAGTAAGCACGAAGTTAATTAGCTGAAAATCAAGTAACGTAGTTGGTCCCGGCTGTCATTCGTAGATCTTTGCCAGTCATTATGGTTAGTCAGAAGCCAGAAACTCTGACAACCACTATTACCAAGGGGTATCGTGTTACCCCTTGGTAAGAGTGGTTGTCAGGTTGGCAATCGCTTCACGTAAAACACTGGTATTTAGCTATATTCGGTTAGACTGGAAGCTGACCCCAACACATTTGAGAAAAGGTTAGGCAGAAACTACCAATCTGGTCAACAACGGGAGATATGATCTGTCCATGATAAATGATCAAATCTCCTACAAACGAAATGCTTAAAGAAGTAACGTGGAAGTGATACCTTTCCATAGAAGAAAAAAGAAAAACCAATCCATATCACTGACGTTAGAGAGCAAAGTATTGTACTTCCTAAGATGATTTACGGTTGCCAACACCTGGGCTTTAACTATGCAAAACACAAAAAAATTACGAACATGATAACACAACATAGAAAGAAGTATACTTAGTGCGTTTCTGTTAAGAATGAAGAAATTAAGCCTGAAACATTTCGGAAGGGAAACCAAATTAGAACTGAAATGAAAATCATTTGTTGATTCTCCCGGATGGTGGCATATCTAACCAATTTCCACCGTGTAATATACCTCCAGTAGTGGTTCGTCATCATAAGTTCGTCTTTAATCTCATAGACAAAAGTTTCGGTGTTCCCAAAGAGGTCACCGAAGCGCAGAAGTTTACATCAGGACCCAGTAGACGCGCCCGTGAAGCTCTTTTCACTGCCGTATATTCCTGCGGTCATTAATATTTATACTACAAGTTTGCGCCAGTTCTCGTTCGCTAAGGAGAGCGAGGTGAGGCCCTTGTGCACTGAGACCACGTTTCGGTGCCACGTCGGTTTCAACGAAGTATACCTGAGACTGCACATCTTACGGTTATGCAGCAGGGTCTTAGTTTTGAAGAAACTTCGGCCTCTGCACTTTCTTGGGATATAGACTCTCATTACCGTTGACCGTGGGTGATGCATCCAATTTGCGGTCAGTATTTTTTTTCTTTTTTTTTTTAATTCTATTTCACAAAACTGATATCACACGTGCAATAAAAATAAAGTAATTGATCTACTAAATGTGAATCCTGCATGCGCACTTTAGGTAGCCTTCTTAACTAACTACAAATAAACATATCTAAACATTAAACAAGACTAGAAAAAAAGATGGAAACACACAATGAATATAATATAACTATGTAATTAAGTTTCTGAGTTTAGTTCTTACTGAGGCTACAGAACCCGAAAATACATCTATTTCACTACGAATGGAGTCGGCAAGAGGCTGGGAGGCTGCTGCTACGTGGGACACTAAAATGCACTTTTTCTAAAAGCTCGGGAGAATCTAACAAACCATTGATTAATTTGAATAAAAACATGAAACCTAAAGATTTCCTACGTGCGTTTAAAGATTTTATTTTATAGTGACTCAGTCTAGAATAATATGAATTTTAAACATTACATTTATTGTCCGAGTAGCATAAGTGGTACAAAAATCTTTTCTGCACCCGCTCAATTCTGTCAGAGTGTACCTGATAAAACGGGCTCCATACCGTACTACAATATTTAAAAAAAAAGCACCGTGGCACTCGGGGACTGCCGCGGTAAAGCTATTGGATAGCATTTTATATATATTATATATATCGGCGCAACTACAAAAGTATATCTGTTATAAGGATCAGAATCGTTGAGTTTAATGATTTAATTAGTTAATTAATTACCAACTGATTACTTTGAGTTAATTACGAGGTAAAATTAACGTTAAACAACATGTCACCATTTTCTTATTGTAATTCTAATATTTCAATACTTAACCTAAAACTTGACTACACGTGCACGAGCCTTATAAATACGGCTGCACGCCAGTGCTCAGGGCATTTCTGACCGACCCTGACGATGCTATTACTCTCCTCCAGAAGAGCAATAAGGCCACCAGTACAGTTAAGAAACACAGACACAGACCGCCGTCATTCCGTCCTCGCCGCCGAGGCCCGCCGCGACGACCCCGTACGTCCCCTCCCCGACCCTTGCTCGTGCCAGCCCGCGCCGCTGAGCCTGTAGTTTTAAATTCGTCCCTAAATAATGGAAATCCGATCCAGCCTGTCCCTTTGCTGTCCTCTCCCAGCGACGCCCTAAGCCGAGGCTCGTACCCCACAGGGGGTGCCCTTAGCGTGTAGTCGCTTAGTTTGTAAGCTTTTATGCCCTGGCTGGAGGCCCTAAAAATAATAATTTTTAAGGCACCACAGGAAAGTCCGGTTAAGCAGCCGACAACCTCCTAGGTTGACCTGCGAGATGCCAATCCGAAAAACAAAAAAAAAAAAAAAAAAGTGCTCAGGGCATTCAAACTCGAGCCGCCGGACAGTGCGGACCTGTCTATACGTGGTTATACTGCCCGTTGAATAAACAAAGTTTGTAACAAGTCGTGAAGTTTTCATTTATGACCCATAAATGAGTGATCATCATGACGACAACATTTGTGACGTCAGCTATGGCGACGTCACCCTTGTAAAGAACGCTACGGAGGTCCCTACTCCGTCATATATATATATATATCATGAACATATATATATATTAAATAGAAAGAAAGAAAGAAAGAAAAAAGTTTTATTTGACACAAACCATGTGCACACAAAAATAATAATAATAAAGTTTTCAATTTAAAACAGAAATTAATAAAAAGCATTATTTGTGTGCCCCACGGCTGCGCCAAACAGGCCCAGTTCAGCTTAAATGCCAGACCACTTGTGTGCCTGACGCTGGTTTTCAACTGGACCTTTGTGTGTGACGTACGGATGTAAACCAGCTTTGTTATGATATATAGGTGGATAAATAAATAAATAAAAATAAATAAAACATGTAGTAAAGAGGGACTGAGTATGAGTAATAAGGTTTATTTCGTTACCTATGTGTACAGTACGCAAAGGAGATAAGTATCCATGTCGTCGGGAATAGTTGAAGATTTCTTAGAAACCAATGGGGGCTTTCAAATGAAATTTTATTAAATTATTGAGCTGTTTATTCTCTATAAATTGTATTTTATTTTATTCATAAAAACCTATCGGTTTCTAAGTAAACTTCAACTGTTTCTGGCGACATGGATACTTATCTCCTTTGCGTACTGTACATGAAACTAGCAGTTGAGACATACATTTAGTGAGTCATATAAATAAAAGATGTAAATAATAATAATACTGCGAGTCAGATGCAGATGAAATAATTCAAGCACAGTACCCATAGTGTGCTGCGTCGGCTGCGGCAGTAATACTGGGGTTATTAGTGTTGGTTATAATCTATATAAATAAGAATGAATATCATCTTAGGATATACACATAGGTACACCTACCCCCCCCCCTACCACCCCTACCCCCCACCTTGATGCCCGACTAATCATGAGATCATAGTGGTTCCTAAAATGTAAACTACTGTCCAACAAGACACCTAAGTCTCTAATAGTATCCACCTCTTGAAGTGAGCTGTTATTAATCGAGTATCAAGTTTAATGAAGTAACATTTATTTTGGTTTAATAACAAGACATGTTGTTTTGTACACAACAGCTTTATACGCTATTTGAATCCAATTGAAGTTGAACAATATTTGACTCACTGTATATAGTTCGATAATATATTTTTAAATCATCAGCAAAAAGTTTGTATTTCGAACCAATTACACTGCCCAAATCTATCTATCTATATATATACATATAAAAGCGAAAGGTCATGCACTCACTCATCACGAAATATCGAAAACCGCTTGACATATTAAGATGAAATTTGGCAAGAAGGTAGTTAGATGTCCGCTAAGAACGGATTTTGCGACAGGGCTGGATTAAGGAGGTCTAATGGGTCTCGCAAATTTGTATGAAAGTCCTTCATTTTTGTGCTAATTTGAAATTTGGCAGAGTCGGAAAAGTTTTCTCCGCAGTACACAGGCCATCCAGGACCGACTATGTACGGTCAGACGAAAGTTGTGGGAACATCACCCACCGCCACTGAACTTCTTTCAATCCAGGAACACTAGGCACTCGGAAGTGATTTGCAGTGGCTAAATGGAAATCGCTCAATAGAGTGTGCTCCCAAGAAAGCCGCTGCAAACACAACCTGAGCGTTTCTATTTTTTTTTGCCATATTTTTATAAAGTCGCCAAAAATAAAAATTATTAGTAAATCGCGTTTTTTGTCTTGTACTCAGATAGTTTAATTCATGAATATTTGGATTTTTTATATGGAATTCTATTTGATTTAGGATTTTTGTAAAAATATTATAAAAAAACTAAATGAAGGTAGGCTAAACGTTCCCATTTTGTTACTCCTTAATTGTTAAAAAACACTTGAAAGTCGCAAATTCTGTGAAAAATAAATTTAGTAAAATCATCGCAAGAAATACTACGAAAAGTGAAAAACTAATTCCAATTTAGGTACTTGGATATTTTTTTTTTGTTACTTTTAACTTAAAGTCAATTTAAAGTTTTGATTATATGAAAAATAAACAGAATTGAAAGATTTTGCCTACTTCTCATGAAAATGTTGAGCGAAATTGATTTACTTTACAAGTTATCTTGATTTATATTATATAAATAAATACGTTAAAGTGAGTTTAAAGACGGGAGATTTTTGGGACAGTAACAAAAAACGAATAGGAAGGTAACAAAATAAAAACATAAAGCTTGTTAACTTTACTTACATAAAACATATCCGGGTTTTGCTTTAATTTACCTCATCTTTTATGCCGGAGCTAGTGGCATTTGTGTTGTCTTGTGCTGTTGAATTGTAAACATAGCTTTATAATTCCGTTTTTGTTATTTGAATTTTCCGCTTATACGTTACTACCCCAAAGTAACAAAAAAAAGTAACGAAACAAGTGATCGATTTTTTCAAAATATTATTGTGGTAGTTAACATTGCAGATACGTCTACTATTACACACTTAATTTGAATGGAACTTAATAACTATTGTACTCTTGATAGAAAAGAGTAGTAAATATTGTCAATTTACCTTTAAACAGCAATAACAAAAACCGGAATAAGATTCACTCTAAAATAAGTACGTGCACATACTGCATACTTCGTAACGGCAACTGACACAGTACATCAATATAGCGGCATTTATGGCATCTACGGTGATGCTAGTACAAAAAAACATAGCTAAATGGAAGTTTTTTTAATATTTCACATTTAAAAATGGGTAAAAAACTGAAATCCATTCTAGGAACTTTTTCTGAGACAAGTTTAAAATTCATTTATGACCGTAAAATTTTAACCAAATTACCAAAAAGGAAATACAACGTGAACCTTTTTACTATGTAATATGATTTAAAATCAAAATCTCAGTATAGTTTCTTTGAACTTTATCAAAATAATTGAGTTTGAAATTGCGAGTGTTAGACTGGGACATAGGAATTTTCATACATTGCAATTTTCGACAGCTTATATTTAGTTGATTTTTTATTTAAATAAGTTATGTATTTATGACCTGGTATAATATTTTCTGTAAATTTTAATAACAATTATGCTCGTAAGCAAATTCGTATCAATAATTTGTAGATTACACCATAGTTATTCATCTTCAAAATCATGGGAGATTCCACAAATATGTAATGGCAAAAAAAAATTGAAACGCTCACCTACCAAAAAACTTTTTTGAAAAAAGACAAACGCCTCAAAAAAAAACTAAAAAGTGATAAGTAACTTTAGCACAGAACACACATGACTTTAGTTTCGGCAGTCGGTGGCTATACAAAACAACAAACAGAACAAAGCCTAAAATGTATTTTACACTTTTTTGTGCCTCCTTATCACCCAAAACCATTAAGAAACGGCTACAAAGTTAAAACAGAGATTGAAAGTCCTCCAAAGATGGAAAGATGGAAAAAACGAAAACGTCTTCTTGGTTTTTGTTGCTTTTTCAAAAAGCGCTGAATAAATTTCTGTTTGTAAAACCTTCTCCAGAATGTAACATTTTCTGAAAACCGCATCAAAATCGGTTCAGCCAAACGGGAGCTCCAAACATACATACATACATACAAACATACGGGTCGAACTGAGAACTTCCTTTTTTTTTAAGTCGGCTAAAATTGGGATCCCCATTTTAGATTCCACTGATACCCAGTGTGAGTGCGGTGCTCCGGACCAGACAATGGCCCACTTACTACAGTGCCTAAAGTGACCCGTCACCTGCACCTTAAAGGACTGGGGCTGCGATTAATGCAGCTCCTACTGGGCCCAAGCAGTCTAACCACGGTCTTACACAAAAAAAGAACACAACCTTCGAATCGAAACGGAGAAGACCACTGTATCATAATCACAAAGACCATCTCTTTATATATAATTATGATGAATTGAAATAAACTGTAGCCTGAAAATAAAACGATAAATGTGGTGTATAGGTAGGCTGTAGGTTTTACGAAAATAACAACATCTATTTTTTTACAAATTGGTTCCTTAAAATAGGCATTTTTTTGCACTGAAATACAAAAATAGTTTGCGTTCAACATCATTAAACTTCATATCTTCATAACCACGCGGAATAGGGGTGGAATAGGGGTCCTAGGTGCGAACCTTGAGGCACTCCTGATGGTATATTATATTGGTTGGATTTAAAACCTACACAAACCTTCCTATCTAAGTCGTCTAGTTCCGTCTGAGTCCGTTAGAGTATGCCAAAAGAGTACATCAAAACCGGTATGACCAACCCGTTGAAGACGAGCTACCTGTTTCTGCCTGATAAAAGATTATATTGTCAGGCAGCAAAAGAAGCGCTCCCTCAACCATTGTTTCATGTCGAAAGCACTGGCACCTAACGCTTCCGACATCCCCAAAAACGCGTAGATTTCGATCGAGGAGAGGGATCTAAGGTGTTTAAAAATTATCTGATTATTTTAATTTTTTAATTAATGTATTTAAGACTGCGCCGAGCAAAATAATTTAAAACAGTCGTCACTGTTAAAGTCATAATATAATCAATACTTTTACCATAATTACCATAAAAAATAAGTAATGAACACCACAATGAAAGTATTATCCGATTATAGTTGGCAAAAAATAAGAATACTGTTTAAATTAATAAACAAAAATACGTAAAGTAGTATAAAAATCTTTAAAAATAAATACAATTTACTATCAAAACTCAACTAAATATAGTTGAGTTTTGATAGTAAATTGTATTTTTTTTCACAAACTTGAATTCATATGAATCTTTAATATTCATACTACAATTTATAGTTTTTACATACATATTATATACGTTACGTATGATTCAAAACAGCGCATCAATTAAAACAAAAAATAATAATAAAATAACTAAGCGACATTTCGAAAATGTAAAAATTATAAATTGTAGTATGAATATAAAGGTTAAAATGAATTCAAGTTTGTGGAAAAAACAATACAATTTACTATCAAAATTGACTATATCACTTTAACAGTGACGACTGTTTTAACATTATTTTGCTCGGCGCAGTCTTAAACAATACGTATGTTTGTTGTATTCATTTGTGACAACTCATAAATTGTAGAAAAGTAAAATTCATAACAATTTTAGTAATTTAACTTAAACTAGCTATGTTCATCATTCATCAATTACTTGGATTAATTGATCTATCAACAAAGTCAAGTTGAAAAAAGGAAAAAAAGAGCCTATTAAATCTGTTGTGACCATTGTAATTGGATCTGTCGTTATTGTTGGTGACTTTTGAATAGTGGTTGCTGACTTTGCCGTAGTTGACTTTGTCGTTTTTGTGGTCGACTTTGTCGTAGTGGTGGTTGGCTTTGTGGTAGTTGTTGTTGGCTCAACTGTAGTTGTTATTGGCTTAGTTGTAGTAGTCGTTGACACCGTTGTAGTTGATTTGGTCGTTTTTGTGGTCGGCTTGGTAGTAGTTGTTGTCAGCTTTGTTGTAGTTCTTGTTGGCTCTGTGATAACTGTTGTTGGCTTAACTGTAGTTGTTGTTGGCTCAGCCGTAGTTGTTGTTGTCTCAGTTGTAGTAGTCGTTGGCTCTGTGGTAGTTGTTGTTGCCTCAGTTGTTGTAGTCGTTGGATCTGTGGTAGTTGTTGTTGCCTCAGTTGTAGTAGTCGTTGGCTCTGTGGTAGTTGTTGTTGCCTCAGTTGTAGTAGTCGTTGGCTCTGCGGTAGTTGTTGTTGCCTCAGTTGTAGTTGTCGTTGGCTCTGTGGTGGTTGTTGTTGCCTCAGTTGTAGTAGTCGTTGGCTCTGTGGTAGTTGTTGTTGCCTCAGTTGTAGTAGTCGTTGGCTCGGTGGTAGTTGTTGTTGCCTCAGTTGTAGTAGTCGTTGGCTCTGTGGTAGTTGTTGTTGCCTCAGTTGTAGTAGTCGTTGGCTCTGTGGTAGTTGTTGTTGCCTCAGTTGTAGTAGTCGTTGGCTCTGTGGTAGTTGTTGTTGCCTCAGTTGTAGTAGTCGTTGGCTCTGGGGTAGTTGTTGTGGCCTCAGTTGTAGTAGTCGTTGGCTCTGTGGTAGTTGTTGTTGCCTCAGTTGTAGTAGTCGTTGGCTCTGTGGTAGTTGTTGTTGCCTCAGTTGTAGTAGTCGTTGGCTCTGGGGTAGTTGTTGTGGCCTCAGTTGTAGTAGTCGTTGGCTCTGTGGTAGTTGTTGTGGCCTCAGTTGTAGTAGTCGTTGGGTCTGTGGTAGTTGTTGTTGCCTCAGTTGTAGTTGTCGTTGGCTCTGTGGTAGTTGTTGTTGCCTCAGTCGTAGTAGTCGTTGGCTCTGTGGTAGTTGTTGTTGCCTCAGTTGAAGTAGTCGTTGGCTCTGTGGTAGTTGTTGTTGCCTCAGTTGTAGTAATCGTTGGCTCTGTGGTAGTTGTTGTTGCCTCAGTTGTAGTAGTCGTTGGCTCTGTTGTAGTTGTTGTTGCCTCAGTTGTAGTAGTCGTTGGCTCTGTGGTAGTTGTTGTTGCCTCAGTTGTAGTAGTCGTTGGCTCTGTTGTAGTTGTTGTTGCCTCATTCGTAGTAGTCGTTGGCTCTGTTGTAGTTGTTGTTGCCTCATTCGTAGTAGTCGTTGGCTCTGTTGTAGTTGTTGATGCCTCAGTTGTAGTAGTCGTTGGCTCTGTGGTAGTTGTTGTTGCCTCAGTTGTAGTAGTCGTTGGCTCTGTGGTAGTTGTTGTTGCCTCAGTTGTAGTTGTCGTTGGCCCAGTGGTGGTTGTTGTTGCCTCAGTTGTAGTAGTCGTTGGCTCTGTTGTAGTTGTAGTTGCCTCAGTTGTAGTAGTCGTTGGCTCTGTGGTAGTTGTTGTTGGCTCAATTGTAGTAGTCGTTGGCTCTGTGGTAGTTGTTGTTGGCTCAATTGTAGTAGTCGTTGGCTCTGTGGTAGTTGTTGTTGCCTCAGTTGTAGTAGTCGTTGGCTCTGTGGTAGTTGTTGTTGCCTCAGTCGTAGTAGTCGTTGGCTCTGTGGTAGTTGTTGTTGCCTCAGTCGTAGTAGTCGGTGGCTCTGTGGTAGTTGTTGTTGCCTCAGTTGTAGTAGTCGTTGGCTCTGTGGTAGTTGTTGTTGCCTCAGTTGTAGTAGTCGTTGGCTCTGTGGTAGTTGTTGTTGCCTCAGTTGTAGTAGTCGTTGGCTCTGTGGTAGTTGTTGATGCCTCAGTTGTAGTAGTCGTTGGCTCTGTGGTAGTTGTTGTTGCTTCAGTTGTAGTAGTAGTTGGCTCTGTGGTAGTTGTTGTTGCCTCAGTTGTAGTAGTCGTTGGCTCTGTGGTAGTTGTTGTTGACTCAGTTGTAGTAGTCGTTGGCTCTGTTGTAGTTGTTGTTGCCTCAGTCGTAGTAGTCGTTGGATCTGTGGTAGTTGTTATTGCCTCAGTTGTAGTAGTCGTTGGCTCTGTGGTAGTTGTTGTTGCCTCAGTTGTAGTAGTCGTTGGCTCTGTTGTAGTTGTTGTTGCCTCATTCGTAGTAGTCGTTGGCTCTGTTGTAGTTGTTGTTGCCTCATTCGTAGTAGTCGTTGGCTCTGTTGTAGTTGTTGATGCCTCAGTTGTAGTAGTCGTTGGCTCTGTGGTAGTTGTTGTTGCCTCAGTTGTAGTAGTCGTTGGCTCTGTGGTAGTTGTTGTTGCCTCAGTTGTAGTTGTCGTTGGCCCAGTGGTGGTTGTTGTTGCCTCAGTTGTAGTAGTCGTTGGCTCTGTTGTAGTTGTAGTTGCCTCAGTTGTAGTAGTCGTTGGCTCTGTGGTAGTTGTTGTTGGCTCAATTGTAGTAGTCGTTGGCTCTGTGGTAGTTGTTGTTGGCTCAATTGTAGTAGTCGTTGGCTCTGTGGTAGTTGTTGTTGCCTCAGTTGTAGTAGTCGTTGGCTCTGTGGTAGTTGTTGTTGCCTCAGTCGTAGTAGTCGTTGGCTCTGTGGTAGTTGTTGTTGCCTCAGTCGTAGTAGTCGGTGGCTCTGTGGTAGTTGTTGTTGCCTCAGTTGTAGTAGTCGTTGGCTCTGTGGTAGTTGTTGTTGCCTCAGTTGTAGTAGTCGTTGGCTCTGTGGTAGTTGTTGTTGCCTCAGTTGTAGTAGTCGTTGGCTCTGTGGTAGTTGTTGATGCCTCAGTTGTAGTAGTCGTTGGCTCTGTGGTAGTTGTTGTTGCTTCAGTTGTAGTAGTAGTTGGCTCTGTGGTAGTTGTTGTTGCCTCAGTTGTAGTAGTCGTTGGCTCTGTGGTAGTTGTTGTTGACTCAGTTGTAGTAGTCGTTGGCTCTGTTGTAGTTGTTGTTGCCTCAGTCGTAGTAGTCGTTGGATCTGTGGTAGTTGTTATTGCCTCAGTTGTAGTAGTCGTTAGCTCTGTTGTAGTTGTTGTTACCTCAGTTGTAGTAGTCGTTGGCTCTGTGGTAGTTGTTGTTGCCTCAGTTGTAGTAGTCGTTGGCTCTGTGGTAGTTGTTGTTGCCTCAGTTGTAGTAGTCGTTGGCTCTGTTGTAGTTGTTGTTGCCTCAGTTGTAGTAGTCGTTGGCTCTGTGGTAGTTGTTGTTGCCTCAGTTGTAGTAGTCGTTGGCTCTGTGGTAGTTGTTGTTGCCTCAGTTGTAGTAGTCGTTGGCTCTGTGGTGGTTGTTATTGGCTCAGTGGTAGTTTTTGTTGGCTCAGTTGTAGTAGTCGTTGACTCTGTGGTAGTTGTTGTTGCCTCAGTTGTAGTAGTCGTTGGCTCTGGGGTAGTTGTTGTTGCCTCAGTTGTAGTAGTCGTTGGCTCTGTGGTAGTTGTTGTTGCCTCAGTTGTAGTAGTCGTTGGCTCTGTGGTGGTTGTTATTGGCTCAGTGGTAGTAGTTGTTGGCTCAGTTGTAGTTGTCGTTGTCTCTGTGGTAGTTGTGGTTGGCTCAGTTGTATTTGTTATTGTCCAACATGCTGTTGTTGTTCCCACTGTGGTGGTTGTTGTTACCTCTGTGGTAGTTGTTGTTGCCTCTGTGGTACCTGTTGTTGTCTCTGTGGTAGTTGTTGGCTTAGTTGTAGTAGTCGTTAGTGCTGTGGTAGTTGTTGTTGGCTCAGTTGTAGTGGTTGTAGGCTCAGTTGTAGTGGTTGTAGGCTCCGTTGTAGTTGTTGTTGGCGCAGTTGTAGTCGTTGTTGGCTTATATGCAGTTGTTGTTGCCTTCGTGGTAGTTGTTGTTGGCTCAGTTGTAGTTGTTGTTGGCTTATATGCAGTTGTTGTTGCCTTCGTGGTAGTTGTTGTTGGCTCAACTGTAAATGTTGTTGCCTTCGTGGTAGTTGTGGTTGGCTCAACTGTAGTTGTTGTTGGCTTATATGCAGTTGCTGTTGCCTTCGTGGTAGTTGTTGTTGGCTCAGTTGTAGTTGTTGTTGGCTCATATGCAGTTGTTGTTTTCTTCGTGGTAGCTGTAGTTGGCTTAGTTGTAGTTGTACTTGATGCGGTAGAAGCAAAAATGTCCAATGGATCTGTCAAATAATGTGTTATAATTCTAATAGTATGTAATGTTATGATAAATGATAAAATATGAGAAGCATTTTGCAAATAAGATAAAAATTAATAACACTTTTACATTACATATTTGGCTCACACACCTAACTCGACACAGCCATCGTTTTAATATACAGTTTACATTATACCTACAGTTCCTATATTTTTAAACTAGGTATGGGTGATATTTCCTATCTGACTGATCTGTAACTCTTTTACCGAAACAAACTCCTATAAAGTTTTTTCAAGGATTCAAAGTTTTTTTATGGTGCTTGTAATATTTTGTGTCGATCTGAATATACGAGTACTATTATACGAAATAAAGGAAGATTTTAGAAAATTGAAAATGTTTCTGTTTTTAAATTTGGTACCAACTTATACTAAAACTAATTTGTGACTATTTTATCTAAAGCTATTTTGTGGGATTCTCTCATAGAAAGATTCGTCTTTTCTTTATTTTTAGTTAAAGCACAATAAAGTAAGTTATTAAAATACTTACTTGTTATTAAGCCCAGCAATGAACCTGTATCAAGATAAAAATATTGATTAGACTTTAGTACTGTAATATAAAGTTAATTATTTTCGTGCAATCGAATTTAGAGAAATTTGCTATCATAATTTTTGAAAAGAGTTTTCACTTCTCTGCCACGAAACTATCGGACTTTTTAACGATATTTTAGATACTTTCCAAAATTAATTAACATTCGACTCATTAGATACTGATGCGTTTGCCCAATTTTTGTGTAGGTATCACCTTCATTTTTCACCTGGAAGCAGCCACGCCATAGGCAAAACTATTAAAAATATATTAACTTCAATTCTGAATGACCGAGTGGCGTAGCACACTGCCATTCGTTTTGGCAGTTTCGGCTTTCGCAATAATTTCAATAAGAAAAAACAACAGGCTTATCGCTGTCACTGTTTGACTTTGAAATGCCGTGCTTGAGGCTAGGTTCGGAGTGTGAACCCATCTTCCCAGAGACAATGGGACGAGCCAATCTTCAGGTTGGTACGTATGGACCTCAATCATATAAGTTGTAACAAATCTACTTGATCCTAGCAAATAAAAGGATAAGCAGACTTGCGCATTTAAAATTTAATAAGTAAAAGAAAGAGAATGAAGTAAAAAATACAAATTAATATATAAAGATCTACCTATTACGCACTTAAAAGAAGTTGTAAGTTTTATGATACGAAGGAAGGTATGCAGGAGGGGTTATTCCCTGAGTACCCCGATCCCCGAGGCCCCCGTCCCGGAGAACCCCGAATACGATAAATATTATTACATTTCTATTTTCTATTGTTTTCAAATTCTACGGTCGACATAATGTGATTAAATGCTGTGTTTGAAATACAAAAGACGAAAGTATTTTATTTAATGTTTTGTACAATGTAGAAAATAGTTTTAATACTGGCCATTACAGTTAGAATTAAATGTAGGTATTGAAAATATAAAGTAAATGTTACAAACTTATCAAATCATACTTAAAAAATAAGTTTTACATTTGGCAGCAATAATTATTTCAAATTTGTGATTTTAAAGTTAGTAATAGTTTTTTTGATTTTCTGTACTGTAAAAAAAATAATGAAAGGGTTTTTGCTTGTGAAAAGATTACTTTAAAGTTAATAACTATTTTTTAGGCTACATTAAAAAATATCCTAATCCTTAAAGTTAAGTACTTACCTACTATCATTTTAGTAATTCATACAATTTTATTTATTTTATTTATTTATTTTTTATTTATTTATGCAAGGCACACCAACGACATATTTACAAACACAACAACAAGTAATCACAAATTTTAAAACTGTGTAAATACATCACTTATAGGCATGCACAACATTCTTATTAAAAGGTAAACAATTCATTAAAAATTACAGATTAGATATACTAAAAAATCAATTATTATGAAATAAAATTAAATAGATTTATATTAGAGTTAAAATTAAATTAAATTACAAATAAATTACAATTACAATAAATTAACAATGAAATAAATTAAACTTACAATAATTTAAAATGTCAATTAATTAAAATTATAATAAATTGAATAAAATTGCAAGAGTAGCTGATCACAGATTAATTTTGATAATTTTTGATTTGAAAACGGGCAAACTATTGGAGAAAATGTCGATACTACTGTCGATGGAATAGGCCCTGTTATAAGAACTCAACATTCTATTGAGGGGAGCATGCTGGCCCAGGTTTGTGCGACTAGGTATAGTAGCGAACGTTCTAACGGTTCGCTTGGACCGGAGGTGAGAATAACGGGGTACGTCTATGTTGATTTTCTGAAGAAGGTCTGGAGTTGATGTTCTCCCGTTAATAATTTTGTAGAGCGTTAACAGATCAGTTAGAACCCTGCGTCGCTTTAATGAGTCGAGTTTAAAGTGGTTTAGCCGTTCCTCGTAGTCGGCTCTGTAAGGACATTTAGGATCCTTAAATCGCAAGCACTTCGTAAATTTTTTCTGTACACGTTCAATACGGTCTATGTAAGTCTTGTAAGTCGGACTCCAGACGGGAGATGCGTATTCTACAAGACTGAGAATAAAGGTGTTATATAGCAATTTTAATGCCACGGTTCCCTTAAATTCTTTACCAACTCTGGTGATAAACCCAACCATTCTCATTGCCTTTTTAATAATGTTATTGATGTGTGCGGTGAATGAAAGATCGCTGCTGAGTACCACACCTAGATCCCGTATGTTTTTAACTTGCTGCAATGATGTTCCATTGAGGGAGTAAGTTGATTGTGTGGGGCGCCTTTTCCTCGTAAATGTTATATGGTAACACTTGCTCGCGTTCAAAACCATCCCATTCACCGCACACCAGTTTTGTAGTGAATTTAGATCAGATTGGAGCAGAGCAATGTCCTCTTGGGTCTTTATTTGCCGATAGATTTTAAGGTCATCGGCAAACAAGGAACATTGGCTATGTTTGATGCAACCTACTATGTCGTTAATGAAGATTAGAAAGAGAATTGGCCCAGTATGAGATCCCTGGGGCACACCAGAGGTAGCAATATACTCCGGAGATTGATACCCGTTTACCACCACTCTTTGTGCTCGCTTGTATAGGTATGATCTGAACCACTCCAGCAAGGGTCCGTGTATGCCGAGATCATGTAGTTTTAGCAACAGGATTTCATGGTCGACCTTATCAAAAGCGCTGCTGAAATCAGTGTACAGAGCGTCTACTTGTTGGCCAGAGTCAACGCTCATACAGACCTCGTCAAGGTATGATACCAAGTTGGTGACGGTGGATTTGTTGCGGCAGAAACCATGTTGTTGAGGTATAAGTTGTTTTTCAACATGGGATGTTAATATGGGGCAGATCAGTGATTCAAAAAGTTTTGAGAATATGGACAAAATAGAGATTGGCCTATAATTTTTTGCATCTGCGCAATCACCTTTTTTGAATATCGGCACCACGTTAGCTTTTTTCCATTCTGTTGGAAATGTAGAAGTTTCAAGCGATTTGTTGAAAATAAAAGTTAAGGGATATGTTAGATTACGTGCACATTTTTTTATGAAAAGTGGAGGCAGCCCGTCCGGTCCAGCACCTTTGGTAACATCTATTCTGCTCAATGCTTTAGAAACTTCCCTCTCAGTAAAAACAATTTTATTGAGAATACATTGAGGAAATATTTGAGCATTTGTTTCTGCACTACTGGGTGTACACTGCGTTTTTCTACTAGCGACTGAAAACGTAGACGAGAATTGAGTAGCGAACAGTTTGCATATTTCATCGCCTGTCGTAGCTTTTGAACCATTAAGTGTCATTTCGGATGGTATCGAGTTAGATTTAGAGTTTTTTGTTTTAACGAAGGACCAAAACGCTTTGGGGTAATATATAATTTTATG
Source organism: Charanyca ferruginea (assembly GCA_947361185.1). Taxonomy (NCBI): domain Eukaryota; kingdom Metazoa; phylum Arthropoda; class Insecta; order Lepidoptera; family Noctuidae; genus Charanyca; species Charanyca ferruginea. The sequence continues at coordinate 21,984,645 of OX376068.1, read as the reverse complement.
TAATATAATATCATCAGCTGTCGGTACTTTTAATCTAAACTGACTTTTAATTTAGAAATCAAGATAAAAATGTATCGGGGTCCTCCGGGACGGGGGCCTCGGGGATCGGGGTACTCAGGGAATAACCCTGCAGGAGGGCTTCAGTGAAGACGACAGTAGGTGCAGACAGGACCGGCAGAAAGAGACAGGCGCATAGTCAGCTCCAAGATCGGGAGCAGAGATCCTAGGCGGATCTTTTAGTAGGATTCTTCCCTGGGAAGTGCAGGCACGCGTCAGTTCGTTGGCTCTGATGAAGACCGTTTTCAATTCAGTTATAGAGTCGTAGACTTTAGTAGATTTTGATAAAGCTTGATTGGAATTCAGTTCTCGACTGACTGGTCTCTATCAGCTTGCTTTCAAAGTAAGCTCCTTTCGAATTTAGTTATTTTTGATAATGGTTTTTCTTCTTGCCGTCATATAATCATTCCATCTGACTGACGAGTATAATCAGCCAGGATTAAGTGTAGCCGGCCAGATATATCAGGCCTTCTTCATAAAACCATGGCTGGGTAAAGAATTTTATAAATATAGTTTATAGCTAAGTTATTTAGTAACAATCGTAATTATATATAAAATACAATTAAATACCTATTGATGAAAATAATTTAAGTTATATAAGCCAAAAGGCTAGAAGCTGAGACAAAGAAAAACAATTAACAGTTAACATCTGACATATAAGTCACAACAAAATAATAAATATTTTATTTTAGCTAATTCTATGAAAACGAAAAGTATTTTTTAAAACAAGTTGTGACAAACATAAAGAAAAGAATAAAAAGGATGATGGATGACATGGATTACACGTATGTATTATAGTGTATACTATAACGTCCACCACTTTAATTGCTAAGTGTGACAGCCTGCTGGCTGTGGGTAAATGCGAGTCGGCCTCTGGCTTCAGACACTCCCGTCACCCAACTAACATAACACCTCACTATGCTCGGTGACACTACATTTCGGCTCGCCACATGCATGCATGCATGCTCGCATGCATGCCTCAGATACCAAGGCCTTTCTTGCTGTATGAGCGCAGGCCGGATAGCACAGCACACCAGCATTAATGTCATCATCTGTCATGCTCTTGCCTCCACCGGTGTGGCAGCTTTTCTATAGCCCAATGGCTTGGCACGTGACGATGGGAAGAGACCAGATGGAATGACTATATTACCTTGGAAGTTAGGTAGGTCTTTTTTGGTGTAAGTTGCAACTTGCATCCACACCCATATACACTATCCGAAATCATTTATATAAACTAGGAATAATGTTGTAATAATCATAATATCATAATATTAATTATTAGTATAAATACAAAATACGTACCAAGGTTTGGGGCTGTTTCAGTAACATAACATGTCTAAAACAGAAAATAATATTATAAAAATTGTGTAAAGTAATTATAACTATTAACAATATTGTGTTGGCTGATATCGCACTAAGTTTTATAGTAGTTTTTTTTATCGTTGCCCCACACTATGAATTGCTCCTTTAACATGAGTGGGTTAATTCTAATATTTAGATGGTGTTTGTTATCGAACTACTCGAAACCGATTTTTTGTTTTTTTTTTGTGTATATTTCGTACGTCTGACTATATAGGTGGTAGGCTATTTTTTATATATTGGGCAAATCAACATTTGCCGGGTCAGCTAGTAAACATATAACTCACATACACAAACTGACAGACCCGAAACAACTACCTGAAGGCCTTAAAAATATTTGTTCCGTGCGGGAATCGAATCCACGACACGTAGCGCAGCAGACAATCGCTCAGCTACTGTGCCAACCGTAAAACCGTAAAAAAATTGAAAAAATATAAATGCGGTTTAAGTATCTGGTCAATAATTTAACACTCACCCTATAGATGAATGATTTACAAAAACGAATGAATCTACCAACGTTAACACCGTAGCTCTTTTAAAAATTACATTGTCATCGACAGAATGTATACTGATTACTATTATTTAAGTAGTAATATTTACTCACTGAAAGCATTACTATTATCACAGTCACTAAATTCACCGCCATTTTCAGCTACTTCAATGACACATGACGGAATAACCAGAGAAACTAATAGAAGTGCACTGTTTATATGTTATTAACCCTCTGCGACGGACGTTGCTAAATTTTTTAAATTTTACTGACGTGGTAGTACACGAGACACCATTTCAATATTCATCGAATATTTTTAAGGAATTAAATTATGCAGCTATTTTACTTATATTTATTTGAATATTAACCTATTTTTAATGTAAAATATACTTTAAATAAAAAAAAAAAATCTGTATTTTAAAAATTAAACAGTATTTATTGACTTCACACAAATCACTCTATGAATTTCTACTTAAACATTAATGACCTAAAAATAATTACAAAATCAAGATTTTTGAAATTTAACGACATTTTAAAAATAACAATAATCAGTCTTGGAATCATGAGATACATTCATTGGTTGATTTCAAAATTAGACAGTTTCAAAATCACAGCTTTGTTTGATAATAATTATCACAAAGTGCCTTGGAGCACTGAAGGCAAATTGACTCATGTTCACTTTCTTCCTCCAGCCACTGCTATTATTTGAAGTTGGTGACCCACAAAAGTTCCAGCCAACGTTCTTTTACGAGTAGAAGAAGTACCAGCTATGTTATTCTGTAAGAACTCACTTCAAATCTCACTTCTGATTCCGCGGTGAAAACTGTTTTAGGTAGTCTGTAACTCGATGAAAACTACGCTAGCGCTAATAAGTGCTGGCTTAGGCGAAGCGAACTATTATTTCGTTACTATTTAGGCGAAAACCAAATACACATCACTACAAATACACTTCAAGTAAGTGAAATCGGAAATGAGATAGGATTCGAATTCGCGAGTGAATTCTTACAGAATTGCACTGCTGGCCTAGGGTTGTTACTTGAGTCAGCCATCTAAAAACAAGATTTTCTTGTAAATTGTGTACAATTAGGTTTCCGGCGCGACTTCACCCACGTGGACTATAGATAAACTATTTCGCCATATAGCCTATGTTACGCAATGATAATATTCTACTAGAGAAATAATTTTTGAAATTGGTCTTGTACTTTTTGAGTTTATTCATTACAAACAAAAAGCAATCCAAAAATACAATTATAATATTAATGTAGAAGTAAAGATTTATATGAATTATGTAAATAAAATTCTAAAATAACGCGAAATAATACAAAAAAAAAATACCTTATTATATAAACTTATTTACTGATGTGGTAGTTTAGGAGACACTATGAAAATATAACCGTTTTACTGAGGTGGTAGTCTAGTAGACACCTTCCTCCCGTTACGCACACGTGTGCTCGCTACGGCCGCCCTCCGCACCCCGACCGACGTGCGAGCTCACTACAGTAAGGTACTAAGAGCGGCGGAGCTCAAATTTGAAAATTTACGGTAATAAACCAAATTTCATATTTCCTGGTGTCTGTTGGACTACCACGTCAGTCGCAGAGGGTTAAACAACTTAACGTCATACATGTGGTTTTATTCTATGTATTGCCTTTTAACCACATGTGAAGTAAATAAACGTTGAATCGGCATGAAAAAAAAATCAGTAAAAAAATATTGAAAGAAAACATTTAAACTGAATAATCAGTTTATTACGCGACAAACAACTTTTGTTTTGATTTCGATGCTATAGTTGCCATTTATGTATTATATGTTAAGTTGCTAATGCAAATGTTTTGAGTAATGCTGTAATTAAACCCACTTTTTTATTTATCTATTAAAATTTACTGAAGCTCTCTGCAGTAATTCCGGCCTATACGCAGGGAGCGCAGGGCATTGTCAGTCCGGGCGAACATGCTGGCCCGCAGGTTCGCTCGATGTACGGACGCGGTGAAAGTAACTTTATTCAGAGCGTACTGCACATCTTTGTACTCAGCGAGCCTGTGGTTCAGATATACCCAAAGGGCTTACAATTCTCTGCGCATTCAGTTTAACAATGGATTCAGGGCGCTGTTACGTCTGCCGCGCTTCTGTAGTGCGTCGGCAATGTTCGCCGAGTCGCGCACAGACGGCTTTGATGCCACCTGGCGCAAAAAGGCAGCTTCACTGCTGAGCAGATTGCGTGGGAGCAGTAACAGCATCCTGAATGTAATAGGCAACAAGTTGGACAGCCCTCTGGTGTGGAGCCTCACCCAGAGGACTAAGTCTCTCTTAGTTATTAGGTACTAACATAGTTTTTAAGTTCATACTAACAATATATAATGTAAATGTGTATAAAATGGATCCATGGTTGTCCGAATAAAGAATTATTATTATTATTATTATAGGCCACTCTTTGGCGCATGCTTGCTTAAATTGCTCCCCTGGTCTTGTATACACACTTGTTCTTTCGTCGTACTTATAGAGCATACATTTTGATACATTTATGAACATAACTTTTCAACCAACTTAAATACTTCAATTTTTGTGGTTCTAATCATATGTTAATCTCGATATACGATGCCTACGCTACAATCTGGAGCCGTATGCAGGTCTTAATGATTTTAAATTTGCTCCAGCAAGTTATCGTCTTATAGCCCATGCATTTGGGTTACTTTGGGTTACGTTATGTAAGTGCAGTTCCTGTGAGAAAGCGGTTTCGAAGAGTTGTATAGACCGCAAGTATCAATCTTCTCGTACTGAGTACACCTGACCCTGCCTGTTCCTGGTATGCGCAGGTTAGAGTCGATTTTTTCGCTAAATCGTAGAATTCGTTGTACAGCTGTTGACAGCGACAAACCTACTAACTGCCCTGCTGTATAATTTTGACTTGGGCCGATTTCCATCATTGTGAGAATTCTGGTGCTTTCTTCAGATGTAAACAACATTATAACATTTATGTGACCCTAATTCATTGCTCTCGAGTGTATTTTTTAGCACTCACAGTGTTCACTGACACTAATTTGTCATAATTTTAGGTAATAACGATTATCTGATATCATGCAAATATCTTAATATCCTTCCATTAGAGAACAGACGTATGATTCTGGACATGCTGTTTCTGTATAATATCTGTAGTGGGAACGCTGATACTACCGCTTTAAATGACGCAGTTGTAAGATTGAATGCTACATCTCGATGGAGTAGGCACACGCAGTTTTTCGTTGTGCCACACTGTAGTACAAACTACGCTCAAAATTCAATTATCGGTAGGATACTAAGTAATTTTAACAAAGAATTCTCTAATCTTGATATAAGAGCTCAACTGTCCAATTAGCAGATACAATTTAAACAAATGATGCACATTTCCTTTAGATTTCATTACAGATAAGAGGATATTTAACTCTAAAGAAACCATATTTAAGAAACTACGTCTGTAAATGACGAACTGTAAAAAACAAAATAATTCCATTTGAATATTAGGTAAATACATTAATACACACCATCCTCACACACACCATAACACACTCACACACCCACCTGCAACTCCTCACACACTCACCTACACTGGCAATGCTTAGTTGGCGCTAGCAGTTAAAGCCTAGGCAGATGATAAGATGATTTTAGTTAGTTAGTTGTGGACCGGTAAACTTTTTTAGTAAATCAGCGTGTTACTTAATGGACAGCGAGATCTAGACTGACTCATTTGACAGGTTTCTTTCCAGTCGGCTCTTCCGAAATTCATATTATTTTCCAAGTATGAATTTTATTTCTGGAACGCCCGTATCGTCATATAGCGGGGTATTATAGTACCGGCCAGACTCAATTATTGTAGTCTGCCAGTTATTTTTATTCGGTTAGTGCGTAAAGAATTTTTAAGAACACCAGATACATTAGCGGGTGTCCAGCTGTTTAGTATAAAATACAGCAATACACACATATATTCGACTACCAAATTATCAGTTTGAAGGTTTTAAGTTACATATGCCGAAAACTAATTAAAACAACAACAAACAATTGTCAAGGTTGACAACTGTCATTAGAAAACATGTCACAACAAAATATTATTTATTTTATCAGATTTATAGAAGAAACTATAATATATTTAATTAACAGACACACAGTCTTTATGCTCGATGGAAAATAATGTCAGTACTTTTAATCTATATTTAAGTTATAAAAGATTCCAAGAATCTATAAAATCAAGTATTACAAAATAGAAACAGCAATTGAGAAAAATGATTTCAGGCATAAAAAGATGACAATATAGCGTATGTAAACATATACTATAGTAGTTAACTGATGAAATTGAAGATCTTGCCGCATAATTTTGTTACGCCCTGTGGGTATGGAACAACATTGTGGCAAATGGTAATAATAAAATAAAACAGCTGCAAATTATATTTATCGGGGTGTCGAGCGGCTGTGACATCACATGTCGCTGCTGAACCGTTATCTTTTGGTTGTCCAGCATGGGTGTGTCGTTGCAGGAGTTCAGAAGATAATACTCGTAAAATATCTCAAGTAGTTTACTTAAAAGCATTGTGCCAAAACTTTACGATAAAGAGTAAGGATTACAATGAATAACACTGATTAAATCAAGTTACAATAACATGACCAACTTTAAATTAGAGCCAATGGATTTGCGCGTGTGCACCGCGCAACGACTGCACCAAAAGTAATCAGCTCTGACGCCATGACATTCACAACCCGATTCGGTGTTACCCGCTCTAAATTTAAATTACCATTTTTTAGTCGAATACAAAAAATTTAAAGAAAAAAAAAACCGCCTTCAAATACTAAAAAGTGACAAATAATTTTAGCACAGAACACACATTATTTTAGTCTCCGAAGTCGGTGGCGATGATTTTGTTGTTTGTTGTTTTGTATTACCACCTACTTCCGAAACTAAACTACTTAATGTGTGTTCTGTGCTAAAATGATTTATCACTTTATAGTATTTACAGGCGATTTCATTTTTATCTTTTTATTTTCCGGTTCTTAGTATTGCCTTGACATCCAAATCCATTAAGAAACGGCGACACACTAAAAACAGAGATTGTCAGTCCTCCAAAGATTGAAGAAACATGCAAACAAGCAACAACAAAATTTGTTGTTTTTCTCAAAATGAGCTGAGTCAGTTGATAAAATTTATATGGGACGATTTTAGAATAAACCCTTTCGAACAAAAAAGTTAAGTTTTTTTTTGTTCGAAAGGGGTTTATTAATTTATTCAGAGTTATGCCCGAACATTCATAAAAATATAAAAATATATAAACATCCGAATTTATAACCTCCTTCTTTTTGACGAAACGAATGATCGTTAAAAAAAGCTTTTTACAAAAAAGACAACCGCCTTCGAAAACTAAAAAGTGAAAAATAACTTTAGCACAGAACACACATTGACTTTAGTTTCGGAAGTCGGTGGCAATACAAAACAACAAACAGAACAAAGCCACTGAATTTCGAAACTAAAGTCAATGTGTGCCGCCTAAATACGCACTCATCATCTGCCTAGGCTTTAGTTTCGAAATTCAGTGGCTTTGTTCTGTTTGTTGTTTTGTATTGCCACCGACTTCCGAAACTAAAGTCAATGTGTGTACTGTGCTAAAGTTATTTTTCACTTTTTAGTTTTTGAAGGCGGTTGTCTTTTTTGTAAAAAGCTTTTTATTTTCCGCTTTTTAGTACCTCCTTCTCATCCAAATCTATTAAGAAGAGATTGAAAGTTAACTACTACAAAGATTGATGAAACTAAAACGTCGTCTATGTAAAATTTTTGGGTATTTGTTGATTTTTCATAAAGTGCTGAATCCATTTCGATAATATTTATATGGGAAAACGCCTGAAGCATACCCTATCTATAAAAAAAAGAATTTTCAAAATCGGTTTACGTTTGCCGGAGAAATCGCGTAACAAATCGCGCACATACTTAATGTAAATTTAAGACTTATACGGTTTTCTCATAGATGCCATTGTCAGAACTGAACCAAATTAAAATGGGACCACACGGAGCACTAGCTTTCAAATAAAAAAATCATTGAAATCGGTTCACTTCTCTGGTCAGGGGGGGGGGGGGGAGTGAGGATTTAGAGATGAGAGAGATGTATGTGGGGGCGACAGACGTCCCCGAGTCTGCCGCCACTGGACCCATTTAGGGGGGCCGGAAGAGGGCGTTATCCGCCCTCTGCCGACGCCCGGTGCGCCTGCTGCGGGCCGGGTGGGAGGTTGAGATCTCCCTCTCCCTTTCCGCAGCCTCCTTCTGCGACATGACACTTTCGCAGAAAGAAACCACCGCGTCCCAGGACTATGCTATCGACCATCGACTCGACCACGGCCGACAGCGACAGGTCACTGCCTACTTCCGAGACGAGGGCACGGCGCGGCTCCTCCCAAGCGGCACACTCTGCCAGCGTATGCCGCGCCGTGCAAGCTAGGGGTCCTGGGTTGAGGTGGCGGCGCGTAGTGTTTCATGCGCGCCCCTCTTAGATGTCCGGGGGGGAGTCTCAACACCTCTCTCCCCCCCCTGACCCGAGAAGTGGCCCACACTAGCGGGCCCACCAGTCGGGGGTTGCGGAAGTATCTCCAGTTCCCGCGACCCTCGATGTAGGTGTGAGATGGAACATCGGGGTGGTTTTTAGTCAGTAGGAGTCTAACAGACACCTCCGCCCGCCCCAGGCGGAGGACATCCATGAGGACTTTCCAACTCGGAACAAAGAAAAAGGGGTCCTGGGTTCCACCCAGCCAAATGCTGGCCCGTGTCGACGGCGCGCCGTGTTCCGCGCGCGCCACACTAGATGATTCGGCAGCGTTTAGACATCATTGGCGGGTCATAGCCCATAGGTCAGTCGAGGAACACCGTGGTAGTTTTAGCCGGCTACTCATACCGGCTACCGGCTGTCGGCTGCGCGCGCAGTGTCAACAGGAACGCGACGGGCGGTGTGTCATCCTGTGGGACGCCTTGAGAAAGGTGGCCGTATTCCATTGAAACTAGCCGGACGAACCCAGCACCACAGTGAGTTAAGAGCGCCCATCCCCATCGAATGAACTACATCGCGAGCGTGATTGATTTTTTTTTTGTTTCAACCAACGCAAAGCTCGAAAACAAACGAGTAAGTGAGAACGCGATAACATTACAGGAAAATTGGCACGCGGAAATTTCACAAAACTTGTTCCAGGACATACGTGTTTTTGAAAAAGCCTTACAAGTTTTTGATATAGATGTTTGTAATTTAGAATCTAAATTACATGTGCAAGGTTTCTATGCAGCTGTTTTTTTTTACTTTTTCAATGTATGAGTGCATTATGAACGGCCAAAGTTCAGATAAAATTGTGCAAAAAAGCTGATTTTCGGACGCGTTTACTGAATTGGTTTCTCTAAAAAGTTTCTTTTTGGCTTCATACAAACCTAGATTTAAACCACAAGATACCTGTGTGTTAAAAATATTTGGAAAATATTTTGTTATAACGCCGTAATCGCGTACAAGCGTTTGTATGGGAAATTGGGAAATATGAGGGGTTGGGCGCTCTTAATTCGTTTCTCTCAATCTATGGTGGAGTTTCTAGCCCATACTTTATAATACGAAACTACCTTTTGCAATGGGCAACTAGACTTAAATGTTCATGTAAATGATGCTTCCGTGATCGAAAATCAATCGGGAGAATAAACTTCATAAGTAATATACCTTTTTTGCTTTAGAAGATAATTGTTGTAAAACATGAAGACAAATAAAAAAAATACATACAAAATTAAGTATATCTCTTTAAATTAAGAGTAGGCACTGGTCAAAACAAAACGTAAATAAAAAGAAATAGGGCAATAACTCTATCAAGGTTATCGATCGTAAACGTGCAAAACATCAGTTGTTTCAATACACTTGTCATATTATTTACCATAATAACTATGAATGTATTAGTTTTGTACGTATAAATACCATTCAATATTATAAACCTAGAAGAAAGACAAGACACATATCGCAAGATTGGACACAGTCAGGTGGGGTTGCAGACCGAAAAGAAGATGGCGGGACGCCTTCGATAACTTCCTCACGAATTGGCGGGATGAGGCACATCATCGGGGTAAATGTAGGGAATGAGGGAGGCCTTTGCCTAGGAGTGGGAAGGTAACGGCTAGCTAAAAAAAAGCTTGGAAGGACTACTCCATGCAAATATGATGGACATAGTCTAAGAGCCAGTTTCGCCATACTCTGTCTAAAGCCGAGTGTTTTAGGAAACAGACCAAAAAAAAAACAGTGTTGTGGAGATAAAGTTCAATTTGGTCTGCAGGGAATTAGAATGAAAAACGTGTTGATTCGGCTGTTGATTTATTGCTACTAATCTGTACAGACAGTTTTTTAACTATTAATACTAAGGAAACAGACACATGCAAAATCATGTCATATTCAAACCAATAATCACAACATCCCGCCCACCAAAGGGCTATTATAGGCCTTTTCATAAGCAAATTTAAACTGGTACGTTAATACAATTCAAAATGTCTAGTACTAGTACCGCTAAGGGTATGTAAATCGAGAATTCTTTAGATATGGATTATTATCTGTAAGTAAAATACATATAATAATATATAATATATAATATGTGGGGACATTTTCACACACGGCCATCTGACCCCAAACTAGGGAGACCCTGTACTATGGGTGTCAGACAGCTGATATACATACACAAATACATTTTTTTTTTGTAAATACATACATATATAGATAAACAACACCCAGACACAAGGCAAACACAAGTGCTCATCACACAAATGTTTACCCTGGGCGGGAATCGAACCCGCAACACGCTGCGCAGCAGTCGATCGCTCAGCCACTGCGCCAACCGTGTCGTCAAAATCGACATTAATCAGCATTGTCTATTGGTAAAGGGCATAGTTTATTTATAGCTCTCTGAACTACGTTATCACCACTTCTAACGCTGTAAACCCTAGTTACTCCGTCGGCGCCTGGGTGTTTATCCACAATACGACCCAAACTCCATTTGCCCGGAGGTAAATTGTCATATTTAATCAGGACAATGTTTCCAATATCAAGTTCTGGGATTGGTTTAAGCCATTTAGGTCTCTGCTGCAAACGAGATAAGTATTCACTTTACCATCTCCGCCAAAAGTGCGACAGTAGTTGTTGCATGTGCTGCCAACGGGATAACCGGTGCGCAGGTACTTCGGTTAAGTCAGGGTCTGGAATCGTTATGGGAGCTTCGCCGATCAAAAAATGGCCTGGAGTCAATGGCGTAATGTGATCTGTTTCAGCTTCATCAATGGGACTTAATGGTCGCGAATTAAGGCAGGCTTCTATCTGGCATAGTAGGGTAGACATCTCTTCATAGGTTAAATGGGAAGTCAGCACTCTTCTCAGGTGGTATTTTAACGATTTTACACCTGCCTCCCATAAACCTCCCATATGAGGACTATAGGCAGGGATGAAATGCCACTGTGTGCCCTCCAGTGCCAGTTGTTCAGCGATTGGTCCGTCAAATTGTAATTGGGCTTCACTCCAGGCAGTAGCAAGTTCCTTATTAGCGCCAACAAAATTGCGACCTTGATCACTCCATAGATGGGCACATTTTCCTCGTCTGGCAACAAATCTTCGAAAGGCCCCAATGAAGGATTCCGAGGTAAGGTCTCCTGCCAGTTCTAAATGGATAGCCTTCGTAGACATGCATATAAATATAGAAACATATGCCTTAGAGGTCTTGACTCCTCTGCCTTTAGACATCAAAACCTGAAATGGTCCGGCAAAGTCCACGCCACTATGCAAAAAGGCTCGAGAAGGCGTCACTCTGACCTTAGGTAGATCACCCATCAGTTGGGTCTTACTTGCGGCGCATTGTTTGGCACAGATTAAACATTTATGTAACTTAGCCTTCACCAACTTCTTGACTCTCAGTATCCAAAATTTGGAACGTAAATAGCCCAGCATTAATTGTACTCCACCATGTAACGTTTTTAAGTGAGCATCTTCTACTATGAGAGCTGCTAGGGCATTGTTGCTATCTAATATCATTGGGTGTTTGCCATCTTCGTCTAAATCAGCATGTCTCAATCTTCCGCCCACCCTGAGTATATGTTCATTGTCTAAGAAAGGGTGTAAAGTCTTTAATCTACTTGCCCTTTTTACTGATTTATTTTGCATCAAACTGGTAATCTCGTCTTCAAAACCATTTTTCTGAACGATCTTTACACATGTTTTTAAGAAATCATTCAACTCACTTGTAGTCATTGTAACATCTTTAGCCTCCATTTTCCGGCCCTTCAGGAATCGCTTGCAGTAAGTGATTGCCTTTAATAGTTCAGTCAGGGTTTCGCATTCATGAAATCTTGTGGAAAGGCTATTTGAGCTTTCGGTTTCTATTTTCATGTTAATTTGAATTGTTTGTATCCGTTCTAAATTAGTAAGCAGGCTACTCGGTCTAGTGTAAGGTATATCGTCTCTCTTTAACCACTCAGGGCCTTCCCACCACATAATATTGTCTTTCAGATTTATCAAAGACATTCCTCTAGAAGCTGGATCCGCTGGATTTTCCTGTGTTGCGACATGGTACCAGCTATTTCCGATGTTATCTAGGATTTCCACGACCCGGTTTCGTACAAAAGTGTGCCATCTCATGGAGTCACCAAACAGCCAGGATAATACTATTGTTGAGTCCGTCCAGGCAAATATATTTTTGGCTGGTATTCTAGTGGCTTCCTTTACTTGCTTCAAGAGTCGAGACAACAACACGGCACCACATAACTCGAGACGCGGTAACGACACAGGTTTTATTGGAGCGACACGAGTCCTGGCTGCTATTATATTGGTTTTAATTTCACCATTGTCTTGACGCACACGGATATAGGCAACCGCTGCATAAGCTTTATTTGAGGCATCGCAAAAGCCATGGACCGTAACGTTAGGTATTAGATTGGACTGAGTATGTAGCCATCGTTTAACTTCAAAGCTATTTATATTATGTAAGCTACTTCTTAAGGTAAGCCACTCCTCCCTTATTGTTAGAACAACCTCCTCATCCCATGAAATGGCTTGCAACCATAGCCTTTGAATAAGCAGCTTTGCCGGTAATATAGCATGTGCCAACCAGCCGAGCGGATCAAACAACCTTTGAATATCTCCTAAAATGGTTCTTTTCGTGACCTTCTCAGCTGGGCGAGGTAAGTTTAATTTATATTGAAAAACATCTTTGCCCATATTCCAGCTTAAGCCAAGGGCTCTGATAGTGCCATCAATAGTGATATCTACATTAGCATGACAACTTCTTAAAGAAGGTTCAAATTGTTTTAGGAAGTCAGCGCTATTTGAGCACCATTTTTGAAGTACAAAGCCTCCAGTTCTTAATATAGTGTCAATATCTTTGGCTAATTTAATAGCTTCTTGTGTCGTGTCTTTCCCAGACATCAAATCATCCATATAAAAATCCTCCTTTATCACCTGGGCCGCGTCAGGGTAGTTCTCACCTTCATTATCAGCTACTTGTTGCATCGTTTTGACAGCTAAATAAGGGGCAGACGCGGTGCCAAATGTGACTCTCGTCATTCTGTAATCTTTTACAGAATCTTGGGGATGACTACGCCAAAGAATTCTTTGAAGGTCTCTATCTCCCTTGCTGACGTAAATCTGGAGGTACATTTTTTGAATATCCGAGACAAAGCACACTTTTTTCATTCTCCACCTTATTATTAAATTTCTCTTATTCTCTTGTAACTGTGGACCAACTAAAACTTCCTCGTTTAATGAGATACGGTTTTTTCCCTTTTGTGATGCATTAAATACTGTTCTTACTTTTGTGGTTTCCTTTTCTTGTTTGACTATTGCGTGATGTGGCAGGTATACCGATGGGTTCTCTATTTCGTTCCTAGGCACTTCTTCCATGTAGAACATCCGTTTATATTCTTCCATTACCTTCACGTACTCTAATTTTAACTCGTTGCTCCTTTCAAAACGTCTTTCTAGTTGGTACAGTCTTGTCATTGCTATATCTCTGGTATGTCCTTCAGTTGATAATATTTCATTTTTCCTTTTAGGTAATGTCACTATATATCTTCCATCCTTCGCTCTGGAAGTCGTAGCCTTGTATATTTCTTCGCATATTCTTTCTTCTAGGGTAAGTACCTTTTTGTCTTCAGCCTCAAGTTCCCACATTGTTTTTAACATAGAGTTCAGGTCTAGGTTGAGGTGCATGACAGTAAAGTCATGGTCATTCTTGTTGCTTTCAATTTTCCCGAAGAGGATCCAACCCAGGCTGGTATTTTGTGCACATGGTGTGCCTGGTGGGCCCTTGATTATTTCACTTTTTAAGATCTGGGCACAGATTTCAACCCCTAGCAATATATCTATTCGTCCTGGCTGACTAAATCCAGGATCTGCTAGGACAAGTCCCTTTAAGTGTGTCCAGTTGCTGGTAGGTAGTGTTTGTGAAGGTAAATGCGCGGTGAGCCGCGTTGGCATTATGTACGCTTTAGTTAATCCTGAAACTGTTGTCGTATTTGGATAAAATCTCGATGTCAGTGGCGTGTTTTACTGCGGTCTGGGTTGAACCAATTCCCGTGATTTTACCATGGACAGGGGTCCTTTTGAGGCGTAGTATTTGAGCAGCTCGTTCACTGATAAACGTTGCCTGTGATCCCTGATCCACTAGAGCTCTTAACATGGTGGTGCGTCCGGCTTCATCTCTCACTGGTACAAGAGCGGTAGCCAATAGGGCTGTGGCACTGTGTGTTGTTAAAAAGGACGATAGCTCAACCTTCGGTTCTTCAGGGACTGTATTGTTTGAGATTTCCTCTTGAACTTTACTATGATTTGCTTGAATCGTCTCTGATTTGTCAGGGGAGGACCACGGTGCGCTTGAATGTACTAATGTGTGGTGACGTTTATTACACTTTCGACAATTCATGTTTAATCGACAACGTATCGCATTATGTCCGGTGGCAAGGCAATTAAAGCATAGGTTATGTTTTTTCACTACTTCACATCTTTCATTTGGTTCTAGTTTCGTAAATTCCCTGCAGTGGCTTAAAGTATGATTTTCATCGCATAGTATGCAATCTCTTATTGGCGTAGTTTCTGACGTTGCTAGATGGACTGTAGGGGTAGCTTTAGATACAGGTCTCTCCTTTGAAAGAGGGCCGACCAGTTCGAGCGTCCGAAACTTTGTTTGCAAAAACTTGACTAAGTCTTCCCATTTCGGAAGCTCATCCATATCTTCCCGGTATGCAAACTCTTCCCAATCTCGATGTGACTCTGGGTCCAATTTCTGAACGGTCAGAAATATAATTATTGGATCCCAAGAGTCAGTTGAAATCTTAAGGTTCTTTAGACTGTTGATACACTCATTAGTAACGTCCAATAAAGATTTGATGTGATTGGCGGTTTGACTGGGAATCTTACGTTGGTAAAATAATTTTTTTAAAAGAGAATTCACTATAATTTTTTTATTTCCATATCGTGCGCTCAATGTGTTCCAGGCTTGCTCATAATTCGTTTCAGTGATTTGAATGTGTTTCAGGAGAACTTGGGCATCGCCGGCCATACTGCTTTTCAAATAGTGGAGTCTTTGTACGTTACTTAACGACGTATTTTTGTGCACTAAAGAGATAAACAAATCTCTGAACGCTGGCCATTCATCGTAAACTCCGGTAAAGTTAGGCAGCTGAATTCTCGGCAACTTAACCTGGCCTTCTATGAATGAGCTCGCTTCCGTTGGTTTTAGATGAGAAAACGTGGATAATAAATCTCGCAAATCGGCCAGTAAACATGAATATAGATCTTCATAAATAAAATAATCTTCATTAGTAAAATATGATAAGTCCGATTTTTTCTCCTTCGGTACGCATTTGACGAGTTCTTGATGAGCACTTCTGAACGTATTCCAGTATTCGGTAATCGATTGTATACGTGTTTCTATATAACCCTTGGTAAGTCGTTGTTTAGGGCATTTTTTTAGATTGGTTTGCGCCTTTTGCAGCAACATTGCCGTATCTTCGAGTATCAACAAACACTGCTCCGGGGTCGACATATTTGTAATCTTTGTAATTCGTAATTTCTTCTAAACACTCACGAAGAAGTAAAATAAACACACAGGTACTTCACAGTCAATTTAATTTAACTTGAAATTGTCACAAATAACTCATTAGCAGCTGGCTTCTTATCTAAGGAATGTGGATCTTTTGTATCACACTCGATGAATAGAATGTCGTTAGTAACACAGATATCCGGCTCGAAATTCGACCATATGTTGTGGAGATAAAGTTCAATTTGGTCTGCAGGGAATTAGAATGAAAAACGTGTTGATTCGGCTGGTGATTTATTGCTACTAATCTGTACAGACAGTTTTTTAACTATTAATACTAAGGAAACACACACATGCAAAATCATGTCATATTCAAACCAATAATCACAACAAACAGTTAAGCTAAATTAATTAGTAAGCACGAAGTTGGTCAGTTGAACAGCAAGTAAAGTCGTTAGTCCCGTCTGTCATTTGTAAATCTCTGACAGTCGTTATGGTTAATCAAAATCCAGAAAGTCTGAAAACCAGTCTTTCCATTGGGTATCGTGTAACCCAGTAACTGAGTTGTGGAAGTTGGACAGGCAGTCGCTCCATGTAAAACACGAACATAATTGAAAAAAGGCTAGGCAGAAACCACCCATACAGGTCAACAACAATCTAATCAAAATTGTACGAAAACGATACGTCTACAGAAATACACTACAGGGTAAATGTAGCGTGGAATCAGTATGGCAAAGTATTTAAGTCGTGAATGATATAGAGTCTCATTACGGATGACTGAAATTGATGCATCCAATTTGCGGTCAGCAATGCAGAGACCCTCCTCCTATCCAAGGCGTCTAGTTTCATCTGAGTATGCCAAAAGAGTACATTAAAATCGGTTTGACCCACCCGTTGAAGGCACGCACCTCTGTATCCACCTGATAAAAGATTGTTTGATAGCTTTGTCAGGCAGCCAAAGAAGACTCCTCCTCGAACCGCCGCTCGCTCTACTCGGCCTAGCGAACTGCGGCCCGTGTCTGAAGCGTTAGCTAAATGTGATCGTCTCG
This sequence comes from Charanyca ferruginea, assembly GCA_947361185.1. Taxonomy (NCBI): domain Eukaryota; kingdom Metazoa; phylum Arthropoda; class Insecta; order Lepidoptera; family Noctuidae; genus Charanyca; species Charanyca ferruginea. Next base: position 21,967,656 of record OX376068.1, on the reverse strand, counting down.
CCAGAGTCATCGTAACTACTCTAGATGATCCGTCTGCCAAGTCTATGCCTGAAGTGGCAACGAAACGGGCTGATTATGATGGTTTTGTGACGGTGCAAAGGAGGAAGTGCTGTCTAAGAAAGTCCAAGAACCGCTGCGGCACGGCTTCCGTGATTCCACGGGAACCGTGCCGCTGCAAAACCATACGTGCCGCAATGCCAAACACGCAGGTGTAAATCTCCCACCTTTACTACACCACTACGGTTGAGGACATAGCGGAGTACTTGCGCTGAAAGACCAAGTCCACGCTGAGAGTGCAGCTGTTGACCTCGCATCGCTACGTCAAGTACAGGGCGTTCGTGGAGCAGTTGCCGTGTTATCAGTAGCTCGTCATGGTGGAGGACTTTAGGCCGCAGGACGTGATGATCCGTCGCTTCCGCGGACAAGTGTCACATGATCTCGCAGTGACACTAAGTCATTGAAGTGAAGTTACTAAACTACCACAAAATTAAATAATAATAAAAATAATTTTATTGCCATAGGGGAGACCAGGTATGAACGTAACAATTTTCAGTTTTCTCGTAATATCTCACAGAGCTTTTTAAATAAGAAAATTCTAACTAGTAGACACGATAGATTGGTCTTTCAGCTATCATTTAACACCAGTTTAATTGCAACAGGTGTTACAGATTTTGAGAAAAACGACAAAATAAACGAAATGAAATTTGTTACAACTATCCCCCCCACTAGGGTTGGTTGTAACTGCGTAAGGGGATGGTTGTAAAATTGTAATTGAAAACAAAGTTACTGTCATAATCAACATCAGGTTTTACATTAATGTCACAATTATGAAAAAAAATTAACATATCTAGAAAACATAACAATCTTGTATACTTGTCTTAACAATTGAAGTCGTTGCCTGTTTTGTCTTCTTAGCAGTCTGCAAAATGTGTTTCTTACGTAACTTATGTGTAACTTCTTTGACTCTAAGCTTTCTTTGTTCTTGTGCTTTGGAGCATCAGTCATTATTGGAGGTTTACTGCTTGTCCTTCCCTTTTCATTGTCTTTCCTGGGTCTTGCTGGGCTGAACTTCATAGATGAGATGTCCTGTACACTAGCTGAAAAGGCAGATGATGGGATGTGTAAATTATCAGACGATGTCGATGTCTTCAAGCATTTTTTTCTTTTGCCTATACTAATCTTTCTATATAAAGTTAGGTACATGACAAAGCTGATAAGAATTGTCAGCGTCTCGAAATGGTACTTTTCTGAGAAGTAGTTCTTCCAGGTAGCAAATTCATTATTTCTGAGTGATTAAACATTTACTAGTCGTTCGTTTATGTATATTAGGCACTCTGCAATAAGAAAATAAATCTGTAAAATATTAAATAACACAATAATAAATGCTTAGATATATAAAGATCATAATCGGGATGGAAGTAACAAGTTGTTACTTTCATCCTTATCTTTAAATTTTCCCGAATATGACAATGCCTATAACTTTAAAAAACCGTTAAAAAGATACCATTTTGAATGCCGAAATAGAAAGACGAATAGTTATATTACTTGACTGACACTTGTTTGTTTTGTGTTTGTGTTTTTACCACCCTAAATGTGCCAACCTAAATGGACTTTTAGTCTGAAATGCTGCTTTTCGACCACATGCTGTGCAGCGAATATGACATTCATGCGCATTCTAGTCCCACTTTAGTCCACTCCCACAGCACACACTGTAATAATTCTACTAGTTTAAGAAATAAAAGGCTATGTAGAATAAAATTGTACGATTGAATTTAATAGCTCTCACAGAAAGATTTAAATGTGATGAGTATCAAAAAACAATAGTAAGAATTAAAATAAGCACTGACCTAAACGCACTACGTTCAAACAGAGATTTCCAGGTTAATAGGATCCACAGCCTGGCCAGCAAACGGGATCGGCCGAAGAGAAGACTGCCGCGGTCGGCTCCTAGCTTTGGGACGCAAGTCCCCGGGGAATCTTAGCAGTAAGACCCGCCCTGGGAGCAGCAGGCACGCGACAGCACGACGACATTACTCAGGACCGTTACCGACTTTTGGTTGTGGTCCGGTAGTCTTGCAGTTAGTAGACTGGTAGACTTTAGTAAGTTAAGCGTATAAGTAATCAGCGTGTTACTCAAGCGACTGCGAGATCTAGACTGACCCATTTGACAGGTTTCTTTCCTGACCGCTCTTCCGAAATTCATAAAAATCCAAGTATGAATTCTATTTCTAGAATGCCCGTATTGGTCTTCTAAAGCGGGGTATTATAGTATCGGCCAGACTCAATTATTGCAGACTGCCAGTTATTTTTATTTTATTAGTGCGAATAAGATTTTAAAGAACACCCGATACATTAGCGGGTGTCCAGCGGTTTAGTATAAAATACAGCCATACACACTTACATAAACATCAGTTTGGAGGTTTTACATTAGTTAGCCGTAAACTTATTAGAAGAAATATTGACAAACGTCAAGTTTGACAATTGTCATTGACAAACATGTCAAAGCAAAACATTATTAGTTTCCAGATTTATAAAATGGGAATTAGCTTTAAGGAATATAATGCAAGTAAAAGAAAAGGGAACGTAGACAAGACCAGCATAAAGACTGTAAGTACATATATTCTATTATTGCACAATAAAAGATTCCAAGAATCTGTCAAAACAAATATTATAAAATGTAAACATCAGTTGTGATAAATGATTTCATGCTTATAAAAAGTAAATAATATAGTATTGTGTTATCATTGTGTTAACATAATACTATAACACGTACCATCTACTACAGGTATTATCCTGGCTAACTCAGTCTACTATCTTTCGGAGCCTCAGGTCATCACCAGGCTCTACTCCAACCACCTACCCGTTTTCTTTATCGTAGATGGTGACGTCAACAGACACGTCCATATCTCCTTTAATTACAGAAAGGCGGACTGGAAAGGCTACAGATCTCACTTAAATGAGGCTATAACTTTAAGTACACATAACACATAACTCACTTGAGGCTATTGACCTTGCCGTTGAACATTTTACCCAGTCAATAATAAGTGCCAGAGATGAAGCCGTTCCTAAAACATCCAGTAGTCAAAGTCATCAACTCGCACGACGAATTAGGTCACAAATAAAAGTTAAAAATAATCTTCGTAGACTAGCATTAGAGGAATCAAATTCGTATAATCGCCGTAAATTGTTCTTCCAGGTCAACAACTTGCAAAAATGTATTAAGTCTAAGATCCAAACCCTAAATGACAATGTCTGGAACAATAAACTGTCTAAAATTACTAACCCTGCTACCAACCTATGGACAATAGTTAAGTCAATTAACTATCAACCTAACTCAATACGGGGGGTATTGAGTTAGGTTGATAGTTAATTTTTAAATTGTCAACGTCAACCAATACCACCACCTCTTCATACCTTGAGCAATCTGAAACACTAGCCAGTACCTTCCTAGACAATATGAACCTGACCAAAAATTGGGTCAGTGATCCCAGTATTGAAGAGGCAGTGAAAGAGTCAATAAGTTTGCTAGACAGTTATTAGATGAATGACTACCCCACACTTCTTAGGCCAAAAGAAATTCGTAAACTTGTAGGTAAGCTAAAATCAAATAAAGCGCCTGGTTTTGACAGCCTGGGGAATGGTTTACTGAAGAATCTCTCTCAGAAAGCTATCGTGTTACTGACGAAAGTCTTTAATGGGTGCCTACGCATTGCATACTTCCCGAGGTCCTTAAAACACGCTAAAATTATATTCATTAAGAAACCCGGGAAAGATCAGTCCATTCCATTAAGTTAACGACCAATCAGCTTATTACCAAGCATAGGGAAACTACTTGAATGACCTATCCCACTTCTCTAAAACAACTGCGCATATTTTGATCCCTGAACAGTTTTGGATTCCGAAGCTTACACTCGACCACGCAACAGCTGGCCAGAGTTGCCGAACACGTAGGTCATGAACTAAACCCCGGTCATTCCACAGGCATGATTTTACTAGACATTGAAAAAGCCTTCGATTCTGTTTGGCATGATGGTCTTTTACATAAGGTACTAAAACATGAAGTACCTCTCTGTCTAATAAACTCACCCAAAGTTACTTGCGTGAACGATCTTTTTCAGTTTATATAGGTAAAGATCATTCTGCTCCCAAAACTATTCCAGCCGGTGTGCCTCAGGGGTCCCTCGTCGGACCATACCTTTTCATACTTTTCGTATATATGATATACCTAAACAGGCTCACACCTTCTTTGCCATCTAAGCCGATGATACAGCAACATTTATGTCAGACAAAGATGTTGACATAATTGCGGGGCGACTACAATTTTCATTAGAATTACTCAGCCAATATTTTAAGATCTGGAAATTTAAACTAAATTCTGAAAAAGCAATGGAATACTATTTACCAGTAAACGAACACTACCCACCAGGCTCGTTAAAATTGATGGCTTTCAAATTGCGTGGCGCGAATCAGTTAAATATTTAGGCATAATTTTAGATAAGACGCTTAACTGGAACAAAAACACCGACCTCACTATAAGTAAAGATGCGACTCACTAAAACCTATTTTAAATCGCAAATCCATTCTCAGTCCCACAACTAAACTCCTTATTTATTCTACATTGGTCAGACCTTGCTTAACCTACGCAGCACCTGTCTGGTCCAGTATGGCTTAAACTAAGTACAACAAGCTTCAAACTATCCAAAATAAAGCTTTTAAATTTTCATACAACACATCATTTCGCACCAAACTAAAACATTACACAAACGCAGTATCCTTTTCTAAAAGATTTTATACAAAAGATTTCATTTAAATGTTCTTGCACAAAAACGGGTGGGTTTTTGTGCAAATAAAATTGGTAACAGTGGACTGACAACATTGCCTTACGCTCGAACATACAATCGATATCAACTCCCCCATCACTACTTCCCCGTGACGTATCATAACGATAGCTCGCTTACTAGCCGACACCGCTTGATCGGTCCTACATTTCGCGATCTTTGCATACAACTACCCGCTACCTACTTTATATTATTTTAAATTAGCATAACTTGCTGTTTAAATAAAACGTACATATTGTATTCAAGCCATTGTAAATATTTTGTGGGTCCTTACTAACACCTCCACTTACTTGTAAAATTAAAATTAAATCAATAAGTTAAGACAGCACAAAATAACTTAATACTTATGAACATGTTTTGATGTTTATAAAGGCGATGTATTTAGCCTGTGTATCAAAATACCTAAATCTCGACTTATGAATAAATAGAATAAGATCATTTGTAAGCGCAGATTGTATAAAATTATGTATAAATAAAAGACCTTTAAAAATAAAATAAAAAAAAAACAAATCAATCAATCAGTCTGAAATAAAAGATTTATGATTATTCACAACTAGCTTCTGCCCGCGACTTCGTTCGCGTGGAAGTCGTAAACAATTACTATTTGAGTACTCAATAGCAAACATATATTTCACTGACAGACAGTGCACAGCTTGGTGTAAAAGCAAGAAATTTTGCTTAGGAAAAATGTTAGACAACGTAAAGAAATTAGATATAAGTTTTTCTCATATGAATATAATTCGTTTTGAGAAATAAAGTTCTTAAACCTAAACAATTTCAAGGTTATTTATAAGCGAAGAAAGTTTTACACCAATAGGAAATCCTGTCATGCTCACAGTTTATGTACTAAAAAAAAGACTCTTCCGCGATACATGATGAAATAAAAATGTGATCTTATAATTGTTCCGTTTTTACAATTTAAGATAAGTACAGAATACGTACATTGCACTATTTTTAAACAATTTGTTCGTTGTTGTTCTTATAAATATACTGTATGCAAACATGCATACTTTAAATATACATACGTACGTATAACTTATGCTGAAATCCCAAACCCAAATGGTTTAAAAAGAAGAAAAATTATAATAATAATAATAAAACTGGCAACTCTGAATGTCACCATACGTCGTCTCCCTAATTTTATTGATTTATTTTAACAATTTTTACAGTTATTGGACATTTCGTATAAATTTTGCTACACAATATAAAATTCCATCCAGTTAATCGAATTATTAAACCATATTGCAACCTCTTCCAAAACAATTTATATTTTTTATGCAGTGAAATACAATTGACATATATGTCATTGCAAAACCGAAAATAACGTCGATTAAGTACATAATACATGATAAAATGAAGAAAAATAATAATAATAATATAATATATGAATAAAATGAAGAAAAATGAAGAATGATTATAAACACGATTTACAAAAAACGGACAAAAAAACGATGACAAGATGATATTGAGATCAGCACGCCGAGCACGCCCAACTTCTCCGGACCTGTCGCTCAGCTCCGCCTCGCCGCCGCCGGAACCCAGCCCCAACGTAAGTGCTGTGACACCGGCCTCGGCAGTTGCGTCGAGCTCGAGCGACGAGTACTTCTCTCCGCCGACGACGCCACCACCTGTGCGTCGGCGGGGACGACGCCGGCCGCCGGACAGCTTGGGGCCTCGAGACCCACCGGTCTCTGATAGGGTCCCCGCTCTCGGTGGAAGTGTGCAGCGCATGAGATGGACGCAGTCTATTAATGAAAGTGTCATGCGCTCATACTTTGGGGCTACAGAGGGGGGAAGTAACTTGACTGCGTACCGTGGTCGGATGCTCTCTCTGTTTCAGGTGCTTGAGCCAGCTGTCAACGTGTCGGCGCAGCGATTGTCGGATCAGGTGCGGGCCATCCAGCGTAATCATATGCTGGACGACGCAGTACTTGATCGACTACGCCTTGAATCACGGAGTAGCCACGTCACGTCTGCTTTGCCACTGGTTGCGGTCGCGGTACAATCCCAAGATTTACCCAGTGCTTCACCGCGACCTGACGACGGTGGTGAAGAGGATAATGGTGAGGCTATATCCGTGAGTTCCCAGTGCAATATTCAATTGAGGAGTGCTTTGGAGGATGCGTTCCGAGAGTATCGCTCTACACCGCCTGAATTAAGACCACGATTACCCCGTTTGCCCATGCACAAGAAAAACCAGGCGCTGGTGTGTGCTTTAGATTCGCAGCTGTCAAACTGTTTTGACAACAGCGAAGACCTCGCCGATACCCACTCGATCTTGTACTGCGCGGCTGTAGCGGCATGTCGTGTAGCTCATGTCAAATTTCCCAACTGTGACAGAGCTGCACGACCAAAGCCAGCTGTACCAGCATGGCAGTGCAGGATTGAGCGTCGTATTGGTGAGGCTAGAGCACTCATCGGCAAACTAATCTGCTTCAGGGAGGGCAATACTCGCCCTAGAGTGATGCGCTTTGTGAGGCGGGCATTCTCGGGGACTGATATTAGTCCTCGAGATTATTTATCCTGCATCACAGAGCGTATCGACTTCCTGAAGCAGAAGATCTGTGCATGGGCAAACCGTATTCGACGGTACAAGCGGCGGGTGGAGCGGTACACTCAGAATCGCATATTCCAGAGTGATGAGAGGTGGGTGTACAGGACTTGGGAACGACCGGACCAAGGTGTGGCTGATGCGCGCCTGCCGGATGATGATGCCATGTGTTCATTTTGGCGCAGCATCTGGTCAGTGCCTGTCAGTCACACTGAGGGTGATTGGACTCGCGAGGTTGAGCGAGCGTGTGATCCAATACAAGAAATGGGGGCAATTACCATCAGCCTCCAAGATGTAGCTCGTGCAGTCCGTCCGTTACCTAACTGGAAATCTCCAGGGCCGGACGGGCTGCACAACTTTTGGATAAAATGGTTTAAAAGATCGCACACTCGCTTGGCGTCTCAGTTCCAGTCAGCCTTAGAGTCAGGATCGTTGCCCCAATTCTTAACAACTGGAATAACCCACCTGCTCCATAAATCCGGTGGTACTACGGAACCCAAAAATTATAGACCGATTACTTGTCTACCAACGGTCTATAAAGTTCTTACATCCATTTTGAGAGCAAAAATTAACGAACATATTGACAAAAATTCTATCATGTCTGCCTCTCAAAATGGATGTAGGAACGGGTCTCGTGGTACTAAGGAGCTCCTCCTCATTGATATGGCCATTAACCAGCAGGTTCGTCGTTCCCGAAGGGATCTGTCGACATGCTGGATAGACTATAAGAAGGCCTATGATTCTGTGCCACATACATGGCTCATGAGGGTGTTAGAGTTGTATAAAATTGATACAACTCTGCGCACCTTCTTGATGTCATGTATGGGGCAATGGAAGACGGTCCTTCGCTATCCAGGATGTCCGCAGATCCGGGAGAATAGCGAACCGATAAGAATCGAGCGAGGTATATTTCAGGGCGATAGTCTGAGTCCACTGTGGTTTTGTTTAGCCCTGAACCCTCTAAGCGCGTTGCTGGAGGGTTCAGGTCTGGGCTATCGGCTGAGAAGAGGAGGTCAGGTTATATCTCACCTCCTTTACATGGCTGATCTGAAACTCTTTGCCCCCAACAATTTGCGACTGATGGAGCTACTGAAAGTAACAGAAACGTTCAGTAGCGCCATCAGGATGGAATTTGGTGTGGACAAATGTGCAGTCATGCATGTGAAACGAGGGGAGATTGTGGAATCTGTGGGCACACAACTCTCGGATTCCATGCACCTTAGATCCCTCTCTTCAGCCGAAACCTACAAATACTTGGGTATGTCGGAAGCGTTAGGCATCAATGCTACCGACATGAAACAATCGCTGAAGGAGCGCTTCTTTGGCCGCCTGAATAAAGTGTTGAATAGTCTTTTATCAGGCGGAAACAAGGTGCGCGCCTTCAACGGATGGGTCATGCCGGTTTTGATGTACTCTTTCGGCACACTCAAGTGGACTCAGACTAATGACCGTAAGAAGGTATGGCAGAGCAAGGAGCTTCACGGGCGCTTCAACCGGGCTCTACATGGGCCTGATGTAGACTTCTTGGCGTCCGTATCCTGGCTGCGATTTGGTGACCTCTTTGGGGAAACCGAAGGTTTTGTCTGTGCGATTATGGACGAAGTTATGATGACGAACAACTACCGGAAGTATATTGTGAAGGACGGCACGGTTGACATTTGTCGGGCATGCCACCGACCGGGAGAATCAATCCGACACATTATCTCTGGGTGCTCTCGTCTGGCTAACGGAGACTACTTGCATAGACACAACCTTGTAGCTAGGATTATCCACCAGCAACTTGATCTAAAATACAGGCTTGTGGAATCGGAAGTACCGTACTACAGGTATGTGCCCGACCCAGTTCTCGAAAATGGCAACATCACATTGTATTGGGATCGATCTATCATCACTGACAGGACTATTGTTGCCAATAAGCCTGACATAGTGGTGATAGATCGATTAGAGCGTTGCGCAATGATTGTTGATATAGCGGTTCCGCATGACGAGAACCTCGTGAAAACCGAGAAAGATAAACAAATTAAGTATCTTGACTTGGCTCGCGAGGTTGTCGACATGTGGGATGTGAATACAGCAGTCATTGTGCCGATAGTCGTTACGGCCAATGGACTCATTTCCAAGAGCCTCGACCAACACCTAAGGAGGCTCTCGTTGGGCAGCTGGATCAAGGGCTTGATACAGAAAGCGGTTCTCCTGGACACGGCGCGTATAGTCAGGAGATTCCTCTCTCAGGAGCCCTGACCACCGGTAGCTTGGACCCTATTCCCGATACCGGTGGGCTACTATTTTTTATATTTTTAAATGTTTTTATGTTTTTTTTTTACTAATATTTAAAAATATAATACAATATGTAAATAAAATAAATAAATGAGAATAATAATAATAATAATTATTATTATTGTTATTATATTTTATAAATCTAGATTTATAAAACCTCTCTGTACAGTTTGTAGTGGAGACAGGGTAACGGTTTATTGAATTAGACGCTGGTTGCAGAGTTTATCGTTTAATGGTCACACGACACATAAAATTACACAAAACAACAATTACTCAAGTATAACAGGTATGTAGTGACACAATAAAATAAAAAACGTGGCCGTTAGCATTGGCGATATGAGCCGGACAGGTCTTAATCTAGATTTATAAAACCTCTCTGTAAAAACTCTCTGTAGGATCGAAAAACAAAAATTATATTAAAAGAAAAAAAAAAAATATAAATAAAATATGATTTTGAGTGACTCAAAATGTACAGAGAGTCAGGACTGCCGACGCGGGAGCAAGTGACCAATGTACAGTTGACCGTGTGAAAAGCATCTGTGTGAGATCGACACCTGCAGCCTTCAGTGTGTGCCCTTGAGACTTGTTTATAGTCATGGCAAAGCACACGCTCACAGGGAACAGCACGCTCTTGCATTGTAAGGGATCATCATCATCGTGAAAGGGGTAATTGTGGGAAATTAGTAGTCTACGTGGTATAAAACTGTATCGCCAAAGCCATAACCTGTTAGAATTTCAGCTTCGATTATATTTCTCAGTAGAGAGAAGACTTTGAGCCAACAACAACACACAACTTTAGCAGAGTACATAATAGGCTCCGCCGAAACATAATAGGTATACTGACCTTCAGCTGGATAACGTGTGCTGGAAGTCCACTTGTCGTAAGCGAATTAAGAAATTCTACGGGGTAATGTGTGGCGTCATCTTTCTGACTACAGTGTTCACTGAGGTATATACTATACTACATTCCCTTCAATTTGCGAGAGAATGCTGCAGCTTGCTCATTTTTGGGTGTAAAAATAGCCCGTTCACACACCCAAGAATATTCTTGGTGCGGTATTTGACTGATGTCCCTTACACCAGATGAATCAGTTCTTCTAATGAGTTTACTGCTCTACCAAGAGTCTTTGTTAGATCCGCCTGCCCTCTCTACCTCTGATAGAGTGCCTTCAACCACTTTTAAATTCTTGAACACGTGAATTCCCGCCAAGCTGAGCGCGCATATTGATGCTCAAGCGCAATATATCGTTTCAACGATACATTTACCTCGTCAGCCCTATTGTTCCTCGCACCACCAAAGGTGACATCTGCTAGAAATCGGGATATGTTGGTTTCTGCGGATGTCTTTCTAGGTTCTGTCTACAGCCTCCACTGCTTACATATTAGCCAACGTACATTTATCCCATGCAATCAAAGAGCAATCCATGAGGACATGTCTCTTGTCACTGTTTTGTGATTCGTGATGGGAGTTTTAAACGGTTTACTAATGTTTGCCATAATTTAAAATGCCATAATTTTATATGCCATAATTTTATTTGCCATAATTTCATTAGAAATAATGCTTCAGTTGCTATAATCGTTAAATTACATAAAATCATTTTCACTAATTTCATTGGTCATAATCGATCAAGTGTCATAATTATGTTAATCCATAAATTTATTTGCTATAATTTTTATTTTCAATAATTTCGTTTTCCATAACATTTATTCACCATTGCCCATACTAGTACAACAATACTAGTTCAGCCTGCAATGCTGATGTTATGATCATGATAACAGATACAGGTTTTTTAATCACAAGGAAACCTCAATATAAACCTTCTCTATCCATTTGCATAAAATTTTAAGACCTAATATAAGTTAACGTTCATTTGTTTCTCCTAATTATATTTTTGCAATAACATTATTTACGTATAACGTATAAAAATAATGATTAAGCATAACATTCTAAACCATAAATTGATTTACGCATAATGATATTAAAACATATTTTTACCATGCATGCAGCAAGCAAGCATGCAGAATGCAAGCAAGCATGCAGCATGCAAGGAAGCATGCAGCATGCAAGCAAGGCTGGCTGGCAAGGCTGAGGCTGGCCGGCCTCAGGAGCCTCAGGAGCCTCAGGAGCAGGTGGTTTTAACGCTCGCCGCCGTAGCTGACGGCGGCGAGCCGAGTAAAACCACCTGCTCCTCAGCTCGCGGGCCGCCTCGCCCCTCCGCGCCTTCGCGGGCTTAGATTACACTCTAGGGGTAGGGCAGATAAGACTACGTGGAGTCGGTTTTGCAGCGATTCATTTCTGTCACTAACTTTTGTAGCACAACTTATTGTTTTTTTTAAGACAATACTTTAGCGTGGCGCAATACATTTGCACATTATGCCTAGTAACATTATGCGAATTTAATTTATGCCAACACAAATGTCTAAATATTATTTGCTGCGCAAATGAGCACATCAGGCGCTCGACGGCCGCTGCCGCGGCGCGCTCGCTTTGCTCACTCGCTTTCGCTCGTTGTGTGGTCACAACCTAACTTAATCTACCCGTTTCGATTTTTAATAACTTTTTATTGTCTAAAGATTGCAGATTCATCATCATCATTTTAGCCGAAAGACGTCCACTGCTGGACATAGGCCTCCCCAAGGGGGGTTTTGCCATAATCGCCACGCTTGGCAGGCGGATTGGCGATCGCAGTATGGTTGTTACAAAGACACAGAGAATGCTGCTGCCCATTCTCTGGTAAGTCCCTTAGTCGCCTCTTACGACACCCACGGGAAGATATGGGATAGTGCTATTCTTTACGTCCGACACCACACGGACAGATTGCAGATTACTGAAATAAATCATTTGGTTAGTGGGTGGCCTTAATTACATTATTTTTTGTACAAAACAATAAACGTTTCTAAATTATATTAAATGTTGCTTTTGTCAAGTAACGATTATAACATATGTTATTATGGCAACTAATTTTATGGCAAATGACAGTTATGACAAATAAGTTGATATGACAAACGTTATTAGTATAAATGATAATAGTGCAAGTAAATATTATGACGGGGGACGATTATGGAAAACAAGACAATACCGTTTTAAACATGGCGAGCGCTGTTTTGCCCCCTGGAAGTAATGTGGCAACGATTTTGGAAGACGCTACTGCAAGTGCAATTTTACCTTGCCTCCTGACTTCAGCGAGAATACCAGTGGTAATGAAAGTTTTTCCTGTTATAGTATTTCGGTTTAACCTGATAACTATATTTACTTTTTATAAGCATGAAATCATTTGTCACGTTATGTTTACATTTTATAATATTTGTTTTTATAGATTCTTGGAATCTTATAAATAATATATACTGTACCTCAGAGGTATACAATAGTAACTCCACTTTTTTTGAAAATATGTTTCTTGCACTATTAAAATTGCAAGAACCAGTTCTACGTAATGGTATATGACATTAAGTCCTACGACATCTATGAAGAAAGATATCCAATCGTATATGACATTAAATCCACAAACGTTTAACGGGTACAGGACCTTAAATGATGATGAGCTTATTTACCTCTAAGCTTTGCGCGAACTTAATGTTCTTCATTGGAGTTAATGTTCTTTACCTTTGAACGAAACCTCGCGCACAACACGCTAGTTGTCCGTCAGTGCGTGCGCCGTCGTACCTACTGTCCGAGCAAAACTATCCCCGTAATTGTTTAATTTGTAATAACCTCATATTTTTACGCCGAAAATAACTGTGTGACCTAGTGAATATCCAGAGATCGACATGATAGAACTTCAGATTATGGTAAGTACATTTTTAATTAGCTTGAATAAAATAGTTTAGCGAAAACACGAGAGGTAAACAATAGTATCTCCCGTAAACGTTTTATGAAATTGATCTTTATTTCTTAGTGTTAAAATACTTTCTTCAATGTCAAAATTTGTTAAGTAGTAGATAGGTTCACATTATTGTGCATATGAGGGTTTCGTGATAAGTAGTACCTACTTGATTCATGAGTTTATAACAGAATAAAAGAAAACTATAAGCTAGTAGATTCTCCTTTAAACTTCTTAAGTCTTTCTTCTTAACTTCTTAATCTATATTACTGTAAGTTAAGGTCAATTTTTCAATGACATAAACACTGCGGGATGTTACCTAGGTACACAATGTACAAAACAAAACAGGTTTTATAATGGTGATAGAAACACGTCAATTTAGGTACTTATTAAATTCTGCTCCGAACTGCTTGAAAACGCATCAAAATAACGTTTCATTAATATGAAATATTAATTTACGTCAATTTATTATTTTGTTATTTATAGGATCTCAGAGAGAAAATCACCATTCCCAGAACTGGCACAGTTACCACCAAGTTATGTCTTTAAAATCTGGTCAAGACCTGGACATGCTTGTAGCTTCCTCTGAAGTAAGTACATACGACAGTGTTATTGGTTGTGAAGCACAACCGTCCACCTCCTCTTTGTTCACCGACATTTCTGATAGAAAATATCGAGAAGACTTCATCAAAGGTACGTACACCAGCTGGCAGTGGTCAATGACTGCTCGTCATTACCTACTTTGTATTTTTAACTACAACGACCTAATAAGTACGTTCTCGCATAGTATAGATCAGTATCTCTGTATATAAATCAAAGCATAAGCATATTAGTGTGTAACTAACAAATTTTAATAATCTTTTCATTTAAGGATCCCAAAAAGAAGAACAGTTTTTCCTGGATGAAAGTTCATTTTCAATTCCATGCCTTGATATTCACTTGGTTCCGGCCCTAATCGAAGTATGCATACTGTCGGCGATGGTACTGACAGTGATGCACAACCGTCAACCTCTAATTTGCTCACTGACATTTCAAATAATATCGTGCCATCGATCAGTTTTCACCGCATCACAACAGAAGATGGTGTGAGCTCTGAGGAAAAGTTTTCACCATCAGCTTCTTCTTCTTCGTGACACTCTTGTCAGAGCAGTCGTGGTCATCATGAGCTATCTGTAGAGGCTGATGTTATGCGCCTCACGATTTCTCGCCATTTGTCGCGACATTTGGTGTTTCTGGAGCACTCATGCAATGGATCGCCCACTGAGGATTTCATTTGGTCGGTACATCGCATGGGGGATCTGCCTCGTGATCTGGTGCCTTCCACACCTTGTACGACTAGACGCTCAATGGACTCATAATTTCGTCTTGAGACGTGTCCGAAGTATTTTAGGATGCGTGTTTGTACCAGAACAGATAAACGCTGATTGATGTCGAGCTCTTGGAGAATAGAAATATTGGTGCGAAACTCAGTTCACGACACCCCAAGCATTCTTCGCCAGCAGCACATCTCCAGGGCGTCTATCTTATTTTTCTCAACTTCACGTAACGTCCAAGATTTTGCATTTTATAACGGATCATCAGCTCTTTTTGTGCATAGAAATAAGTCTATTGAGGGAGAGTCTGTACCATATTCTGCTATAGTTTGGATACAATTTCCAAAAACAGGTTCCATGTTCTACAAAACTTCTTTTGATCTGGAAACTTTTGAAGAAGTTAGTTTCATACAAAATAAACGAAGAGGATTTTCTGTACGCACGCCGAAATCTATTCGAGAAACTCAAAGGCCCATTTAGAGGCTCAAATACTACGACTAACAAAAATCGTTGCGATGGATTCCATCCATGTTCCACGATTATTATAGGAAGCTTCCATTTGCAGATATCCCTGACTTACCTGAAGCATGCGAGTAGCTGTGTTGGTTATTAAAAATTAATAATATTTTAAATTTCAGCTTTGTGAAGTAACTTTTGTTTCATTTTATTAGTAAACCCCTAAAATTCTAAAATAATTCCATAACGTTACATAATGTCAAGGGACATACAGTTTCTAGGTGCCAAAAATAAAAAATTTACAAGTTTTCTTTAGAGATAAACAATAGTATGATATCATAATGCTTTCTTAAAATACATAAGTTAAATTATGCAACGAGGTAAATAGCCTCAAGTCCACAAAATTATATAAGAATTAACTTTATTGGAATTATGTGTAATACATTATAATTTAATCTAATAATAATAAAAAATACTATTGTGTTTGTTCCAATATCATTACAGCAACTATGTCAAAATTACATTTAAAGTTTCACTCCGCGCTTTTTTGCCTCTCTAGTAAAATTTTAATTTTGTCTCATAATATTGTATACCTCTGAGGTACAGTTAATGTACTTACAGTTTTATATGCTGGTCTTGTCTGTGTTTCGTTACATTTTATTCCTGTTAAATATTTATAGTTATATCTGAAAATAAATCATGTTTTGCTTTGACATGTTTGTCAATGACAGTCGTCAAAATTGACGACCGTCAATGTTACTTCTAAAAGTTTACGGCTTACATAAAATCTTCATGTTGTTGATTTTGTAAGCATGTATGGTTGTATTATATATTAAACGGCTGAACACCCGCTGATGTATCGCGTGTTCCTTTAGATCCTATTCGCACTAATAAATTAAAATAACTGGCAGTCTGCAATAATTGAGTCTGGCCGGTACTATAATACCCGGCTTTAGAAAGCGATATGACCGTTCTAGAAAGAGGATTCTTAATTGGATTTTTTACGAATTGCGGAAGAGCGGTCAGAAAACAAAACCTGTCAAAGAGTCAGTCTAGATCTCGCTGTCGCTTGGGTAACACGCTGATTACCCATAGGCTTACGTTGCTGAAGCCTACCAGTCTACTTACTGCAAGTCTACCAGTCTACAACCGAGAGCCGGTTAAGTCGAGCTGTCGCGTGCCTGCTGCTCCCAAGGCGGGTCTTTCTACTGACCGCCTGGGGACCTCCGTCCCCGAGCCGGGAGCTGATCGCGCCAGTCTTCTCTTTGGCCGATCCTGTTGCCGGCCAGGCTGTGGATCCTTCTAACCTGGAACTCTCTGCCTATTCTAGTGCGTTTAGGTTAGTGATTTAAATTTACTTCTGTTGTTTTTGATACTCATCACATTCTAATCTTTCTTGTGAGAGCTATTAAATTCAATTCGTACAGTTCTACATAGCCTTTTATTTCCTAAAATATTAGAACTGTTACACTGTATAACCAGAAGCATTCATTGCTCTGCAATTACTCTGAGGTGAACACGGAGACGTGGTCATTTACGTTGGTACCTACTCATTGCACCTGGCTCGTAATTGGTTTGGATTTCCACGATTTTGATGTGCCTGTGATTACGGAGCCAGTAACCCATATTCAACCAGTGGAATGCCACCGATCTAAATAAGCACATGTTGAAGAAATTAAGATAATTGTTTAGAATACGTTCGTCATTGTGTTCAATGTCACCCTCAGTACTTGATCTCAAAACTTGTAATAAGTCTTCGGACAGATGATGCCGGTATTTCTCCCACAAAAGTACTGGGTTTGCAATTCCATAAAACAATAAAACAGTAAACAAATGTCTCAAAAGATTGGGAATTTTCTTACATTTTTTAAAGAGTGTCTCATCGCCACACTATTTTAACAAATATTGTTTTATAATCCTTTAATTGAATGTATTCAAAAATACATGTAATTCTTCTGCAGTATATTTTAATATTTGTATCATTCTATAGCAGTCCCGCGGTAAAATGTTCAAAATCATAGTGCAAAAATGCTTATTTATTACAAAATTTTTAATAATTCACGACGTGTGTTGGTTCGTGTGTTTACTAAGGAAAGGAATACTTTTGCAAAATTCTATTCAGTAGATAGATTTAGCTTGGTGCTGGAACAAACATAATTATAGACAAACAGGCAAAAAATCACTATATCACAGCACAGACAGACGGCACGGTACAATTATGAATTTTCTACCCTTGTCTTATACTGAATATTTAGCAATAATATTAAAAAAAAATAGAAAATTAATTAAGCAAATCAACGTGTAGCTAAAAGTATTCAAACTTCTCTTTTATTGTTATTTGGAAATCTTCTGACTTTAAAAAATGTATTTGAAAAAAAGCAAAAAGTAAAGTTGTCGGTGGGGATCGAACTAACATCCAGTGGCTTATAAAGCGGCTGTTGAACAGACAGGCTACAAACTTCTATGACGATTGTATTAAAATAGCAGTTCTAGTTTGGCATGATTGACTGCTCAGCTCCGTGAAGGTATAGCGTGATGAAAATAATTTTAAATGTTAAATTTGCAGCTACCTACAATATTCCGCCATTTTCTACAGTCTTTTTACAATCGTTGTAGTCCGTGTTAAACTGTAAAAAAATTACGAACATAATGCAACATTGCTCATCCCCCAAAGCAAATAGCGTGATAATTTATAGCCTATGTACTAATTAGACTAACGTGGAATATTGATACAAAATTTGAACAGAATCTATCCGGCAGTATTGGTGTGATACTTCAACAAACAAACAGACAAAAAATCTAAAAACTATATTTTCGGCATCAGAATCGTTCCCCGACCACGAAGCAATTTTTTTTTTTTTCAAAAATATTCAATGTACAGTTTTGACTTCGCTACGATTTTATTATATGTATAGAATATTCTTCTTCTCGCAGTCGCGCGCGCGGAGCGATACGCGTCGCTTGCTTTTTGCTACGATCGGTTTTTGCGTCGAGCGAAATGACCGCCACAGTAAAGTGTCCTCAGTGTAATATTGTTATTGACGAACTGCTATGTTTCGTGCAAAATAAGCTGTCGTTGACGACGATACCTTAATTCGTATATGTTCTTCGGCCTTTAGTAACGATGAAATCAAAAACTCAAAAACGTTACTTTTTGAATCTGTTTCGACTAACAAAAGGAATATCAAACGGAAACAAAAGGGTAAAGAACACCGTGACTTAGCCGATATAATTGGCCTGTTCAAGTCTACTGACCCTGATGTGATCCCGATTTTCGTCGCACGGTACCTTGAAAATCTACCCCCAATCACATTTGATCACTTGGATGCGACTAAGTTGTTTAAAGGAGATTACCTTACTCAAGGATGAAGTGCGAGAACTGAAGTCAACAAGTGTGACGATAGATCAATTGGAGAAGCTCAAGATGGATCTTCAACATGACCTCAAGTTTGGATCGTTGATCGAGCATGCACAGAACGAACAGTGTGTGAATTTGAAACGAGGGGGCGGCAATGGAGCCATGTCTCTTGGTAACTCGTCATACAGAAGTCTGGAAGGTTCCAAAAATGTAGTGCAATGTCCGAGAAATCAAAAAAATGTCGCAGAATTATCGGTTCATACTGTTGATATACAGAGTCCACCTATTCAAAGCGGTGGTAATGAGCGGCCGTTATCAGTGTCGAGAACCGGTTCTATGACGCGAGCTCGCTCGCCGTCGCCCGTGCAAACAGCTGTGGGTGTTATGTCACAGTCGCCGCGATTGAACTCGAATAGTAAACAAGTGCTACTTAGCGGTGATGTTGTACCTAGTAAAGATAATAATGGATGGGTCCTTGCAACTCATCGTAAGCTGAAGCAAAAGTACCGTTTCGCTGGAAAAACGGGGGTTGCTAAAGACACAGTAGGGTGCTTTAAAGCTGCTGAAAAGAAAGTACCGATGTTTATCACGAATGTGCACAAAGATTTTCATACAGCTGACATCAATAAAGCACATAGAAATAAAAACCCGCGAGGTAGTGCAATTGGAAAAGTTATCTTTGCGAAAAAAGGTTGACTATGATGCATACAAGTTTTTTATACCTGAATCCAAAGTACTTGCATTTTTGGATGAAAACATTTGGCCGCAAAATATAATATTTAGACGTTTTGTGCATTGTAGTCAAAGACGTAAGGAAGATTACTCGCTTAAAGTCGGCCCTGTAAACAACAACAATGACTAATAATAGTTTGTTACGATTTGCCAGCTTTAATTGTAAGAGTGTTAAGCGTTCTATTGAAGGCGTTCGTGAAGTTTGCGCGACGTGCGACATAATAGCACTTCAGGAGTGCTGGTTGCTGCCAGAGGAGCTGCCGTTCTTGAGCTCATCTATGGTGACCACAGCAGCACGGGGACGTCAGTCGTTGACACGTCTGCGGGCATGCTGCGTGGGCGATCCTATGGAGGGGTGGCTCTGCTGTGGCGAAAAAAGTGCGTTCGGTGATGTGTCGGTCATTCCGAGTGATAACCCGAGAGTGTGTGCGATACGTATTGATAGTGAAAGGCCATTTATTGTGATGAGTGGTCAATAGTGATGTGGAGGCAGTTTATTGTCTCGGTGACTTTAACGCACATCCGCACGGACTATTTTTTACGGACTTGTTGAACTATTGTAGTGATAATCACTTTTCATGCGTTGATGTAGATAGGCTGGGATTGACTTCGAGCACGTTCACGTATGTCAGTGACTGTAATGGGGCTAGACGATGGCTTGATCATTGTCTCTGTACAGAATCGTCTCTGAAAACTGTTAGTAGTGTTAGTGTTATGTATGATGTTATGTGGTCGGATCACTACCCATTGTTGATCGAATGTGATCTTAATATAATAAGGCAAAAGTAAAGCGGAATATGTCCTGCGACAACTTAGTTGTGTGGGGAGATAAAAACTCAGAGGCTATCTACACCTATAGGCAAGAATGTCATCGGCGATTGCGAGACATTGACTTCCCTCGCGAATTGTCTAATTGTTGTGATCTAATGTGTAGTGATTCGGACCACAGTCTAATAATTGATCGCCTTTATCGGGATGTGGTTTCCGCTCTAAGGGAGGCCGCCATTGTTAGCAGGGAAAGGTGAGTCATTAGTAGGAGGCCGAAACGCGTGGTGGGTTGGAATAAGCACGTCAGCGAGGCTCACGCGTACGCTAGACTTAAGTTTAAAGATTGGCTTAATTGTGGCAAACCTACGTCTGGAGTGATATATGAGGAAATGTGTGTCACTCGTAAGATCTTTAAATCTAAATTAAAGTGGTGCCAGAACAACCAAGACCAAATCCAGATGGACATTTTAGCCGAATTACACACTAAAAAAGATTTTCGTGACTTCTGGAAGTCTACAAAGAAGTACAACCTTAGGCCTGGTTTGCCGGTAAGCGTCGATGGCGTGTCTGCTGAAAGGGATATTGCCAATGTTTTGAAATCCCAGTTTTGTGTTAAGCCAAGCAGTATTCCATCCTCTGAGGTGGTCGATGGTGAGTCACAGTGTACTGTCCTGGAACCAAGAATTAAGTTCTTAGCTGCGGACATAGCTAAGACCATAGGGTGTATGACCAGGGTTAAGTCTCCGGGACATGACGGACTCAGCATCGAGCATCTACAGCATGCAGGTCCCCACCTGCAATGTGTTTTGGCCATGCTGTTCACGTTCTGCCTTCGCCATTCCTACTTGCCAGCCGATCTGATGAGGACGGTCGTAATACCAGTCGTTAAAAATAAAACCGGTGATATATCCGATAAAAACAATTACAGGCCGATCTCATTAGCGACTGTCATCGCGAAGGTATTTGACAGCATGCTTAATGCTCAGTTAAATAATACAATAACTTTGCACGATAACCAGTTTGGGTTCAGGCCCAAACTGTCCACAGATAGTGCTATACTGAGTCTAAAGCATGCTGTCAGATATTACACGGATCGAAGCACACCTGTTTACGCCTGCTTCCTCGATCTGTCCAGGGCATTTGACCTGGTTTCGTACAAAGTGCTGTGGAAAAAGTTACTCAATAGCCAAGTGGCACCTGAAGTTGTTAAGATCTTCCAGCACTGGTACGATAACCAGGTCAATAACGTTAAATGATCGGGAGCTCTGTCGGACTCGTACAGGTTGGAGACCGGGGTGAGGCAGGGAGGATTGAGCTCACCAACGCTCTTCAATCTGTATATTGATGGACTTGTTGCCGAGCTCAGCAGCCGCCATGTTGGATGTCATGTTGATGATGTTTGCTTCAACAATATCAGCTACGCTGATGATATGGTGCTGCTGAGTGCGTCAATAGGGGGACTCAGAGAGCTTATAAGCATTTGCGAAGCGTACGCTCATACACATGGTCTGAAATATAACATTAAAAAGAGCGAGCTTATGTTTTTTGCTGCGGGCTCTAAGTTTCCGGCGGAGGTTCCACCAGTTAGGCTATGTGGGGTGCCCTTGGAGCGGGTCCATACTATTAAGTATCTGAGCCATATTGTGACGTCCGACCTGAAGGACGACGCGGATATTGAGCGAGAAAGGAGGGCGCTGTCGGTGAGGGCGAATATGATTGCCCGCAGATTTGCTCGTAGCTCCAAGGATGTTAAGATCACCTTGTTTCGAGCCTACTGCACATCTTTCTATACGAGTAATCTGTGGGTGTTTTATTTGCAGAAGTCCTACAGCGCTCTCCGCGTTCAATATAATAACGCGCTGAGGGCGCTGTTGCGGCTGCCTCGCTTCTGCAGCGCTTCGGGGATGTTCGCTAACGCTCGCATTGACTGTTTTTATGCCAGCATGCGCAAGAGGGCTACCTCGATAGTGAGTAGACTGCGGGGCAGCGGCAACAGTCTTCTTACCGTTGTTGCCAACAGGTTGGACGGGCCTTTCATGCAGCACTGGCAGGCCTTGCATGCACCTGTATGTCAAGCTTGGGGCAGGTAAAAATGTAAAATGTAATAATGATTCTGTCATTTTTATCATTTATAATTTAATTAATTTATTTTATTTTGTTAATTTAATTTATAGTTATTTCTATTTTTATTTTATTTTTATTTTTAATGAGATGTAATATTTATGATATATTTATTTTACAATTTTATTTTAGGTTTTTATCTGTTTTACAGTTTTAGAATTAAAATGTATAACAATTATACATTTTAATTCTGCCCTGCCTGTGTCCTGACCTGTGTCTGAAACAAATAAATTATTATTATTATTATTATTCATTTAATTAAATATATTATATTTTTAAATATTAGTAAAAAAATTCAAATCCTCGGAACAGGGTCCAAGCTACCGGTGGTCAGGGTTCCTGAGAGAGGAATCTCTTAACTATACGCGCCGTGTCCAAGAGTACCGCTTACTGAATCAAGCCCTTGATCTAGCTGCCCAACGAGAGCCTCCTCACGTGTTGGTCGAGGCTCTTGGAAATTGTTCCATTGGCCGTAACGACTATTGGCACACTGACTGCTGTATTCCATCAATTCATTTGAAATAAAATAATTTACTTTTAAAGTTGCCATGACCTGTTAGAAATTGAGCAACACAGTGGTCTACCTTCAGCCATGTCCTGGCCAGCCGCTCACGAACGGATGGAAAGAACTGATGAAGGTGCCGGGTGCCCTTGCTGATTTTGCAAATCCGTCTATATAATCTGAGTTATACCCGAAAATATATTAAAAAATAATACAAACTTCCGAATAGATAACCTCCTCTTCTTTTAAGTCGGTTAAAAACGGTCAAGCCGTTTCGGAGGACTTCGAAAATACAAACACTATGACACCAGATTTTTATAATATGTTAAATTATTGTCATTTATTTATTTTGTGATAATTATTTACGATTACGATTCTATATTAGGCCCCTAATTTAGTTAAAAACGGCCCATTACGAGGGATACGCCAGGGCAGTCCCCAAATTTTCTTACGCTTTTTGCAATTTTCAGCTTAGTATCAGATTGTCTTTAAATAAACAAAATATTTGCGGGAACATGTATTTACAAAATTATAATAATTAAAATAATCAAAATAACTCTCTAAGTTAGAAAAGCTCATAAACATCATATTTTTATTAAATAGGTATATTTACGAGCTTTTGT
This sequence comes from Charanyca ferruginea, assembly GCA_947361185.1. Classification (NCBI taxonomy): domain Eukaryota; kingdom Metazoa; phylum Arthropoda; class Insecta; order Lepidoptera; family Noctuidae; genus Charanyca; species Charanyca ferruginea. The sequence continues at coordinate 21,944,296 of OX376068.1, read as the reverse complement.
AACTTGGAAAGATGCTATGTTGATGATGGTAATTATTATATTTCTGTAAATACATATTTATTAGGTACTCCTGCAAATAGACTTATATTGTTTATTACCATACTAATAGATACAGGGCTGAAAATTGCAAAAAAAGTAAGAATATTTGAATTTTGCGGACTGCCCTGGCGCTTAAATATTTGCTATAAAGAAATTTGATAAATTCATGTATCAGATATTTATTTAGATAGAAGGACTAAATACATGTACACTCAGACTGAAATACGTATTAAATGGTGGTTTATATTTTGTTATATACCTAAAGTAATACGATATAACTTTGATCTAAATTACCATTACCTGTGAAAATCCTTCGCACTCAAAAATGTTGCTCACAAGCAGTGGTATTCAGCAAGCCGGTACGAATAACGACAACTGAAGCGTTCTCGAACATTTCCCTTCGTCCCACGTCCCTTTGTATATAGCAAAAGAAAGTAGAAAAGGCACGTCTACTCATTTGCGTCTTCTTTATTTAGTATTGATTGATATATAATTTCGTTCTACTCAAAAATAGAACGCATCTACCACATACGTCTATTGAAAGAAGTGGTGTACTAAATTAAAAGCAGCAAGTGGTGGACAATAAGTCCTTTCCTCCTAGTATTAGCCCAAATTTTCAAATGTATTGAAAGACGCAATGACCAGTTACGTCTTTTCATTGTCACAAGAAGAACTTCATGAATAGATGCGACACGCAAATATGTATGTCTTTTTATTTTACTTCCATCAAAATGTATCCTTTCATCTTAGTTAAAGTGTAAATGATAATGGAGATGAGCCCTTCTTCACTGTGGTAAATCCGAAACCAAATGAGATAAACCTTTAAGTACCGACGTGTGGTCTGACAGACACTTCGAGAAGTCGAAATGTGAAGTTACCTATGTTGCCGTAGTAATATCCCCCCGTGCTTCGTGGTCTACCCTTCGGACAGTCGGTCAGCAGCGTTCGTGAAGAGTGGCAATGTCAGCGCGTGCAGTTTCAGTAAGTTTTGATTATTATAAGATCGCGAGTGGTCTATCAGACCACTCGTCGGTATTTATGTACCTTTTTTTTGATACGACTTGTTTCTGATAAAATGTTTATCTCTTTTATTTTTAGTCAATTATAACAATGGATAAGCCAAGTTTTTCGGGCATAAAACAGGACGCCCCAAATGAAAATAACAGTTTTCCTGACACTAGTAAGACACATAAAACACGGCCTCAAAATGACGGGAGGAAAGGGAAGAAACTGGAGGGAAATCCATCCACAAAACTTGGTTACATTTTTCCTTCAAAACTAAAGCGCAAGACTGATTACAAATGTGATACTAGCATGAAACATGTGTACCTTCAATGCTGTAAACCTGTAAACAAAAACTGTTTGTAAAAATGTGTAGTTCCTACATTGTGGTTTTTGAGAAGACTGTTGATTATTTATGTTTTTTTCTATTTTCATAGTTTAAATAGCTACTTATCTCTAAGAATAATTTATTGTTGAGAAAAAAAAACATTGTAATCAATAGATATTGAACATTATGACATAAGCTACTTTTTTCTCCCACAGAATACATGTCTGCAATAAAAATGATTATAATTAGTAATAAATGTAAAAAAAAAAATATTTTGTTTTATTTCCACAATAACAGATATAATAACAATACTAAGGAACAATTTTGTTAGGAAAATATAAAGAAACACTGAAGTTTTCGTTACTTAAGCTATGGTGGTCTAGCAGACCTCACGTCAGTACTTCTGTTACTAAAACGGCACGTCGCGTCGGTACTCAAAGGTAAAAAAATAAAAAAAATATCAGTAGATCCGTCTTTTTTTCCTCATTCCAGCAATATATATAACTCAATTTTGGAAAAAAAAATAGATACGTCCTTTTCACTATCGGGGGCAGTGTAGATGTTGTTGGCTCATTAGTAGTGGTAATTGGCTCAGTTGTAGTTGACTATGTTGTTTTAGTGGTCGGTTTTGTAGTAGTTGTAGTCAGCTTAGTCGTAGTTGGTTTTGACTCAGCTGTAGTTGTTGTTTTTTTTTAAGTAATAATCGTTGACTCAGTTGTAGTTGACTTTGTCGTTTTGGTGGTCGGTTTTGTAGTATTTATAGTAAGCTTAGTCGTAGATGTGGTTGGCTCAGCTGTTGTTGTTGTTGGTTTGGCAGTAGTAGTCGTTGGCTCAGTTGTAGTTGACTTTGTCATTTTTGTAGTCGGCTTCGTAGTAGTTGTAGTCAGTTTAGTCGTAGTTGTGGTTGGCTCAGCTGTAGTTGAAGTTGGCTCTGTTGTAGTGGTCTTTGGCTTAGTTGTAGTTGTAGTCAACTTAGTCGTAGTTGTGGTTGGCTCAGCTGTAGTTGTTGTTGGCTTAGCTGTAGTAGATGTTAGCTCAGTTGTAGTTGATATTGTCGTTTTTGTGGTCAGCTTTGTAGTTGTTGTAGTCAATTTAGTCGTAGTTGTTGTTGGTTCAGCTGTAGGTGTTGTTGGTTTTGATGTTGTCGTCGTTGGCACAGTTGTTGTTGACTTTGTCGTTTTTGTGGTCGGCTTCGTAATAGTTGTTGTCAGTTTAGTCGTGGTTGTTGTTGGCTCAGCTGTAGTTGTTGTTGGCTCAGTTGTCGTGGTCTTTGGCTTAGTTGTAGTTGACTTTGTCGTTTTTGTGGTCGGATTCGTAGTAGTTGTTGCCAGTTTAGTTGTAGTTGTTGTTGGCTCAGCTGTAGTTGTTGTTGGCTCAGTTGTAGTGGTCTTTGGCTTAGTTGTAGTTGACTTTGTCGTTTTTGTGGTCGGATTCGTAGTAGTTGTTGCCAGTTTAGTCGTAGTTGTTGTTGGCTCAGCTGTAGTTGTTATTGGCCCAGTTGTCGTGGTCTTTGGCTTAGTTGTAGTTGATATTGTAGTTTTTGTAGTTGGCTTCGTAGTAGTTGGTGTCAGCTTAGTTGTAGTTGTTGTTGGCTCAGCTGTAGTTGTTGTTGGCTCAGTTGTAGTGGTCTTTGGCTTAGTTGTAGTTGACTTTGTCGTTTTTGTGGTCGGATTCGTAGTAGTTGTTTCCAGTTTAGTCGTAGTTGTTGTTGGCTCAGCTGTAGTTGTTGTTGGTTTTGAAGTAGTAGTCGATGGCACAGTTGTGGTTGACTTTGTCGTTTGTGTGGTCGGCTTCATCGTAGTAGTTGTTGTCAGTTTAGTCGTGGTTGTTGTTGGCTCAGCCGTAGTTGTTGTTGGCTTCGCTGTAGTTTGTGTTGGTTTTAAAGTAGTAGACGATGGCACAGTTGTGGTTGACTTTGTCGTTTTTATGGTTGGCTTCGTAGTAGTTGTAGTCAGCTTAGTTGTAGTTGTTGTTGGCTCAGCTGTAGTTTTTGTTGGCTTAGTTGTAGTTGACTTTGTCATTTTTGTAGTCGGCTTCGTAGTAGTTGTAGTCAGCTTAGTTGTAGTTGTTGTTGGCTCAGCTGTAGTTGTTGTTGGCTCAGTTGTAGTGGTCTTTGGCTTAGTTGTAGTTGACTTTGTCGTTTTTGTGGTCGGATTCGTAGTAGTTGTTTCCAGTTTAGTCGTAGTTGTTGTTGGCTCAGCTGTAGTTGTTGTTGGTTTTGAAGTAGTAGTCGATGGCACAGTTGTGGTTGACTTTGTCGTTTGTGTGGTCGGCTTCGTAGTAGTTGTTGTCAGTTTAGTCGTGGTTGTTGTTGGCTCAGCCGTAGTTGTTGTTGGCTTCGCTGTAGTTTGTGTTGGTTTTGAAGTAGTAGACGATGGCACAGTTGTGGTTGACTTTGTCGTTTTTATGGTTGGCTTCGTAGTAGTTGTAGTCAGCTTAGTTGTAGTTGTTGTTGGCTCAGCTGTAGTTTTTGTTGGCTTAGTTGTAGTTGACTTTGTCATTTTTGTGGTCGGCTTCGTAGTAGTTGTAGTCAGCTTAGTTGTAGTTGTTGTTGGCTCAGCTGTAGTTGTTGTTGGCTCAGTTGTAGTGGTCTTTGGCTTAGTTGTAGTTGACTTTGTCGTTTTTGTGGTCGGATCCGTAGTAGTTGTTGCCAGTATAGTCGTAGTTGTTGTTGGCTCAGCTGTAGTTGTTATTGGCCCAGTTGTCGTGGTCTTTGGCTTAGTTGTAGTTGATTTTGTGGTTTTTGTGGTTGGCTTCGTAGTAGTTGTAGTTAGCTTACTTGTTGTTGTTGTTGGCTCAGCTGTAGTTGTGGTTGGTTTTGAAGTAGTAGTCGATGGCACAGTTGTGGTTGACTTTGTCGTTCGTGTGGTCGGCTTCGTAGTAGTAGTAGTCAGCTTAGTTGTAGTTGTTGTTGGCTCAGCTGTAGTTGTTGTTGGCTCAGTTGTAGTGGTCTTTGGCTTAGTTGTAGTTGACTTTGTCGTTTTTGTGGTCGGATTCGTAGTAGTTGTTTCCAGTTTAGTCGTAGTTGTTGTTGGCTCAGCTGTAGTTGTTGTTGGTTTTGAAGTAGTAGTCGATGGCACAGTTGTGGTTGACTTTGTCGTTTGTGTGGTCGGCTTCGTAGTAGTTGTTGTCAGTTTAGTCGTGGTTGTTGTTGGCTCAGCCGTAGTTGTTGTTGGCTTCGCTGTAGTTTGTGTTGGTTTTGAAGTAGTAGTCGATGGCACAGTTGTGGTTGACTTTGTCGTTTTTATGGTTGGCTTCGTAGTAGTTGTAGTCAGCTTAGTTGTAGTTGTTGTTGGCTCAGCTGTAGTTGTTGTTGGCTTAGTTGTAGTTGAGTTTGTCGTTTTTGTGGTCGGCTTCGTAGTAGTTGTAGTCAGCTTAGTTGTAGTTGTTGTTGGCTCAGCTGTAGTTGTTGTTGGCTCAGTTGTAGTGGTCTTTGGCTTAGTTGTAGTTGACTTTGTCGTTTTTGTGGTCGGATTTGTAGTAGTTGTTGCCAGTTTAGTCGTAGTTGTTGTTGGCTCAACTGTAGTTGTTATTGGCCCAGTTGTCGTGGTCTTTGGCTTAGTAGTAGTTGATTTTGTGGTTTTTGTGGTTAGCCTCGTAGTAGTTGTAGCTAGCTTACTTGTAGTTGTTGTTGGCTCAGCTGTAGTTGTGGTTGGTTTTGAAGTAGTAGTCGATGGCACAGTTGTGGTTGACTTTGTCGTTTGTGTGGTCGGCTTCGTAGTAATTGTAGTCAGCTTAGTTGTAGTTGATTTTGTACTTTTTGTGGTCGGCTTCATAGTAGTTGGCTCAGCTGTAGTTGTTGTTTTTTCAGCTGTAGTTGTTGTTGGCTCTGTTGTAGTTGACTTTGTCGTTTTTGTGGTCGGCTTCGAAGTAGTTGTAGTCAGCTTAGTCGTAGTTGTTGCTGGCTCAGTTGTAGAAGTCCTTGGCTCACATGCAGTGATTGTACCCTTTGTGGTAGCTGATGTTGTCTCACATGTAGGTGTTGTTGCCTTCGTGGTAGGCGTAGTCGGCTCAGTTGCAGTTGATGTTGGCTTACATTTAGTTTTTGACGCCTTCGTGGTAGGAGTAGTCGCCTCAGTTGTAGTTGATGTTGGCTTACATTCACATTTTGTTGCCTTCGTGGTCGGAGTAGTCGCCTCAGTTGTAGTTGATGTTGACTTACATTCACATTTTGTTGCCTTCGTGGTAGGAGTAGTCGCCTCAGTTGTAGTTGATGTTGGCTTACATTCACATTTTGTTGCCTTCGTGGTCGGAGTAGTCGCTTCAGTTGTAGTTAATTTTGGCTTACATGCAACTGTTGTTTCTTTCGTGGTAGTTGCAATTGGCTTAGCTGTAGTTGTACTTGATGCGGTAGAAACAATAAGGTCCAATGGATCTGTCAAATAATGTGTTATAATTCAAATAGTATGATCTGTAATGATAAAATATGATATAAATTTTGTAAATTATAATAATAATATGTGGGCATTTCACATGGCCATCTGAGCTTGAATAATTTGAAATACCTAACCAATTATTTGGAGCTATTTTGTGGGATTCAGTCAGTCATGGTACAAGTTGTTACCAAATTAAAAATAGAAAAACGATTTTGCTTTTTCAAAAATTTTCTTTTCTTTTCTTCTTTTTCTTTTTAATATTGTGCGTGAAATCACTATCAGGATGGTACTCGTATATTCTGATCAACACAAAATATTATAAGCACCAGAAAAAAACTTTTTATCGTTTAAATAACTCTAAAGGAGTTTGTTTCGGTAAAAGTGTTTCAGATTAGTGTTTTCTTAATTTTTATTTAAAGCACAATAAACTACGTTATTAAAATACTTACCCGTTATTAAGCCCAGCAATGATCCTGTACCAAGAGAAAAATTATGATAAGAGTTTTATAGTATAAACTTACTTATTTTAGTGCAATCGAATTTAGAGAAATGTGCGATCAAATTGTATGTATTACCTTCGCTTTTCACTTTTATGGAAGCAACCACGCCTTTTAGCCAAAATGTATTAATATAATTAAAAATATAATAACTTCAATTCTGAACGATCGAACATGTGACTACAAGCACACTACCCATTCGATTACGGCGTTAGATAAAATTTTCAGTGTTATGAAAAATAACCATAACAGCCTTATAACCATCACTGTTTGACTTTGAAGTGCCTTGCTTGACTGATGCGTTGAATTCCTGTTGGGTAGGCTTGTATGGGTACAGTTCGGCCTGTAAACCCATCTTCTCAGAGACAGTGGGATGAGCCACTCTTCAAGTTGGTACGGAATAACCTCATTAATATACGTCCACCACTTTTGCTAAGTGTGACTGCCTGCTGGCTGTGGGTGAATACGAGAGAGAGAGGGCCTCTCGTGGCCTAGCGTTTTTACCCCGATTGCAAGGAAAGCCTGATATCTTCCAAACTGCTGAACGGATTTATTTTATTAGGATATTGTTAGATTTGTCTTATTAGTCCAAGTGTTCTTAGATAGGTGACGAAAAAAATAAATAAATATGGCAGCTGGGAAATGCCATTGTTTGAAGTAATTTTTTTTATAAAGCTATAATATGTGTATCAAATTCAAGGGCTTATTTTAAGGATTCTAAGAATGTATATCATCATAGTAATAATTTAAAAATAATAAAACTATTTTTTCTTCGATGTCTGCAATGTGGATATCAAAATAAAGAGCTCTTTTTTAGGATTCCAAAAAGGTATTACAATGCCTTAGTAACATAATAATAATACAAAAAAACCGGCCAAGTGCGTGGTGGGCTAGGTACGCGCAATGTAGGGTTCCGTCGTCGCCATACTTACCCATGCTGTGTAGCAATTCTACTAGTTTAAGAAATAAAAGGCTATGTAGAATTGTACGATTAAATTTAATAGCTCTCACAGAAAGATTAAAATGTGATGAGTATCAAAAACAGCAGTAAGTATTAAAATTAGCACTGACCTAAACGCACTACGTTCAGGCAGAGATTTCCAGGTTAAAGGGATCCACAGCCTGGCCGGCAAACGGCGATCCCGTTTGCCGGCCAGGCTGTGGATCCCTTAGCCGAAGAGAAGACTGCCGCGATCGGCTCCTAGCTTTGCGGCGCGGATCTTATCAGTAAGACCCGCCCTGGGAGCAGCAGCACGCGACAGGACGACGGCACAACTCAGGACCGTTACCGACTTTCGATTGTGGACCGGTAGTCTTGCAGTTAGTAGACTGGTAGACTTCAGTAAGTTAAGCGTATTAGTAATCAGCGTGTTACTCAAGCGACAGCGAGATCTAGACTGACTCCTTGACAGGTTTTATTTTCCGACCGCTCTTCCGAAATTCATAAAAATCCAAGTATGAATTCTATTTCTAGAACGCCCATATTGGTCTTCTAAAGCGGGGTATTATAGTACCGGCCAGACTCAATTATTGCAGACTGCCAGTTATTTTTATTTATTAGTGCGAATAGGATTTAAAAGAACACCCGATACATCAGCAGTGGACACCCGCTGATGTATCGGGTGTACACTTTATATTTTATAATATTATAAAGCTGAAGAGTTTGTTTGTTTCGTTGAACGCGCTAATCTCAATATCTACTACTGGAAGCCGGGCCGGGCCGCTAGTTTATTTATAAAATAATGTACAGAAAGACAGGACTGGTGACACGAGAGCAAGCGACGTACAGTTGACCGTGGGGAAAGCAGCTGGTTCTGAGATCGACAACCGCAGCCTTCAGTGTGGCAAACACCAACACCGACCGACCCTGAGACTTGTTTATAGTCATGCCAAAGCACACGCTCACAGGGCACATGCTTGAATTGGAAGGGGTAATTGTGGGGAATTAGTGGTATACGTAGTATAAACACTCTCGCCAACGCCACAACCTGGTACAATTTCAGCTTCGATGATATTTCTCTGCAGACAGATAACTTTGAGCCGGTTCCCGTTACACAACTTTAGCGGAGTCTAATTACAAAAAATAAATTAGAAAAATAAAAAACCCGACTGCGTAAAAAGTGAACTATATAAAAACTGAAAAGAAATAAACAAGTCCTGTAGTCTAGAATTATGTTTAGTAATGTTGAATAACTATACCATTGGAATAAAAACCTCGCCAATAGCGATTTGATCAGTCGGTATCGGATCAATGGTATTTTTTTTTAATAATCTTATCATAATTAATTGTTAGTATAAATGAAAAATACGTACCAAGATTTGGGGCTGTTTCAGTAACGTAACATGTCTGAAACAGAACATAGTTAATATAAAATTTGTGTAAAGTAGATAAACAATAAAATTGTGTTGACTGATATCGCACTAGGTTTTATAGTAATTTTTTAAATCGTTGCCGCACACAACGAATTTCTTTTGTGTCGTGGGTGGGTTAATTCTATTATACACAAAAATCCCATGACACAGTGTTTGTTATTGAAATACTCCAAAAACAAACAACATTTGCCGAGTCAGCCAGTAAACATATAACTCACATACACAAACAGACAGACCCGAAACAACTACCTGAAGGCCTTAAAAATATTTGTTCCGTGCGGGAATCGAACCCGCGACACGCAGTGCAGCAGCCAATCGCTCAGCTACTGTGTCAACCGCGTCGTAAAAAAATTAAAAAATATATACAACATGATTTTTTGTCACGTTCCAAATTTCTCAGGGTGATAGTACCCATGAAATTGAATAACTTTCTCCAAAAACATGGGTCGAAATATTAAAAAAAAAATCGGACTTCCCATACAAAATCAATAGTCAGCTGATCGATTTTGTATGGGAAGTCCGATTTTTTTTTTAATATTTAGACCCATGTTTTTGGAGAAAGTTATTCAATTTCATGGGTACTATCACCCTGAGAAATTTGGAACGTGACTAAAAAATCATCTTGTATATGCGGTTTAAGTATCGGTCAATAATTTACCAGTCACCCTATAGTTGAATGTTTTACAAAAACGAATGAATCTACAAACGTTAACAGAATGTATAAGTCATTACTAGGATTTAAGTAGTAATATTTACTCACTGAAAGCATTACTATTATCACAGTCACAAAATTCACCTCCATTTTCAGCTACTTCAATGGCACTTGGTGGAATAACCAGAGAAACTAATAGAAGTGCACGTTTATTATGTTATTAAACAAATTAACGTCATACATGTGGTTTTATTCTATTTATTGCCTTTTAACCACATGTGAAGTAAATAAACTTTGAATTGAAATGAAAAAGAAAAACAATAAAAATATATTGAATGAAAACATTGAAACAGTTTATTACGGGACAAACAACTTTTGTTTTGATTTCGATGCTATAGTTTCCATTTATATATTACTAGCTGACCCGACAGACGTTGTCCTGTCCCGATCTACCACTTACCTGCCTATTTACCTACACCTACCCTACACCTACCCTACACCTACCCTACACCTACCCTACACCTACCCTACACCTACCCTACACCTACCCTACACCTACCCTACACCTACCCTACACCTACCCTACACCTACCCTACACCTACCCTACACCTACCCTACACCTACCCTACACCTACCCTACACCTACCCTACACCTACCCTACACCTACCCTACACCTACCCTACACCTACCCTACACCTACCCTACACCTACCCTACACCTACCCTACACCTACCCTACACCTACCCTACACCTACCCTACACCTACCCTACACCTACCCTACACCTACCCTACACCTACCCTACACCTACCCTACACCTACCCTACACCTACCCTACACCTACCCTACACCTACCCTACACCTACCCTACACCTACCCTACACCTACCCTACACCTACCCTACACCTACCCTACACCTACCCTACACCTACCCTACACCTACCCTACACCTACCCTACACCTACCCTACACCTACCCTACACCTACCCTACACCTACCCTACACCTACCCTACACCTACCCTACACCTACCCTACACCTACCCTACACCTACCCTACACCTACCCTACACCTACCCTACACCTACCCTACACCTACCCTACACCTACCCTACACCTACCCTACACCTACCCTACACCTACCCTACACCTACCCTACACCTACCCTACACCTACCCTACACCTACCCTACACCTACCCTACACCTACCCTACACCTACCCTACACCTACCCTACACCTACCCTACACCTACCCTACACCTACCCTACACCTACCCTACACCTACCCTACACCTACCCTACACCTACCCTACACCTACCCTACCCTAACCCTTAACATTTGGATGGGGGATGAAAAAGGGGTGAAAAAAGGGGATGAAAAATAGATGCCGACCGATTCTGATGAAATTTTGTGCACATATTGGGTAGGTCTGAGAATCGGCCAATTCTCAGACCTACCCAATATGTGCACAAAATTTCATCAGAATCGGTCAAGCCATTTCGGAGGAGTACGGGAACGAAAACTGTGACACGAGAATTTTATATATTAGAAAGATGTTAAGGCGAGGTATTCCGAACTTTAGCAATTTTTGTTAATTTTTAAACATCTGTATTTATTTTTAAGATAAACCTAGAATTATGAAATTGGTATTTTATCAAAATATAACATATAATCTAGTATTTCGGAAAGACAGAAACATGATTAATAACAATTTACTCATTAGAAAAAAAATATAAAGATACCCTAATTTAAAACTTAAAACATCGATTACTCCGAGATCTCATCACTAAATGATATGAAAATTATACCAATAGAAGTAGCTTGTTATTATTTAAAATATCGGAAAAATACTTTTTTCTTTTAATCTATAATTTTCTCACAAATAAAAAATAACCTGCGTAAATCCTAAATCTAACGGGCGGTCGCATTCCCTCGACGGCCCCGACCGTCGACCAGTACCCGTCGAGACACCGGAGCGGAAGGTTGTATCGCTGTTTTGTACAAAAATAATACGTATAATATTTTAGTCAAAGTTCGTCCCCGTGATTAGGTATTTATTAAAATGGGCAATAAAATAAATGGAAGAAGATTTAAAAAATTAAACGAATGCCGATTTATGTTACAAAATAAAATATGGTAGGTAATATATAAGCAATAAAAAACAAAAAAAGCAATATTAGCAATAAATAAATATTTCATAAATAAGTAATTAATAAATTATAAATAAATAAATTATAAATAAATAATAAATCAATAACTAATAAAAAAATTACAAATAAATAAAAATAATTAAAAATAAATAATAAATAAAAATAAATAATAAAAAATAAATGAATAATAAATAAATAAATAATAAATTAATTACAAATAGATAATAAATTAATAATAATTGGGTAATAAATAAATAATAATTAAATAATAAATAAATAATAAATAAATAATAAATAAATAATAAATAAATAATAAATAAGTACTAAATAAATAATAAATAAATAAATAATAAATAAATAATAAATAAATAAATAAATAATAAATAAATAATTAATAATTAATAAATAAATAATTAATAAATAAATTATAAAAAATAATAAAACAATAAATGAATAATAAATTAATTACAAATAAATAATAAATTAATTATAATTGGGTAATAAATAAATAATAATTAAATAATAAATAAATAAAAAAAAAAAAAAAAAAAAAAAAAAAATGTCAACGTACAATATTTTGTAGGTGCTATAACTAGTTAAAATTACACCTAGATACATATAATTAGGTAGGTAGGTAGGTATGTATACTTACTTTTTAATTTTGCCTTTATTCAGATAAATTTGAAATAATGTGTAGGTATAAAGGGAACACAACCATAACACACATCAAAGGAAAGGTAGGTACAGAGGACAGCATATCAAGCTACAACAATGTCAAATTACTTTGATTGTTTTTCAACGTTATTACAAAAGAATAAGGTTCATATTCAATTGGGAAAATTTTACAGTTTGGTATGGGTTGATGTACTCGCGTCTGTACCTACCGTTCTAGTTGGTTCCTCGTAACAAAAAAGTATAAAGACGGAACAGGATAGGATTTTATTTCTTATTAGTATACCTACCTACTTAGCGAATGAACAGAAAATTGAATTTATAATAAATAAGTAAATAGGTACTTACTTGCAAAATTGCCTATGAGATTTTATGCTGGCACTTCACATGGCGTATTTGTGCAAATATTCGCCTTATTTGGATAATACAAAATCGACTTTATTGCAATAACTATAGGGTACATTTCATTGCATTGCAAAATTGCCAATGAGATTTTATGCTGGCACTTCACATGGCGTATTTGTGCAAATATTCGCCTTATTTGGATAATACAAAATCGACTTTATTGCAATAACTATAGGGTACATTTCATTGCATTGGAAAACTGCCTATGAGATTTTATGCTGGCACTTCATATGGCGCATTTGTGCAAATATTCGCCTTATTTGGATAATACAAAATCGACTTTATTGCAATAACTTTAGGGTACATTTCATTTCATTGCAAAATTGCCTATGAGATTTTATGTAGGCACTTCACATGGCGTATTTGTACAAATATTCGCCTCATTTGGATAATACAAAATTTACCTTACAGTAATTGAAATAAAGTCGATTTTGATTATTTTGCTTCTCGCGCTGTGCTGTGTGTCGTGGTTTTGATCCCCGCACGGAACAAATATTATTTTGTTTTACAGAGTACAGCGCGCTGTACTCAGCTCATTTTGAATTATTATTACGTTATAATAATGTCGTGCTTACTATCTTTTGCCATATAATATTATTGTGTACCTACATAAAACTAGACTAGTTCTTTTCTTATTACTAAACGTGCTCGAGGCGAGGCGAGGCGAGGTTTTCCAGTCTCTCGGCAAATAGCGGTCGAACGAAAGGATTGTGTTACAGAACTATGTAGGTATTCATAGGAAGCGCGCGCGGATTTCAACGCGGCTATTACTTTCGCCCAGAAAGCGTCACAGTGTAAAGAACACAGTTTATCAACTACGATTATTACTTTTTTGTGTAGATTTTGCTACCATGCCTTGTAAAGTATAACATTAGTAAGGCTTGTAATGAAAAAAAAAAACATACTATCTTTATGACATTCTTGCGACAGTTTCGTTTAGAAATTGAAAATAATATTAGTCAATATTGTAATGCAAAACTAATAGGAAGGCAATGATTAGCCTACTTATTAGTTTTGTATTCCAATATTTACTTACATTATTTTTACAACCGCAGTAACCTACAATCTAAATTCACACCCGGACGGTGCGCGTTGGACGGAGTGCGGGCGTCATTTGAAGAAGTAGGTAAGTAAATAAAAATATAACCAACGTGAGTATGTTTGGCAATACAAAGAAAATAATATTTGAACAATATCAGTAATGTATTTACAGGTAAAAATCTAACATCAATATCATGTAAATGTATCTTACCTATTTATTTACTACATATTATATTGTTTATGTCATTTATGTGTGTAATATCTAAATAGTTTTATGTTTTAGTGTGGCGAATGGCGATTTTGAAGCAGCAGACGACGATGACTATAAAGAGTGTCTGGATAGTCTAAGTGACCAGCCAACATGTTTTTTATGTAAAAATATATTAGTTTATTATAATATAATCAATCATTACAAATGGTTGTTTTCTTTATCCTTTTATTTTTCTTATCTCCATCCCTCGCAGGTATCTTCCGGGGCTCTACTAGTTCCGGAAGCAGAGAGTTCATATAAAACCCAACAAGTTTTGATTCCATTTTTTCTTCCCAAAATTGACTGTCCTTTGTGATTTTTATAACATGGACAGCACTGTAACATGATAAGCCTTTATGAAGTCTATGTACCTACTAAGAAAATGACCCTACTGTTTATTTTCATACTGTGACAAGTACCTATAGTAGGTAGTTATTTGTTTGATGAAAAAAATGCGTACACTAGGATTTCTAATGTACCTATAACGGGTACAATTTACAAACATACTATGTCATATGCCCGTACACCGAGATCAAGAACAAAACAAAATAATATTTGTTCCGTGCGGGGATCAAAACCACGACACACAGCACAGCGCGAGATGCAAAATAATCACTTATTAGCCACTACGCCAACCGTGCCGTCTCGTATAATGCTGGCACTTGTCATGGCGTATTTGTGCAAATATTCGCCTTATTTGGATAATAGAAAATTGACTTTATTTCAATTACTGTAAGGTAAATTTTGTATTATCCAAATGAGGCGAATATTTGTACAAATACGCCATGTGAAGTGCCTACATAAAATCTCATAGGCAATTTTGCAATGGAATGAAATGTACCCTATAGTTATTGCAATAAAGTCGATTTTTTATTATCCAAATAAGGCGAATATTTGCACAAATGCGCCATGTGAAGTGCCAGCATAAAATCTCATAGGCAATTTTCCAATGCAATGAAATGTACCCTATAGTTATTGCAATAAAGTCGATTTTGTATTATCCAAATAAGGCGAATATTTGCACAAATACGCCATGTGAAGTACCAGCTTAAAATCTCATAGGCAATTTTGCAAGTAAATACCTATTTACTTATTTCTTATAAATTCAATTTTCTGTTTATTCGCTAAGTAGGTAGGTGTACTACTATGAAATAAAATTCTATCCTGTTCCGTCTTTGTACTTTTTGTTACGAGGAACCACCTAGAACGGTAGGTACAGACGCCAGTACATCAACCCATACCAAAGTGTCAAATTTTCTCAATTGAATATGAACCTTATTCTTTTGTAATAACGTTGAAAATCTATCAAAGTAATTTGACATTGTTGTAGCTTGATACGCTGGTCTGTACCTACCTTTCCTTTGATGTGTGTTGTGGTTGTGTGTTTCCTTTTTACCTACACATTATTTCAAATTTATCTGAATAAAGGCAAAATTAAAAAGTAAGTTTATATACCTACCTACCTACCTAATTATATGTACCTAGGTGTAATTATAACTAGGTATAGCACCTATAAAATATTGTAGCGTTGACATTTATTTATTTATTATTTATTTATTATTTATTTATTATGTATTTATTATTTATTTATTATTTATTTATTATTTATTTATTATTTATTTATTATTTATTTATTATTTATTTATTACTTATTTATTATTTATTTATTATTTATTTATTATTTATTTATTATTTATTTATTATTTATTTATTATTTATTTATAATTTATTTATTATTTATCTATTATTTATTTATTATTTATTTATTATTTATTTATTACTTATTTAATATTTATTAATTATTTATTAGCGAGCACGTTTAGTAATAAGAAAAGAACTAGTCTAAGAAAAGAACGACACATTATTATAACGTAATTATAACCCAAAATAGTGTTGGTCAATACATTAAAATGCAACAAATAAATTTGTTTTTCGTTGCTACAAAATATAGCTCGACGCAGCGCCCAGCGCCCGCGCGCCGCTGCATGCCGCTTTTACGCTGAGTACAGCGCGCTGTACAATGCTTGCAGCGCTTACCTATTCTATGCCATTGCGGGGCGCTCCCCTTTACGCAGCCGTCACTTCCTCTGCTTCACCCCCTTCAAAATAGTATGCGGTAGGAAAACCTCGCCTTAAGATGCTAATGCAAATGTTTTGAGTAATTCTGTTGTATTAAAACCACTTTTTTAACTATTAAGATTTGCTCTT
Organism: Charanyca ferruginea; assembly: GCA_947361185.1. NCBI lineage: Eukaryota > Metazoa > Arthropoda > Insecta > Lepidoptera > Noctuidae > Charanyca > Charanyca ferruginea. The sequence goes on along the minus strand of OX376068.1, from coordinate 21,928,303 downwards.
AGCAAAAATATCTATGTACGGCTAAAGATGAGTGTGAAAATTAAGTTTAAGTAAACTCGCCCCTTTAAAACATAATGGGAACTAAACACCTGAAAAAATAGGTTATGTACAGTACGGTCAACGTAACTTGGCGCGTCTGAAGTTAGCCGATTAGCTGCGCAGTAGACAATTTCGATCCTAAAAGTTCCATTGCGCAGCCAAACAGCTAACTTCAGACGCGCCAAGTTACGTTGACCGTATTGTAGGTAGGTACACCATATCTGCCCACCTTTTATGTATTTTGTTTTTAAGCTTGTTTATAGCCCAAGTCCTTCCAGAAAGGGGTCCTTCCAGTGGCGGGGGGCCTTCCAGGGGGTTTGTTCAGCATCATCTTGAACCAGCCTTCGTGGTAAGCGTCGGTCATAACGCTATGGTCTCTTGGTGGTATGGTCAATACGGATGTAATATTACTTGCGAAGGTGGCTTTATAGTTATTTTGTTTGACGTATAGAGTAAGGTTGATCAAAATAATGACTAATAAATTTCATTTTTTTTTAACTGATTTCAAGAAAATTGAGGTTCTCAGTTCGACCCGTATGTTTGTATACTATGTATATATGTTTGTCCGCGATTATCTCCCGTTAGGCTGAACCGATTTTGATGTGGTTGTCAGAAAAGTGTTTGCTACATTCTGGAGAAGGTTTTAGTATACAAAAAGTATACTACTAGTTTTAGTATTCAGCGCTTTTTGAAAAAATCAACAAGAACAAAAAATATACATAGAAGACGTTTTCCTTTAATTCTATCTTTGGAGGACTTTCAATCCCTTTTTTAACATGAGGCACTAAAAAATACCGCCTTCAAAAACTAAAAAGTGATAAATAACTTTAGCATAGAACACACATAACTTTAGTTTCGGAAGTAGGTGGCAATACAAAACAACAAACAGAACAAAGCCATCGACTTCCGAAACTAAAGGCATGTGTGTCAAGGCGGTTCTTTTTTTCATTCATTTTTATACCTAGGTAGGTACAGTAATAAAAAAAGAGTTACCTAATTCAAAAACAATCTTCGGTTTTTAAGTAAACTCCAACTATATCCGATGACCTTGTAACTTATCTCTTTTAATTACTGTACACAAATTAGAGTAACCACAGGTTTATTTTTTGGTTCTATCTATAGTATCAATTAGTTTCGGAATAATTCGTGTTTTATCATGCAGTTGTTTAAACTATTAGTTTACTTCGTTTTAACTGTCCCTATGGTCTGTAATCTAGTAACGTCCGAAACATTTTTTTTTAATATAATTTTTATTCGTTTTAACACTGTATAATAATTAAATATAATATATACAAAGCTAAAAATAAATATAAACACATAATATGTACAATGCTCACAGGGCATCAAAAAGCTTTTTACAAAAAAGACAACCGCCTTCAAAAAGTGAAAAATAACTTTAGCACAGAACACACATTGGCTTTAGTTTCGAAATTCAGTGGCTTTGTTCTGTTTGTTGTTTTGTATTGCCACCGACTTCCGAAACTAAAGTCAATGTGTGTTCTGTGCTAAAGTTATTTTTCACTTTTTGAAGGCGGTTGTCTTTTTTGTAAAAAGCTTTTTATTTTCCGCTTTTTAGTTCCTCCTTCTCATTCTAATCTATTAAGAAGAGATTGAAAGTTAACTACTACAAAGATTGATGAAACTAAAACGTCGTCTATGTAAAATTTTTGGGTATTTGTTGATTTTTCAAAAAGTGCTGAATCAATTTCGATAAAATTTATATGGGACCACCCCTGAAGCGTACCGTATCTATAAAAAGAAGAATTTTCAAAATCGGTTTACGTTTGCCTGAGAAATCGCGTAACAAATCGCGCACATACTGAATGCAAATTTATGACTTATACGGTTTTCTCACGGATGCCATTGTCAGAACTGGACCAAATTAAAATGGGACCACACGGGAAGCACTGGCTTCCAAATAAAAAAAGAATCATCAAAATCGGTTCACCCAGTCCCGAGAAATCAAGTAACAAACTTAAAAAAAAAAAAAAAAAAAAAAAAAAAAAAAAAAAAAAAAAAAAAAAAAAAAAAAGTACAGACGAATTGATAACCTCCTCCTTTTTTGAAGTCGGTTGAAAAACTCGTCCGCATCGCTCTCAATGGGACAAGTGCCCAAAAGGCTAGCAGCATTACCACGTTGAATGGCAATGCTAATTCTTTGGCCCAAGAAAAGGCCAGTCCTTTGGTCACGTGAAGAGTCGACCAGCCGCTTTGCAATGTCCCTGAAAACAAGGTGAGCACTCGGGCCCCATGGCCCTAATGTTTTGACCCCAAACGGCTCAAACATAACTTTCAAGAAGGTTGTTATATTTACGCCGTTTGAGGTTTTCCGCACCTGCAGCTGCCGCCTCAGCACAACACGACGTGCTAGAAAGATGGGATGGCGCAAGGGTGTCGACACAAGTTGCATCCCACACCAAAGGCCTACCCAACTTCCACGGCATTATGGTCATTCCATCTGGTCTCTTTCCATCGTCACGTGCCAAGCCAAATAGGTTCTAACACAGCTGGCACGCCGGCGGAGGCAAGAGCACGACGGATGATGTCATTAATGCTGGCGTGCCGTGCTATCCGGCCTACGCTCTTACAGCAGGAAAGGCCATGGTGACCGAGGCAGTCGACAACTGCACCGCATTGACAGCGATGCGGGGCCCCGCAAGGAGCGCCCAGACGTAGGCATGTAGCGAGCCGGAATGTAGAGTCACCAAGCGTAGTACCTATGTTAGGTGACGGCAGTGCCTGAAGCCAGAAGCCCGACTCCCACTCACCCACAGCCAGCAAGCGGGCACGCTCAGCAGAATTGGTGGACGTATTAATGAGTTTATTCCGTACCAACCTGCAGAGCGGCTCATCCCACTGTCTCTGGGAAGATGGGTTCACGGGCCGAACCGTATTTGGGCAAGTCACTATCCAGGCGTTCACCGCATCAGTCAAGCACGGCACTTCAAAGTCAACCAGTGACGAGGATAAGATTTTTGTGGTTTACCTTTCGGTGCTGTGGACGGAGGACAGGAACGCCGGCAAACTAACACTGGAAATTTTGCGGACCCCGAGATCACCAAAACGAATAGGTAGTGTGGCTTGTAGCCACGCTCGGTCATCCAGGGACACATTCAGAATTGAAGTGAGTGTATTTTAAATAATTTGATCAATTTTGTCCAAAAGGTGTGGCTGCTTCTATAAAGGTGAAGAGCGAAGGTAATACATACAATTTGGGCCAAAACAACAATATTTGATGAGGGTAAATGCCGAATGTACATTAATTTTTTGTCTAATTTTTTCGGCAATGAAAGGTGCGAAACTATCTTCTAAAATTGGGGAACCTAGGAAGTGCAAAGAGCTTTTTTTTTAATTTTGATTTCTGGAGCTATGGCATTAAATTTATCTAAAGTTGTTTGTTTGTTGGTAGAGTCGCAAAGAAAAATTTCACATTTGGAGGGATTCAGGTCTAGGCCAATAGATTGAAATTGCTGTTTCAGGAGTTCAAAATCTTTCAAAACGGTGTCTATATCACCTCCTAGAGTTCCGTCGTCCAAATACCATACGTTAAATTTGGAGTTTAGTTTTTGTATTATAGGATGAATAGCCAAACTGAAAATAACTGGCCCTCCACCGACCGCCGACTGCAGATTCCAAAACATTGTCCTTATAAAGAAATTTTGAAGGGTGCCTGTAACACTGCCACATAAAACCATAAATTTCGGGTAATTCTTTTTTGACTTCGGCCAACAAAGTGTCTCTATTGACTTGATATAGATAGATGGCATACTATCAAGTTATCATATAGCTTTTTTTACATGCTTATTTTTTAACACTAGCACATTGCATCCATCTTCGCCATACTGATGAAATAATTTACGGGGCTAGGATTTTTTGAGTTAATCAAATACTTTGCCCGCGACTTCGTCCGCGTAAATTTTCTGGTCTCCTGGTACATAGGGCCATATATGTACCAGGAAAACAGACTTCCCGCGATTTCGTCCGCCTGAATTTTCTCAAGGATTCCTCAATTTTTGATTATGCACCATAGCATTCAGGGATAACGTAGCTTTCTATTGGCGAAGGAATTTTTGAAATCTGATGTGTAGTTTCGGAGATTACCTCCTACATACAAACTTACAAACATACAAACTTACAAACAAATTTTACCTCTTTATAATATTAGTATAGATAATTGAATTTTATAAAGATACCTAATTTACACAAAATAATGCTATAACTACTTCTTCTTTCTAATGCTACTTTATGTGTATATAAGAAGGATAATACAAGAGCCAGTTTCACCAGATTGTTCTGTAAAGATATCAAAAAGTATTTAAATTTAGTTTTTATTTTGGTTTTGTTACTACAAGTGTTATAAAACTTAACCTTAAAATATTCCTATGACCTCTATCCACTGCTGCATGGTTCACTTACAGACTAGTGTTAGTATATTATTTTAATTTTGTGTTTGTTAATTATTTTGTGTATCATTATTATTATCTATAATTTTCAATTTCAATGTTGTATGATAAAAGTTGATTGAAATAAATTTGTTGATGCAATCTTGTGAATGTGGTCACAACTTCTTTATTTTCTCAAAAAAAAATTACTACAAATTACGCTTACTGAGAAATATTTAAACTTGGTACTTAAATAACAATAAATTCGTGAGCAGAGCTAGAATGATATGAACAGAAGAAAAACAAAAGAAGACAACATTATTTAACGTACATACATAACAGGACATTGAAGGTAGCAGTTAAAGATTCATGCGAAACAAAAATCAATTTTTGTGGGTAAATTAAGAAAAAACCAGGTCCGAACTTAAATTTTGTTAGAGCTGACTTTTCAATAGTACAATAGTCAGATAAATTTTATCTGGGGAATAAAAATGGCGGTTTGACAGCTTATGTACAGATAATAATTATGTCAAACCGCTATTTTTATTCCTCAGATAAAAGTTATCTGACAATTGAAAAATCACCCCTTATAATATAAGATTTCAATAGATTTTTTAAATGTTTGTAAACTTTTAGAAGTTTTTATTTCTTTTGGTAGTTTATTGAACATCTGTGCCCCTTCGTAGTTACTATTTTTCTTTCCATAACTCGTACGTGTTATCGCGAGACAGATACCATTTGCAGAATGCAGTCCTAACAGCAATATTTTGTGCAACTTACAATACACAGTGTATAAGCCCAGGTAGAAAAAAAAAGCAAGCGGACTACGGACATTATGAAATGGTTTATTAGGTGGTTTGTTCACACTAATAGCAACCTAAGTTCTTAAATCATAAAGTATGTTCGAGCACGGTCGTTTCGCATGATGAAATGCCGCGTTGCTGTTGCGTTCCCGGTCCTCGCGCCGTGCCGCGTCGCTTGTTGATGACGTCGTTGTGTGTTTGTTGCATTTGGATGTATGTGAGTGAACACACGGTACTGTAAAGATCGATCGCTAAATTAAAAAATAAATACTTATTTGGCAGTCTTATAAAAATTAATAAGTGATAACCTCTAAAGTATTGATTTCAATTGAAATAATTACACAAAACACAATTAATTTGATATCAATGAAATATTTTGTCAGTGAGATGGAGAAAATCACATTTGAATTTAAATATTACATAATTTTAATTTGCTCATATAAATTAACGACAAATGAAAGTTTAATTCACAAATATTATGAAACGTAAAAAAAGATTGTCGATTTAATTCACTATTGAAATTCAGTCACCTAACAAAAAACTTAAGTCTAATACAGGTAAAATACAGTCTAACAAAGTTGGGTCATCTGTTGTTGACTCCATGCAGGTTATAGATGACTCTGCTGCAGTTGATAATGGATCTGTCGTAGTTGATGTTAGCTCACATTTATTTGTTGTTTCCTCCTCATCACAGTTATTTGACTCAGGTGCAGTTGGCTCTATTGATGCTGATGATTCGTCTTCACCACATGTATTTGACTCAGTTGCAGTTGATGTTGACTCCGTCGTAGTGGCTGTTTCCTCCTCACCACATGTAGTTGACTCAGTTGCAACTGATATTGGCTCCGTTGAAGTTGTCGTTTCTTCTTCACCACATGTAGCTGACTCAGTTGCAGTTGATGCTGGCTTCGTCGTTGAAACTGATGTTGACTCTGTCGTAGCTGTTGTTTCGTCCAAACCACATGCAGATGACTCAGTCACAACTGATGTTAGCTCCGTTGTAGTTGTCATTTCTTCCTCAGCACATGTAATTGACTCAGTTGCAGTTAATATTGGCTCTGTCGTAGCTGTTGTTTCGTCCATACCACATGTAGCTGACTCAGTTGCAGTTGATGTTGGCTCCGTTGTAGTGGTTGATTCCACCTCAGTGCAAGTAGCTGACTCAGTTACAACTGATGTTGACTCTGTCGTAGTGGTTGATTCCTCCTCAGTGCAAGTAGCTGACTCAGTTGCAACTGATGTTGACTCTGTCGTACCTGTTGTTTCGTCCATACCACATGCAGTTGACTTAGTTACAACTGATGTTGGCGCCGTTGTAGTTATCGTTTCGTCCTCAACAAATGTAGTTGACTCAGTTGCAGTTAATATTGGCTCTGTTGTAGCTGTTGTTTCGTCTATACTACATGCAGATGACTCAGTTGTTGTTACTATTGGCTCAGTTGCAGTTGATGTTAACTCAAATGTGGTTGTCGTTTCTTCCTCAGCACATGTAGTTGACTCAGTTGCAACTGATGTTGACTCTGTCGTAGCTGTTGTTTCGTCCATACCGCATGTATTTGACTCAGTTGCAGTTGATGTTAGCTCAAATAAAGTTGTCGTTTCCTCCTCAGCACATGTAGTTGACTCAGTTGCAGCTGATATGGGCTCCGTTGTAGTTGTCGTTTCGTCTATACCACATGTATTTGTCTCAGTTGCAGTTGATGTAGACTCTGTAGTAGCCGTTGTTTCGTCCATACCACATGTAGTTGACTCAGTTACAACTGATGTTGGCTCCGTTGTAGTTGTCATTTCCTCCTCAGCACATGTAGTTGACTCAGTTGCAGTTAATATTGGCTCTGTTGTAGCTGTTGTTTCGTCTATACTACATGCAGATGACTCAGTTGTTGTTACTATTGGCTCAGTTGCAGTTGATGTTAACTCAAATGTGGTTGTCGTTTCTTCCTCAGCACATGTAGTTGACTCAGTTGCAACTGATGTTGGTTCTGTCGTAGCTGTTGTTTCGTCCATACCGCATGTATTTGACTCAGTTGCAGTTGATGTTAGCTCAAATAAAGTTGTCGTTTCCTCCTCAGCACATGTAGTTGACTCAGTTGCAGCTGATATGGGCTCCGTTGTAGTTGTCGTTTCGTCTATACCACATGTATTTGTCTCAGTTGCAGTTGATGTAGACTCTGTAGTAGCCGTTGTTTCGTCCATACCACATGTAGTTGACTCAGTTGCAACTGATGTTGGCTCCGTAGTAGTTGTCGTTTCCTCCTCAGCACATGTAGTTGACTCAGTTGCAGTTGATGTAGGCTCCGTAGTAGTTGTCGTTTCCTCCTCAGCACATGTAGTTGACTCAGTTGCAGTTGATATAGGGTCTGTCGTAGCCGTTGTATCGTCCATACTACATGTAGTTGACTCAGTTACAACTGATGTTGGCTCCGTTGTAGTTGTCATTTCCTCCTCAGCACATGTAGTTGACTCAGTTGCAGTTAATATTGGCTCTATTGCAGCTGTTGTTTCGTCTATACTACATGCAGATGACTCAGTTGTTGTTACTATTGGCTCAGTTGCAGTTGATGTTAACTCAAATGTGGTTGTCGTTTCTTCCTCAGCACATGTAGTTGACTCAGTTGCAACTGATGTTGACTCTGTCGTAGCTGTTGTTTCGTCCATACCGCATGTATTTGACTCAGTTGCAGTTGATGTTAGCTCAAATAAAGTCGTCGTTTCCTCCTCAGCACATGTAGTTGACTCAGTTGCAGCTGATATGGGCTCCGTTGTAGTTGTCGTTTCATATATACCACATGTATTTGTCTCAGTTGCAGTTGATGTAGACTCTGTAGTAGCCGTTGTTTCGTCCATACCACATGTAGTTGACTCAGTTGCAACTGATGTTGGCTCCGTAGTAGTTGTCGTTTCCTCCTTAGCACATGTAGTTGACTCAGTTGCAGTTGATGTAGGCTCCGTAGTAGTGGTCGTTTCCTCCTCAGCACATGTAGTTGACTCAGTTGCAGTTGATGTAGGCTCCGTTGTAGTTGTCATTTCCTCCTCACCACATGTAGTTGACTCAGTTGCAGTTGATATTGGCTCTGTCGTAGCCGTTGTATCGTCCATACCACATGTAGTTGACTCAGTTACAATTGATGTTGGCTCCGTAGTAGTTGTCGTTTCCTCCTCAGCACATGTAGTTGACTCAGTTGCAGTTGATGTAGGCTCCGTTGTAGTTGTCATTTCCACCTCAGCACATGTAGTTGACTCAGTTGTAGTTGATGTAGGCTCCGTTGTAGTTGTCATTTCCTCCTCAGCACATGTAGTTGACTCAGTTGCAGTTGATGTAGGCTCCGTTGTAGTTGTCATTTCCACCTCAGCACATGTAGTTGACTCAGTTGCAGTTGATGTAGGCTCCGTTGTAGTTGTCATTTCCTCCTCAGCACATGTAGTTGACTCAGTTGCAGTTGATGCAGGCTCCGTTGTAGTTGTCATTTCCTCCTCATCACATGTAGTTGACTCAGTTGCAGTTGATATTGGCTCTGTCGTAGCCGTTGTATCGTCCATACCACATGTAGTCGACTCAGTTACAATTGATGTTGGCTCCGTTGTAGTTGTCATTTCCTCTTCATCACATGTAGTTGACTCAGTTACAGTTAATATTGACTCTGTCGTAGCTGTTGTTTCGTCTATACCGCATGTATTTGACTCAGTTGCAGTTGAAGTTGGCTCCGCTGTAGTGGTTGTTTCCTCCTCACTACATGTAGTTGACTCAGTTATAGTTGACATTGACTCTGTCGTAGCTGTTGTTTCGTCCATACTACATGCAGATGACTCAGTTGTTGTTACTATTGGCTCTGTCGTAGCCATTGTTTCATCCATACCACATGCAGTTGACTTAGTAACAACTGATGTTGGCTCCGTAGTAGTCGTCGTTTCCTCCTCAGCACATAAAGTTGACTCAGTTACAGTTGATATTGACTCTGTAGTAGCTGTTGTTTCGTCCATACCGCATGTATTTGACTCAGTTGCAGTTGAAGTTGGCTCAAATGTAGTTGTAGTTTCGTCATCAGCACATGTAGTTGACTCAGTTGCAACTGATGTTGACTCTGTCGTAGCTGTTGTTTCGTCCATACCGCATGTATTTGACTCAGTTGCAGTTGATGTTGGCTCAAATGTAGTTGTCGTCTCCTCCTCAGCACATGTAGTTGACTCAGTTGCAGCTGATATTGGCTCCGTTGTAGTTGTCGTTTCGTCTATACCACATGTATTTGTCTCAGTTGCAGTTGATGTAGTTTTTGTTGTAGTTGTCATTTCTTCCTCACCACATGTAGTTGACTCAGTTGCAGTTGATATTGGCTCTGTCGTAGCCGTTGTTTCATCCATACCACATGCAGTTGACTCAGTTACAACTGATGTTGGCTCAGTAGTAGTTGTCGTTTCCTCCTCAGCACATAAAGTTGACTCAGTTACAGTTGATATTGACTCTGTTGTAGCTGTTGTTTCGTCCATACCGCATGTATTTGACTCAGTTGCAGTTGATGTTGGTTCAAATGTAGTTGTCGTTTCCTCCTCAGCACATGTAGTTGACTCAGTTGCAGCTGATATTGGCTTCGTTGTAGTTGTCGTTTCGTCCATACCACATGTATTTGTCTCAGTTGCAGTTGATGTAGTCTCTGTTCTAGTTGTCATTTCCTCCTCACCACATGTAGTTGACTCAGTTGCAGTTGATATTGGCTCTGTCGTAGCCGTTGCTTTGTCCATACCACATGTAGTTAATTCAGTTTTAATTGATGTTGGCTCAGTTGTAGTTGTCGTTTCCTCCTCAGCACATGTAGTTGACTCAGTTGCAGTTACTATTGGCTCTGTCGTAGCTGTTGTTTCGTCCATACCACATGCAGATGACTCAGTTACAACTGATGTTGGCTCCGTTGTAGTTGTCATTTCCTCTTCAGCACATGTAGTTGACTCAGTTGCAGTTAATATTGGCTCTGTCGTAGCTGTTGTTTCGTCCATACCACATGCAGTTGACTCAGTTACAACTGATGTTGGCTCCGTTGTAGTTGTCGTTTCCTCCTCACCACATGTATTTGACTCAGTTGCAACTGATGTTGACTCTGTCGTAGCTATTGTTTCGTCCATACCACATACAGATGACTCAGTTACAACTGATGTTGGCCTTGTTGTAGTAGTCATTTCCTCCTCACCACATGTAGTTGACTCAGTTACAGTTAATATTGACTCTGTCGTAGCTGTTGTTTCGTCTATACCGCATGTATTTGACTCAGTTGCAGTTGAAGTTGGCTCCGCTGTAGTGGTTGTTTCCTCCTCACTACATGTAGTTGACTCAGTTACAGTTGACATTGACTCTGTCGTAGCTGTTGTTTCGTCCATACTACATGCAGATGACTCAGTTGTTGTTACTATTGGCTCTGTCGTAGCCATTGTTTCATCCATACCACATGCAGTTGACTTAGTAACAACTGATGTTGGCTCCGTAGTAGTCGTCGTTTCCTCCTCAGCACATAAAGTTGACTCAGTTACAGTTGATATTGACTCTGTAGTAGCTGTTGTTTCGTCCATACCGCATGTATTTGACTCAGTTGCAGTTGAAGTTGGCTCAAATGTAGTTGTAGTTTCGTCATCAGCACATGTAGTTGACTCAGTTGCAACTGATGTTGACTCTGTCGTAGCTGTTGTTTCGTCCATACCGCATGTATTTGACTTAGTTGCTGTTGATGTTGGCTCAAATATAGTTGTCGTCTCCTCCTCAGCACATGTAGTTGACTCAGTTGCAGCTGATATTGGCTCCGTTGTAGTTGTCGTTTCGTCTATACCACATGTATTTGTCTCAGTTGCAGTTGATGTAGTCTTTGTTGTAGTTGTCATTTCTTCCTCACCACATGTAGTTGACTCAGTTGCAGTTGATATTGGCTCTGTCGTAGCCGTTGTTTCATCCATACCACATGCAGTTGACTCAGTTACAACTGATGTTGGCTCAGTAGTAGTTGTCGTTTCCTCCTCAGCACATAAAGTTGACTCAGTTACAGTTGATATTGACTCTGTAGTAGCTATTGTTTCGTCCATACCGCATGTATTTGACTCAGTTGCAGTTGATGTTGGTTCAAATGTAGTTGTCGTTTCCTCCTCAGCACATGTAGTTGACTCAGTTGCAGCTGATATTGGCTTCGTTGTAGTTGTCGTTTCGTCCATACCACATGTATTTGTCTCAGTTGCAGTTGATGTAGTCTCTGTTCTAGTTGTCATTTTCTCCTCACCACATGAAGTTGACTCAGTTGCAGTTGATATTGGTTCTGTCGTAGCCGTTAATTCTCCCATACACCATGTAGTTGTCTCAGTAACAACAGATGTTAGCTCCGTCGTAGTTGTCGTTTCTTCTTCAGCACATGTAGTTAACTCAGTTGCAGCTGATGTTGGCTCTGTCGTAGCCGTTGCTTTGTCCATACCACATGTAGTTAATTCAGTTTCAATTGATGTTGGCTCAGTTGTAGTTGTCGTTTCCTCCTCAGCACATGTAGTTGACTCAGTTGCAGTTACTATTGGCTCTGTCGTAGCTGTTGTTTCGTCCATACCACATGCAGTTGACTCAGTTACAACTGATGTAGTCTCCGTTGTAGTTGTCGTTTCCTCCTCACCACATGTATTTGACTTAGTTGCAACTGATGTTGACTCTGTCGTAGCTATTGTTTCGTCCATACCACATGCAGATGACTCAGTTACAACTGATGTTGGCCCTGTTGTAGTAGTCATTTCCTCCTCACCACATGTAGTTGACTCAGTTGTAGTTAATATTGGCTCTTTCGTAGCTGTTGTTTCGTCCATACCGCATGTATTTGACTCAGTTGCAACTGATGTTGGCTCCGTTGTAGTTGTCGTTTCCTCCTCAGCACATGTAGTTGACTCAGTTACAGTTGATATTGACTCTGTCGTAGCTGTTGTTTCGTCCATACCGCATGTATTTGACTCAGTTACAACAGATGTTAGCTCCGTCGTAGTTGTCGTTTCTTCCTCAGCACATGTAGTTGACTCAGTTGCAGCTGATGTTGGCTCTGTCGTAGCCGTTGCTTTGTCCATACCACATGTAGTTAATTCAGTTATAATTGATGTTGGCTCAGTTGTAGTTGTCGTTTCCTCCTCAGCACATGTATTTGTCTCAGTTGCAGTTGATGTAGACTCTGTAGTAGCCGTTGTTTCGTCCATACCACATGTAGTTGACTCAGTTGCAGTTGATGTAGGCTCCGTTGTAGTAGTCATTTCCTCCTCACCACATGTAGTTGACTCAGTTGTAGTTAATATTGGCTCTTTCGTAGCTGTTGTTTCGTCCATACCACATGCAGTTGACTCAGTTACAACTGATGTTGGCTCCGTTGTAGTAGTCATTTCCTCCTCAGCACATGTAGTTGACTCAGTTGCAGTTAATATTGGCTCTGTCGTAGCTGTTGTTTCGTCCATACCACATGCAGTTGACTCAGTTACAACTGATGTAGTCTCCGTTGTAGTTGTCGTTTCCTCCTCACCACATGTATTTGACTTAGTTGCAACTGATGTTGACTCTGTCGTAGCTATTGTTTCGTCCATACCACATGCAGATGACTCAGTTACAACTGATGTTGGCCCTGTTGTAGTAGTCATTTCCTTCTCACCACATGTAGTTGACTCAGTTGTAGTTAATATTGGCTCTTTCGTAGCTGTTGTTTCGTCCATACCGCATGTATTTGACTCAGTTGCAACTGATGTTGGCTCCGTTGTAGTTGTCGTTTCCTCCTCAGCACATGTAGTTGACTCAGTTACAGTTGATATTGACTCTGTCGTAGCTGTTGTTTCGTCCATACCGCATGTATTTGACTCAGTTACAACAGATGTTAGCTCCGACGTAGTTGTCGTTTCTTCCTCAGCACATGTAGTTGACTCAGTTGCAGCTGATGTTGGCTCTGTCGTAGCCGTTGCTTTGTCCATACCACATGTAGTTAATTCAGTTATTATTGATGTTGGCTCAGTTGTAGTTGTCGTTTCCTCTTCACCACATGTAGTTGACTCAGTTACAGTTAATATTGGCTCTGTCGTAGCCGTTGTTTCATCCATACCACATTCAGTTGACTCAGTTACAACTGATGTTGGCTCAGTAGTAGTTGTCGTTTCCTCCTCAGCACATAAAGTTGACTCAGTTACAGTTGATATTGACTCTGTAGTAGCTGTTGTTTCGTCCATACCGCATGTATTTGACTCAGTTGCAGTTGAAGTTGGCTCAAATGTAGTTGTAGTTTCGTCATCAGCACATGTAGTTGACTCAGTTGCAACTGATGTTGACTCTGTCGTAGCTGTTGTTTCGTCCATACCGCATGTATTTGACTCAGTTGCAGTTGAAGTTGGCTCCGCTGTAGTTGTTGTTTCCTCCTCACTACATGTAGTTGACTCAGTTACAGTTGATATTGACTCTGTTGTAGGTGTTGTTTCGTCCATACTACATGCAGATGACTCAGTTGTTGTTACTATTGGCTCTGTCGTAGCCGTTGTTTCATCCATACCACATGCAGTTGACTCAGTTACAACTGATGTTGGCTCCGTAGTAGTTGTCGTTTCCTCCTCAGCACATAAAGTTGACTCAGTTACAGTTGATATTGACTCTGTAGTAGCTGTTGTTTCGTCCATACCGCATGTATTTGACTCAGTTGCAGTTGATGTTGGTTCAAATGTAGTTGTCGTTTCCTCCTTAGCACATGTAGTTGACTCAGTTGCAGCTGATATTGGCTTCGTTGTAGTTGTCGTTTCGTCCATACCACATGTATTTGTCTCAGTTGCAGTTGATGTAGTCTCTGTTGTAGTTGTCATTTCTTCCTCACCACATGTAGTTGACTCAGTTGCAGTTGATATTGGCTCTGTCGTAGCATTTGTTTCATCGTCCATACCGCATGTATTTGACTCAGTTGCAGTTGATGTTGGTTCAAATGTAGTTGTCGTTTCCTCCTTAGCACATGTAGTTGACTCAGTTGCAGCTGATATTGGCTTCGTTGTAGTTGTCGTTTCGTCCATACCACATGTATTTGTCTCAGTTGCAGTTGATGTAGTCTCTGTTGTAGTTGTCATTTCTTCCTCACCACATGTAGTTGACTCAGTTGCAGTTGATATTGGCTCTGTCGTAGCATTTGTTTCATCCATACTACATGCAGTTGACTCAGTTATAACTGATGTTGGCTCCGTAGTAATTGCCGTTTCCTTCTCAGCACATAAAGTTGACTCTGTTACAGTTGATATTGACTCTGTTGTAGCTGTTGTTTCGTCCATACCGCATGTATTTAACTCAGTTGCAGTTGATGTTGGTTCAAATGTAGTAGTCGTTTCCTCCTCAGCACATGTAGTTGACTCAGTTGCAACTGATGTTGATTCTGTCGTAGCTGTTGTTTCGTCCATACCGCATGTATTTGACTCAGTTACAACTGATGTTGGCTCCGTTGTAGTTGTCATTTCCTCCTCAGCACATGTAGTTGACTCAGTTGCAGTTAATATTGACTCTGTCGTAGCTGTTGTTTCGTCTATACCGCATGTATTTGACTCAGTTGCAGTTAAAGTTGGCTCCGCTGTAGTTGTTGTTTCTTCCTCACTACATGTAGTTGACTCAGTTACAGTTGATATTGACTCTGTCGTAGCTGTTGTTTCGTCCATACTACATGCAGATGACTCAGTTGTTGTTACTATTGGCTCTGTCGTAGCTGTTGTTTCGTCCATACCGCATGTATTTGACTCAGTTGCAACTGATGTTGGCTCCGTTGTAGTTGTCATTTCCTCCTCAGCACATGTAGTTGACTCCGTTACAGTTGATATTGACTCGGTCGTAGCTGTTGTTTCGTCCATACCACATGCAGTTGACTCAGTTGCAGCTGATATTGGCTTCGTTGTAGTGGTCGTTTCGTCCATACCACATGTATTTGTCTCAGTTTCAGTTGATGTAGTCTCCGTTGTAGTTGTCATTTCCTCTTCACCACATGTAGTTGACTCAGTTGCAGTTGATATTGGCTCTGTCGTAGCCGATGTTTCATCTATTTCACATGCAGTTGACTCAGTTACAACTGATGTTGGCTCCGTTGTAGTTGTCATTTCCTCCTCAGCACATATTGTTGACTCGGTTACAGTTGATATTGACTCTGTCGTAGCCGATGTTTCATCTATTCCACATGCAGTTGACTCAGTTACAACTGATGTTGGCTCCGTTGTAGTTGTCATTTCCTCCTCACCACATGTAGTTGACTCAGTTGCAGTTAATATTGGCTCTGTCTTAGCTGTTGTTTCGTCCATACCGCATGTATTTGACTCAGTTGCAGTTGATGTTGGCTCAGTTGTAGTTGTCGTGTCCTCCTCAGCACATGTAGTTGACTCAGTTGCAGTTGATATTGGCTCCGTTGTATTTGTTGTTTCCTCTTCACCACATGTATTTGACTCAGTTGCAACTGATGTTGGCTCCGTTGTAGTTGTCGTTTCGTCGTCATCACTTGTAGTTGACTCAGTTGCTGTTGATATAGGCTCTGTCGTACCTGTTGTTTCGTCCATACCACATGCATTTGACTCTGTTGCAGTTGATATTGGCTGCGTAGTAGTTGTCGTTTCCTCTTCACCACATGTAGTTGACTCAGTTGCAATTGCTATAGGCTCTGCCGTAACTGTTGTTTCGTCCGTACCACATGTATTCGACTCAGTTGCAGTTGATGTTGGCTCCGTCGTAGTTGTCGATTCTTCCTCACCACATGTGGCTGAATCAGTTGCAGTTGATGTTTTTCCTGTCGATGCTGTTGGTTCGTCCTCTCCACATGTAATTGAGTCAGTTGCAGTTGATGTTGGCTCCGTCGTAGTTGTCGTTTCCTTCTCATCACATGTGGCTGAATCAGTTGCAGTTGATGTTTGCTCTGTCGATGCTGTTGGTTCGTCCTCTCCACATGTAATTGACTCAGTTGCAGTTGATGTTGGCTCTGTCGTAGTTGTTGTGGGCTGCGTGCAAACTGAAGTTGTTGCGGTCAACCCAAACATGTCCATTGAAGCTATAAAATGAGGAGTCTTGTAAGTAGGGTAACGTCAAATTCTACAATGGTTAGGTTTTTAAAAATTTTGATGCTTTCTATGTCACACTCAAACAAAATGTTTTATATATTTTATTTTTATGTTAGTTTGTACTTTATAATGTTTAGCATCTATTGCAACTGTATCTGCTTCACATTAGACGAAAGAGACTGATCCGACACAGGGTATTCTAGTGTGGGCTCAGTGTCACACAATTGATGGATGTAACTCATTTTTGAACTATAAACATTTATTATTATTATTATGTGACTGTTCTGAGAAGTTTATTTGTTATAAATACATCATTATATTATAATACTAGCTGACCCGACAGACGTTGTCCTGTCCCTAACTACCTATTTACCTACCCTACACCTACCCTACACCTACCCTACACCTACCCTACACCTACCCTACACCTACGCTACACCTACGCTACACCTACGCTACACCTACGCTACACCTACGCTACACCTACGCTACACCTACGCTACACCTACGCTACACCTACCCTACACCTACTCTACACCTACCCTACACCTACCCTACACCTACCCTAACCCTTAACATTTAGGGAGATGAAAAATAGATGTTGTCCGATTCTCAGACTTACCCAATATGCTCACAAAATTTCATCAAAATCGGTCAAGCCGTTTCGGAGGAGTTTAACTACAAACACCTCGACACGAGAATTTAATGTATTAAAAATAGATTCTATATTCGTCTGTAAAGGAGATTTAGATTGACCGCATGCATAAAGGATTTATGGTTAAATGATATTTGGTCCTCATTATCATAATAATTAGGTTGATAAAATGCTTTACAATATCTGTCAGTAGCTCTATTTATTTTTATCTATTATGAAATTTACAAAACATTATTGAACGAGTTTTGCATTAACAAAATCCAAAGTTTCAAATAGTAATTTTAAAATAAAATTATATTTTTAAGATTGAAATTTTATTTTGAATTTGTTTCATGTCCCGTTTTTTAATAATTATACCATTATCTAATTATTGTTATTATTGATGTAAAGTACATACCCATGCTTGGGGCTGCTTCGGTAACGTAACATGTCTAAAACAAAAAGAAACATAAAATTAGTGTAAAGGACATAGGGTACACATGGAGGGGCTTTGTAAAAGCCATACGTATCAATCATCCAAGATTACTTGCTGCGGTCTGTGGATGGCTAACCATCCATTTCATACCGAGATCCGTCCGTGCCTCAGAATCTTGTTCTGGCTGTCACTCGTAGATCTTTGGCAGTCGTATTGGTCAGTGTTTAGGAACGGGGGACTTCCAGGGTATTCTTCTCCAATAAAAACAGTTTTATCCGTAAAGGTGTATATTAAACTTTTATCTTACAAAAAAGTTGTTGTTAGGGCAAGTGATTTTAAAAGTGACAAGTTGAATCCTATTAGGCTTCTTTCACTGGCTTCTTTCATACGGGAAAGACCACAAATAAATATTCGTCTATGTTCACAATAAGAAGCCGATCGAAGAGTTGCGATGCGCCATCTGTCGACTGGAATGAGAGTGTCCTCTGGACCCTTTTACAACGGACGTAAGGTGGCGTTAGGTGTGGCGCCGACAGTCAGTTTTTTTGGCAGTCAGAAACCAGAAAGTCTTTACAAATATTGGGTTGTGGGGCTCAGAAAGCAGTATGGAGCTGCATTTGCTTATACTGGAAGCAGACTCCAACTTACTTGGGAAAAGGCTAAGCAGATGAGGTAACATAATGGTGTACAGACCCCATTCAAATTTCTTCGGATAGGAAGTAAGCAGTTGATGACGCTGTCTGTACGTAATAAGGCGAGCGATTGATTGCAGTAGCCTGGTAGTCAGATTAACGGACTATTTTAGTAACACGGTGCTTCGAGTGTCTTTTATGGTTTACTAATGTTTGCCATAATTTAAAATGCAATAATTTTATATTATCATACTTGTCTTTGCCATAATTTTATTAAAAACTAGCTGTTGCCGGCGACTACATCCGTGTGGTTATGAAGATATGGAGTTTAATGATGTTGAATGTAAACTATTTTATTTCAGTGAACAGAAAATGCCTATTTTAAGGCACCAATTTGTAAAAAAAATCGATGTTGTTATTTTCGTAAAACCTACAACCTATACACCACATTTATAGTTTTATTTTCAGGCTGCAGTTTATTTCAATTCATTATATATTTACAGAGATGGCATTTGTGATTATGATACAGTCGTCTTCTTCGTTTCGAAGTGTTTGTGTTAATTTTTTTTGTGTGAGACTCATATTCATGGTTAGACTGTGTGGGCCCAGTAGAAGCTGCATTAATCTCAGCATTACTGGCATTTTTAATGTCCTCTAAGGTGCAGGTGACGGGTCACTTTGGACACTGTAGTAAGTGGGCCATTGTCTGGTCAGGAGCACCGCGCTCACACTGGGAATCAGTGGGATCTATAATTCCCCATTTTGTTAGGTTGTGTTTGCAGCGGCCTTCTTGGGAGCACACTCTATTGAGCGCTTTCCATTTAGGCCACTGCAAATCACTTCCGAGGGTCAAGTGTTCCTGGATTGAAAGAAGTCCAGTGGCGGTGGGTGATGTTCCCACAACTTTCCTACTAACTTTCACAACAGTCCTAGATGACCTGTGTGCTGCGGAGAAAACTTTTCCGACTCTTAAGTACACTCGAAACTGTGTTTGTAGAGGGGATGCATAGTATATATTTTAAATGTGAGGTTTCTAAAATTATATACTATAGTTTTACAGAAAACGATGGTCAATGTGGGATAAACAAAGATGTATAAAATATTGTCTGGAATTTGGTTATTAATACGGTGATATGTGAATACCAGGTTCTACGTACTATAAGATTCTTAGAACCACAAAAAAGCGTCACAGTAGTATCCAGGGGAAAATATAAAGAAATATTTGAGCTATAATAATCAGTACAGTCGTAGGCTCTGTGCCATACGGTCACTTTCGTTACCCACATCTACTGCGTTTGACTGTAATTCCAGTGTATCTCAAACTTCTTATAAACCCAGAGTCGTTTTGAGATCTTATAAACCCAGAGTCTTTTTGAGATCGGATTAGTCATGAATACTTACAAATGTGGCGCCTGTGAAGAACCATTATCTGATGGAGCTCACTGCACAGTGTGTAATCAGGAACTACATTTCCACTGTGCGGGAATAACGGAAACCGGATATCGGAAGCTGGGTGACAGAAAGCTAACGTGGCGCTGCAGCAAATGTAAAATAAGTGCCACTAATCAACCCCCCGTTTCGCCAAGGCCGGAATCGGAGTCGGTTATCCTCTTGGAAATAAGGGCGCTCGCTGAGAAACTAGCCCCTCTAGAATTTTTAAAGGACGAGATAGCTGTGCTACGTACAGAGTTTGCTGATCTAAGGTTATCGCTTAGTGAAACAAACAAGGAGCTTAAGGAGTTTAACGGGAAGATTCAAGATATGGAAACACGCCTCAAGCACGTTGAGAAAGTTCAGGAGCAGGTGAACATCCTTCAAAACCGCCTAGACAAACTGGAGGAAGATAATAACTCCAAAGAGCAGTGGACTCGCATGAACAACATCGAGGTAAAAGGACTACCACAGAGTAATAACGAGAACCTGTTTGAAATTATTGGGAAAATTGGCAATAAAATTGCTTATCCCGTGTCTAAGGCCCAAATCAACTTTATAACGAGAGTACCAACCCGTGAGAAAGATAATACGAAACCTATTATAGTTAGTTTCTGCAACCGTTACGTGAAGGAGGATTTTATTGCCGCAGCGAGACTGCTTGTCAAAACTGCTCCTCTAACTGCAGGGCAATTTGGTCTTACAGGAAGGCGAACGACTAAACAGTGCTGACTGACGTCGCGCGTACATAATCTCATTTAAGCCAAATGCAGGCGACATGTGCCACGCCTCCATGCCATATCCCTCGATATCCGTGTTGCTAATACTTGCTAAATGTCAGCTCGATAGTTTAAAAATAAATCAAAACTTGATACAAACTTAAGAGAGCCATTAGACCTGTTTAATCCAGCCCTGTCAAAACCCGTTGTTAGCGGACGTGTACTAAATATTAACTATCTCCCTGCCAAATGCGTTGCGCAAAAAAGTTGCGAGAACCATTGGCCTTCCTTAATCCGGCCCTGTCGCAAAATCCGTTCTTAGCGGACGTCTACTACTTATTAACTACCTCTCTGCCGAATTTCAAGTTCGTAGCGCAAAAAATGAAGGACTTACATACAAAATTGCGAGAGCCATTAGACCTCCTTAATCCGGCCCTGTCGCAAAATTTGTTCTTAGCAGACGACCACTACTTATTCCCTGCCTCTTTGCCGAATTTCAAGTTTGTAGCGCAAAAAATGAAAGACTTTCATACAAACTTGCGAGACCCATTAGACCTCCTTAATCCGGCCCTGTCGCAAAATCTGTTCTTAGCGGACATCTACTAACTATGTACTACCTCCCTGCCAAATTTCATCTTAATATGTCAAGCAGTTTTCGATATTTCGTGATGAGTGAGTGAATGACCTTTCGCTTTTATATATATAGATAGATAACGCTTCAATTGCCATAATCGTGAATTACACAAAATCATTTTCACTCATTTTATTAGTCATAATCGATCAAGTGTCATAATAATTTTAATCCATAAACAATCATGGCAGGATTTGTACAAAAAAAAATATGTTTAGAGAACTTGAATTTCTAATTCTTATACTCTTGGGTACCTAAAGAGTATCTTCAGGCATTTAAAATGTTTTTAAAACCCCGCAATACAAATGGATGTTAAAAGTTTAACGAAAAGCTCATTATTTGAGAACGATACGGCAGCTGATAGTAACAGTGACACTGGCAGCCGTTTTATGGGAAATAATGTCAGAAATAATGATTAATCAATGTACTTTTTCAACTCCGCCATTGTAAACAAGGCTTCACATCACTTATCTGCCAATTTGATAGATTCGTTAATGTCACTTGTCACATTCTTATTTTTATAAACGCAAACTTATTTAAATAACAGTTTTTCGTTTCATCACGTTGATGGGCAACGTGATGAAACGAAAAGCTGTTATTTTCATTTTTAAAATGTTTAATTATGCGGGGGTTTAAAAATATGGTAAGTAGGTATATCAATCTATTCCTGGTAATGTCTTCTCCACATTGGAAAATATTTTAAACCCTCTAAATTATTATTTTTTTCATACAAATGTATGTAATTTATGGATCTCGCCATGATTCTTTATTTGCTATATTTTTCATTTTCAATAATGTCGTTTTCCATAACATTTATGCACCATAATCTATCATGCATGCTTGCTTTGCAAAAGAGGAAATCTGGCGCGTTGTGTGGTCATAGCTCTATACCCTGTCCATTGGGTAATTGGTTTTTTGACAGCTGCCTTATAATGTAATTATTCCCGATTACCTTAAGTTAACTTTAAAATGTGTTATAAAATAAATATATAAACTGCCTAATATTGTTGGATTATCTTATTTAAGACCTCTTACAGACATTATAATACAGGTATGCGTATCAGTTTTTACAAAAAACATAAATATTGTTCACTAGCTTCTGCCCGCGACTTCGTTCGCGTGGAAGTCGTAAACAATTACTACTTGAGTATTCAATAGCAAATATATATTTCACTGACAGACAGTGCACAGCTTGGTGTAGAAGCAAGAAATTTTGCTTAGGAAAAATGTTAGACAACGTAAAGAAATTAGATATAAGTTTTTCTCATATGAATATAATTTCGTTTTGAGAAATTAAGTTCTTAAACCTCAAAATTTCGAGGTTATTTATAAGCGAAGAAAGTTTGTCTTTTACACCAATAGGAAATCCTGTCATGCTCACAGTTTATGTACTAAAAAAAAAGACTCTTCCGCGATACATGATGAAATAAAAATGTGATCTTATAATTGTTCCGTTTTTACAATTTAAGATAAGTACAGATTACGTACATTGCACGATTTTTAAACAACTGGTTCGTTGTTGTTCTTATAAATATACTGTATGCAAACATGCATACTTTAAATATACATACGTACATAACTAATGCTGAAATCCCAAACCCAAAATGTTTAAAAAGAAGAAAAAAATTAAGCAAGTAGCTAGATTTATAAAACCTCTCTGTAAACTACGTATGTAGTTTTACCGTCACTCAAAATGTACAGAGAGTCAGGACTGGCGACGCGGGAGCAAGTGACCAACGTACAGTTGACCGTGTGAAAAGCATCTGGTCTAGAGATCGACACCCGCAGCCTTCAGTGTGTGCCCTTGAGACTTGTTTATAGTCATGGCAAAGCACACGCTCACAGGGAACAGCACGCCCTAGAATTGTAAGGGGTCATCATCGTCGTGAAAGGGGTAATTGTGGGAAATTAGTAGTATATGTGGTATAAAAACTGTATCGCCAACGCCATAACCTGTTAGAATTTCAGCTTAGATTATATTTCTCAGTAGAGAGAAGACTTTAAGCCAACAACAACACACAACTTTGGCAGAGTACATAATAGGCTCCACCGAAGCATAATAGGTACACCGACCTTCAGCTGAATAACGTGCGCTGGAAGTCCACTTGCCGTAAGCGAATTAAGAAATTCTACGGGGTAATGTGTGGCGTCATCTTTCTGACTACAGTGTTCACTGAGGTATATACTATACTACATTCCCTTCAATTTGCGAGAGAATGCTGCAGCTTGCTCATTTTTGGGTGTAAAAATAGCCCGT
This sequence comes from Charanyca ferruginea, assembly GCA_947361185.1. Classification (NCBI taxonomy): domain Eukaryota; kingdom Metazoa; phylum Arthropoda; class Insecta; order Lepidoptera; family Noctuidae; genus Charanyca; species Charanyca ferruginea. Next base: position 21,905,308 of record OX376068.1, on the reverse strand, counting down.
GCACACACCCAAGAATATTCTTGGTGCGGTATTCGACTGATGTCCCTTACACCAGATGAATCAGTTCTTCTAATGAGTTTACTGCTCTACCAAGAGTCTCTGTTAGATCCGCCAAATCAAAAACGCCAAATAAAAACAATGCAGCGAAAAGAAACAGCGCGCGTAATAATTTTTACTTGTTCACAAATTACCGATGCATTTTTTTTTTTAAGGCAAAGGCACAGAAACAGCCAGTATTACTAATAAAGTAAATTAATATTTTTTGTTTTTGTTGTAATTTATTGTCAAAAGAATTAAATGTTTACTTTTTTATATTTTATCTCCCATAGATAATTTTATTCATATAATGTTGACCACTTTTCTGACATAAAAACTCTTTGCTAAGTTTAAAAAAAGTACCGTTCGTTTTAGACGGAGCATCTTGATAAACTGTACGTTTTACGAAACTCATGCGTTTTACATTACAATAACGCACTAGTACGTAATGACATACATTACGATATTGAAATTGGTGTAATAAGAGACATTTTACGAGCAAATGTGTTATAAAAAATATATTAACTCACTGAAAGCAATAATAATATCACTGTCACTTCATTCGCTCCCATTCTCTATTATGCACTTCGATAACACTATACGGAATAACTAAAGAAACTAATAAAACTGCACGTTTTATAAGATATTAAACAAATTAACGTCATACATATGGCTTTATACTGTTTATCGTCTATTAACAGTTACAGGTGAAGTAAATAAACATTGTATAATTTTCAGTCAATACACAGATAAACAACTTTTGTTTTGATTTTGATGACACAGTTTTAGATATTTAGTCACGTTGTATTTGTATTATTACCTATATGATTTTTTATTATTAAGTACCAAATGACTAATAAAATTCTAGTAAACTTTTAAGGCCGCGTGATGCCGGCTGCGAATCGCACCACTCCATTTCTACCCGTGAGTGTCGTAGAAGGCGACAGAGGGATATTGACCAGAGGATGGGCAGCAGCGGCCTTTTGCGTACCATAACTGCGATCGCCAACATGCATCGACCAAGCATGGCGATTACGGCTGAGCCCCTCTTGGGGGAGACCTATGCCCAGCAGTGGGCGTATAAAAGTTGACATGTTGATAATGAAACTTTTAAGAACGATCACATTGGAATCTCGGTATTAATCTGTCTAAAAGGCCTCAATTTACCTAGACTTGGACTGTAGCTGAGATGGGATTTGCAAGTAGCTTTTGAACCATTTTAACTGACTTCAAAAAACACTTTTATGAAAAAAGAGAACCGCCTTCAAAAAAAAACTAAAAAAAGTGATAAATAACTTTAGCACAGAACATACATGACTTTAGTTTCGGAAGTCGGGCTTTGTTCTGTTTGTTGAATTGTGTTGCCACCGACTTCCGAAACTAAAGTCATGTGTGTTCTGTGCTAAAGTTATTTATCACTTCTTAGTTTTTCTCTCGAACGCGGTTATCTTTTTTAAAATAAAAAAATATTTTTCACTTTTTAGTCGCTCCTTATGGTGATAAGGAGCGACTAAAAAGTGAAAAATATTTTTTTATAATTATAAATCCATTAAGAAACGGCAACACTGTAAAAACAGAGATTAAAAGTCCTCCAAAGATGGAAAGATAGAAGAAACGAAAACGTCTTCTCGGTTTTTGTTTATGTTTTTCAAAAAGCGCTTTCTAAATTTCTAGTTGTTGTATACTAAAACCTTCTCCAGAACACTTTTCTGAAAACCGCATCAAAATCGATTCAGCCAAACGGGAGATAATCGCGGACAAACATACATACATACATACGTACAAACATACGAGACGTAATGATAACCTGTTTTTTTAAGTCGGTTAAAAAGGACGAGGTTCTCAATTCGATTGTATGCCTTCTCATCTCAGTGACAATGAATGTCAAGGCTTTAGCCCAAATGGGCATTTTGAGTCTGAATTAGATTGCGAACATTCATAGAAGTTACCTACTAGAGTTATTATTTTATTTATTTATTTGAATCAGGCAGCGAAGGCCCATAGAAATACAATTTACAAATTAATATAAACAAAACGCTTATAAACTAACGCATAATACGTTGGCAGGTATAAAAGAAAACAATATCCTATTTTATTATTATTATCATTTATTTGTCAGATCAGTACAATCCATTATTGTTAGTAATGACATAGACAACTTACGAGTACAAACTAGTGTTAGTACATATACTTCTGTCAATTAATAACTTCAATAAACATGTCTAGAGTTCACAATAATAATACACACACAATCCTAATACACACACTACTTCTGGGCACGGTTTGAAGGCAACACTAGCGTCCTCGTCCAGTGCTTCCATATAAGACCGTCAGTCCTATCTGCTACGGTCATCAGGAGGCTGTTGGCGCTGCCACGCACCCGCCACATCCGATACGCTTTCAAACAATAGCATAGAAGTCATACGTGCCTCAGCGAACATCCCTCATGCGCTGCAGTGTCGCGGCAGCCCCACCAATGCCCTGTATGCGTTATTATATTGGACTCGCAAGGCGCTGTAAGCCCTCTGCGTGTAGTCGACCCATAGGCTGCAAGTATAAAAAGATTGGCAGTATGCCCTAAACAGTGTCCCCTTTACATCTCTTGAACACTTTGCAAACCTACGGGTCAACATATTACTCCTGACTGACAGCGCCCTACGTTCTGTTATATCGAAATAACCATTACCCAAAATATAAATTAAAAATGCTGAGTTTCCCATTGCATTGACGTCAATGCAACAGGAAACCGTTGTTATTTTCATGAACGATTCTAATTGTGTTTTACGCAGTTTGGATTGGACTTCCGTCGGGCACAGTAATTATCAATACGTGTTTATTAATTCAATATAGTTTCTTTTAGCGTATTAAATAGTTTTTTTTAAAAACCATCTTTCGACCCACTCCGTAACAGTGGTGTCAGAAGTGGGATACCAGTGTCGATATCGTCGTAACTGTTCCGCTGGTATTCCCTATCGGGTCGTGACTATCCTAAAAACTGAAGGTGATCACATACGAACTTCACGTCGCCGACGGGTTAATCCATCTCCGGGGTGGTCTTAGTTTCGCTAAGTGAAATTGCACCTCGACAAACTCAGTGCCATCTCCTGACGACGAGTCGCGACAGTAAGCCTTACGACTATCTTGCGTAAGCCTGCCGATCGTCCAGAATTCCCACTGCTTCCGTCTCCCGGGGCTCAACGTACGCGAGCCCTGTCATCCTGATATCACCGCAAGGAGCGGGTGATTCCCTTTGCCGCCCTGACGTGCGGTGCTACCGCGTGGTGCTGCCACGTGTAAGCGTTGGTCGCGCTCGGGTGTCGTGCGCCAACACCCCGCTGTCCCTGACGTCCTGCTGTTGCTGGCCGCGACTTATCGCGCGGTTGTACTTCTAATCGTGCTAATCCAGTGTCAAGAAATGCGTATCGAGTACTTCCTGTTCCTGTGTCTGTGAGTAAAACATACTAATTTGCTGATTATCGCTACAACACTCTTAATTACGAGTAGGTATTCCCATTACCTAGGGTATCGCATGTCGTAAACCCTATTCATACTTAAAGCCAGTACCGCCGTAGGCCTTAAGGTGTATGGTCACTTCGCTAGTAACATTTATTGCACTCAAAAAGTATTCCAGTGTTTCTCAATTGTTGTTTATCCTGCGTAACTAAACAAAGTGGAATTAGACATGAATGCACAAAAGTGTGGGGCCTGTGATGATTCACTCTCCGATGGAGCTCACTGCACTATTTGCAATCAAGAACTGCACTTCCACTGTGCGGGTATAACAGAGGCTGGATATCGGAAGCTGGGCGATAGAAAACTCACATGGCGATGCAGCAAATGCAAAATAGCCGGAGCTGCTCAACTCCCAGTGTCACCAAAACCAGACACGGAGTCAGTTATTTTAAGGGAAATAAAAGCACTAGCCGATAAACTAGCCCCTCTTGAATCCCTAAAAAACGTTAACTATGATCCGCACAGAGTTTGCCGACTTGAAAGCATCACTGAGTGAGACAAATAAAGATCTCAAGGCCTTTAATGGAAAGATTAAGGATATTGAGGAGCGCCTCCAGCACGTTGAGAAAGTTCAAGGGCAGGTGGATATTCTTCAATCTCGCCTTGACAGACTTGAAGAAGAAAACAACGCTAAAGAGCAATGGACCCGAATGAATAACGTCGAAATAAAAGGTCTACCTCAGAACAGTCACGAAAACCTATTTGACATCATTAGCAAAATTGGCAAGAAAATTGATTATCCAGTATCTAAGGCCCAGATAAACTTTATTAATAGGGTACCGACTCGTGAAAAAGACCAGACGAAGCCTATCATAGTGAGTTTCTGCAACCGCTATGTGAAGGAAGACTTCATCGCCGCTGCAAGATTGGTGCTAAAGACTGCTCCCCTAACCTCAGGACAGATAGACCTTCTCGGAAACCAACGAATTTATATCAATGACCACCTGACGTTGCGGAACAAGGCTTTGCTCGCGAAAACTAAAAAAGCAGCTGCAGAAATGGATTTTCGCTACGTCTGGATCAAACATTCCAAAATACACGTGCGAAAAGCCGACACGTCCCCAACTATAGTACTGAAATCCGAAAAAGACTTAATAAAAATACAATAATGTTATGTCATAATCAATCAATCAACACCATGAACGAAAATAATAAGTTAATGTCTAGTCGTGCCGAATATACGCTTGATAAGTTTGAGAATCATACGCAAGTGTGTGCTACTAGTGTATTCCATCAATTGCTGTGTCGCTCATTAGTGCAGTGTGAATCAGTTTCTAATAGTCATTGCGGTACCAGCAGTTGTCGTAGCGCCAACTTGTTCTTTATTTTTGAATTATTAGAGTGTCATTTTAATTACCATGCTCAGTCAGTTACGACTTTACGGGCTCGTTTCTTTTCTTTTGTTCCTTATCTTACCTCATTAGTTGTGAATGTTTTAAAGTTCGGTGTTTTTTATTACTGTGCTTTGCTGTGTTCAGAATATTTCTGTCCGTTTTTTATCACTACCTACATCTTTACTTGGTATTTGCATTTTTCGTTTTCGTATAAATTTAATTATTATTTGTTAAATACAAACTATTATAAGCATCTTATAAATAATAATCTTAATATCATTGGTAATATTGTTAGTGTAATGCTTGAAAATGATTAATATATACTATCAGAACGTACGGGGTCTGCGCTCGAAAACGAACAGTTTATATCGTAACGTGTGTATGAACTCATACGACGTTGTGGTATTTACGGAAACATGGTTAGTGGATGGAATTAGTGACAGTGAGTTATTTGATGGTCGGTATGTAGTGTGGAGGAGGGACCGGGATTATGGCCGGACGTCGCAAACACGGGGTGGTGGAGTGTTGATCGCGGTGAGGAACGACTTGACGGTTGTAGAAAGATACGATTGGCGTACTTCCGCCGAAGATATATGGATATCAATAGTTCTGAAAAGGTCCAGACCAGCGGTAAGTTATAACATTAATATCTGCTGTCTGTATTTATGCAAAGAGAATGTTGGTAACTCGTACCTAACTCAATTACAAAACTTTCATCATAAACTTAACTATGTAGTATCCACCAGCCCATTAGATACATTTCTGATTGTGGGAGATTTTAATTTCGGTGGTGACGTTGAATGGCATAATTCTATTGACGCTATTGGATTGCACCCAGTGAATGTGTCCGTTCAGTGTATCTTGGAGTTCTTTGATACTATAAATATGTGTAACTTGACACAGTTTAATAGCGAACGTAATTCCAATAACAGACTATTAGATCTTGTTTTCTCCAACGGGGTGGTAAAAGTAAACGAGTGTAGTGATCCTTTGGCGGTACCTGTCGATTCACATCACAAGCCGCTGATCATTAATGTTGACTTCGTAGAAGTCCATAAATGCATTGATAAAAAACATATCAAATATATATTTGAACGGGGTGACTACCCCGCTATAAACTCTGAATTAGAAATGACGAACTGGAATATGTTGACATCTGCCGAATCCGTGGAGCATGCCCTTAGCCTTTTCTATTCTAAGTTATACGAGGTTAGAGACTTGTATATTCCCGTTAAATCATTAAAAAAGTCGACACACCCGGCTTGGTATACTAGTGCTTTAATAAAAATATTAAAAGAAAAATATAAGTACCACAAAAAGTACAAAAATTACGGCAATTTATCCGATTATCACTGCTTTTCTGTCTTGCGCAATCGAGCTAAGCAATTAGAAGCAGTTTGTTTTGACGCTTACATGACAAAAATAGAATCATCGATCGCCAAAAACCCAAAGTGTTTCTGGACATACATTAAAAATAAAAGAAGTAGCAATACTTTACCTAACGTTCTATATTACATGGATCAATCGGCAGACACCGGCGAAGGTATCACTGAACTATTCGCCACTTACTTTCAATCTACCTTCCAGGAACCGGACACAGGATCTTATGATCCTATTGTTAATGTAGACGTTGATAGTACTAGCGCGGTTAACATAAGTTCGATTAGTGTGTGCCCAGATATGATACTCAAGATACTTAAAAGCTTAGACCCCTGTAAATCTGGTGGCCCGGATCTGATACCCCCGATTTTTATAATTAATTGCTCGAAGAGCCTGGTGGCACCGCTTTGCATCCTGTTTGAGCGATCTTTTAGAGAGGGTATTGTACCCAAGTTATGGAAGTCGGCATTCATAACCCCCATTTTCAAAAAGGGTGATAGGTCGAAAATAGATAACTACCGCCCAATATCAAAATTATGTCTCTTCTCTAAGGTTCTGGAACGAGTAGTACACACGCAAGTTTACTCAGCTATGGAACGCCAATTTGGCTTCGAACAGCATGGTTTCCTAAGAAAACGATCTACCGCATCCAACCTCATATTGTCTAATGAGATCATTACAGTTGGTATGGAAGAACGATGCCAGGTCGACGTGATATACACGGACTATAGCAAGTGTTTTGATCGTATAGATCACCGTGTGCTTCTTCAGAAACTTTTATATGCAGGAATACATGGTGACCTATTTCGATGGTTTTCATCATACATAGAAAATCGCACGCAGGCTGTAGTTCTTCGTGGGTATACGTCCGGGTGGAAGTCCGTTCCCTCAGGTGTACCTCAGGGATCAATCCTGGGACCATTATTGTTCACCATATTTATTTCAGACATTAACAAATGCTTTAAAAACTCACAAATCCTTTTATATGCAGACGACATGAAAGTCCTTAAGTGTGTACGCTCATTATCTGATACTGAGTTACTTCAATCAGACCTTGATAACTTTGAATTATACTGCAAAATTAACAAATTACAATTAAACGTCTCCAAATGCTGTCATGTAGTTTTTACCCGCCAGAAATCTATTATAGGGCCGGGCTACACCTTGAATGGTGTTGCTATAGATAAAGAGAGCTGTATCAGAGATCTTGGTGTAGTACATGACAGCAAACTACTCTTTAATAACCACGTCGAAACTATTGTTAAAAAGGCGTTCAAAGCGTTAGGCTTTATCATTAGAACCTGTTCTGACTTTCGCTCACTGAAACCAATAAAAGTCCTATACTGTTCGCTCGTGCGCAGCAACCTCGAGTACGCTTCGGAAGTATGGAACCCCCAATACGAGATCTACAAATCTCGTATTGAATCTGTACAGAAAAAGTTTTTACTTTACTTAGACTATAAAGCAAAACAATTTTCAGTTGACTATGGACACCGTTGCAAGCGATACCACTTCCTGCCATTGGAATTAAGACGAAATATTAAAGATATCTGCTTTTTAGCTAACATCGCAAACGGCTCTGTTGACTGTCCCGAACTTCTAAGCAAAATATCTCTTCGTACGAACCAAAATAATTTACGAAAACGACCTTTACTGCAAGTACCATTCGCATCAACTAAATATAGACGTAATGCCTTCTGCATACGTAGTGTTATGAATTTCAACAGCTTACCATCTCACCTGGACATAGATCTATTCTGCACTGGCGCGCAAAAGATTAGAAACATGCTGAATGTGGAATATTTTGGCGAAAAACGTAAATAACGTGTTGTGTTTTGATCCAAAATGTCTCGTATCATTTACTCGTGTCACCTACTTTTTACTACTTTCTACTTTTTGCCATAGAAGCCAATTTGTTTGTTTTAAAACTTTAATATATATATGTGGAAGCTTGTAATTAGCAAACATCATTATGTATTATTGTTATTGATAGTTGTTATTAGTCTGTAAGCTTTCTTTAAAATAAAATAAATAAATAAATAAATAAATAATTGTTACATATTTACGTTTATAAATTTCCTCTAAGTTCATAATGTCTACGGAAACTAATGAAGCTAAGAAAACCGCGAAAACTGCGTTGAGCGAACAGTTTCCCATCAATGTGCTCTGTGATTTCATTAGCCCTTATAAGGGAGAGCGCGAAACTCTTACCGCTTTTCTCACCAATTGCCAGAACGCCTTAGATCTAGCATCACCAAGTCAAACGGTTTTATTAACAAAGTATATCCTATCGCGCCTAGGAGGCAAAGCTCAGATCGCATGTGCTAATAAAATATTTGAAGATTTTAATCAGTTGAAATGTTTTCTCAAACAAAATTTCGGTGAGAGAAAACATTACAATCATTTGTTATTAGATCTACAGTCGTGCAGGCAATTGGCAAATGAAACTGTTGCGCAATTCGCACTTCGTATAGAAGGTTGCCTTACCGATCTTCAATCGGAAATTTATAATTCTGAATCCCTAAAGAGGGATATATCCGGTCGTATCGCTATGACCGAAGATTTGGCATTATTTACTTTTACACTAGGGTTACACCCACGACTTAGTAATAATGTCAGATGCAGAAGCCCAAAATCACTTAATGATGCGATTAACGTGGCCCTCGAGGAGGAGAAGATACAAAACCTCCTATACAAAACATCTATTAAACCTAAATGTAGGATCTGTGGTAAGCCCGGGCACTCGGACTCTGAATGCCGGGAGAGACAAAAGCGCTCGGGTCCACCGCACGCTCCGTCGGACCCTCAACCATCACAATCATTTAATAACTCGGGGTCCCAACTGTTCCGTAAATACTGTAAAAACAAGGGTCACGATATTACTCAATGTCGTAAAAGAAAATACAATAATGAACGGCGTAATATATCTAATTCCGACAATCGTGACAGACCGGCTGCGATGCATCATATTACAAACGAGCCGGCGGTGTCATCAGCCCCGTCACCGACACCTTACGAGAACGGTGACGATGACAATAACTCTTTAAACTAACGCCACGGATTACGAAAACGTGCCGTCGTCATCCGGATCATTTAGGCACTCATACCCTTATACATGAATCGCATAAAAATAAAATCTCATCTCAACACGCTCTCTCGAGAGCCTCTGAATCGTTGAGTCAAAAACATAATTCATCTCAGCATGCTCCAAAGAGAGTCCCTGCTTCGCTGAGTCGTACCTCTGCTCCATCTCGACATGCTCCTCCGAGAGTCTCTGAATCGTCGAGTCCAAATCTTATTACATCTCAACACACTCTTCCAAGAGCCTCTGTATCGTTGAGTCCGAACCTTCCCTCTTACAATGAATCCGCTGTACCGCACTGCCCTAAAGAGGAAATTAAAATAAATCCTGAAATTCCTGTCTATGAGATATCTTCATACTCGAAGAAAGTGTCATTGCCCCACGTATACATAACTATTTCCCTTTCTGTTCATCCGCTGTGTCTTCTTATCGATACGGGAGCGAGTATTAGTTTGGTCAAACAGACAAGTTTAACCGAAGTGCCCGAATTATCTCGCGAAATAGTTAAGATAAAAGGTTTCAATAGCACTGGCACTTATTCAGAAACTTTAGGCACGTGTCAAGTAAAATTTATTTGGAATTCTAATTGCCACGAATTTAAATTCCATGTAGTTGACGATAATATTAACTTAGAGTATGACGGTATCATTGGCAGCGACTTTTTAAATCATTTCAAAGCCAATATAGACTATACCTCACAATCGATTCATATATGCGGACAGAATCTGGACATTAACTATATTCAACCGACTTACGTCATCCCCGCTCGCTCCGAAGCGGTAATTGAATGCGCCGTATCTAATTACTCCCGTGAACATTATAAAAACAATGAAGGCCTATTATTAGATCACTCTATAAGCGAAGGTATTTATATCGCAAATTGCCTTGTTTCTATAAAACCGAATAAAAGAATTAACGTAACCGTCTTAAATACCACTAACTCTGAAATCCAAGTCCGAGACTTTAAGGTCCAGTTAACGCCGCTTGAACGCGATATCGCCGCAAATTCAAACGAATCTGTCAACGCTTTATCCTATTCCGAATCTGACAGACCGCAAAAGGTATTAAACCAAATACGCTGTTCTCATCTAAACTGCGAAGAAAAGGAGGCTTTGCTAGAATGTTGTTCTGAATACACGGATATTTTCCACTTAGAAGGTGAACCTTTATCATTCACAAACGCGATCGAGCACACTATAGATTCGGGTGATGCGCCCCCTATTCACGTAAAATCTTACCGTTTCCCTGAGTGCCACAAAGAAGAAGTGGACTCACAAATCCGCAAGATGCTCGATCAAGATATTATACGTCCGTCAACGTCACCTTGGAGCGCGCCTGTTTGGGTAGTCCCTAAGAAGATGGACGCTTCTGGGAAAAAGAAATAGCGTATAGTAATAGACTATCGCCGTCTGAATGACGTCACTGTCTCTGAGAGTTACCCTTTGCCACTTATTACCGATATCTTAGATCAGTTAGGCCACTCAAAATATTTTAGTACATTAGACCTATCAAGTGGCTTCCATCAAATCCGGATGAACCCCCTGGATGCGCAAAAAACGGGGTTCTCAATAAACACAAATTCTAGCACTACAGGCCATTACGAATTCCTACGCATGCCTTTTGGGCTTAAAAACGCCCCATCGACCTTCCAGAAGCTGATGAACACTGTCCTGTCTGGTCTCCAAGGCCTCCACGCATATGTGTACCTTGATGACGTAATCATTTACAACAGTAATCTGATATCTCATATGGAAAAAATCTGATTAGTCTTCGACCGCATCCGAAAATTCAACTTAAAACTTCAACCGGATAAGTGCGAGTTCTTGCGACGCGAGGTCGCTTATCTTGGTCATATAATCACAGATAAAGGTGTTTGTCCAAATCCCGAAAAGGTCAAGGCCGTCTCTCAATTCCCTACTCCCAAGAATCCTAAGGATATAAAATCATTTCTAGGGCTAGTCGGCTACTATCGTCGTTTTATTTGTAACTTCTCCCAAATCACTAAGCCACTGACTGCCCTTCTGAAAAAGGATGCAATATTTCAATGGTCGCATAGTCAAGAACAAGCGTTCACCACCCTCAAGGATAAATTAACGTCAGCGCCTCTGCTTCAATATCCTGACTTTACACAACCATTCCTATTAACAACTGATGCCTCTAATTATGCAATTGGAGCCGTACTCTCTCAGGGAGTAATCGGTTCTGATAAACCCGTCTCGTATGCATCGCGTACCTTAAATAAAGCCGAGGGCAACTATTCAACTATCGAAAAAGAGCTCCTAGCAATTTTATTCGGCGTAAAAACATTTCGCCCTTACTTGTACGGTCGAAAATTCAAAATAATTACAGACCACAAACCTCTAGTATGGCTTTTCAACGTCAAGGACCCAGGATCTAGACTCATTAGATGGCGTTTGAAGCTTGAGGAGTACGATTACGAAATCATTTATAAGAAAGGTAAATTAAACGCAAACGCCGACGCTTTATCTCGGTTCCCCGTAAATGTATTACAAGATAACAAATGTCCCGACTCGATTGTCTGCCATCCGGCACCGACATCTAATAACGAAGAGAACTCACAAAATTTACCATCCATATCAGAAACTTACGAGCAATTTCTTAAAATTATAAAACACCCCGATGTGTCATTCGACACTGTTATCCAAGAACACAACGAGTCATTAATGAAAGCAAAGTGCAAACTTATTGCCTATCCGACATCCATTGATCTAGACGAGTCTCTGCCTTATTGCAAGGATATTATGGATGCCTCTACTAGCGAACCTAATATTTGCGACATAGAACGCGAACTAAACACTTACTACTCCACCTCTAACGATAATCATTTATTCACGTATTTATTTCTAAAAATAAATCATTATGACGAAATGAGTTACAAGGACATATTTAACCTCCTTCGTGATTATAGAGAGATGATAAAGTATTGGTACATAGAAGAAAAAGAATTCGCGATATCAGACTTTACAGATCCTTATACGAAATTGACTTACACAAAAATTTTTAATATTATATCATTTCTATTCCACAACACAAACATTAAAGTCAACATCTACCGTAATTCTATACGATACCCGACCCCTGACGAGGTCAAACGTATTCTTAGAGACAATCACGATTCTCCTCTAGCTGGCCACCCAGGTATATCACGCATGTTTGAAAGAATCAAAACCCAATTCTGGTGGAAAAACATGAGGCAGGATATCGAGGATTATGTAAAAAATTGCCGCTCTTGCCAAATTAATAAACCTCTTAGACAAACAAATAAAGCACCCATGATTATCACGTCAACGGCATCTCGGCCTAATGAAAAACTCTATCTTGATTTAGTCGGTCCGCTTCCTGAAACACATGAATACAAATATAAGTTTTTGCTTACTCTACAGGACGACTTAACTAAATTTTCTCAGGCCTATCCTATGCAATCTTGTTCCGCTGAAGAAACAGCAAAATCACTAGTCCTATTCATATCTCATATGGGAATTCCTAAACTAATAATATCTGATCAAGGCACCAACTTCTGCTCTGATGTCTTCAAACAACTTGAAAAGCTGTTTAGCATTAAACACGTGTTCGCATCTCCTTACCACCCTCAGACATGCGGTAGCCTTGAACGCAGTCATTCTACTCTAAAAGAATACCTCAGATCATATATATAGGTGAGAATCAACATACTTGGGACCTCTACGTTCCCAGCGCTATGATAGCATATAATTCAAATATGCATAGTACCACAGGTTACTCACCCCTGGAATTGCTTTTCGGTTTCAAACCTTACTTACCTTCAAGTATCGATACTCTCGATACCAACACTTACACGGATTACATCCGGGCCCTTAATCACCGACTATATTATAGTCGTCAGAAGGCTCTCCAAAATATTCAATCCTCGAAAGAGAAATCAAAAACTTATTATGATTCCCGCACGAAACCATTATCCTATAAAACAGGAGATATGGTGTATGTCCGTTGTCACCATAAGCAAAATAAGGCACTATCTCCAGTATGGAAAGGTCCTTACAAAATAATAAAGTTGAATAGCAACCATTCTGTTACACTGCTCATTAATCGTAAACACGTACGTCACCACTACGACGAAATCAAGCCAGCCGGTGACGTAGCAGTGTAATATTAGCGACGTAATGCATGATACATGATCACTTCATTGTTATTTCAGATCGACGCTGCCATCGCCGATCGCATGCGAATATGTTTCTTCAATCGTTAGCAGTCCCGGCCTCTACTTTGATAAGTTCTTAGATATCAAGTTTACTAACAATGATTGGAATGTTATTGCATATGTAGATATAAGTCATGTACAACCTAATTTAGATAAGGTCGAATTTTTATTTGAAAAACTTAACGTATTGTGCAACTCGCTTGCTTCTTCTAAAATACAGTCCGACTGTATTAATTCGTTATCTGCTTTTAAAAATCGTCACATTCTTAACGTAAGCAAATTTTCTTCTATATCGTATCTATTGGTTGATGAAAAACCTAGTGGACGTTTTAAAAGAGGTCTCATGGACCTCGGCGGCTCACTGCTAAAAACTATTTTTGGCACTCTAGATTCTGAAGACGCGGTAAAATTCTCAAAAGCCATAGAAGAAGTACAGACGGATGAAAAACGTCTTGCTCATCTCATGAAAGACAATATCCACGTAATTAAGTCGACTATATCATACTTCAACAACACTATATCTAAGGTGAATGAAAACGAAAATCACATATTACGAAACATGGAAACAATCCACAAAATATTAGAAACGGTTATAAATAGTAACGATAAATTAGAAATTAAATCTGAGTTAAGTTCTTTATTACATTCACTAGAGTCCATCATAATGACCTTGTCTTTCGATATTGAAGATATTAATAATGCAATTCTTTTCTCGAAACTCAACGTTTTGCATCCTACTGTACTCAGTCCGCACCAATTATATAGTGAATTAGATAAGCATAGGAATGACCTTCCTAGCCATTATGAACTTCCCATACCTTTAACGTTACAGAATATACACAGCTTAATCGATATTTCGCAACTTGCATGTTTTTTCCATTTGAATAAAGTTATTGTTGTTGTTAAGATTCCTCTAGTATTACCACAAGTCTATGACCTATATAAGATAATTCCCCTACCGGTTCCTTACGATATGTCGAAACCCGATACCTACATTCTTATCGAACCAACTAGCTCATATGTAGCGATAACAGCTGATCGAATGTTTTATTCACTTATAACAGACATAGACAAGTGCAAATTAATAAGTGATAAGTGTTATGTGTGTGTGTTAACTAATGTGTTTTCAGCGATTGCCAACCCTACATGTGAAACGATTCTCTTAAGTGACGTAGTTAACAAACTTCCCGACATATGTGTAACAAAACTTATTCATGGCTCAATCGATCTATTTCATAAGTTAACTTTAAACCGCTGGATTTTTGTACAGTCGGAACCCGGCAAGTGTCATGTAACTTGTAATGATAAGGACATAAATTCTGACGTTATTTTGTTTGGTACCGGTATCTTGACCTTGCCTAGGAACTGTAAGGCTTTTTACAAAACACTGCAATTCGCCGCTGTTGGCGAAACAGTTATCGGAAATGTAACTAATAAAATATCAAATTTCAACATCTTACAAGATGATTGTTGTGAGCGATCTAAGTTGAATAAAACCCTACAACGATTACCTTACTCGAAATTAAACAACTTAGACAATCTTGACTCTCTGCTACAGGCCAGTATCCACTTGAACTCTTTTGAAGAAGAGATTAATAAGATAGAAAACCCATCTCATTTTCAAACTTATAGCACTCACTATTTGTCTGTAAGCCTGTGCATCTCTGGGTTAACTTTATTATACATTCTATACAAGAGCCGTAAGTTCATTTGTTCAACTAACGCCCCATGCTGCATTCAAATATTCAATCAATGTCATAATACCAAAAATAATTCGATTCCCGCTTCTCAAACCATATTTCATGGTAATATAGTAACACCTATCAATAAGGACGAGTCAGAGTCTGTAGAAGATGTACGGGTGACTCCATCCCCTATTAAAAGAAACATTCTGTTTAGTAAAACTCATAATAATTAATTTGAGACAAATGCACATGGTTGGTGATTAAATTATAGTTTTTGTATTTCTTCTATATTGTTATACTTATTAAGCCTAGATTTTAATCATTGTTCTTCAATAAATACACACTGTTTAAGGAATTGTTAACTATATATAATGATAATCTATTGTAATAACCATAATTCTAGAGTAACTATTTCTTTCCTTACTAGTTATTTTCATACCTTCCTATCTTAGATAAATCTCAAAGGTAATTGTTATCTCAATGTTTTATTTTTAATTCTTATTCTAATTTCTTTTGTTTGTAACTTTCATAACAAGTACATATTGTAATGTTCGACGTAAATCCAACTAAGCATCCGAGATCTTGATTAACTCTTACATCTCTCATCACTTTCAGATGTGATGATCGATCTTAACGGGGGGGTTGTTATATCGAAATAACCATTACCCAAAATATAAATTAAAAATGCTGAGTTTCCCATTGCATTGACGTCAATGCAACAGGAAACCGTTGTTATTTTCATTAACGATTCTAATTGCGTTTTACGCAGTTTGGATTGGACTTCCGTCGGGCACAGTAATTATCAATACGTGTTTATTAATTCAATATAGTTTCTTTTAGCGTATTAAATAGTTTTTTTTAAAAACCATCTTTCGACCCACTCCGTAACAGTTCCCTCTCCATGTCAATGTTATCGGTCTGAGTAGCAGTGACCCAGTGCCCCAGATATGTGAAAGATGTGACCCACTCTAAAGCAGTCCCCACGAGTGAGATAGGTGGTACAGTATAGGTCTTAGTGCCAGCCTTGAACAGCAGACATTCACTCTTTTTTGCATTATATCTAAGACCCTGGGCCTCCGCAAATCGCTCACAAACCAACAACAGTGTCCGAAGGGCACTGATTGATGGGGCCAGCAGTACCATGTCGTCGGCGTAACTTATGTTATTAACAAGTGTTCCGTCAATTGAACAACCTACCATAGTACTGCTGAGCTCACGAACCAGCCGATTCACATACAGACAGAAGAGTTTCGGTTTTTTTATACATAAAGTCGGCGTCGTGTGTAGCGCAATGTCATCATGTAACTGGCCTCGGAAGCGCCAAAACACAACACCTTTTAGACAAAATTTCTCCTTCGTAAAGGTGACGAATGAACGTTCAGTTGGTACTCTCTCTCTCTTTGGTTGGTTGGTAGTTAGTCGCGCATAATAAGGGGTTCCAAAACAAACGTCAAAGCTGTCATTAGAATGGCCGCTGGTCTGCAGTAAGTAGTAACTGTACTCGTATTACAAATTAATGATCATAACTATGAAAATGAAATATCTAAACAACACACTGGCAACAGTAACTGACTGACTGCAGTCAATAAGTTTTAAAGTATCAACAATCAAAGTAGTTCAATTTAGAAATTACAACAATAAACCTATTAAATTAAAAGCAGCAGTGGCCAATGATGTAATTGAAGTTTTGAATTTTTATATATTTTATATAATTTAAGAATTGAATCAACTCTTAAATTGGAAGGTTCATACTTGTATACAACACACACACGCGGGGACAATGACAATAACAATCAGTGTCGGTTACTTTTTGAAATACAAACTAAACAAGTGTACGCGTTAATACAAATTCAAAAAAAAAGCTATTCAATATTAGCAAGTTGATGTCGCCGGAATTTGACCCCGTCATACCCGATTCCGATGCGCGACGGGAGTACAGTTAACGGAAGCCGGCTTATTTTCACAATAAGCAAGGCGTTGAAGGGCTCCGTATCTACATAGCTGACGCAGATAACCTATCCAGGTATGACATGGGACCAGTTTGAAGAATTGTTCATGACCAGATTCGTGTTTCGAAAATTCTGCATCTACCCTCATTAATCTGAACAATGACAATACAAAGGAGAACGTGACTTATTCCGCCTGTGCTACTTATGCTAGTCGTCTTATGACTTTTTGTTGAGGGGGTGTGAGCATTAAACATGTTACGGTGTCAACTATTATTGCTCACTTGGCAAAGATTAATACTCGCTTACAACGTTTCGCATTTACTAAGGAGGTGACAACAGACAACGCCTCATAAGTTGCAGTAAGAGCTCATCGCTAAGCCAATCAAATGTCACGCATGCGGCAAGCTAGGACATAAACAAGATGACACAAAGAAGCTGATGAAATACGAAGAAGAACGACGTCAAGAAGCCGTTGCCTGAGCCAGTTGCTATGGGCTCGGGGCAGCGATAACAAGCCAGCAGCAGCTCATTGTTGTGCTGCAAGTGTGGCATGCTGGGCTATATCGCCAGGCGCTGCACAGCGAGCGAGTCCAATGCTGCTGTACCGGGGGAGAAACGAGTCTACCTTTGCATAGTCGAGCCTCCACCAGAAACAATTTAAAGGTCAGAGTGTTGATTTATTATCAAGTGAAAATAACCGTTGGAAACTTTTATTCGAAATGCAGAAATGCCAAATAATGAAATCAATTCACGCTATTAAAGAACCTAGTTCAAATAAAAGCTACCGTGATACTTCTGCTAACTCTCAATCTCAGTTTTCAGGAAATAATGGATCGCAACGGGCCAAAGACAGCGTTTTAAAGAAAGTCTCGACGCCGATGACCTGTGATGACCTTCTGTGGCGAGCCGGGGCACATCGCAACACACTGTGCAAAGAAGGACGCTGACTCAGTTAACAGTCAAGTTGAAAAGCTAGTGGATTTCTGTACCATCAAGCCAGATATAATTACCGGCACGTAAGTTGGCCACAGATTTTGTAGTGGGGGAAGTTCGCGCACGCACAATTTCATACACTTTGATGCCGGCACTTCACATGGCGTATTTGTACAAATATTCGCCTTACTTGGATAATACAAAGTGTACCCTATTGTTATTGAAATAAAGTCTATTTTGTATTATCCCAGTAAGGCGAATATTTGCACAAATACGCCATGTGAAGTGGTAGCATTACATGCGCGAACTTCCCCCACTACAAAATCTCTGGCCAACTTACGTGCCGGGAACTGTACTGATCTATTATCTGCCCAATCTGGTGAGTTGTATTATTTTTATTTTGTTTCTGGTGCCGAATGCTCTCTTGTTAAGCAATCTGACTGTTCGTATACAGGGTATAGGTTTTGCTAATGTAGACTGTACTGAACAAATTCTTTGTAACGTATTAATTGGTGGTAATCTTTTACGATTTTTATTTCATGTGTTACCCGGTTATTGTTTGAAATATAATGTGATGATTGACCGACTCATTTCAAAACTTAGTTTTACAATTAACGTGTCTATTTCGTGTAGTAAGGGCGAGCTCATTTAAGTTTGTGATATGATGCGTAACTAGGCTATTAAATCTTCTAACTTTGAATAATACAAAACCAGAAATAGGCATTAATAAGATAAGAGAGCAAGCGGCAACGAATATGAAAGTGAGTGTTTCAAATTTGATTTTGATTCTGGTGTTGAATATTCTTTAATGATGGAGAGTATTTCTTAAAAATTTAGAGTAAATGATGTGGTATTTTTAGTGGGTATGCAATAATAATGTTATTAGTACTTTGCAATTGCTTTGTCAGGTAGCAATTAATGATTTTTCGACGAAATATTATTTCATGTTTTGTTTGCTGAATACCTACTTAGCGTACTTAGTGATATTTTATTAGGTCAATAGATAGTGGGTACCTAACGGTTTTCGAGTTAGTATGACCGCAACTGAGTTTATTAAGTCAACGGACAACATTGTAAATGTTTGCAATTCAAGTAATGGTTACCTGTTACATAAAAATGATTTTAAATTGCATTGTCATTTCATTAGACAAAAAATGACAATAAACAAGACTGGTTACATAGTAAGTGCATAGACTGGGAGTGATATGAAGATTCGAATGTCGTTATTTCGACGCACGTTATTTCGAAAAAAAAATACGAGTGGTACGCCAGTTCGAAAAATCATTACTTTGAAAACCGCTATATCGAATAACGTAGTCCCGAATACGCTGATTCCAAAAACTGTTTGAATGGTACGCTAGTACAAAAGCATTATTAAAATATAATTGATTTTTAATTTCTTATACTTTTGTTGAACTACCCCCAATTCAACAAAAGTATTAGAAACTAGCTTTTGCCCGCGACTTCGTCTGCGTGAATGTTGGTTATCGCGGATGCAGACGAAGTTCAAGTTATCGTCATATCAAATTTCATCGAAATCGGTTCAGCCGTTTCATCTTGAAAGCGTAACAGACAGAGTTACTTTGGCATTTATAATATTAGTATGGATATGGATTAGTAATATTAGTAAATTAGTAATTAGTATGGAAGTATGGATTATAAATAATAATTTACGTAAATTTTTATTAATTTGTTTTTATTTTTGTGATTGCATTATAATAAATAAGTACTGTAGTATTTGTATTATTATTACAAAAGTTTTAGTATCGAAATCCACTGTTGAAAATTGCATATTCCGATCTGAACTAGTCTGGGGATCGAACACAACCCAGTGATTACCAAGAACTGCGTACGCTACTTTACGATTATAGTACTTACTATTATGATTTAGCTATTTTGTATACCTAGCATGCTTCCCGTTTTGATAAGCTAATCAAATGTA
The DNA here is from genome assembly GCA_947361185.1 of Charanyca ferruginea. Classification (NCBI taxonomy): domain Eukaryota; kingdom Metazoa; phylum Arthropoda; class Insecta; order Lepidoptera; family Noctuidae; genus Charanyca; species Charanyca ferruginea. Next base: position 21,885,256 of record OX376068.1, on the reverse strand, counting down.
ATCACAAAAATAAAAACAAATTAATGAAGATCGACTTTAATTTATTTTTAATTTTTTATACTGGGCCTAGTTCAACAAAAGTATAAGAAATTAAAAACCAATTATATTTTAATAATGCTTTTGCACTAGCGTACCATTAAAACAGGAATCGTTGGAATCCGCGTGTTTGGGACTACGTCATTCGATATAGCGGTTTTCGAATCAATGAGTTTTCGATCTGGCGTACCACTTGTATTTTTTTTCAAAATAACGTGCGTCGAAATTACGACATTCGAATCTTCATATCACTCCCGCATAGACTATGGGGAGTTGAATAATACAGTTCGGGATCGTGTCCCATTGCCGTTATTTTCCAAATCAATTTCACGACTTCTGGTTCATCACGTGTGAAGGGCGAAATGGAAGGGATGATGAGTGTGCTCAAGGTCAAAGTCAAGGTCAAGTTCAACGTGAAGGTCAAAGTCAAAGCATTTATTTCAATTGGACCATTTGCAGGCACTTTTGAATTGTCAGACTCTGTTAGAACTGTAACCGTACTTACAAGTACGCTCACGATAGATTAAAGATAATGCCAGATGATCAGAGTATTACAGACGATGTTGATGATGAATTTGATGGGTTTGTTGACCATGTACGGTCACCAAAGGAGATAAGTATCCATGTCAACAGTTGAAGTTTACTTAGAAACCGATAGATTTTTATGAATAAAATAAAATACAATATATAGAGAATAAACAATTCAGTGATTTAATAAAATTTCATTTGAAAGCCCCCATTGGTTTCTAAGAAATCTTCAACTATTCCCGACGACATGGATACTTATCTCTTTTGCGTACTGTACATAGAGTACAGATTGAAGATGTATGGTGATTGTTAGAAACCATGAAGTCATGGAGTGACTTGGCGATCCTGTAGGGATGCAAATGAATGGTTGTGTAACTGGAGGTTACTGTTTATCAATCACATGCGGCTCTTTGTTTGTAAGCTTTGTTGAGATTTAGATACTGCTGTGAATAGTATAGTCGGTAATGATTTGATCTATGAAACTAACTTGTAGTTTGTAAATGTTAATTAGATGTTTAAAATTATACTTTGTAAAATAATCTTTTTTTTTTCTAAAGAGTATAGATTCAAATTGATTTCTGGTTTCATTTTGGTTTTGATCTTACCTAACTTATTCAGTTCACTAGGAGCCGAGCTATGTGATACTGTGCGAATGAATATTGTTGACACAGGGACACGTGTCCCGTAGGATGACCATGTTCGTAAGATGCCTGAAGGCCAAGTACCAATTGAGATTGTAGACGTAATAGATGATAAGTTGGCATCGCTTTAAATGGTGTTAACAGGTCCTCGGTTCAGTGGGTCGGAGACTATACCAGACTGCCGTAGCCGTAGTGTTATAGTCGGGTCTTGCCTAGAAGCAATGACAGTGGAGTCAAGTGTTGACTTGGTATTCCCGTGGGGAATAGTGTGTGTGTTGTTGACCATGAATGAGATACCTAGGGTTTTGTTGAATTTGGAATCGTTGTACTTGTTCTCGGTAATCTCAAAACTAGATAGTTTCAAATTGTAGAAAAGTCTAGTTTTTATTTTCTGATTTGAGTGTTATTTTTAAACTGCTTGTTAATTGAGACAGGTTTTTAAAGGTCAAGTCCTTTTAAATATCTCATCAGTCATATGAGTCAGGATTGGACGAGCAGGTACTGTGGCGAGATTTTGTATTTTCCAGATTAACAACAGACGAGGCAGTCTGTGAAAGCATTGCAGCAAACATTGTGGTTAACGTTGGACAGGACGGAATGGAAGAAGTAAGCATGACGGTGAACAGGACGGAATGGAAGAAGAAAACATGTTGCGCCGATCCCAAGTAACATGGGAGAAGGGCAGGAAGAAGAAGAACAACACACGAGGACGTGTGTCACGCAGTATGGCCGTGTCGTATCCGGTCAATAGTATGAACGTGAAACGCAAAGACAATAAATAGTCTATGGCGAAACGGATCGCAAGCGCGCCATTATCAGGAACACGTGATCAACCACCACCATTTTGGCGCGCTTCTACAGATTCGTGATGTTTTAAGCTAATACGTCCCGAAACTGTAGTTACGATTCGTTGTGTTAAAGTGTAGACCAGTGCCGATACCTTTGAAAATGTTTATTTTAAGCAGAGTTTATTTAAAATCAATCTGTGTTAAATTGTGGTTTTAATAAATGCCGTGTATTGTACCTTATACCCAGTATGTTTTCATTGCACGAAACCCATATTCTGCCCACATGATGACTGAATCTAACGGACTAAATCCTGACTGATCCGACATACTGATAAAATTAACAAGAAAATATCCAGTGCTCGGTGGTGGTCCGTATCAGCAGAAACAACGAATGACAGTGTCACTAAAAATACTTACTTTAGAACAAAATTCACAATCCAATATTATTATTATTATAAAAAATGGTCATATTATCGCACTCTCCACCGAATTATTTATTTATTTATTTATTTATTCTACTATTTATGTACACACAGTAGACAATACAGGAAAAGAACATTATAAAATATGAGTACATAGGTACTCGCTGATGATATGGTAATCGATAATTCTAAATTTTACAGGAAAAACAAAAAACTGTTTTATGCACGTATGATAGAGCATTGTGTTTACACATGCTATATTTACTTTATGTAAGCATGCAATAATTTTTCATAATTGTTGTCTACATGTTATAATACTTGTTTTTATAGATTCATGGAATCTTTTATATTTTAAATGGGCCTTTAAAGGTACTTACATTGTATTCCATCGAGCATAAAGCTAATTGAATGTATTTTAGTTCCCTTTTTATAAATCTGGAAAATCTTGACAATTGTCAGTAATTCTTTTAATTAGTTTACGGCTTGTACAACTTAAAACCTTCAAACTGATGTCGAATATATGTGTGTATTGCTGTATTTTATACTAAACAGCTGGTCACCCGTTAATGTATCTGGTGTTCTTAAAAATTCTATACGCACTAATCGAATAAAAATAACTGGCAGTCTACAATAATTGAGTCTGGCCGGTACTACAATACCCCGCTATATGACCATACGGGCGTTCTAGAAATAGAATTCATACTTGGAAAGTAATATAAATCGGAAGAGCGGACAGGAAAGAAACCTGTCAAATGGGTCAGTCTAGATCTCGCTGTCGCTTAAATAACACGCTGATTTACTTATACTTTACTTACTACAAGTCTACCGGTCCTCAACCAAAAGTCGGTAACGGTTCTGAGTCGTGCCGTCGTGCTGTCGCGTGCCTGCTGCTCCCAGGGCGGGTCTTACTGTTAAGGTCCCCGGGGACTTCCGTCCCAAAGCTAAGAGCCGACCGCGGCAGTCTTATCTTCAGCCGATCCTGTTTGCCGGCCAGGCTGTGGAGCGTGGAAATCTCAGCCTAACTTAGTGCGTCTAGGTTAGTGTTCTTATATCTCTGTTTTTGATACTCATCGCATTATTTCGAGGGCTATTAAATTCTAACGTACAATTCTACATAGCTTTTTATTTCATAAAGTAGTTGAATTGTTACAATGGATCCTATGGTAGCTATTTATACTTCAAAACAAAGCTATTTTTTTACTGTCTGTTTTATGTTATGTTTTTTTTTGTTATACTGTAACAAGATAAAGTTTTTGACAAAAATAATGTTACTGAAATTGTTGGGCAAAACTATAGTATGCAATGTATCATTATTATTCGCGAGTAAACTTAACGATATCGTAGTCAGTATTAACGCATTATGGTATTATTCGTTGAAATACGGTACCAAAAAACCTACCGGCAATATGATAATTATTACGATATTATTCGGGTAAAATCTAAGCGATAGTGTATACTGTAATATAACATGACGATAATATTCGTCGATGTACAGTGTAAAAAGATTAACAGTAACGTAGTGTCGCAAATACGTGTTTTATTAAATAATTCAGTAAGTTCCCATTACTTGATTTGCCAGAAATAGCAATATTAGAGAAAGTTAATAATAATAATATTTCATTTCATTTTCACACACGGCCATCTGACCCCAAACTAGGGGGACCCTGTACTATGGGTGTCAGACAGCTGATATACATACACAAATACATTTTTTTTTTTTGTAAATACATACATATATAGATAAACAACACCCAGACTCAAGTTGATATTAATACTGGATAATTTACATACATAATTATTTGCAAAGTGTGTATATGTCGCAGTAAGATAGATAAAGCCGTAATATAGTTATATCCCTGGGGATATATTTATATACCGTAACATAGTTATACGAAAGCGATTCTTTACTATCTCACTAGGAATATAGTTATAAAACGGTTCAAGTTTAGTGATCTGATCTGATCTGAATCTGATTAATAAGTAGACCGGCTCAGATCTTCCCAATAATGGGCCCCGACTGATCAAATCGCTAATTCTAGACTACAGGACTCGTTTATTTCCTTTCAGTTTTTATTTAAAGTTTATTATTTATTGTGCAATTTTTTTATTGATATTGTTATCTTTTATATAGCCCAGTTGGGTTTTATTAATCTGATTTTTTATTTATTTAAGAGTTTTCAGTTATGCATACTTATTCTTAGTTACGTAAGCGGTCCATTCTGTTGCTGTTCTGGTGTATCTTTACTATTACGTGTTTTTAGGGTTCCGTAAACAAGGAACCCTTATAGTTTCGTCATGTCCGTCCGTCCGCAGTGTATTAAAGCTTTCTATTTCCAATAGTCTATGAGCTATGAAAGACTATTGGAAATAGAAAGCTTTAATTTGGCTTGAATATACATATTAATCACGCCGACAAAGTGTTAAAATAAAGTATAGAAAATCATTTTTGGTACCTTCTAAGGAAAACTGCTACTGCTAAGTAGGCTTTACAAGTTTACGACGAAAAGTCGATCAACTTATAAAATTTTACAAATCGAGCGTCAGCCGCGCTCTCAACCGCGTATAGGCATACTTGTTACTCTTAAAGGTATCAATAATCAAATTTAAATTTAAAAATATTGATTCTTATTCATATTGGTAGCTTGACGAGACGCGAGACTAAGCGGACGTGTGTTTTATTTTTATTCCGTATAATGAAATAAACAACTATGACAAATAAATAATATCATTATTTGCGCCGTCAGTATTTTAGTAAAGTGTGTCGTGTGTAAACTGTAGATTTTTCAAGGTTGTTTTACTGAAGTTGCAAGATGAACGAAATCATTTTTATAAACATAAATAAAGTGTTTCGGGTAGGATGTCTAACCCAGGATCGAGCCCGTTTGGTCGTAGCCAACTACTGCGGCGAAGTCCCCCATCGACGCCGACGCCTACTGTGCCGATACCCCCGAGCAACCCAATCCCACCAGCACCTGAAGGGAATGAATTGCCGAGTGAAGTCGTCAGTACGCCGGGGATTCAGAAATGGTTAGGATCTATAGAGACCATTCTTAACGAATTTTGCACTATTGTCGCGGACGAAAAAATGAACTCGGACCAGAAGGTGCGTATGTGACTAATCTTTGCCGTAGGGTCTCAGGTATTTCTCAGATAGCCGTCTTATACCAATCATTGAAGCAGAAAACAATTCAGGCCTATACCACAATCCAGCACCTTCAGGAGCACCAGAACATTGTGAACTCTCTCCAGCAGGTCAAAGAGGTTGTTGAAACGAAGCTGAATTCAAATGATAATAGCTCTTATGCTAGTATGGCGAATTGGTGAAGAAAGGTGCAGATAACTTCGTCCGTCCGGCAAAGGTAAATGGCAGCCATGTATGGGAAGTTTGTACCGCTAATGAAATAGACAATACCACAAACCGCGATAGACAAGCCTTAATTAATTTCTTAATTTTTTAGAAGTTTGGTCGTAAATGTTATAACCAGTTTTATTTTTTAAGGTTATGTACTAGTGTACCAAACAAGAAGCTTATAGGTAATAAATAAGTGGAGACAACACTCTGAATACCTAAGTGAAACCAACTGTGGGCAAACGCTCTCGTTCTAAATGCATACATAAGATAAAGAAAACACATATAACTGTCTCTTTCTTATGTAAGCATTCAGAAAGAGAGCGTCTGCCAACAGTTGGATTCACTTAGGTATTTAGTGTTGCCTCCACTTTTATCTATAAGCTTCTTGGTACCAAATTACCAATGTAGAATGTTACTTAAACATTATTTTGGTGATAAAGTAAATGTTCTGAGGTTGTTTGTCGCTATCTTTGTAGTGTTTTACTTACCATTTCATGGGTACCTACTCAGTGGGGTGCATTATGATTTATGAGATACCTATGTCCAGTAGCGGATTGCAACAGTTTGATAATGATGTAGTTCTGATGGGGTTTTCAGTGTAGGTTAATAAAACAATACTTTGGTTTTGTAAGTACATTTATTTAATTGTACCTACCTATTTATAATTTATTTTCATTATTCATTCGTAATATGAATTCATCTAAGAAAGGGGCGGTTCGGGTCATACTCTCATGGCGAGCATAATTTAAGGACCTACCAAATAATACTTATCACATGTGTGCAGCATCCACTGTTCTTAAACCTACAATGCAGTTATAGCAATAACTTCTGATTGCGTCCCGACCATTCATGTTTGTTTCTGCAACTATAAATATAAAATATGTTTATGTAATTGGTCACACAATATACTGGGGTCTTTCTTGTGGTCCTTCTGGAATATGTAAGCTCATTTCTTGAACTTGGTCCCAGTGAGCTTCATAAACTTCCTTCATGGATGACATCTGTAAATGATTCATTTCATGAGATGGCCATAGATATTAAAATAGAATTGATGAAATGCATTTTAAACACAAAGTTCAACAGTAACCCAACACGTTCAAGCATAAAATGAACACAAACAAAAATCAGTCAGGACACAACGATATTCCGAGTGACACAGTGAGTGTTTAAAGCTAGTTACTATAAATATATTATCTCATATATTATACCTTCTGGTGTTCCGAAAAATGGGTAATATTATCGGGATCCACTCTCCATCTGATGTTGTGGTAGACAGACTCTTACCACATACAGCACACGTTAACACAGAATGTTTACCATCCAAATGATCAGGTGATGGAAGGGGGTTGAATGCATTCAACTGAAGGAGCAATCCTAGTTCTTCTAGCTCTTAGCCAACATGGCACGCAAGCTTCATCTTCAGAACGAAGCTAAAATTAAAAATATAAATAAAGAAAAGCTTGCATTCATCCATGCATGGTTATAGTGGGGAATTTATAATATATTTTCTTATTTTAAATCCAATAAAGATAAATAATAATAGTTATAGTAGGTACTTGATTTTTTATACCTCTCGTGGTTGGAGCCAAGTAAAACTGTATTAGATACTCTTTGTCCTTCCCCTTCAATCAAAATTCTGCGTCTAGTAATTCTTCGTATGGATCGTATGCATATAACACAACACTTTGATGGCCAACTTGTCTACTCGGCATATTATCAGACGAATGTGAATTAGTAGCTAGCTGCCAGCATACATGGCAAACATGGTCAGCAGGTGTTACCTGGAAATAATGAAGTGATTGGAGTACTGTTCAATATTATTTTATATAGGTACTTTTCTCTCCGTTACAGCGATCATACTATTAGAGCCTAACTCATTTGTATGTTATATATACACAATAACCGTGTTTGTTCGTTTTTCGAATAGTATTGAAATTCGTTCTAGCAGACATGCATATTTTAGTATGGTATAGTGTGGCTTAAATGGTAAGGAGTACTTTTCAACACGTAAAACTTATCAGTTCGTCACTGGCCCACTCAGCAGAATGTTATTCGTAAACTACTTACATCTCTAGCATATGTCCGAGTCAAATAATATTAACGAGATCTTCACTCTCATCGGTTAAAGCGGGACTCGGGTTCTTATTCGGGACCAGCGAATGTTGCATATTAACACATTGCAAACTCGTCATTTTAATTCAATCACGTACACACAGTTAATAAAGCGTCCTACAAATAAATAAATATACCTACAGCAAAGAACTGACGGAATGAAGACCTGACAGATTGTTGTATGTCAATGATTGAATAATTGCCATATAATCAAAAAACACATTGATAACGAAACTCATTCCTGTCATTAAATCGTTTAGTTTACGGTTGTATTACGTTTATTTATTAAAATCTTATTATTGATATTATTAATGAATACGAACTGCTGAAATTAATAATGCTACATGAAAATAAATGGCTTAGTTGCCTTAATAAGTGGTACAAATTCTATAACACTACATCATAAAAAGTATACGGTACAGGAACAGCCGTTCGTCTTTGAGCTCAGTCGCTATCTATCCCAGCGATAAAACCCAAACAAGTGACGACACCATGTCACTTGTCCAAAAGATAATCTCCCCCGAACAGCTTAAGCTCCTTGCCCGTTACTTGAAAAAAATTGAAAAATGGGGGCGTTCTGATTATTACAGAAAACAAAGGCGATATAGATAAACTAAAGAATTCAGACAAACTAGTTTCATCGGGCCTTAGAATAATAATATGTGGGGACATTTTCACACACGGCCATCTGACCCCAAACTAGGGAGACCCTGTACTATGGGTGTCAGACAGCTGATATACATACACAAATGCTTTTTTTTTTATTGTAAATACATACATATATAGATAAACAACACCCAGACACAAGGCAAACACAAGTGCTCATCACACAAATGTTTACCATGGGCGGGAATCGAACCCGCAACACGCTGCGCAGCAGTCGATCGCTCAGCCACTGCGCCAACCGTGTCGTCAAAAGAATAGAAGAACCTACAAAACGTCTCCTAAGGGTCGCTGTCATTGGTGGTCCCGTTGCCTTTACCGAGGAGGAAGTATTTGCCTGTATATACGAGCAGAATCTTTCAGACAAATTGCCAAATATATCTCGTGAGTCTGTCCTTGAGAGCATCAAATTGAGCCACAAATCGGGTAAGAAAGACCTTCCGACCTGTAATTATATCTTGGAACTACCCGCTAGCATAAGAAAAATAATTATAAACCAAGGCCGAATATTTATAAATTGGACATCATGCCCTGTGCGAGACTTCACGAAAGTCACCAGGTGCTTCAATTGCCAGCAGTTCGCACATGCAGCCAAGTTTTGCTGGGAAAATGTCCTATTTGCAATCACTGTGGTGAGACTGGACACTCCTTTAAGGAATGCAGCAGCAGATCTTCTCCCGCTCAATGTGCGACGTGCAAACGATTCAAGAGGAAATGTGACCGTCCAACTTTTGATAGAAGTAAATATGGAGAGCTTAACTAGATTAACTCGATAGACTACGAAAGCGAGTTAATCTAGTTATGCTTAGCTATGTTATATTACAGTATACACTATCGCTTAGATTTTACCCGAATAATATCGTAATTATCATATTGCCGGTAGGTTTTTTGGTACCGTATTTCAACGAATAATACCATAATGCATTGATACTGACTACGACATCGTTAAGTTTACTCGCGAATAATAATGATACATTGCATACTATAGGTTTGCCCAACAAATTATAAAATTATAAAAAGTAAATATAGCATGTGTAAACATAATGCTCTATCATACGTGCTGAGATATATGCATAAAACAGTTTTTTGTTTTTCCTGTAAAATTTAGAATTATCGATTACCATATCATACAGCGAGCGAGTACCTATGTACTCATATTTCATAATGTTCTTTTCCTGTATTGTCTACTGTGTGTACATAAATAGTAGAATAAATAAATAAATAAATAAATCATTCGGTGGAGAGTGCGATAATATGTCCATTTTTTATAATAATAATAATAATGGATTGACAATTTTGTTCTAAAGTAAGTATTTTTAGTGACACTGTCATTCGTTGTTTCTGCTAGTATGGACCACGACCGAGCACTGGATATTTTCTTGTTAATTTTATCAGTATGTCGGATCAGTCAGGATTTAGTCCGTTAGATTCAGTCATCATGTGGGCAGAATATGGGTTTCGTGCAATAAAAACACACTGGGTATAGGATACAGAACACGGCGTTTATTAAAATCACAATTTACCACAATTAACTTAAAATAAACTCAGACACTAGAATTAACATAGACATAGGTTCACTTAGACATAGACATAGGCACTTCACTTCAACAACGAATCGTAGCTACAGTTTCGGGACGTATTAGCTCCGTTGCGATCAGACACTGGATTCTGAATGTCCTGCTCGCTGTGAGCTTAAAACATCACGACTCTGTAGAAGCGCGCCAAAATGGTGGTGGTTGATCACGTGTTCTCAATAATGGCGCGCTTACGATCCGTTGTTTCACCATAGACTATTTATTGTCTTTGCGTTTCACGTTCATACTATTGACCGGATACGACATATTTTTAAGCAATATACATACTTGTATGGAAAAATATTTCTATTATAGACTAATGTACACTTTTTTGTAAACGATATTTTAATAAATAAATTATTATTATTATTATTTATTATATTCGTGCGCGGTACAATAAAACGCGAAATTTAAAAAGTATATGGTATAATGATTCTAAATATATATCGTATAAGACGTGCCAAGAGGCTGATTGAAGACCCTGGTTAGGGCTAGGTTCCAGAGCCTTGAACATCGACGCTCCGTTGCTAGACGACCAGCTTGCTCTTGTCGCACACAAAATACCTCATAAATAGTATTGTGGCATCCAGCTGATCATTTAGGGCCTTTTTACAATATACATATTTTATTGTTTATTATAGCGGCGTAGTGTTGTGTTCGTGGTTGTGTCGTCGAGATATTTGTTTTTATTCGCGAACGAAATGTTTGAACAACGTCAACAACATTTTTTTGATTCAAATTTATTTCCTAACACTAAAAATAAATTGCACAAGCAATGCAGACGCGCGGGCGGTCACCGCTTAACTGGAGTGTACCGCTCGTTGCCCGCCCTCGCGCCGCTGCCGCGCCGATGTTTTCGAGGGCCGGTCCATTTGATTTTACGCATTAGATCCTGCCGCCACCACGCCGCCGCCGCCGCCGCCCCGCTGCCCGCAAGATTCGAGGCAGAGGCTTAAGTGCTAAAATGGGTACATATTATAATTTTGAAAATTAAAATGTCTACAGTTAAAATGTCAATGTTCAAAATACCGAAAATTAAAATATCGATTGTATCGTAATATCGAAAATTGTTATACCTAAGTCTGAAATGTCTAACATTGAAATGTCAAGTGATAAAAATATCGATTGATTCAAAATGTCGATAGTCATTATACATCTAAGTTAAAGTTAAATTGTCGAATAAATTCAGAAAAATGAAAAAAACGTAGGTGGATTGTAAATTATGTTATTGATTTATCTGAAAATATATATTTCCATTTGTGTGCAAATGTGTTTTATTTTGAGTTTGTTGAGGTTTTTGTACAGAAACCTGAGTTTATCTGTTTTTGTGTTTTTCAACCAGAAGAAGACGGTCGACGTCAGGGACACCCCGACCCCCCCCGGGGTAAGTAAGTGTGTGTAAGTGTTATGCTACAAAAGGTAGTGACAGAAACAAATCGCTGCAGAACCGACTCCACGTGGCCTTGTCTGCCCTACATCTAGAGTGTAATTTAAGCCCGCGGAGAGGCGAAGCGGCCCACGAGCTGAGGAGGTGATGGCTCTAACGCCCGCCGCGCCGTCGCCGCGTCTGAGACTGACCGGCGAAGCCGGCCAACAAGCCGAAGCTGCGGTGGACGACGATAGGCTCGCGTGGGATCGCCCGCCGGAGCCCCGCAGCATCGGAGCCTTGACAGAAACCATGCCTTCTGCATGTTGCTCACTGGCATAGTGTATGCTTGCTTGCACGCTGCATGCTTAAGTTATGCATGAATAAGTTGTTTGTGAAATAAAAAGTATACGAAACATTACAATTTTAAATCTACGACATTTATGAAAATTGATAAATAAATAATATAATTTCAAATCTGCCTACATTTTTTCACACCATACCACTGGCCATGTCTAATTTTTTTTTGTCCCTGTGAAAATGCTCATGCATACGCCCGGACTCGGGGGAGTTTGGGTCGTTATGTGAGACTCCTGGGAAGAGGACCCAGACCTACTCACTAAAAACAAGGGGAGACCCTCATCGACGTGGAGGGAGCGTCGCAGGCTCACTTTAGTATTCCACTGAGGCGCTCCGGCGGAACGGTGTTCGGCCAGAGTAGGGTACCTCGGGGTTCACGGGGCACTGTCAGGCAGGTGGACCTATTTTGGATGCCTGGGTCCCCCGACCCGGACACCCAGGCCACTATGGCGGGGGTTGAAGATGCGCAAAGCGTCGCCTTCTTCTCCCCGGCCTCCATCGGCGGAGCGCGTCTGCGTGGACGTCTTCCTCTCTGCCGCGCTCCGTGGCCTCTTTTAGCGATATGACGAATTCGCAGAAGGAGACCATTGCTTCCCAGCATGTCTCGCTGTCCAGCATGGCGTTGATGGTACTGGGCAGCGTTAGATCGCATCCTGTAATTGCGGCCAGGGTGTACCGTTGTGGCGCCCAGGCCGCGCACTCTTCTAAGGTGTGTCGCGCCGTATCGATAGGCGCGTCACACTCGTGACAGGCGGGTGTCGATTCCCTTCCGGCTATCTGGTGCAGGTACTTACCGAAGCAGCCATGTCTGGTAAGCACCTGCACGAGACGAAACGTCAATGCCCCATGTTGTCGGGAAAGCCATCGGTCGAGGTTGGGGAGAATTGCTGCCACAGTCATCTCGCCGGCCACAGGTGACTCAAGCTCATCAGCCCATTTGCGGACGAGAGCACTGTGGCTAGCCGCCCTGATTCGCACACCTCTTCTAAGCTAGGGCGCTCACCCCTGGCTCTCATCTCCGCACGGCGTCGATAGACATTTGCCAGAACTTCGGCTTGAAGTGATCATGGTGGGTCACCGGCGAGCAGAGTGGCTGCCGTCCACGACACCGTACGATAACCCCGGATGTCTCTCACGTCGATGACCCTCTGCGGTCTTTGCAACAGGGTTTTGTTAGCGGAATTTAGGGCGTCGACACATATGGAGGCCCCATACATGGCCATGCTCCTGATCACTCCGGAGTACAATGTCCTGCAAGTGGAGTTGGAGCTACCAATGTCCGGCAGTCACTTCCCAAGTGCCGCTGCAGTATTTATTTCAGGAATGCCGGTTGCAGAGTATCAGTGAGTGGGACACCTACAGTATCGAGCTTTTTCCTCGCCGTACGGTACGGCCGCCTCCAAGGGTCCCGATTACGACTCTCGAGGATTTTTTTCCAGGCGTCGCTCTTGGCCCGACTTATGGCCAACTGCAGCCTCCTTTTTTGCACGACGATAGGCATACCGCAGCTGGTCCTCGATGTCTGGATCGTGGCCGTTGCGTCTGCGACAACGAACGTACGCCCGACGAGTCCTATTACAGTCTACTCGCAGATCTCTTATCTCGGGCGTCCACCAGTAGACCTGCCGGCGATTTGGCCTCCTTCTACTTCTAGGCATGGCGGCGTTGCACACCACATTAAGTGCAGTTTGCATTTGGGAGTCCAGGTCATCTACATCGACGCTCGGTGTAGCACCTCGCGACAACCACCGTCGCGTCGTACAATTGCGGCCTCCTCTGCTAGCCTAAAACCTCTGTAAAAAACCTAAAAAAAATGCAATAATCAAGACAATTACCAACTTGACATTAATAATAGTCTCTCTAAAATAATGAATTGTCTTAATGAGAATACTCTAGTATTTAATCTAAATAAAACCAAAATTATGCACTTGGTGGAAGTGCAACGACTTCAAAATATTCCAGTTAATGTTAACTATAATAATTTTAGAATAGAGGAAGCCAGCATTGCAAAATTCTTGGGTGTTACGATAGATAACAAATTAACTTGGAAACCACATCTAGAAGAAGTATGCAAACGATTAAGCAAGTCAGCGTACTTTCTATTTCAACTGTGAAAAAAGGTAAATGTAGAGACCCTCTTAACGGCTTATCATGGATTACTATCGTCAGTTTTATGGTATGGTGTTATTTTTTTGGGACAGTCAACAAACCGAGAACTTGTGTTTAAGATGCAAAAGCGATGTATACGGGCGATGTATGGGTTAAAAAAGATTGAGTTGCATTCCATATTGACCATTGACGACACGGTTGGCGCAGTGGCTCGAGCGATCGACTGCTGCGCAGCGTGTTGCGGGTTCGATTCCCGCCTAGGGTAAACATTTGTGTGATGAGCACTTGTGTTTGCCTTGTGTCTGGGTGTTGTTTATCTATACATATGTATATATTTACAAAAAAAAAAAGTATTTGTGTATGTATATCGGCCTGTCTGACACCCATAGTACAGGGTCTCCCTAGTTTGGGGTCAGATGGCCGTGTGTGAAAATGTCCCCACATATTATTACTATTCTCATTTATTCATTTATTTACATATTTCATTATATTTTTAAATATTAGTAGGTAAAAAAAAAAAAAAATACATTTAAAAATATAAATAATAGTAGCCCACCGGTATCGGGAACAGGGTCCAAGCTACCGGTGGTCAGGGCTCCTGAGAGAGGAATCTCCTGACTATACGCGCCGTGTCCAGGAGTACCGCTTTCTGTATCAACCCCTTGATCCAGCTGCCTAACGAGAGCCTCCTTAGGTGTTGGTCGAGGCTCTTGGAAATGAGTCCATTGGCCGTAACGACTATCGGCACAATGACTGCTGTATTCACATCCCACATGTCGACAACCTCGCGAGCCACGTCAAGATACTTAATTTGTTTATCTTTCTCGGTTTTCACGAGGTTCTCGTTATTATTATTATTATTATATTTCAAAAAATATGATATTTTACCCCTCCCTGCTCTGTACATTTTTGAAACTGCAATATTTGTAAAAAAGAATCCCTATTTATTTAAAAAACTGGCTGCATTAAAGAAAATGCCCTGGATACGTTCTCAATACATGAACACACTATGCAGTTTTGAAATGTAAAACTGCATTATTGAAGAAAAGTTTCTTCGGTATTGCTTCCCCAAGTGTATGTTATTACACTTTAGACGACTTTTTGAATGAAAATCTTAATTAAGTAACCATACTTGTGTAAAATATTTCATACTTTAAACTATTTTTAATTTTTTAACAATGTAACTTTTATTTTCTTAAAATCACATTTGTACGTCATTTGGCAAAACATAGCGCATTATGTACTTACTATTTATAAGAACTATTTAATGTTTTTTAATTACCTATGTTACTTAAATAAATGTTTCTGATTTCTGATTGGACGTAGGTTATCTAACCATTCGACGATGTGTTTAAACCTACCCTGTTTATTTACCCTGTGTATTTTTCCTATCCTATTTTTTGTTTTTACCTTTTGTTATTTTAATTTTCGGTATTATGATCGTTCGACATTTTAATTTTCGGTGTTTTATTTACATTTTAAGTGTAGACATTTTAATTTTCGAAATTCTAATATGTCAACTAAATTAGACAAAATTTAAGTCATACATAAAACGCACACTATGCAGCTGAGCATTATTATACATTGCGGAAGTACATCACTGATAAAAATGCTTGGATGGATGCTGGTCCTGCTCCACAGCCATAATAAGGGTTCATAAATTAATTGATTAGCATCTGTAACTATTGCTGGAGCTGCTGAAGATGTAGATCTACATTAACTTTGCATTGTATTAAGTCAATGTGTTAATATTGTATAATTTTTCATAGCACTTACATGTGAGCACTATGTTCTTTACATTTATTGATTTAAAAGACTGTTCGGGGAGTTTCTTGCTCGTTCTTCTCCATAGAAACCTACTCTTTGGAACGAGCAACTAGCTTCAACTTTTTGACTGACTGACTCTGACAATTCAAAAGTACCTGTACATGGTTTATTTGAAATAAATTATTTTGAGCTTGAGTTTGACTTACCAAAATACACTAAGCGTATCTTGCGCCGTGTACTGCGGTAGGTAAGAATAAAATAAAACGACACATTTTAATACATTCATATATAAAGACATCGTCAGTTTTAATATATTACATACATATTTAATTACTGTTTTGTTAAATTATAACTTCTTTAATAAGACATCCATAACCACAAATAATATAGATATAATATCACGTACCCAAAGCAGGCAATAAATGTTATTACATGTTGTGATTTGACAATATTGAATTACTTTCATCTGATATAAGTTGCCATTATGGCCGTATGCAAAATCACAATACATTTTGACAATACATAGATTTCATCAATAAAAAATTATAATTATCATTTTTCAATTATCAATTAAAAAAATACATATAATTATCATTACAAATAAGAAATATAATAAAACAAATGAAAGAAATATGCCCAAAACCGAACAAATAACAAAGTAGTAGTATCGAGATTAATGTTTCTTACATGGTTTGGGCGTTTTTGTAGTAGTTGATAAATTAATAGTAATTGTTTTTATACATGGAGGTGTGGTAGTACATTTGTGTATGAGGGTACATGTATTAGACGGTCTCGTTGTTGTAGTGCTACACGAAGGAGTTCTAGTACATTTGTGTGTAGTGGTACACGGTTTGGGCGTTTTTGTAGTGGTTGATAAATTAATGGTTATTGTACTTAAACACGGGGGCGTAGTAGTGCATGCGTGTGTAGTGGTACACGGGGGTGTGGTAGTACATACGTGTGTAGTGGTACACGGGGGTGTGGTAGTGCATACGTGTGTAGTGGTACACGGAGGAGTGGTAGTGCATACGTGTGTAGTGGTACACGGGGGTGTGGTAGTGCATACGTGTGTAGTGGTACACGGGGGAGAGGTAGTGCATACGTGTGTAGTGGTACACGGGGGTGTGGTAGTGCATACGTGTGTAGTGGTACACGGGGGAGTGGTAGTGCATACGTGTGTAGTGGTACACGGGGGAGTGGTAGTGCATACGTGTGTAGTGGTACACGGGGGTGTGGTAGTACATACGTGTGTAGTGGTACACGGAGGAGTGGTAGTGCATACGTGTGTAGTGGTACACGGGGGAGTGGTAGTGCATACGTGTGTAGTCGTACACGGGGGAGTGGTAGTGCATACGTGTGTAGTGGTACACGGGGATGTGGTAGTACATACGTGTGTAGTGGTACACGGAGGAGTGGTAGTGCATACGTGTGTAGTGGTACACGGGGGTGTGGTAGTGCATACGTGTGTAGTGGTACACGGGGGAGTGGTAGTGCATACGTGTGTAGTGGTACACGGGGGAGTGGTAGTGCATACGTGTGTAGTGGTACACGGGGGAGTGGTAGTACATACGTGTGTAGTGGTACACGGGGGAGTGGTAGTGCATACGTGTGTAGTGGTACACGGAGGTGTGGTAGTGCATACGTGTGTAGTGGTACACGGGGGTGTGGTAGTACATACGTGTGTAGTGGTACACGGAGGTGTGGTAGTGCATACGTGTGTAGTGGTACACGGAGGTGTGGTAGTGCATACGTGTGTAGTGGTACACGGGGGTGTGGTAGTACATACGTGTGTAGTGGTACACGGGGGTGTGGTAGTGCATACGTGTGTAGTGGTACACGGGGGAGTGGTAGTGCATACGTGTGTAGTGGTACACGGTGGAGTGGTAGTGCAAACGTGTGTAGTGGTACACGGTGGAGTGGTAGTGCATACGTGTGTAGTGGTACACGGGGGTGTGGTAGTGCATACGTGTGTAGTGGTACACGGGGGAGTGGTAGTGCATACGTGGGTAGTGGTACATGGGGGAGTGGTGGTGCATACGTGTGTAGTGGTACACGGAGGAGTGGTAGTGCATACGTGTGTAGTGGTACACGGGGGAGTGGTGGTGCATACGTGGGTAGTGGTACACGGGGGAGTGGTAGTGCATACGTGTGTAGTGGTACACGGGGGCGTTGTAGTGCATACATGTGTAGTGGTACACGGGGGTGTGGTAGTACATACGTGTGTAGTCGTACACGGTGGAGTGGTAGTGCATACGTGTGTAGTGGTACACGGGGGAGTGGTAGTGCATACGTGGGTAGTGGTACACGGGGGTGTGGTAGTGCATACGTGTGTAGTGGTACACGGGGGAGTGGTAGTGCATACGTGTGTAGTCGTACACGGGGGAGTGGTAGTGCATACGTGTGTAGTGGTACACGGGGGAGTGGTAGTGCATACGTGTGTAGTGGTACACGGGGGTGTGGTAGTGCATACGTGTGTAGTGGTACACGGGGGAGTGGTAGTGCATACGTGGGTAGTGGTACACGGGGGTGTGGTAGTGCATACGTGTGTAGTGGTACACGGGGGAGTGGTAGTGCATACGTGTGTAGTCGTACACGGGGGAGTGGTAGTGCATACGTGTGTAGTGGTAGTGCATACGTGTGTAGTGGTACACGGGGGTGTGGTAGTGCATGCGTGTGAAGTGGTACGCGTGGGTGTCGTTGTACATTTGTATGTGGTTGTGCTTGTTTTACACGGTCTTGTTGTAGTTATTGGAGTGGTTGTACATTTACACGGTTTTGTACATCTACACGTTCTTGTACATTTACATGTTCTCTTTGTAGTAGTATAGCGGGGTGTGGTGGTACATTTATGTGAAGTAGTACGCGTGGGTGTGGTTGTACATTTGTGTGTAGTGGTACACGGAGGTGTAGTGGTACATTTATGTGTCGTGGTACATGGGGGTGTAGTGGTACATTTGTGTGTAGTGGTACATTTGTGTGTAGTGGTACATTTGTGTGTAGTGGTACACAGAGGTGTGGTAGTACATTTGTGTGTGGTGGTACACGCAGGTGTGGTGGTACTTAAGTGGCATGGTTTCGTTGTTGTAGTTGGAGTGGTCGTGCACCGACACCGTCTTGTCGTACTCGTCGTAGATGGTGGGGGAGTTGTTCTTCCACATGGTCTTGTTCTTCTTACACATTCTAAAAAATAATATGTTCCTATATAATACTATGTTTTTCTTTTTTTACTTATTTGACGTTGTTTGTTTGTTTAAAGGATAACCAAGTGGTAATATCAATTTTAAAAATATAGTGTGGTAATGTGTTTTTATTATAAAGCTGTATCGCTTGGAGATTTCTCGATCTTAGTTAAACAACAAAAAAAACATGTGTCTTTGTTTAAAATCTTTGACCATTGCATCGAAATTTCCTGTGTTGATCTGGATAAGCATTACTATCACGGAATTATTTTAGTGTGTAGACACCAAAGCTACCAAAACCTTTCCTTATTTGTGTCAATAACGGAAGATATTCTAGCCAAACTTGCATTTTGTAACAAATCCACAATAATTTGTGAGAATTTTAATGTAAATATTCTAGAAAATAATTTAAATAGTAATCAATTATTAAACCTTCTGAGTCATTTAATTTGCCAAATGTTTTAATGGAACCGACTACTATCAGTTACTCCAAATACTACTCTTTGTATTGATAGTATTTCTGCGATTATAACTATTTAGATTGCTTTGAGAAGAAGAAGCTATTGTTAATTATCTGGCGTTGGATCATAGCAGTCAAACGGTATCTTTTATGTTTAAAATGCCTATGATAAAAGTGCGAATACAATATTATATAGAATATAGACCAATAACACCTGGCAAATGAAATTTTGATTTAAGATCCTTAATGATAAACCCGCTTGAATTAGAGAGAATTTAAACATATTAACTCCGTGACAGTTTTAGAAGTTTATCAGCAAATCAAAATAAATTTTACTGGAGATCTATTAAAGTGTGTTGTACGTGTAGTTTTATTGTACGTCTATAATTGAGGCAATAGCACCAATTATTTACTTTTAATATTCAATTTGTGCGTAGACCAATGAATTTTTTCAGATATAATTAAATTTTGTGAGGTCATGCCACTTTTATAGCGCGGAGACAGTATAGACAGCGTTGCCGACTTTGAAACAAGGTATTTGAAAAATCAAATAATGCTTAATCAGTTGCTTATCCATTTTATAACTAATGAAATTTGACATGATCTGTTGGTCATGTCTTTCGTATGGTTTCACCAAAGGACGTTGTACTACTGACGCCAGTGACTTTTTATTGAAATACATATTCACCGCATGAAAAGCAGTACAAGATGCCATATAAATCTTTAGTGACACCTTCAAGGTATTTGATAACGTATATCATAAAATATTTCTTTTGAAATTTGAGCAGGGGTTTGGTAAACTTGCTCTCAATTAAGGACGAAGTGTCTATAGTCGTCTGCTAAATGAATAAATAAAATTAATTAGTCGTCCGTATTAGCGGACGAATGAAATTAATTAGTCGCCCGATAGTAGGATGATTAGGTTATAATCCAGTATACTACATATATTAGGTAACCCTTCTAGGGCGGATCCGACATAGTTAGCTTAGGTTAGAACAGTGACCCCCCCGAATGGCGGGACAGGCTTTCGCGCTTTACCGCCGGCCTCGCCGTCATCGTGGCGGGCCGGTCAGTGTTCGAGCGCTGGCTCGGGAGGAGGCACGGCTCCCTGTCGTTTCGGGTGACGCAGGTACTCTCGGGGCATGGACGCTTCGGGAAGTACCTGTGTCGCATAAACAGGGAGCTGCACGCCCGGTGTCACCACTGCGTCGACTGCCGGAAGGACACGGCGCTGCATACGCTAGCAGAGTGCCGCTTGGGAGGGAGAGCCCTCGTCTCAGAAGTAGGCAGTGACCTGTCGCTGTCGACCGTGGTCGAGTCGATGGTCGACAGCGCAGAGTCCTGGGACGCGGTGGTTTCCTTCTGCGAAACTGTCATGTCGTAGAAGGAGGCTGCGGAAAGGAAAAGGGAAATCTCTACCTCCCACCCGGGCCACAGCAGGCGAACGCCCTCCTCCGGTCCCCCTAAATGGATTCAGGGTCGGCAGACTCGGGGACGTCTGTCACCTCCCACATACATCAGGACCCATGGTGACGACGCGTAGTGTTCCACGCGCGCCCCTCTTAGACGTCCAGGGGGGAAACTAACACCTCACTCTCCCCCTGACCCGAGAAGTGGTCCGCACTATCAGGCCGGCACCAGTCGGGGGTTGCGGAAGTATCTCCAGTTCCCGCGACCCCCAAAGTAGGTGTGAGATGGTGTTCCATCTCACACCTACTTTGGGGGTCCGAGGTGGTTTTTACTCAGTAGAACTCTGACAGACCGAAGGCGAGGCGGAGGACATCCGTGAGGATTTTCCACCCTGAACCAAAAAAAAAAAGAACAGTGACCCCCTACCAGAACCAAATTGCTTTTTATTTGTCCCCCTCCTTTTTTTTTTAACGTAGGGAAATCCTCACGGACTGTCTCCCGTCTGGGGAAGACGGGAGAGTGTGCCGGACTCCTACCGGCTAAAACCACCACGGTGTTCCTCGACTGACCTATGGGCGGGGGTTCGGGATTCGCTCGCGCATGCACCGCACCCCTGCCAGGCTTTGATTCGCTTACATGGCGGATCCCGTCGACCTCGGCGGTCTGAACGCCGCCAAATCCTCTAGTGTGGCGCGCGCGGAACACGGCGCGCCGCCTACACGGGCCTGCATCTGGTCAGGTGGTGGACTGCCCCTAAGTCGACCACCCGCAGGCCGGCAACTCATGGAGGCCGGAGGTCATTAAGCACCCTCCGGCGCCCAGTGCGTCTTCTCCTGGAGGGAAGCGAGGGAGTTGCTTCCCTCACCCTCTCTGCCGCCTCTTTTGCGTGCATGACATGCTTGCAAAAAGAGGCGACAGCCTCCCAGGCACTCTCGCTCCGGACCATCGAAAGAACGATTACCTACTGCTGCGGAGAGTTCACGGCGCTGCTTTACCCGAACTGAGCACTCAGCCAGCGTGTGCTGCGCCGTGTCCTCCAGGCAATCTCCACAGTGGTGACAACCTATGCGACACAGATACTTCCCGAAACAGCCATGTCCGGTCAGTATCTGCGTCAGCCGGAACGTAAGTCGGCGCCCTAACCAATCCTCCATGATGGGCCTTACCGCCGAAATTACGGCGTGACTTCTAACTCAGATCTCAGATTGCCAAAATCCGCAAAATTTTCAGTAATGGTTTGATAATATATAGTAGCTATCAATTGATACCAATTTCATTTTTTTACATCCAGGCCCAAGATTTTATGAAAGCGTATCCGTCTCCTTTCATCGTAAAATTAACTAAAAACTGACATGGAACAGTGGACACCCTCGCATACTTTCTCTCACAGAACGCCAGACATACATACATATTTTTTTTCTATTCATCCGCAAAGACATCACATTCAGGATTGGCCGTCAGGAGGGCGTTGAGCATCTTTAGAGTATAACACACTGGGGACTCAGCTCTGGCAACTGTTCTGGATGACAGCTGCGGGAACAGATTGTGCCGGCGGCACTGACGGTGTCCAATGTATTTGTCGGGCACAAAAAGGCAACAGAAATAACCAAGGAGTTCGGGACAGTCGATTCGTCCGCAAAGGGTTTTACAGGCTGCCGCGAGCTGTTCAAGGACTCTTCTCACCTCTAACGAGTTAAAACCCAGCATAAAAAACTCCTAAAAGATAATTAGTAGGGTACATGTAGGGAAAATAACGGTATAAGCTTTTAAATGGATACCTGAGGAAAGTTTTTTGTACCTTTTCGAGCATTAGTGTTTGGGTTCCTGTATAAAGGTGCCAGACACAGGCACTGGACTCGAGTTTACTTCGGACCAGAGTGGTGTACAGAAGCCTGATAACATTTGGGTTGTGAAAGTCACAAGCGTTTCGCAAAATAAACCCCAAGCGCCTGAAAGATTCTTTAGTAAGATTGGAAACATGATCTCTTAATGTCAGACCACGGTCGATGGTCACGCCCAAGTCATTTATATTGGTGACACGAGTTATTGCTTCTCTACCCAATCTGTAGTTATAGTGGATTGGTCGCAATCCCCGAACGTACGTCATGATGTAACACTTGCTTTTATTGAAAAGCACTCACTCACTCATAAATAGCGTCAATATCCTTTTGTAGAAGTTGGCAATCCTCATCTGTTTTTATTTGCGCAACGATCCCTGACTAACGCCTGACCGAGTATTATACGGCTTGGACTCGAAATAACCATGTCTGACAAACTGCTTGCGATCCCGCACGTAGCCGGCGAAGAATTTGAGGTATCCTGACGTGAAACCAATGCCTCCCAACTTGGTCAAGAGGACATCGTTGTGGACTCTGTCAAACGCTTTGCGGAAATTAAAGTAAAGAGCGTCGACTTGCCTCTCCGTGTCCAAGCCTCTAAATGCCAAAATGCCTCTAAAGTCCACGTGAATCAATAAATTTGTGTCGACGGAGCGACCCGACCGAAAACCGTGCTGGGCATCTGATAGAGACATATTTATACGCTTGTAGATGAAAGTATGGAGTATATGCTCGAAAACATTTGCAATGGTTGGCAGGATAGCAATAGGTCTGTGATCCTCCACAGATGATTTGTTGCTGGTTTTGGGGATGGGGGTGACCCGCGAAATTTTTCACTGTCCAGAGCATAAGCCGGACTGAAGGGCTAGATTAAAAACATGAAAGAGAGGAGCTGCTAAAGTATCGTGGCATCACTTAAGGATAAAAGCAGGGTTGTTGTCAGGACCAATCGAGCCAAATGATTTGAGTTTGGCAATTCCCTTAAATACATCCAGTGGGGTCAAAAAGGAAAGACGAATATTATCTCCTTCACTACTCAGGTTCAGGTTACTGATTTCTGAATTAAGTCTGAAATAAATGGAAAGGCGGTCAAGGAAAAAAAGGCAGATAACGCAATTAGAATAGAAAACTGTCGCAACTTTTCTATCTATGTGGGAGTCTCTAAAGTGTTGCCACTTTTTCAAAAAAAGTCCCTGATAAATACGATAATATGTAATAATAAAAATAGGTAAAATTTGCGAATACGAAATGGAATCTGTCTGTTTGTTTATTTTAATAACATTACTGGAAACAATATTCTTCAGCGTTAACAATTCAAAGAGATGATGAACTTACGAGTCGTATAGGATTACTTTATAAATCGTCTTCTCGATAAATAGTCCAGTGGGTGTGACCAGAGAGACAAAATACAACAAAGGTTTTATCTGGTATCTGGAGCACGTTTATTTTCATAGAATTAAAAAATAGAAGGTATATGAACTCAAGAATTTGAACCAAAACGTAAACGAATTCAAATATAAATTATTTTCCAAGGCTTTAATTTATACGTAACATAAAATGACAAAGACCCACTATACTTAATTATTTTTGTACGACTTCAATTTACTTACTGACATTTTGGGCTATTAGAAAAAAAACTACTGGCAACACTCTCCCGGTACGTCACATCGTGCCAATGACATTTACCTGTTTTGAATAACCCTAAAATGATTTTGGATTGACATAAAAATATTTTGTTTTGTGTGTACTTACGTATGAAACGATATTCTTTTAGACTTTGTGTACTTTTGACATGATGGCATTTTGTTTTGAAAGTTACTCTACGACGCCTCGTGAGATAGTAACGAAAATGAGAATAGTTTGTTGCATATGTGTCCGTGAGCGCGTGTGTTTACTTGTTGAAGAAGCAGAGTTTTGTGGCATCACTATAAACAAAGGCCGTGCGTGATGTACCTTTTTTTAACTTCATCTGACAGCTCCACTAATAATTTTTGGTACAAAGTTACTTAACGCGGCATACGGGTAGTGCAAATTAGTAGAAATCGTTACGTAACGAAAAGCTTGTGTGTATGTGTGCGTGTATCGAGCCTACTACAAACAAATGAGCTCACGAGCGCACTCGCCTGCTCGTGTATATTAATAACATATTATTATTAGGTATTATTATTTTATATATTTATTTTCACGTACGGGTGTCCCCCGAACTCACAAGTTTTTTTAAAAAAAGCTCGCTGCGCCTCCTAGGTTTTATTATAGAAGATAGTTTTGCATCTTTCATTGACGATAAAATCAGACAATTTAACGACATTTCGGATAGACCTTTAAAATTAAATCTACATTCGGCATGTACCCTCGTCAGATATTGTCGTATTGGCCCATAATTTATAAAAAAAAAAATTTATTAGAACTTTATGTTTTACCTTCGTTCATCACCTTTGCGGAAGCCACAGCCACCACACCTATAAGACAAAATTGATCAAATTATTCAAAATACATTAACTTCCATTCTTAATGTGGCCATGGATGACCGAGCGTGGCTCCATATTCATAGTCATAACAAGTAATTTGTTTCTGAATTTACACATAAAATAACTACATTTGAATTTTATAAAACTCATCAATAATTTAAAAATAATAAATTTACATTTCGTCAATACCATTTCAACAAATAAATTAAACAATATGGTCACCCTTAAAATTTAAAATAATAACAACATTATAATTATAAAAGCCACACTACACTACCCATTCGTTTTGGCGGTCTCGGGGTCCGCAAAATTGTCAGTGTTATTATTTGTTTTCATTTATATTTACTTAAACAATAAACATTGTGTAGAACGTTAGGTAGGGTTAGGTGACTGTAGTCACCTGCAATTTACATGTACTATCGCGGGCTTTTCCGCCTGCTCAGTTAAAAAATATTGCCCTCGGCTCCTTCGAACGGGGCGGGGTAGAGAGCGCTTCCATCTTACGAGTGCAAGCAAAAATGAACTTAGTGGTGGTCAGGCGGGTGTGTCCACGATAGTACATAGTAATATTACAATACAATTTTCACATGCAAAACTATTTGTACAATTGAAAGCTAAAGTATAACGTTAATCAATTAAAAATATGTCTATAAATAAATAAATGTCAAAAGGAATGTCAGACTGATAATTATAATGTCAAATGTACGTAATGTCAGATGACTAGCTAACGTCAATGTTTAATCTCTAAGTAAAATTCAATTACAAGCTTGTTCAATGTTATTATAATAATAAATTATTTTTTATCATCTGACATAAAATCTGATACTGAGTAAAAAAAATGGTTTTTAAATAAGTGAGGACTATAAATAAATAACTTCCGAGTAGTTGGTAACGTATTAAACAATTCCACTGCTTGAGGTAGTCAACATAGGTCTTAAGATTAGGAGAGTTTCACTATATTTGGCATTTCTGCCGTACAAATATTTAGATTTTTCATTAGCATGCATGATTTGTAACATGTAGTAATTAGCAATGCTTAACATAAAAATACTAATAATAATGTCAAAATTTAAATTTATATTACAATGCAATTAACAAAATTAAATACGATTCTATTAATTAAAATAATAATTTATATAAAAACTAAAGATCAACAATAATGGCGTCATGTCATTAAAAAAAAAATAGCAAGATTAATAAGATGTCAACAATTAGATGTCATAATATCTAAGTATCTAAGTATCTAAGTTCTACATTTTACACTCAAAAAATTCATTGATGGAATAAAAACATCTCTCACACAACCAGTTAAAAAGCTTTTTATTAAACTCTAAGTCTGTAGCACTTCTTAATTCTTCGGCTAAGTGATTATATATTTTCACCGCCATAGTATAGCAATTATTGTTGCATACTTTTAGCCTATTACGCGGGACTATTAGTGGCTTTTGTAGTATTTTCCTCTTTGACATAGCCTTTTCATCTTTTTCAAAAAGCGAGTAGTTACTTCATACAAATTTGCAGGTTTCAAATATATATAAAGATGGCAGGGTAAGCAGCTTTTTCTTAATAAATATCGATTTACAAGAGTCTGTCCATTTGAGATTGAAAATTGACCTTATACACTTTTTTTGGGCGATAAATGCCCTCTGGGCACCTGTTGAATACAGGAGCATTGCCTAACTACATTAAAATTTGGTGACATCTTGTGTTTCAACACCTTCCTTCTTATACTTTCTCTTACCTTACGTTCCTCTTGTGATTCATACTGATGAATATACTTAGCAAAGTGATTTATTTATTTCTTTCTTTGGGAAAACAAACAGTTACACAAAAGTCTCTTAATTAACAATTCTTAGTATCTAAAGTTAATAGTGTATGTGTAACTCACAACGTTATCCACACATGTTACCTATTTAAAATTGTATATAAGAACTAACTAGGCATGCGAGTGAATTTCCATTGCATTACATTATAAAGCTTCGGCTGCAGTTACAAAGAAATTTAGTAAATTATTTTTTGAATTACAGTATTTCGAAATTTGTTGATAGTGTAAATAGATCTATGTCCAAAAAATGTGTGTTATAATTATTTGCTATACGACGTAGAGGTGCGCGTACTCCAGCATTAGTGCAGCAAGATGGAATAGTGGGCGTGCGCGCACCTCGCGTATCATAACAGTTCTAGGTACAACATAACTTAATTTATTTACCAAATCAGAGCAGTCATGTCTGCCACCACATAAATCATACAGAAACATCATCTCTAGGAAAAGGCGTCCAGACTTCAAGTCCATCAACGTAATATCTCTACAGGAGCCATTATGGCTCAAACCATGACGGCAACGGTAACGCACTGCTTTGAGAAATTTGCGCTGTACATTTTCTAAGCTATCTACGCATCTTTTAGATAAAGGATTCCATATTAATACGGCGTATTCAAGTTGTGACCTAACAAGTGACTTATAAAGATGCATATATCAGGACGCTTAAAGTCTGAGGTGGTTCTCATAACAAAACCATACATGCGGTATGAGTTATTAATAATTTTATTAATATGTTGATCAAGATGGAGCCTACTATCCAATATTACCCCCAGATCTTTCACCGGGTTTACTAATGTTTGCCATAATTTAAAATGCCATAATTTTATATGCCATACTTTTATTTGCCATAATTTCATTAGAAATCATTTAAATAATAATTCATTAGACATAAAATCATTTTCACTAATTTCATTGGTCATAATCGATCTAGTGTCATAATAATGTTAATCCATAAATTTATTTGCTATAATTTTTATTTTCAATAATTTCATTTTCCATAACATTTATTCACCATTGCCCATACTAGTACAACAATGCTAGTTCAGTACAATCGCCTGCAATGTTGATGTTATGATCATGATAAGAGATACAGATTTTTTAATCACAAGGAAACCTAGAAATAAACCTTCTCTACCCATTTGCATAAAATTTAAAGACCTAAAATAACTTAGCATACATTTGTTTCTTCCTAATTATATTTCGCAATAACATTATTTACGTATAACAGCTTACGTATCATTTTTCTAATCATAATAATAAAAAGGTTCAGGGTTCAGGTCTGGGTTATCGGCTGAGAAGAGCAGGTCAGGTTATATCTCACCTCCTTTACATGGATGATCTGAAACTCTTTGCCCCCAACAATTTGCGACTGATGGAGCTACTGAAAGTAACAGAAACGTTCAGTAGCGCCATCAGGATGGAATTTGGTGTGGACAAATGTGCAGTCATGCATGTGAAACGAGGGGAGATTGTGGAATCCGTGGGCATACAACTCTCGGATTCCATACACCTTAGATCCCTCTCTTCAACCGAAACCTACAAATACTTGGGTATGTCGGAAGCGTTAGGCATCAATGCTACCGACATGAAACAATCGTTGAAGGAGCGCTTCTTTGGCCGCCTGAATAAAGTGTTGAATAGTCTTTTATCAGGCGGAAACAAGGTGCGCGCCTTCAACGGATGGGTCATGCCGGTTTTGATGTACTCTTTCGGCATACTCAAGTGGAGTCAGACGGAACTTGACGCCCTGGATAGGAGGGTCCGTACATTGCTGACCGCAAATCGGATGCATCACCCACGGTCATCGGTAATGAGACTGTATATCCCACGGAAGTGCGGAGGTCGAGGCTTTCTTAATGCTAAGTCCCTGCACAATCGTGAGGTATGCAGTCTCAGGGAGTACTTCTTTAAAGCCGACGTGGGGATGCATCGAGATGTGGTCTCAGTTGACAAGGTCCTCACCCCGCTCTCCTTTGCGAACGAGAACTGGCGCAAACCTGTAGTACTAGATACTAATGAGCGTAAGAAGGTATGGCAGAGCAAGAAGCTTCACGGGCGCTTCAACCGGGCTCTAAATGGGCCTGATGTAGACTTCTTGGCGTCCGTATCCTGGCTGGGATTCGGTGACCTCTTTGGGGAAACCGAAGGTTTTGTCTGTGCGATTATGGACGAAGTTATGATGACGAACAACTACCGGAGGTATATTGTGAAGGACGGCACGGTTGACATTTGTCGGGCATGCCACCGACCAGGAGAATCAATCCGACACATTATCTCTGGGTGCTCTCGTCTGGATAACGGAGACTACTTGCATAGACACAACCTTGTAGCTAGGATTATCCACCAGCAACTTGCTCTAAAATACAGGCTTGTGGAATTGGAAGTACCGTACTACAGGTATGTGCCCGACCCAGTTCTCGAAAATGGCAACATTACATTGTATTGGGATCGATCTATCATCACTGACAGGACTATTGTTGCCAGTAAGCCTGACATAGTGGTGATAGATCGATTAGAGCGTCGCGCAATGATTGTTGATATAGCGGTTCCGCATGACGAGAACCTCGTGAAAACCGAGAAAGATAAACAAATTAAGTATCTTGACT
Organism: Charanyca ferruginea; assembly: GCA_947361185.1. Taxonomy (NCBI): domain Eukaryota; kingdom Metazoa; phylum Arthropoda; class Insecta; order Lepidoptera; family Noctuidae; genus Charanyca; species Charanyca ferruginea. The sequence goes on along the minus strand of OX376068.1, from coordinate 21,855,755 downwards.
TGGCTCGCGAGATTGTCGACATGTGGGATGTGAATACAGCAGTCATTGTGCCGATAGTCGTTACGGCCAATGGACTCATTTCCAAGAGCAACCAACACCTAAGGGGGCTCTCGTTGGGCAGCTGGATCAAGGGCTTGATACAGAAAGCGGTACTCCTGGACACGGCGCGTATAGTCAGGAGATTCCTCTCTCAGGAGCCCTGACCACCGGTAGCTTGGACCCTATTCCCGATACCGGTGGGCTACTATTTTTTATATTTTTAAATGTGTTTATATTTGTTTTACTAATATTTAAAAATATAATAACTACAATATGTAAATAAAATAAATAAATGAGAATAATAATAATAATATCTTTATTTCGGAATAAAATTCCATAAAAGTACAGATTTGTTAGCACATGACCACTTAAAAACTATGTTAGTATACAAATACAATACAATACAAAGATGTTAGTAACATAAAACTTAAAAACTATGTTAGTACACATTACCATTATATACAGGAGCATGTAGCTGACATAGGCTCCAGATTAAAGGACAATCCAGTTTGTTGGCAATGACACTCAGGAGACTGTTGGTACTGGTACGCACCCTGTGCAACAAGGATGCTGCTCGCTTGCGCCTGATTGCAGCGAAGCTGTCAGTCAGGGAGTCCACGAACATCCCTGAGGCACTACAGAAGCGTGGCAACCCCAACAGTATCCTGAATGCATTATTGTACTGGACTCTAAGAGCATTAACGGCTTTTTGAGTGAAGCTAGTCCAAAAGCTACACGTGTAAAATACTTGACAGTATGCTTTAAAAAGTGTTATTTTAACTGAACCCGTGCAGCGTGAGAACCTCTGGATCAACATATTACACCTCACCGCCAAAGCTCTTCGCTCCCGGTCCACATCTAGATTGTCCTTTAAATCCTCCGTAACAATATGCCCTAGATATTTAAACTGACGAACACGGTTCAAGACACAACCACTCAAAAAGACAGCTGGGTAGCTCTCAGTGACCTTGTTAGCCGCCTTGAACACCATCAACTCACTCTTGACCGAATTGTATCTCAAACCGTGTCCCTCAGCGTAACACTCACATAATGATTAGGCTTACCATTCTAAAGCATAAATTTATTTACGCATAATGATATTAAAACATATTTTTACTATGCATGCAGTAACCACGCAAACATGTAAACAAGCATACACCATGCATGCAGCAAGCAAGCATGCAGAATGCAAGCAAGCATGCAGCATGCAAGCAAGCATGCAGCATGCAACATGCAGCAGGCATGGTTTCTGTCACGGCTCCGGCGCTGCGGGGCTCCGGCGGTCCCAAGCGAGCTTAGCGTCGCAGATGTGTTTTACGCTCACCACCTGCTCCTCAGCTTGCGGGCCGCCTCGCCCCTCCGCGCCTTCGCGGGCTTAGATTACACTCTAGGGCTAGGGCAGATAAGACTACGTGGAGTCGGTTTTGCAGCGATTCGTTTCTGTCACTAACTTTTGTAGCACGACTTATTGTTTTTTTAAGACAATACTTTAGCGTGGCACAATAGATTTGCACATTATGCCTAGTAACATTATGCGAATTTAATTTATGCCAAAACAAATGTCTAAATATTATTTGCTACGCAAATGAGCACATCAGGCACTCGGCGGCCGCTGCCGCGGCACGCTCGCTACGCTCACTCGTCACAACCAACCGTTTCGATTTTTACTAACTTTTCATATCCATTCCATATCCATAATCCATAATATCCATAATTATCCATAATAATATTATAAATGCGAAAGTAACTCTGTCTGTTACGCTTTCACGATCAAACGGCTGAACTGATTTTGATTAAATTTGGTATGAAAATAGTTTGAACCCTGGGAAAGTACATAGGCTACTTTTTAATCTGCGACAATGGGATCCTCGCTTGACATCTGTATGTATGTGTTATAATACAGACTGTGGGGACAGGCTGCAGACTTCGAGTCCATTTTTACTCTGCAGAAAAGAGCCATTAGAGCCATATACAATCGCGTACGCGCGATGTGTAAGGAAGTTATTAACATAATAACGTGTGGTTAGTTACCATAATAACGGTTCCAATTGTTCTATATACATCTATGAACCACTCATCCATCCTCAAACCCCAGAAAAAACTACATCTTTTTGGTAAAAGTGGTAAAAACATAATTATAATACTATAATAAATTAATATTAATTAATTAATTAAGAAACATCTTAAATTAATTTGATGATAAGAAGTAAGCATTAAAGAGCGAAAAAAAGAACTATTTTACAAAAGAGGCAGCCGTTCCAAAAACTAATAAGTAAAAAGTAACTATTTTCGTAAGTCGGTGGCCATACAAAACAACAAACAAGGCCAAACGAAATCTATTATTTTTCACATTTTAGATTTTGAAGGCGGTTGTCTTTTTTGTTGTAATTTTTTTTGTTACACATGCATACATTTAAAGAATAAAAAACAAAATGTAATTCAAAGTTTAAAAACATAAGTATAATAATATTTAATAGTTTTAAAATACTTACTCTGTATTATCCCCTTTCCTGCGTAAAAAAAAAGCATGAAATAACATCATACATAATTATTATTCAAAAAGAGTTGGGCAAAGAAACATAAACAAAAAATTGAAAACTTAAAAACGGAATGAGGGCCAAGGTACTCACAAGAATTGATGTGTTAACATGTGAGCTAGTATCAGTACCAGGCTCACGCACACAATACATGAATAATAAGCATAAAGCTGCGTTTTCACCAGAGATGCGGGTATAAATAAAATAATTTGCTAGAAGCTCAAATACAGTTACCAACCTACACAAACGATGTAAAGCGGAACAAGTCGGCAAGCTTCATTAGTAACTGGGACGTTTGACCGGAAAAAATATTACGTTTCTTTTTTTTTTTTTAATGTTGTTAAAGGCTTGTGTTTGGCCGCAACTCACCTGATCTTAAGTGATGATGCGGCCTAAGATGGAGCACGCTTGCCTAGGATAAACCGGTTCACTCGTGCCTTGAAGATACCCAGATTATATGTTTCGAGGAATAGAGAGGCGGGCAGTGAATTCGACAGTCTGGCAGTTCGCACAATAAATGTTGAAGCAAAGCGCTTGGTTCGAGACCGTGGAACTTCAACCGTATAGCGGTGACGCTTCGCCGTGTCCCTGCTCGTCCGATGATGGAATGGGGATGGGGGAATTAAGTTGTGCAATTACAAAGCACACTCTTCGAAATGTATTCGATAAAAGACCGATAGACTGGCAACGGTGCGGCGATGTTCAAGGTTTTGGAGCTTAGCCTTAACCAGGAAATCGTTGTCTATGAGCCTCTTGGTACGTCTTTCAATAACTTCCAACGCCTCTAGCTGGTACTTGGCAGATCCATCCCAGAGGTGCGAACAGTACTCCATGCACGATCGAACTTGTGCTTGGTATAGGTTCAGCATCTGTTCCGACGTGAAGTACTTTCGCACCTTTGCGAGGACTCCTAGCTTTTTGGCAGCCAGATGGGCCTTTGTTTCTCTAGTAGCTGGGACGTTTCAACGGGTAGCGAGGGATATGCGTCATAATGACCAAAGCCACTTCATTATCATATTTTGTACTAAGCTAGAGCTGTAATTGGCTAATTTCACACACATTCCTCGCTACACATCCTCGCACATCTCTGGTGGAAACGCAGCCTTACGGTGGCGTCATCTGACGCTTACGCCTTACGTGTCTGACACTGGAAGTCTCACTCCGTGACCTCTATATACCGGTAAGATGTTTACACGTCAAAACATTTTACGGAAAATATTAACATAACGACAAGTTAATACCTACAAGAATAGAGAGGAGTATTGTACAGACGCTAGCACATCAAACCATACCAAATTGTAAAATTTTCCCAATTGAATATGAACTTTATTCTTTTGTAATCAATTTGAAAATATATCATTGTAGCTTGATGTACTGGCCGGTGTACAAGGATGGATTGTATGAGGAATGACATGAGAAAACGCAGTCTATATTTACTAATACTATAAAGAGGTAAAATAGATTTTTTAGTTAGTTAAATTTGTATGTAGGGAGTAATATCTGAAACTACTCATCCGATTTCAAAAATTCTTTCGGCAATTAGAAATATTACTGCCAAACTTTTCCGCTAGAGGCGCCACCGTATTATTACGTAAACAAACTAACATTGACATCATCATAATTAGGGTTCCGTAACTCAAAAGGAAAAAACGGAACCCTTATAGGATCTTTGTTGTCCGTCTGTCTGTCTGTCTGTCGGTCTGTCAAGACCCTTTATCTCGGGAACGCGTGGGGGTATCGAGTTGAAATTAAAACCATATACTTAAATTTACGGTCCCTTGATGCTGCAAAAAAATCAACCCTCTGTGTTAACGGAAACAAAAGATACGGCCGTTTATGTCGCAAAAAACGCATTTATATTATTAAGAGCGTGTATTCGATTCGTGACGAAAACTTCTTGTTTTCGCGTTTTGCCCAGAGCAATATCGTAATGATGTGAGCAGATTATTCAAAGACAATTACAGTTTTCGAAAAGATTAAGTCTTGATTTAGGCAGCTACAGAGTAAAAGTATAATTTTTAATTATGGTTTTTTGAAGCGAAGACAATTCTTTCATACCGTTTTACGAAAATAGACGTCAGAGTTAACTTTCAGGACCAATACAACCATTACAATATGCCAAAATATTTTGTTTTATGCGTTTTTCCAACAGGATATACAGTCATAAAGACAGCTACAGAGCCAAAATTACGAAAATATTACTATTATGTATTAAAAAACAATGTTGAAAAAGTAGAAAATCACTTTGACAATTTTTTTTCACCAGTATTTGAATAAAAACATAACTGATATATTTATTTAATGCAAGTAAATGTTATGCTTAATATACATAATATTCTTCAGTCAGTTATACGAGCTCATTTATTTTAGACAATTATTTTAAAAAGCACTGTAAAACATCGCGCGCTGTCGTTTGCCGATCAATATCAATATTTCGTGCATATTTTTTTTTCTGATGCACACAAACAGACCATTGTATTGTACTAGTGTGTGTCAATGCTGATACGCCGTTCTAGCAATCGTTTAGATTTTGAGTTGCGCTAAATCAAATACGAGCCCTTAAGTAGATTAAAATATAGATAGTTGGTATGGATTAGTATAGAAGTATGGTATGTACCTACTAATATGTACGGAACCCTCGGTGGGCGAGTCCGACTCGCCCTTGTTCAGTTTTTTTTTTATTAGTGCGTCAATATTCTATTCCTTTTATATTGAGAAAATAGTAAATATTATTTATTATGTAAAATTGTTGTGGATTTGGATGCATAATATTAATAATATATTACAACAAAACATTCATACCGCAACTTCTGAATTTTACCGCGCTTACAGTGTTTATCATAAATTGAGACAACATGAGACTAGGGCAGGTGATAAAAAGTACAGCCAAAATAATATTCGATATTTACCTGGAGCAGCTTGTGTTACGTAACATATCTGAAATAAAAAAACATCGATCAATGTAGGCACTTTACTCATAGCTAACCTAAAATCATATTTCTTCGAATTTATATAGCTTTCAATTTCGGTGGTGATAAAAATGGAAAAACTGATTTGGCCAGGAAGAGAGCAACCGGAGCTTAAAAACCATAATTTATTATCTTTTATCTTGGTAATATTTATGTTTAGTGCCCAGAGTAGGCAGGACTGAGCACCAGATATCTTTAAGAAATATTATAATAATGTAATTGGCAAAACTATAACAGACACACATTATTCTGCACAGGTGTTAAAAAATTAGATTTCAAACAGATTTTTTTCGGCTTTTTGTACTTACCGCAGAAAGAATGAAAACTAGTGCTACGATATTAACCCTCATTGCCACTTCTCCAAGCCTGGTTTGGCAAGAACTAACTTCATTTCTAAAAACACATTTTTATATTAAATTCGAAGAATCATTTTTATTGTCTTCTAATGTAGTGACAGATGTTAATTTGAAAGAAAATAAAAACAATATTGGCTTGTTAATCAAAGCATGGACTGTTCAATACAATATCCATGCATGGAAAATTTTGACATGTGTAGGTTATTTATTATAATAATTTTATTCACACAATATTTATTTACATAACAATAATTTATTGTCCAATGCACCTGCACCTAATGCATTACTTTTTTTTAATAAGATACAATAATTATTATTATGGTCACTATCCAACAAAATCGTAGTTATAATATTAATTATTAAAACAATTAAGTATAAGAATAATTTATTGTTTTGTTTTTTTTTTCATAAACTAGCAACCCGCCCCGGCTTCGCACAGGTGCAATTTACCAAAAAAAGGATGGCTCAAAAAAATCATGCGAACATAAAAGAGTTGTTGGGTGTGTTAACCAAACATTAAAATCTGTCAATGCAAATGTAAAATGTAATATATAGAAAATGACAATAAAAAGCAAGGACTGTCAATGAATGCTCAACGGGTAAGAATCTAAATAAAAATGCAAGTAATTGTCCGACCCAAACCACGTCTAATTGAACACACACTAGCTTCCGTCGTATGTCTTTTTTTTTTTTTTTACTGTAAATAGGCTTGCGTTTGACCGCAATTCACCTGATCGTAAGTGATAATGCGGCCTAAGTTAGAACACGCTTGCCTAAGATGAACCGGTTCACTCGTGCCTTGAAGATACCCAGATTATTATGTCTAGTCTAGTGTCGAGTACTAACTTATTGCATCAAAAATGTATATACATATTGCCGCCACAAATAATGATAACAATAACTAAATGTAAGGCGTGTAAATAATTAAAAATCGAAGAAATAACGATGTTAAAAAAAAGCAAAGCAGTAAAATAATAAATAAAATATAATAAATGTAAAATAATGTGTCAATAAATAATATGTAAAAATGTAAACTAAAATCCATAAATAAAATGTCACACTAAATTAGCACACGTCACTATGTCTCTCAGTGTCAAATTTCACTTCACTACACTCTGTCCACTGGTTTAATCGTTTTTTGACAGCTGCTGCAACTAGTGAACAAAATTATGTTTTTTGTAAAAACTGATACGCATACCTGTATTATAATGTCTGTAAGAGGTCATAAATAAGATAATCCAACAAGATAAGGCAGTTTATATATTTATTTTATAACACATTTTAAAGTTAACTTAAGGTAATCGGGAGTAACTACGTTATAAGGCAGCTGTCAAAAAACCAACAACCCAATGGACAGGGTATAGGGTTAGCCCTTGTCACCGTACTTACTTCACTATGTACTTTTGATTCCTGTTTGTTGACCTTGCTGTACCCGTCCTCGATATCATCTTCTTCTTCTCGTCTTCCACTGCATCTCGCATCTTGCAGACCCTCCCCCTGTCTTTTGGTTGTCATCTTTCGCCAATAATTAATGATTAAACGAACTTACCTGTACGTGAAGTTCTATCATAATTATATGAGCGCCGAGTCCGAATAGATTAGTAGTTAACACTTGTAGACTTTGAGAGTATTAGGAATATAAATAGGGAAATCATCAATGAAAAGAATTGTTTGTAAATAAATCAAGATAATATATTATATATGTAGGATCGTGAGGAGCGAGCGAGGAGGAGTGCCGAGCGGCATAGCACATCGTCAGAACTATAGGCGTTCCCATTATCCCATTAGGGATAAATAAGACCTGTAAAAACAATTACACACTATTAGTACAGAAAACACAATACAAATGGTAATCAGTAACAAGAATAAAATAAGTTAAAGGTACAGCAACAATACAGTGTAACAGAAGGGCATAAATAAAAAAGGCAGAACTGTACAATACAAATTGATTTAATATATTTAATGGTCAATCTAACAGAGCTTCAGCTTATTCGTATAATTGCGGCAACAAGAGAGAGAAAATGAGCTCGCATGGCATTAAATAGCATTTCCCCCACCGGAGGCATCCGGTAGTTATGGCGGTATCTTGGGTTGGCTTGGCTTGGCTAGGATTGGCTGGCTTGAGTGGCGTCCTGTGATTGGCTGAGGCAGTGTGGTGTAACAACAGTTAATCGAACAGACCATTAAGGTCCCACAGTTCGTGCAGTGGCCAAGCCACTCAATGATAAACGAACAAACCCTTAAGGTTTATAGTTCGTACAGTAGCATAAGCCACCCAAATACAAAGTGTATCGCTCGCTAGCAGCAAGCCTATACAGCTATGTGAATATACAGCAGCGCTTTACCAGGTAAACCGACAGTATTGTCGGGAGCAGGAACTCTTTACTGAGTCGAATCCGAGGATCGACTGCCATACTTACGGAGTGCACGCTCTTTTATGAGGCGATGCCCCCCACCTTGCAACCTCTCCATACAAGTCTGTCCATGGCGCACGGAAGTGCGTCACGCGTTTACTTGATACAAAACACTAAAATGTGCTAAATCTAATAAGATCTGTAATCAAATAACACAATAATAATTGTCATTAATAAACATTACTGATTTCATAAAGTAATTCGTTTTACATTCAAAGTAACGTGTCAGTGTCAGTGTCAGTAGTAAAATCACATAAATTAACAATAAGAAACACAAATCATAACAAATTTAGTTAACACCCACTATTGTGATTAATAAACCGTCTCCGACATATATATTTAATTATGATTTATTTTTGTACAATCAATAAACACAACGTGCAAATCTGTATTTCAAGAACTGAAAATAGTTATTACCAAGGTGTAAAATGAATCATGAGTTAATGTAACTATAATAACTAAGGAATAATTATTCTTATATTAGTTATCCTTTTTTTTTGCCATTCTCGACCAATAATTCGTCAGATGTTCTTATTAGTGAGGTACGCTGAGGTACGAATTGAGTTTATCATATTGGCAGCCGTCATTAAAGAGTCTAGTTAAAAAGTAATTTATCGTGGGTACAGACGCGTCATAAACGTTTATCGAGTTATTTTTACAGAAATTCCACCATTTTTTCAAGTAAACTTCGTATTGCTTCATAGAGTTAGGTGCTAATGATGCTAGCATTATGTCTAGGGATGATTCTGGTATGTCTCTCCTTGAAAATGCGCCCCAGATATTATGCCAGCTACCAAGGTAATCGAATCGTGTATCCGTCTGGAGCTGGAATGAGACAATATGGCTTGACTAATGAGGAAATGTTACAGATGACTAAGGTGGAAATGTTACGGTTTCCAAAATATAAAAGGTACGACCATGATACCCCGTGCCTTGTCTGTTATTATTTTTTAAAGTGTTTTAAGAATAACTGAAAATGGCGGAAAGGCAAAAAATTTATAATTTGATCAGGAAACTGTAAAGGAGTCTATCGCAAGAGCGTCTGGGTCCCGGTGCCAGGATATGTATGTAGCACATTTATTATTGTCGCGACTTGCAAACAAATCGAATTTTGGACGAAATAATGTGCAGGTGAGATTGTCAAAGGCCCAATCGTCTAGCTCCCATTCTATGTCTGGACGCGTTCTTCGTGATTCGTAATCTGCAATTGTATTATCACTAGATTTAATATACGAGGCAAAAACAAAAATCTTTTTGCATTCACACCAGTTCCAAATGTCACGAGTTATTTTAGTGAGATGAGGGTATTGTATACTTCCCATTTTATTTATATGTCGGCGTCAGGTATGGCTGAGCGGGAAGCGCCGACATCGTTTGGGTTCGGTGGTATCGGGTTCATTGTAGAATAACAATATTCAATGCAGTACTAACAACCTTACTTTATTAAATGTGATCGTACAATACAATTCAAATAGGTAAACCGACAGTTTCGTACTAGATGAGTGTCCTGCTTGGTGTCTCGAGCTAAAGTGAGCTTGGCACGGTCCCCACTCTCCAACACGACTCTGTCCACATGGCGCCATTTTAACCGACAGCTGACGTCACGGCGTTTACCATTTCTTCTGTAGGTACTACAATAATCAATTTGAATCCTCTTTATCGCTAAATTATCGCTTGCTGCGACATATATATGCAACTGCTGTTGAATTGTCAACACGTAGTAATATTTGGCAATTAAAAAGCTTTTTTTTTTTTTGCAAAAACTTATAATTATTTTGCAAAAAAATAATAATTGATGTGTCGGTCTCTTTCGACAGTTGACCAAGGCCCGCTTGCAGGCACTCCTTCTCAGGCAGCCCCCCACCCCGTTGTTGAGGCGTCAGAAAATATCTCAATTTGATAAACATCAATTTTAATTCGATGGACAGAATGTTAGCCATCAATCAAAGTTGGTTTGAAGTGAATCAGGTAAATTCATAGATTTATTATAGTCATCATGACCTTTCAAGTTGAGATATTTACATCTTTCCATTTCTTTAGTATGCAGCCATCTGTATTTGATGGCTGGACATGAAGAGACTAAGCCTAATAGTTAGGCAAACGACCTAATTTTACAACGCTTTAATTTAGAAAATGTTTGGAGTTGCGCTTTAATCCGTAATTATTGAAACCAAGTGAAATTAATAATCTTTTAGTCAGGTCTATGTTAGTTATACATTCCAGACGGGAATATCCAAACAATAACCAGTCGTCTAAATAGACAGTGGACAGAAAGCCAGTGTGACTGTTCCTAAAGGTATTGTCTTGTTTTCCATAAAATCATTTGTACTATTATTGTTTTCCATAATCGTCCCCCGTCATAATATTTAGTTGCACTATTATCATTTATACTAATAACGTTTGTCATATCAACTTATTAGTCATAACTTTCATTTGCCATAAAATTAGTTGCCATAATAACTTAAGTTATAATCGTTACTTGACATAAGCAACATTTAATATAATTTAGAAACGTTTATTGTTTTGTACAAAAAATAATGTCATTAAGGCCACCCACTAACCAAATGATTTATTACAGTAATCTGCAATCTTTAGACAATAAAAAGTTAGTAAAAATCGAAACGGGTAGATTAGGTTAGCTTGTGACCACACATTGCGCGAAGGCGAGTGAGCGTAGCGAGCGTGCCGCGGCAGCGGCCGCCGAGCGCCTGATTTCCTCATTTGCGTAGCAAATAATATTTAGACATTTGTTTTGGCATAAATTAAATTTGCAGAATGTTACTAGGCATAATGTGCAAATCTATTGTGCCACGCTAAAGTATTGTCTTAAAAAAAACAATAAGTTGTGCTACAAAAGTTAGTGACAGAAACGAATCGATGCAAAACCGACTCGACGTAGTCTTATCTGCCCTACCCCTAGAGTGTAATCTAAGCCCGCGAAGGCGCGGAGGGGCGAGGCGGCCCGCGAGCTGAGGAGCAGGTGGTTTTAACGCTCGCCGCCGTGGCTGAGGCTGGTCGGCGCAGCCGGCCAGCAATCCGAAGCCGCGGTGGTGAGCGTAAAACACATCTGCGACGATAAGCTCGCGTGGGACCGCCGGAGCCCCGCAGCGCCGGAGCCGTGACAGAAACCATGCCTGCTGCATGCTGCATGCTGCATGCTGCATGCTGCATGCTGCATGCTTGCTTGCATGCTTGCTTGCACTCTGCATGCTTGCTTGCTGCATGCATGGTGTATGCTTGTTTACATGTTTGCGTGGTTACTGCATGCATGGTAAAAATATGTTATAATATCATTATGCGTAAATAAATTTATGCTTTAGAATGTTATGCTTAATCATTATTTGTATACGTTATATGTAAATAATGTTATTGCAAAAATATAATTAGGAGAAACAAATGTACGTTAAGTTATATTAGGTCTTAAAATTTTATGCAAATGGCTAGAAAAGGTTTATTTTTAGATTTCCTTGTGATTAAAAAATCTGTTATCATGATCAAACATCAACATTGCAGGCGGTTGTACTCGTACTGAACTTGTATTGTTGTACTAGTATGGGCTATGGTGAATAAATGTTATGGAAAACGAAATTATTGAAAATAAAAATTATAGCAAATAAATTTATGGATTAACATTATTATGACACTTGATAGATTATGACCAAAGAAATTAGTGAAAATGATTTTATGTAATTTAACAATTACAGCAATTGAAGCATTATTTCTAATGAAATAATGGCAAATGAAATTATGGCATATAAAACTATGGCATTTTTAATTATGGCAAACATTTGTAAACCGTTCCTAAAATACCCTAGTCTGATAAAAAAATAGTTTTTCCTAATTGTGCTGATTTAAAGTGGTTTAGTTAGTGTTAAAGTACGGCTAAGGGACACGTCCCACCAAATCCGCGTAATCCTGTAGAGCTCGTCCCAGACTGGTCACTCTTCCACCGTTTCTATGAATTTGAATTGAATTCCCATGAAACTATACTGCCTTGTCCCGACAAGACAAGGAGGGGGACACAAAGATGTTAGTATGCGAATTCTCAGGGAGGACATATAAATAAACATATTATGTAATGAAGTTAAAAAGACAAGAGGGTATGCAAAAGTATACCTAATATAAAATATAAGGGGTGATAATAGGATCGCTACACTTGCGCTTTGGAAATTAATTAGTACAGATTACGTTAATTAACTCATATACAATGTACTAAAGACGGTGGGTCTTTAGTACATTGTGACTTACCAGTGACTTACAACCATATTCAAATGGATAGCCATTTGAGTATGTTTGAACTGTCGTACGTGTATGGCTAGACCTGCACGCATAGGACCTCTGAGGACACTGCTACGTATTCTAGCGGAGCACGTTCCCTAGGCTCTATAGACATGCCTTACTCAATCCTAAGACAGCGGAATGCGAAGCCCAACTGCCATCGAGGAAGACAAGATTCCGAAATCTGTTAGTACCTGACCGTTTCTGTTTTTATATAGATTCTCAATTGTTTTAAAGACATTTTTTAAAGTGTTACTTGGGTCGGGTTTATGGTATGCACATGGTGCGCTAACATTGTAAGTGTTGTTTTTAGAAATAGAATATTCCATTCGTTTCTTATAATTTGTTGAAATATTGCTTTCGACCCGTCCCTATTTGTTTCTCATAAAATACAGAATTTATGAGGGTTTGAGTGGCTCAAACCATGTGGTGATTTTAAAATAAATACTACATTTTGTTATTACCCGACTGTGCGACGCAAAGGAGTGGTAATGTGTTTATTAAATAAGTGTACGTGACAGACAGTCACACCAGTAGAGCGTAATAATTTAGCTATAGGTTTACATATATTTGTGAAAACGCATGGGGTTGTACTTAGCCCAAATGGCAAACCATTAAATTAAAATCCTAGATATTTTCGAGATTTTGTTATGCATTCGAGTTAAAAATACGCGTCGTTCAGGTTAATTGACGCTATTTGACAATAATTATATGTTACAATTATTAAAGCTGTTCTTAAATCCTCGAATTTAAAATTATTCGTTTTAATAAATTGATTAAGATTTTTTAGATTTAAAATAAAGCGCATCTTGCCATGTGTTTTTGGAACCAGGAAAGAACTTGAAACAAATTGATTTTCACATGGAGAACATTCTGAAATGGCTACCATTTTTGGCAGCTTATTTATGGCTTCTACATAATGCGGTCTTTCACTAGGTGAGTAAGCTGGTGACGGGTGTATAGTACCTAAGATCTTTCGTAATTACAGCCCACTGTTAATAGAATTTTGATAAACGGCCTGCGTACTTAAGAGGCCGTATACGATATTGACTCGCTGGAGTTTAGGCATATTCATTGTGATACTATGTTTGCGTGCACCGTTCACGCCAGTTTATGCACACACCACTAAAGATCGAGCGAAGTGTCGCTTATAAACAATTTTGATCCTGTAGGTAGATGATACTTTTTATGTAGGTAAGTACGGTTAAAAAAATAAAAGTCTGGATATTTGTGTAGGTATATTTGTTTAGTACACTTATCACAATCAACATAAAAATGATACAATTTGGCGTTGCATTCATTTAGGTAACATTTACACATTCAATAACATTGAGGTAATACGAGTAGTATACACATTTACTTAGGTAATTAAATGTTTTCCTTCACCGATGCCAATGATGGCTAAGACAAACTTAATAAAAGTACAAACAATAACTAGCGGGCCTGATATGCAGATGTAGTCCTGCGACAACAGCGCCACCCGAGTTCAACTTAATTAAAAACCATCTAGATGGCCAAAACGTGTGCGGTCGGGGCCCACGTCAGGAACGTAGTTCCACATAGTTCCTTTAGCTAATCTTATAAGAATATATATCCACTTGTTTTAGTTTTAGGCTTTTATAACAACGTTTATGAAATATGTGCGTCACTTTCTCGTGAATAAAAAGTTTTTCTTTCTTTCCTTCGCATGTATGAATTGAATAAATTTCTTTTTGCTTGATTTCGATTCCATAGTCATTGTTAGCGCTTTCGAAACCATGAAAATGACGCCCATGACGAAAATTTTCAAATTTTTGGTGGCGCCAACTTGAATTTTGATTTTGACCCTATATTTGCGGTCAGCACCCTCGAAAACCATGGAAACGACACCCATGACGAAAAATTTCAAAACTGTCGCAGCCGCCATTTTGAATTCTTATTAAGACCAATTTCGCACTTTAAATAAAAAGACTAGGCATGCCAAATTTGTATGTTCTTCATAAACAAGCAAAGTACTTTAAATATTTTTATTATTTGTTGGATCAAAATGTGATAGTCTGATAATTTCTAAATTAAAATTATTTTTTTCAAATTCAAAAATTTATTGCTAAAACGGTACATAAATATACATTTCTAGGTGTTCATTGAATGCACAGTCCACTGTTTTGGACTAATTTAGGCATGCAAAATAGACTGTCTGGAACCTTTACTCACTGATTATCTAAAACGCAGTCTGCCAATTTTGCGTTTGTTGTAGTTTCAATCCTGTATCAATCAAGCTGCCGGTTATAAAATTACCTGCCTATGACGGCTCATTAAATCAATGGTTAGAATACAGAAACTCATATTTAACTATGATTCACAACCGAAATGATTTGAATGCTATACAAAAGTTTCATTATTTAAAATCGTCGCTAAGCGGCACCGCTTCTCACGTAATCAGTGCATTAAAGTTCACTGCTCCTAACTACGCTCACGCATGGGATTTGTTAGAAAATAGATTCCACAATAATCGATTACTAGTTCAAAATCACGTCAAGGCGTTATTCACTATTCCGTCGCTTCAAAATGAATCTTGCTCACAAATAAGAAAGCTAATTGATTCGACATTAAGGTACTTACGTGCACTAAAATCGTTAAATGAATCAACAGACACATGGGATACGCTCACCGTTTATTTAGTAGTCTCTAAGCTTGACCCGTCCACAGAGCGCGAGTGGGAAACTTATAGTGGTTCGCTCATATCGAAACAAAGTGATTCGCAAAGTAACAATAATATAAATCTTGACGATTTACTAGCATTCCTTAGAAACCGCGCTGATGTGTTGGAAATGATAAATTCAAAGAATAGCAAATCCGTTTCTTCATCTAAACGAAGTAATGAGTCAAATAAATCAAATTCTGTTCAAAATCAAAAATCTTCCAACTCGAAATCGAACCCGTCACCACACCAAACGCATTCGTATCTATCCGCTCAGAGCAAATGCAACTCTGATAAAAATAAACAAGGCCGTGTGTGTGCGTTCTGTAGTGAAGAACATTATTTGTACGCGTGTCCTAAGTTTTTAAATATGTCTGTACAAGATAGGTACACAATAAATTGTAAAAGATAAAAACCTTTGCCAAAGTTGTATTCATTTTAGTCATTCATCAGATGAATGTACTTTTGGGTCCTGCAAATTATGCCAAGGAAAACATAATACGCTCCTTCATAGTGACACTCCCACTGAAAGTGTAGGTATGGTCGCAGCTACATATAGTTTGCGCTCCGAGATAGACACGGTAAGCAGATCAGCTGATGCACAAGTACAATCCGACCGAAACGTACTTACGTGCAATACCGCGATACAACCGGTTTGACTATCGACGGCACTTATTGATGTTTGTGATTCAAATAACAAATATCACACAGTTAAGGCGATTCTCGACAACGGAAGTCAGAATTGTTTTATTACTGAGTCATTGTATAATCGTTTACAAATACCAGCTACAAAGTCCACGGTTCATATTTACGGTGTAGGACACAGTGTTTCAAAAAGTTCTCACACCTGTAAAATAGATATCCGTTCAAAAACAAATGCCACCAATCTGTGAGTTGTTAATCTTGTTGCAAATCTAGTTACCATCAGTTCGCTATTTTAGCTATTTAGTTATTGCTTTAAACTTAGCGGTACCCCGCCGCGACATTATAGCGCCATTTCAACGAACAAACATTTAATGGCTCAACAAAAGGTATTATTTTTGACTTTTTACGCTTTTATGTTTTGCGTTGGGGGTTTTTTTTTAATTTTAAATTTAATTTTTATTTTAAATTTTTTAAACGTAATTTAGTTTGGTTTTGTATAAGAGTTTACAAAAAATAATTTACAAGTTTTTAGTTTTCATTTCGTTACTTATTTCTCATTCCCTTGCAATATAGTATACATTATTCTACTAGTCAAGGCCTTTCATTTGATACCCATATATTGAGGGAGTTGTGAAAATAGAATGTAATTCACCATTTTGTGGTTGCGGCCATCTTGGATTTAAAATTTGTCATAGTGTATAGTATTCTGCTAGTCAAGCTCTTTCATTTGATACCCATGTTGAGGGAGTTGTAAAAATATGTGATCCGCCATTTTTTTGGCGGCGGCCATCTTGAACCAATTTTTATTAAACATAGCTAAGCTAATTCCGACTAATTAACCTTTCAAATAAAAAAAAACAAAATCAAAATCGGTTTATCCGTTCGGGAGCTACGATGCCACAGACACACACACACACAGATACGTCAAACTTATAACACCCCGTCGTTTTTGCGTCGGGGGTTAATAAAATACTGATTAAAACGAATCCAAATACGATATATCTGCTACTAGGTACTAGTGTGCTGTATAATTGATGATTAAACGAACTTACCTGAAGTGAAGTTCTATCCCAATTACACTCTGCTCTGTCCTCGAGATCAAGAGAACTATGTAGTAACGCGCAGGTACTACTATCCAACCACTAAATTTGAAATCCATAGATTATCAAAAAAGAAACAACTAGTAGCGCCCTCTCTGTAACTCATTTAGTTTAAAGTAAAGGGAAGGGGATCCGCAGTTACCATACATAAAACGCATTAGGGACTCATAGATCTTGTGTGATTATGAGTGTACGGGACTGGGTGGGTCTTGATCTCTTCGGACAGAGCCTTCGTTTTATTGGGATAGAACTTCACTTCAGGTAAGTTCGTTTAATCATCAATTACACTCTGCTCTGTCCTCGAGATCAAGAGAACTATGTAGAATTTTAATGCTTTCAGCATTAAAATGCGTTGTATGTATGTAATTTCATTTTAAGTAAGTAGGTATCTTATGTTTTAATTTAAAATAAAGTATACTATACTGAGTTTCACTTTAATAACTGTATTTTTATCTGTTTCACAGTACTTACAAGATTATTATTTGAACTGTATATGCGACCAAAATATATTGCATTCTTACAATTTATTGTAAATATCAAATTATAATTAGGCATTTAGAATAGATAAGGCGAAATCACTAGCATTATCATTTAACACAGGTCTTATTATGGCAAACATTTGTAAACCGTTCCTAAAATACCCTAGTCTGATAAAAAAATAGTTTTTCCTAATTGTGCTGATTTAAAGTGGTTTAGTTAGTGTTAAAGTACGGCTAAGGGACACGTCCCACCAAATCCGCGTAATCCTGTAGAGCTCGTCCCAGACTGGTCACTCTTCCACCGTTTCTATGAATTTGAATTGAATTCCCATGAAACTATACTGCCTTGTCCCGACAAGACAAGGAGGGGGACACAAAGATGTTAGTATGCGAATTCTCAGGGAGGACATATAAATAAACATATTATGTAATGAAGTTAAAAAGACAAGAGGGTATGCAAAAGTATACCTAATATAAAATATAAGGGGTGATAATAGGATCGCTACACTTGCGCTTTGGAAATTAATTAGTACAGATTACGTTAATTAACTCATATACAATGTACTAAAGACGGTGGGTCTTTAGTACATTGTGACTTACCAGTGACTTACAACCATATTCAAATGGATAGCCATTTGAGTATGTTTGAACTGTCGTACGTGTATGGCTAGACCTGCAAGCATAGGACCTCTGAGGACACTGCTACGTATTCTAGCGGAGCACGTTCCCTAGGCTCTATAGACATGCCTTACTCAATCCTAAGACAGCGGACTGCGAAGCCCAACTGCCATCGAGGAAGACAAGATTCCGAAATCTGTTAGTACCTGACCGTTTCTGTTTTTATATAGATTCTCAATTGTTTTAAAGACATTTTTTAAAGTGTTACTTGGGTCGGGTTTATGGTATGCACATGGTGCGCTAACATTGTAAGTGTTGTTTTTAGAAATAGAATATTCCATTCGTTTCTTATAATTTGTTGAAATATTGCTTTCGACCCGTCCCTATTTGTTTCTCATAAAATACAGAATTTATGAGGGTTTGAGTGGCTCAAACCATGTGGTGATTTTAAAATAAATACTACATTTTGTTATTACCCGACTGTGCGACGCAAAGGAGTGGTAATGTGTTTATTAAATAAGTGTACGTGACAGACAGTCACACCAGTAGAGCGTAATAATTTAGCTATAGGTTTACATATATTTGTGAAAACGCATGGGGTTGTACTTAGCCCAAATGGCAAACCATTAAATTAAAATCCTAGATATTTTCGAGATTTTGTTATGCATTCGAGTTAAAAATACGCGTCGTTCAGGTTAATTGACGCTATTTGACAATAATTATATGTTACAATTATTAAAGCTGTTCTTAAATCCTCGAATTTAAAATTATTCGTTTTAATAAATTGATTAAGATTTTTTAGATTTAAAATAAAGCGCATCTTGCCATGTGTTTTTGGAACCAGGAAAGAACTTGAAACAAATTGATTTTCACATGGAGAACATTCTGAAATGGCTACCATTTTTGGCAGCTTATTTATGGCTTCTACATAATGCGGTCTTTCACTAGGTGAGTAAGCTGGTGACGGGTGTATAGTACCTAAGATCTTTCGTAATTACAGCCCACTGTTAATAGAATTTTGATAAACGGCCTGCGTACTTAAGAGGCCGTATACGATATTGACTCGCTGGAGTTTAGGCATATTCATTGTGATACTATGTTTGCGTGCACCGTTCACGCCAGTTTATGCACACACCACTAAAGATCGAGCGAAGTGTCGCTTATAAACAATTTTGATCCTGTAGGTAGATGATACTTTTTATGTAGGTAAGTACGGTTAAAAAAATAAAAGTCTGGATATTTGTGTAGGTATATTTGTTTAGTACACTTATCACAATCAACATAAAAATGATACAATTTGGCGTTGCATTCATTTAGGTAACATTTACACATTCAATAACATTGAGGTAATACGAGTAGTATACACATTTACTTAGGTAATTAAATGTTTTCCTTCACCGATGCCAATGATGGCTAAGACAAACTTAATAAAAGTACAAACAATAACTAGCGGGCCTGATATGCAGATGTAGTCCTGCGACAACAGCGCCACCCGAGTTCAACTTAATTAAAAACCATCTAGATGGCCAAAACGTGTGCGGTCGGGGCCCACGTCAGGAACGTAGTTCCACATAGTTCCTTTAGCTAATCTTATAAGAATATATATCCACTTGTTTTAGTTTTAGGCTTTTATAACAACGTTTATGAAATATGTGCGTCACTTTCTCGTGAATAAAAAGTTTTTCTTTCTTTCCTTCGCATGTATGAATTGAATAAATTTCTTTTTGCTTGATTTCGATTCCATAGTCATTGTTAGCGCTTTCGAAACCATGAAAATGACGCCCATGACGAAAATTTTCAAATTTTTGGTGGCGCCAACTTGAATTTTGATTTTGACCCTATATTTGCGGTCAGCACCCTCGAAAACCATGGAAACGACACCCATGACGAAAAATTTCAAAACTGTCGCAGCCGCCATTTTGAATTCTTATTAAGACCAATTTCGCACTTTAAATAAAAAGACTAGGCATGCCAAATTTGTATGTTCTTCATAAACAAGCAAAGTACTTTAAATATTTTTATTATTTGTTGGATCAAAATGTGATAGTCTGATAATTTCTAAATTAAAATTATTTTTTTCAAATTCAAAAATTTATTGCTAAAACGGTACATAAATATACATTTCTAGGTGTTCATTGAATGCACAGTCCACTGTTTTGGACTAATTTAGGCATGCAAAATAGACTGTCTGGAACCTTTACTCACTGATTATCTAAAACGCAGTCTGCCAATTTTGCGTTTGTTGTAGTTTCAATCCTGTATCAATCAAGCTGCCGGTTATAAAATTACCTGCCTATGACGGCTCATTAAATCAATGGTTAGAATACAGAAACTCATATTTAACTATGATTCACAACCGAAATGATTTGAATGCTATACAAAAGTTTCATTATTTAAAATCGTCGCTCAGCGGCACCGCTTCTCACGTAATCAGTGCATTAAAGTTCACTGCTCCTAACTACGCTCACGCATGGGATTTGTTAGAAAATAGATTCCACAATAATCGATTACTAGTTCAAAATCACGTCAAGGCGTTATTCACTATTCCGTCGCTTCAAAATGAATCTTGCTCACAAATAAGAAAGCTAATTGATTCGACATTAAGGAACTTACGTGCACTAAAATCGTTAAATGAATCAACAGACACATGGGATACGCTCACCGTTTATTTAGTAGTCTCTAAGCTTGACCCGTCCACAGAGCGCGAGTGGGAAACTTATAGTGGTTCGCTCATATCGAAACAAAGTGATTCGCAAAGTAACAATAATATAAATCTTGACGATTTACTAGCATTCCTTAGAAACCGCGCTGATGTGTTGGAAATGATAAATTCAAAGAATAGCAAATCCGTTTCTTCATCTAAACGAAGTAATGAGTCAAATAAATCAAATTCTGTTCAAAATCAAAAATCTTCCAACTCGAAATCGAACCCGTCACCACACCAAACGCATTCGTATCTATCCGCTCAGAGCAAATGCAACTCTGATAAAAATAAACAAGGCCGTGTGTGTGCGTTCTGTAGTGAAGAACATTATTTGTACGCGTGTCCTAAGTTTTTAAATATGTCTGTACAAGATAGGTACACAATAAATTGTAAAAGATAAAAACCTTTGCCAAAGTTGTATTCATTTTAGTCATTCATCAGATGAATGTACTTTTGGGTCCTGCAAATTATGCCAAGGAAAACATAATACGCTCCTTCATAGTGACACTCCCACTGAAAGTGTAGGTATGGTCGCAGCTACATATAGTTTGCGCTCCGAGATAGACACGGTAAGCAGATCAGCTGATGCACAAGTACAATCCGACCGAAACGTACTTACGTGCAATACCGCGATACAACCGGTTTGACTATCGACGGCACTTATTGATGTTTGTGATTCAAATAACAAATATCACACAGTTAAGGCGATTCTCGACAACGGAAGTCAGAATTGTTTTATTACTGAGTCATTGTATAATCGTTTACAAATACCAGCTACAAAGTCCACGGTTCATATTTACGGTGTAGGACACAGTGTTTCAAAAAGTTCTCACACCTGTAAAATAGATATCCGTTCAAAAACAAATGCCACCAATCTGTGAGTTGTTAATCTTGTTGCAAATCTAGTTACCATCAGTTCGCTATTTTAGCTATTTAGTTATTGCTTTAAACTTAGCGGTACCCCGCCGCGACATTATAGCGCCATTTCAACGAACAAACATTTAATGGCTCAACAAAAGGTATTATTTTTGACTTTTTACGCTTTTATGTTTTGCGTTGGGGGTTTTTTTTTAATTTTAAATTTAATTTTTATTTTAAATTTTTTAAACGTAATTTAGTTTGGTTTTGTATAAGAGTTTACAAAAAATAATTTACAAGTTTTTAGTTTTCATTTCGTTACTTATTTCTCATTCCCTTGCAATATAGTATACATTATTCTACTAGTCAAGGCCTTTCATTTGATACCCATATATTGAGGGAGTTGTGAAAATAGAATGTAATTCACCATTTTGTGGTTGCGGCCATCTTGGATTTAAAATTTGTCATAGTGTATAGTATTCTGCTAGTCAAGCTCTTTCATTTGATACCCATGTTGAGGGAGTTGTAAAAATATGTGATCCGCCATTTTTTTGGCGGCGGCCATCTTGAACCAATTTTTATTAAACATAGCTAAGCTAATTCCGACTAATTAACCTTTCAAATAAAAAAAAACAAAATCAAAATCGGTTTATCCGTTCGGGAGCTACGATGCCACAGACACACACACACACAGATACGTCAAACTTATAACACCCCGTCGTTTTTGCGTCGGGGGTTAATAAAATACTGATTAAAACGAATCCAAATACGATATATCTGCTACTAGGTACTAGTGTGCTGTATAATTGATGATTAAACGAACTTACCTGAAGTGAAGTTCTATCCCAATTACACTCTGCTCTGTCCTCGAGATCAAGAGAACTATGTAGTAACGCGCAGGTACTACTATCCAACCACTAAATTTGAAATCCATAGATTATCAAAAAAGAAACAACTAGTAGCGCCCTCTCTGTAACTCATTTAGTTTAAAGTAAAGGGAAGGGGATCCGCAGTTACCATACATAAAACGCATTAGGGACTCATAGATCTTGTGTGATTATGAGTGTACGGGACTGGGTGGGTCTTGATCTCTTCGGACAGAGCCTTCGTGTTATTGGGATAGAACTTCACTTCAGGTAAGTTCGTTTAATCATCAATTACACTCTGCTCTGTCCTCGAGATCAAGAGAACTATGTAGAATTTTAATGCTTTCAGCATTAAAATGCGTTGTATGTATGTAATTTCATTTTAAGTAAGTAGGTATCTTATGTTTTAATTTAAAATAAAGTATACTATACTGAGTTTCACTTTAATAACTGTATTTTTATCTGTTTCACAGTACTTACAAGATTATTATTTGAACTGTATATGCGACCAAAATATATTGCATTCTTACAATTTATTGTAAATATCAAATTATAATTAGGCATTTAGAATAGATAAGGCGAAATCACTAGCATTATCATTTAACACAGGTCTTATTATGGCAAACATTTGTAAACCGTTCCTAAAATACCCTAGTCTGATAAAAAAATAGTTTTTCCTAATTGTGCTGATTTAAAGTGGTTTAGTTAGTGTTAAAGTACGGCTAAGGGACACGTCCCACCAAATCCGCGTAATCCTGTAGAGCTCGTCCCAGACTGGTCACTCTTCCACCGTTTCTATGAATTTGAATTGAATTCCCATGAAACTATACTGCCTTGTCCCGACAAGACAAGGAGGGGGACACAAAGATGTTAGTATGCGAATTCTCAGGGAGGACATATAAATAAACATATTATGTAATGAAGTTAAAAAGACAAGAGGGTATGCAAAAGTATACCTAATATAAAATATAAGGGGTGATAATAGGATCGCTACACTTGCGCTTTGGAAATTAATTAGTACAGATTACGTTAATTAACTCATATACAATGTACTAAAGACGGTGGGTCTTTAGTACATTGTGACTTACCAGTGACTTACAACCATATTCAAATGGATAGCCATTTGAGTATGTTTGAACTGTCGTACGTGTATGGCTAGACCTGCAAGCATAGGACCTCTGAGGACACTGCTACGTATTCTAGCGGAGCACGTTCCCTAGGCTCTATAGACATGCCTTACTCAATCCTAAGACAGCGGACTGCGAAGCCCAACTGCCATCGAGGAAGACAAGATTCCGAAATCTGTTAGTACCTGACCGTTTCTGTTTTTATATAGATTCTCAATTGTTTTAAAGACATTTTTTAAAGTGTTACTTGGGTCGGGTTTATGGTATGCACATGGTGCGCTAACATTGTAAGTGTTGTTTTTAGAAATAGAATATTCCATTCGTTTCTTATAATTTGTTGAAATATTGCTTTCGACCCGTCCCTATTTGTTTCTCATAAAATACAGAATTTATGAGGGTTTGAGTGGCTCAAACCATGTGGTGATTTTAAAATAAATACTACATTTTGTTATTACCCGACTGTGCGACGCAAAGGAGTGGTAATGTGTTTATTAAATAAGTGTACGTGACAGACAGTCACACCAGTAGAGCGTAATAATTTAGCTATAGGTTTACATATATTTGTGAAAACGCATGGGGTTGTACTTAGCCCAAATGGCAAACCATTAAATTAAAATCCTAGATATTTTCGAGATTTTGTTATGCATTCGAGTTAAAAATACGCGTCGTTCAGGTTAATTGACGCTATTTGACAATAATTATATGTTACAATTATTAAAGCTGTTCTTAAATCCTCGAATTTAAAATTATTCGTTTTAATAAATTGATTAAGATTTTTTAGATTTAAAATAAAGCGCATCTTGCCATGTGTTTTTGGAACCAGGAAAGAACTTGAAACAAATTGATTTTCACATGGAGAACATTCTGAAATGGCTACCATTTTTGGCAGCTTATTTATGGCTTCTACATAATGCGGTCTTTCACTAGGTGAGTAAGCTGGTGACGGGTGTATAGTACCTAAGATCTTTCGTAATTACAGCCCACTGTTAATAGAATTTTGATAAACGGCCTGCGTACTTAAGAGGCCGTATACGATATTGACTCGCTGGAGTTTAGGCATATTCATTGTGATACTATGTTTGCGTGCACCGTTCACGCCAGTTTATGCACACACCACTAAAGATCGAGCGAAGTGTCGCTTATAAACAATTTTGATCCTGTAGGTAGATGATACTTTTTATGTAGGTAAGTACGGTTAAAAAAATAAAAGTCTGGATATTTGTGTAGGTATATTTGTTTAGTACACTTATCACAATCAACATAAAAATGATACAATTTGGCGTTGCATTCATTTAGGTAACATTTACACATTCAATAACATTGAGGTAATACGAGTACACATTAAGGTAGGTAATTAAATGTTTTCCTTCACCGATGCCAATGATGGCTAAGACAAACTTAATAAAAGTACAAACAATAACTAGCGGGCCTGATATGCAGATGTAGTGCTGCGACAACAGCGCCACCCGAGTTCAACTTAATTAAAAACCATCTAGATGGCCAAAACGTGTGCGGTCGGGGCCCACGTCAGGAACGTAGTTCCACATAGTTCCTTTAGCTAATCTTATAAGAATATATATCCACTTGTTTTAGTTTTAGGCTTTTATAACAACGTTTATGAAATATGTGCGTCACTTTCTCGTGAATAAAAAGTTTTTCTTTCTTTCCTTCGCATGTATGAATTGAATTCAAAAAAATTCAAAAATTCAAATTCAAAAAAGTTTATTATTTCAACAAGTTCTTACTTACTAACTAGTGATTGGAGCCTCCCTTTAAGCAAATAAAGCCTGTGTTAGGAGACTCCACTCTTCCATATCATAGAGTGCGTAAAACTTGTCTTATTAGTTTACGATTAAAGTACTTATATATTATAAGAGAATGATTATAAAAAATAAATTAAACTCCACCAAAAATGAGATAATGGGGGTGGGAGTGTGTGATTGTTTGTGTGTGTGTGTGTGTGTGTGTGATTGTCTGCGAGTGTGTGTGTGTGTGTGATTGTCTGTGAGTGTGTGTGTTTGTTTGTGAGTGTGTGTGTGTTTGTGTGTGCATGTGTGTATGTTTGTGCGTGTGTGTGTGTGTGTGTGAGAGGGTGAAAGTGAGCACGTGCCAGAGTCTAGGTATGCATGAGATTAAGAATGATATCTGTTTATATTTTATTCTAGCATCGCCTCTGTGTCCTCGTAGTTGAGTGGTTTTATCCAATTCATTACTACTTCTTTACATTGTTGTTGTTTTTTATTATATACGTAAGTCTCTCTGTTCAACCTGTTGTATAGCTGTGCTGAACGTTTCTTGTATTGTATACTGGCGAACTTTGTTTTAGTTTTGGGAACTTTCGCTATAATGTCTTTTCTTCTTTTTAAGGTTAAGTTAGGGACGTAGGGTAGACTCTTGTGTTTTTTTAATATAGTTTTTATAATGTATAATTTTCTGACCGAGAGTAAGCCACTAATTTGGAAAAGACTTTGTGTTGGATACCTTATGGGTTTAAAATACATTAATTTTATCAGGGCACGTTGTGCTCTCTCCAGGTCAATAAACTTAGTCTTGGCGGCACCCCCCCAGATGGGGATGCAATACACCAAGACAGACTGCACCAAAGCTATGTATATTTCGTTGAGCAGGTGTCTGGGGGTATTTGTGTGAGTGGATACATTTCCTGGTGCAATATGTCTCAGTGTCCTGAAAATCCAACTCAGTTTCCTGATCCTAACAGTAACTTGTTCAAGGTGGGGGTACCAGGATAATCTCTGATCCAAAACTACTCCTAAATACTTGTTTTGAGATACTCTTTCTAGGGTTGGGCATAAACAATTATAGGGATCATCACAATTATGAACCCTTATATTAAAATCTAAACTAGGTTGTGTACGATTTGAGATACTGAAGCAGATGTAATTTGTTTTAGTGGTATTAAGTGTTAATAGGTTATGTTTGAGCCATCTTGCTATTTGGGTCATACCCGCCTCAGCACAAAGGGCAACTTCATGCCAAGTCTTCCCATTAAAGACAACGGCAGTATCATCTGCGTACGAAAATACTTTTGCGCCATTGATTTTGAGGTTACAGAGGTCATTGATGTAAAGCAGGAACAGCGTGGGGCCCAGCACACTTCCCTGAGGAACCCCGAATGTGACTTTTGCGTCATCGCTGAGGTGTTCTCCCACTTTGACCCTTTGTTTCCTGTTTACAAGGTAGTCTGTAAAAAGTTTTAGTGGGATTCCTCTCACTCCTACCGTTTCCAGTTTATGTAATAGGATGGGAACAGAGACGGTGTCAAACGCCTTTTTTAGGTCCAGAAATGCGGTTAAACATTTACTCCCATTATCTAGATTATCAGCCACTAGAGAGCTAAGGGCAGTAACAGCATCCTCGGTTGATATACCCTGTCTAAATCCAAACTGGGTGCTACTTAGGGTATTGAATTTGTGTAGATATGATACGAGTCTATTATTTATTAGTTTTTCTATTATTTTCGATATGGCTGGTAAAATAGATATGGGCCTGTAATTATTGACATCGTCTCTGTCCCCGCCCTTGTGAACGGGAATGACGATAGATTTCTTAAGTGGCGCAGGGAAGATACCTTCTCTGAAGCAGAGATTAGCTAAATGGGCTATAATAGGAACAACCTCATGTCTTATGTGTTTTAAAAACCTAGTGGATACATTGTCCCAGCCCGGTGCACTATCCGACTTCAGGTTCATCAAAATCCTGTCCACTTCTTGAGGATCAGTGTCCAAAAGAACAAACGAGTTCGTTTGTGTTGGGAGTGTATTCAAAAGGGAAGTATTATGATTTTGAGTAGAATTTTGAATTTTTTGGGCTAGCTCTTTACCAATATTTACAAAATAATCGTTAATATAATTTACTGATTCAGTTGGAGTTGGTCTTATGTGTAGTAATTCTGTGTGTTGGCTTTTATTTTTATTTGTGTAAGTTAAAGTTTTTATATTTTTCCATAGTAATTTATTGTTTGTAACAGATTTAGCAAGTAGTTCTCGTTCATATTTTCTTTTTATTTTTTTAATCAGGTTGTTACAAAAGTTGCGGTAGCGTCGGTAAGTTATTTTTAGAACGTCATTAAATGGATCATTGCGGGATTGTTTTTGCAATTTATTGCGATTTTTTATGCATTTTAATATGCCAGTAGATATCCACGGTTTAACGCAACGCTTGCTATTAGGAATTATTTTGGTAGTAGTGCTGTGATTTATAGATGCAGTTAGTTTATGTAACAGCAGGTCCGTTAGCTGATCCGGGTCATTGCAAAAAAGCAACTCCGCGATTTTATTTTCTCTAAGTTGTTTTAGGGCCTGTTCGAAGTCAATAGATAAAGTAGTTTTATTACAAGTTTGTTTAGTTTTTACCTTAGATAGTGATAGAAAAGTAGTATAATGATCGGTGATAGTTGTATGTAAAACAGCTATGTATGCTAAAACCTTTTTATTGTTTATTTTAATCATGAAGTGGTCCAAGCAGTTCGATTCACGTGTAGGCATGGTATGTCCAGGTAGTATGCCATATAGTGATAGCATATTTAGGTAGGTAACCCTATTTTTATACTCGTGTGACGGCTCAGTTTCTTTAGTTCTAAGGTTAATGTTAATATCCCCCGCAATAATTATACCCTTTTGAGAGGCAAGGGTATTGAGATGTGAACTGAGAGAATCTATAAAACAGTCAGTGTTTGGGTTAGATGGGGAACGGTAGACACATAAAATAATATAATTAAAAATTTCTAGTTGAAGACACGATGCCTGCGTCAGACTTATTTCTTTAACTTTGGGTTTTAATGTTTTTTTTACATAAACAACTACGCCGTCATTTTGATTTAGTTGTCGGGTGGTAAAGAAGGAAAGGTAGTTACTGAGTTGTGGGATAGGTTTGCTAGAGTGTAGTCTGCATTCTGTTAAAATTATGATGTCCGTTTCAAATTTAAGCGAGGATAGTAAGATTGTAAAATCGTCAAAGTTGCAGTAAATGCTCCTAATATTTTGTGAAATAATGGTCAAATCATTTTTACTAGTAGTGATGTGATTGTGAAGCTCCGTACCGGCACATTGGTAAGTTCGCGCTACTTCAATATCATCTATCTCAGTAACAGTCTGTAAGGTGTCATCCATTTGATTTATTAATTAATTGAATAGACGTCACAGCATAATATGCGTTAAGGTTGTTACATACTAGAGTGTTGAGAATGCTATGTATTATAAGGTAGTTGAAGTTAGTGTGATAATAATTAGTTCTTTTTATTTTTATAGAGGACGTGCGGAAATTAATATAAATATGTGTGCTGTGTGTGGTTGGGGGTGTGTGGGTATGAAGTGTGTAAAGTTTGGCATGCATTATTAAATATGAACAAAAGTATGTTATTAAGTAGCAGCTAGACAATTTGTTCACATTTGTGTATACACTTATCAAGAAACATCTTATAGAACAAGAGATGAACAATATAATTGTAATGAACATGTTAAAGAAGATTAACACTACGCTAGGGATGCAACGCAGAGCAAATTGATAACTATGTCTTATTAGTCACTTATGCGCTATGAGCTTATGTACCTGCTCTTCTTTTCTTATTGCTATGGTAGGCGAGTGTTCATCCTTCCTTACGTAGACCTTCCCGTACGCAGTCCAGCAAAACTTGTAGGCTCCTGATTTTGTTAGGTCCCGGGCCAAGAAGTGCAGGCGAGACCCCTTGGGGGTTAGGTGCTCGGATAAGAATACAGGCATGTCCTCTTCAGTTTTAAATCCCAAGTGTTTGCAGCTAAGACGACAATTATGTCTTTTACTGTAGGCCCTGCTCATTTTCATAACTTCACTTTTTAGAATAGAAGAGCCAGTTTCTACGATAATTGGTTGATTAGGGCTGTCACCATTTTTTCCACGTAGTCTATAAATGTCCTTGATGTCCGATTTGGCAATGTTACATTCTATGCTACGCGAAAGACAAAGAATCATGTCTATGAGATCTTCTTTATATTCATTGTTTCGTTTGGGAACATTCTTGATTACGAAATTAGTTTTCCGATTTCCTATCTGAATTTCTTCTATTTTGCTTTCTAATTGTGTTATATATTTCTTGTCTTCCATAATCTCATTCTCTAAGTGGGTAATTTTTTTAGTATGCTCCACATTTTGCGCTGTGAGGTCGGCAATCGCGACTTCAATCTTGAGGTTAGATTGTTGTATTTCGTTTAAGGTTGATGACAATTGTTGTATCTCTTTATTTTGTTTCTCCAAGAAAAGCGTCATCATTTCCTTGATTTCTTTCTTGATCTCGTCCAATTGCTCACTCAAAGAGATATCCTCTCTGCTTCTCTTAGCACGTTGGAAAACGTAGCTAGGCGGCGTCTTAAGTTCTGTTCCCACCAAATTAATGTCATTTTCAGACATCGCTTTGTCCATCGGCGAACCCATGGTACTAGGTTATCAGAAGTATCAAGGAGCCTGTAATACCTGTATGTGTGTGCGCAGCAGCAGAGGATTGGCTTCGGCACTAATTAGGTGACATACAATTGGGTAGTGATGCTAATTAGCAACTAATTAGCTAATTAGGGGGCGGAGTAAAGGTTGCCAATCGTTAGCTCTTCGGGGCGGTCTGGGTGTCTCAGTTGGGGGAGGAGCGTAGGCACAGGTTTTTTTTATTTAGTATTGCAATTGTTCTTACGTATCCTTATAGGCGGGGCTTCAGTACCACAAGCTGGCGAAGTACCAGGCGGACAGATGTATTACCGATTCTCACAGTTTAGAATGCTTTGATATACACGGCTTCCAAACCTATGCACTCCTATTATTTTGAATGAATTTATTTTGACTAAATTGCGGTATATAAAATTAAAAACAAGTAAATATCACTGTGGACACGTTAGCACCTTACGGCGGTCCGAGGGGAAGAGGAGAGGAATAAATTTCTTTTTGCTTGATTTCGATTCCATAGTCATTGTTAGCGCTTTCGAAACCATGAAAATGACGCCCATGACGAAAATTTTCAAATTTTTGGTGGCGCCAACTTGAATTTTGATTTTGACCCTATATTTGCGGTCAGCACCCTCGAAAACCATGGAAACGACACCCATGACGAAAAATTTCAAAACTGTCGCAGCCGCCATTTTGAATTCTTATTAAGACCAATTTCGCACTTTAAATAAAAAGACTAGGCATGCCAAATTTGTATGTTCTTCATAAACAAGCAAAGTACTTTAAATATTTTTATTATTTGTTGGATCAAAATGTGATAGTCTGATAATTTATAAATTAAAATTATTTTTTTCAAATTCAAAAATTTATTGCTAAAACGGTACATAAATATACATTTCTAGGTGTTCATTGAATGCACAGTCCACTGTTTTGGACTAATTTAGGCATGCAAAATAGACTGTCTGGAACCTTTACTCACTGATTATCTAAAACGCAGTCTGCCAATTTTGCGTTTGTTGTAGTTTCAATCCTGTATCAATCAAGCTGCCGGTTATAAAATTACCTGCCTATGACGGCTCATTAAATCAATGGTTAGAATACAGAAACTCATATTTAACTATGATTCACAACCGAAATGATTTGAATGCTATACAAAAGTTTCATTATTTAAAATCGTCGCTCAGCGGCACCGCTTCTCACGTAATCAGTGCATTAAAGTTCACTGCTCCTAACTACGCTCACGCATGGGATTTGTTAGAAAATAGATTCCACAATAATCGATTACTAGTTCAAAATCACGTCAAGGCGTTATTCACTATTCCGTCGCTTCAAAATGAATCTTGCTCACAAATAAGAAAGCTAATTGATTCGACATTAAGGAACTTACGTGCACTAAAATCGTTAAATGAATCAACAGACACATGGGATACGCTCACCGTTTATTTAGTAGTCTCTAAGCTTGACCCGTCCACAGAGCGCGAGTGGGAAACTTATAGTGGTTCGCTCATATCGAAACAAAGTGATTCGCAAAGTAACAATAATATAAATCTTGACGATTTACTAGCATTCCTTAGAAACCGCGCTGATGTGTTGGAAATGATAAATTCAAAGAATAGCAAATCCGTTTCTTCATCTAAACGAAGTAATGAGTCAAATAAACCAAATTCTGTTCAAAATCAAAAATCTTCCAACTCGAAATCGAACCCGTCACCACACCAAACGCATTCGTATCTATCCGCTCAGAGCAAATGCAACTCTGATAAAAATAAACAAGGCCGTGTGTGTGCGTTCTGTAGTGAAGAACATTATTTGTACGCGTGTCCTAAGTTTTTAAATATGTCTGTACAAGATAGGTACACAATAAATTGTAAAAGATAAAAACCTTTGCCAAAGTTGTATTCATTTTAGTCATTCATCAGATGAATGTACTTTTGGGTCCTGCAAATTATGCCAAGGAAAACATAATACGCTCCTTCATAGTGACACTCCCACTGAAAGTGTAGGTATGGTCGCAGCTACATATAGTTTGCGCTCCGAGATAGACACGGTAAGCAGATCAGCTGATGCACAAGTACAATCCGACCGAAACGTACTTACGTGCAATACCGCGATACAACCGGTTTGACTATCGACGGCACTTATTGATGTTTGTGATTCAAATAACAAATATCACACAGTTAAGGCGATTCTCGACAACGGAAGTCAGAATTGTTTTATTACTGAGTCATTGTATAATCGTTTACAAATACCAGCTACAAAGTCCACGGTTCATATTTACGGTGTAGGACACAGTGTTTCAAAAAGTTCTCACACCTGTAAAATAGATATCCGTTCAAAAACAAATGCCACCAATCTGTGAGTTGTTAATCTTGTTGCAAATCTAGTTACCATCAGTTCGCTATTTTAGCTATTTAGTTATTGCTTTAAACTTAGCGGTACCCCGCCGCAACATTATAGCGCCATTTCAACGAACAAACATTTAATGGCTCAACAAAAGGTATTATTTTTGACTTTTTACGCTTTTATGTTTTGCGTTGGGGGTTTTTTTTTAATTTTAAATTTAATTTTTATTTTAAATTTTTTAAACGTAATTTAGTTTGGTTTTGTATAAGAGTTTACAAAAAATAATTTACAAGTTTTTAGTTTTCATTTCGTTACTTATTTCTCATTCCCTTGCAATATAGTATACATTATTCTACTAGTCAAGGCCTTTCATTTGATACCCATATATTGAGGGAGTTGTGAAAATAGAATGTAATTCACCATTTTGTGGTTGCGGCCATCTTGGATTTAAAATTTGTCATAGTGTATAGTATTCTGCTAGTCAAGCTCTTTCATTTGATACCCATGTTGAGGGAGTTGTAAAAATATGTGATCCGCCATTTTTTTGGCGGCGGCCATCTTGAACCAATTTTTATTAAACATAGCTAAGCTAATTCCGACTAATTAACCTTTCAAATAAAAAAAAACAAAATCAAAATCGGTTTATCCGTTCGGGAGCTACGATGCCACAGACACACACACACACAGATACGTCAAACTTATAACACCCCGTCGTTTTTGCGTCGGGGGTTAATAAAATACTGATTAAAACGAATCCAAATACGATATATCTGCTACTAGGTACTAGTGTGCTGTATAATTGATGATTAAACGACCTTACCTGAAGTGAAGTTCTATCCCAATTACACTCTGCTCTGTCCTCGAGATCAAGAGAACTATGTAGTAACGCGCAGGTACTACTATCCAACCACTAAATTTGAAATCCATAGATTATCAAAAAAGAAACAACTAGTAGCGCCATCTCTGTAACTCATTTAGTTTAAAGTAAAGGGAACGGGATCCGCAGTTACCATACATAAAACGCATTAGGGACTCATAGATCTTGTGTGATTATGAGTGTACGGGACTGGGTGGGTCTTGATCTCTTCGGACAGAGCCTTCGTGTTATTGGGATAGAACTTCACTTCAGGTAAGTTCGTTTAATCATCAATTACACTCTGCTCTGTCCTCGAGATCAAGAGAACTATGTAGAATTTTAATGCTTTCAGCATTAAAATGCGTTGTATGTATGTAATTTCATTTTAAGTAAGTAGGTATCTTATGTTTTAATTTAAAATAAAGTATACTATACTGAGTTTCACTTTAATAACTGTATTTTTATCTGTTTCACAGTACTTACAAGATTATTATTTGAACTGTATATGCGACCAAAATATATTGCATTCTTACAATTTATTGTAAATATCAAATTATAATTAGGCATTTAGAATAGATAAGGCGAAATCACTAGCATTATCATTTAACACAGGTCTTTGATAAAACCTGGCAAAAGCTGATGAAGTCCCACTCCAGCCAGCAGTTTTTCTAATTAAATCTATGGAGACGCCTGATTTAAGGGCTGCAGAAGTAGACGCATGTCTGGTGGAGTGAGCCTTGAATTTACTGGTATCAACATCACTGTCACATAATAATACTGGGTGGCGCAAAAGTAAAGACCCTATTTGGTTCAGCTATAACATTTTTTCTAAATTAGAAAACTAGATTTAGATTTTTTTAAATGTATATTTGTGCCATTAAATTTCGTACCATTAGGATTTAAAGATGATGTCTTTTAAATGGTGACCTCCAGAGTTGATACACATTTGAGCCCTATTTATGACATTTTGCATAACTTGCCGTAACACTTCCTGCGATATGTTCGTTATTTCTTGACGAATGTTTTCTTTTAGAGCTGCGAGAGTCTGTGGCTTGTTCACATACACCCGAGATTTCAAAAAACCCCAAAGAAAGAAGTCTGGACTGGTCAGATCGGGTGATCTTGCAGGCCAAGGCAAATCGCCAAAACGAGAGATAACTCGGCCTGGAAAAGCGTCCCTCACTAAGTCCATAGTGTCGCGCGCTGTGTGTGCCGTAGCGCCGTCTTGTTGAAACCAGATGTGCTCCAGCCCCAATTCGTCCAAACTGGGTATCAAAAACTCACGTAACATGGTTCTGTAGCGTTCTCCAGTGACAGTAATCGCATTGCCTCCAGCGTCTTCGAAAAAATAGGGTCCGATCACTCTGTCAACACAGATGCCACACCATACAGTAACTTTTAGTGGGTGTAGAGGTGTTTCTTGAATAATGCGCGGATTATCAGTGCCCCAGAACCGAGTATTCTGCTTATTGACATGCCCTGAGAGATGGAAATGCGCTTCGTCACTCATAACCAATTTTGAAGGACTCAAATGTGTATCAACTCTGGAGGTCACCATTTAAAAGACATCATCTTTAAATCCTAATGGTACGAAATTTAATGGCACAAATATACATTTAAAAAAATCTAAATCTAGTTTTCTAATTTAGAAAAAATGTTATAGCTGAACCAAATAGGGTCTTTACTTTTGCGCCACCCGTTATAACACTTTTTATCCAGCGGCTTAAAGACTGAGAACTTACGGCTTTATAGGGTCTTTTAAAGCTAATGAAAAGATACTCTTCTTCACCTCTAATTGACTGAGTTCTTGAAATGTACGATCTAAGTGCATTTGCTGGGCAAATTTCTGGCTGCTTATTAAAAAATGGTAGATGAAGACAGGGTTGTGTTGAACCCATACACGAAGTCTTAATCAAGTCTGGAATTTTAACAGTAATATAGTCTGAATTGACACAGATATTCTTAATATTCATTTTTGAAATTGTTTGAACCCTGTGGGCTGTGACTAATGCAATTAGTGTTACAGTTTTTTTGGTTAGACAATCTAAGTCTAAGTCATCGTTAGGATACAAATTAGACAAGTAATTTAGTACAATTGATGGATCCTAGGTTTCGTTATATTTAGGAGAAGGTGGCCTTAATTTATAGAAACCTTTAAATAAACGAATCATTCTATCATCAGATCCAATTTTTGATCCAATTATTAGTGACAGCGCTGATCGATGACTGTTCAAAGTTCCATATTGGGCTCCCTCATTAAAAAGCCCTGTAAGAAAATATGTAATATTAGGAACAGAAGCTTCATATAAATCAACGCCATGAGACTGACAAAAAAGGAACCACTTTTTTAAACCTGTATCATACTGTTTCATAGTATTAAGAGAAAGTGAAGCATACATAATATCAATTGAAGAAGGAGGGACGCCTCTTCTTAGTAGTGCCGTCCTGACAATCTGCCTGCAGCCAGGGTAAGCCGGGGTGGTGGTCTGTGGGAACATGACAAAAGAGCTTGGTCACTTGGTTTTAACAGGATCATTTTAGATACTAGCAAACTTTCGAACAATGGGAACCATGGCTGAGTGGGCCAGTATGGAACAACTACAATGCCTTCAGCCTCATCCGTAATATTTTTTCTGAAAGTCTTTAATATTATAGAAAATGGTGGAAAAGCATAAAAACTTAGATTGTTCCAGTTCAGAGTGAAAGCATTTATCGCGTAGGCGTCAGGGTCTTTTTTCCAAGACACATGTCATATAATTCACATTTTTTATTGATTCTGGATGCAAAAAGATCAATAGTAGGTAGACTGAATGTGTGAACGATCTTGCTGAAAGCATGGTTACATAATTCCCATTCTATGTCTGGATGTGTGGCCCTAGATTCTGCATCTGCTGTTCCATTATTTTCTGAACTGATATAAGAGGCGAACACGTAAATATTTCTCTCCTCTCACCACTGCCAGAGTTCTTTGGTAATTTTATTTAGATGCGGAAACCTAATGCCACCCATACGATTAATATAGGATATGGCTGTGGTATTATCAATACGCAAAAGAATCTGGCAATTTTTAAGCTGTTTGGTAAATATTTTAAGACCAAAAAAGGCTGCCATTAATTCCAATAAGTTAATATGCAGTTCCTTTTCTGCAGAATCCCACTGCCCTTTTGCAATCTCTTTGCCACATGCCACACCCTGTTTTGCTTGCATCAGAAAATATTTCAAGCAAATAATTCTCGTCACGAATAGGATTAACGTTGGTTTTAACAGCATTCAACCACCAAGATAAATCTTGGTGTATATGTAAAGATATATTCATATTACTATCATAATTATTACCAGACTTTAATAATAATAATAATAATAATAATAATTTATTTATTAAATATCCTTTACAATATAGTATACATTGGTCAATAAATGGGATGAATAGATTTCCATACAAATATATTGTCCTAAAATAAACTAAAACTAAGTGAAATATTTATATAACTGGTGCAAATTATGATGAATCGGAATTACAATGTTAGGTAGCATAGGTAGGTAGTATGTAATGCTAGGTATTTACACCTCTCTAACTCTTTTGTATATAACCAGCCGTATTGAATAGCTGGGCAAGCCGATACAAGTAGACCCACAAGGCGAGCAAGACATCTAATTTTGCAACATCTAAGTGTCAAAAAATGGTAAATCTCATTTATGATGCGTGTCTTTTTTTCATCAGTTAAACTAATATGGAATAACTCCGTGTTAATAATAAAACCTAGGTATTTACAGCTGGTTTTCGGGGTTAATGAACTTTTTTGATTGTTAATAACAAATCCTAAAGACTCTAAAATTAGTTTGGTCATTTGAACATTCTTTAGACATTCCTTATAAGTTTTCCCAATACAACACACGTCATCTAAATAAATTGTTGACAAAAAACCTAAACTTCTTAATAATGCCATCACAGGCTTAAGAAGTTTTGTAAAAACGTATGGAGCTGTACACAAGCCAAATGGAAGCACGTTAAACTCATAAAGATCTTTTTCCAAACCCGGTATTTCGAAATGTAAAAATTTTCGAAAGTTTTCATTAACTGGAATTAAAAAGTAAGCGTCTCTTAAATCAACTGTAGCTAGATAATAATTTTTAGAAATTAATTTTATCGTAGTGCAAAGATCTTCTAATTTAAAATGGTTTGTATTGATAAATCTATTTAAGGACTTGAGATTTAAGATAAATCGTTGTCTTCCATCTGGATTGGGTACAAGAAAGGTGCTCGAAACATATTGACCATAACAGGGCTGACAGGGCGATATATTGCGCCCATTTCTATTAAATTGTTGATGATCTCTCCATAATCTTTTAAATCAGACTTATTCAAGGTTGGAGGCGATGGGGTGTGATTTTGTAACACACTTTTATTGAAAGGTAATTTATAACCTTCAACCCAAGATACTGCATCGTTTGTAATAAGGCGCCATCTATTAAGGAAGTGCGACAAACGTCCTGCGTGACTCACCGGTTCTATCGGCGGTGCGGTGCGTGGGTCTGTGAGCGCTTGTAGGGTGCGCGCGGCGGCGGCTGCGGTGGTGGACCGCGACGCTGCTGGCGGTAGTACAGTCAACAGCAAAAGTAGATGATCAAAATCAGAAATTCAATACTAATTTACTAACTCTAATTTATATAATTTATTACTGGTTTATTTATTAAAAGTATGTGATTGTCACACACATACTTTTGAATCACTTCGACGCCACACAGTTCTGACGCGAACTCCGTTCATTAGTATTGAATTTCTGATTTTGATCATCTACTTTTGCTGTTGACTGTACTCTGGTCGGTTGGTCTGGGCAGGCATCATAGGACGTCTCGCCGCAGCTCCTGTTTGCCTGCCAGTGGGTGGAGGTGGGCGTCTCGCGTTTAAATGTTGCATCTGGTTTGGTAATCGCCTTGAAGGTCCAGGTGCAGAGGTTCCAGTTTTCATTTCAGCACCCGTTTTGTTAATTGCTTTGGCAGCCTTTAAAAGGTCACCCAACTGGCTGCCAAAGAGGTGGCTGTCTATTTGAGTTGCGTACAGGTGATCTTTTATTTCTTTTTTAATTGAGGAGCAAACAAAACTTCTGCGTATCATCGATTCCGTATGTTGCAAGTCGCAGGCCAGTTTTCCAGCGTCTGTTAATGACCTAACAAGCTATATAGTGGTATTGTCAGAAGATAGGACATGTGAAAGAGCATCTCCTTAACATG
Organism: Charanyca ferruginea; assembly: GCA_947361185.1. NCBI lineage: Eukaryota > Metazoa > Arthropoda > Insecta > Lepidoptera > Noctuidae > Charanyca > Charanyca ferruginea. Next base: position 21,817,228 of record OX376068.1, on the reverse strand, counting down.
AGATAATTAAGGCAATTTGTTTTTGCTTATTCTCAATAGCTTTGTCCTTTTTGTTAAGTATCTCAGACAAAGCCGCTTTTACCTCTTGGTTAAGTATGGGAGCGCCAATATTTTTGCAGTTTACTGGAATGTCATGATTTGCAAATTTCGTTTTTAACTTCCTTAGAAAGACCATTTGTGGCCGTATGCTCCCACCTGATGGCTAAACTTGAATTTAGAGCTGGACCAAACCTTTTATCATTAATAGGAGCTTCTCCTAATATTTCCAGAATATCGTCTGGAAGAATGTCTTCAGTTGCACTGTTTTCGATTGGTACGTCCTCGATGGCACTGTCGGTAACAACAGCTTCGGTTGAGACTTTTACGGGGGTTGTTTCATCAGAAGGCTCCACCGGTATACTAGCCATGTCGTTAAGCGGGACTACTACCTCATTGGGAGGGTCTGTATTCCGCGTCCCTTCAATTGTATGATGGGATAACTCGAAAGACGGTGAATGATCTTCACCGAGATTGCTTCTAAATGGCTCATCTGAAATGGATATGGACGTACTTATATTTTTTGTTATTTTTAATATGCGTCCCTAAACAATAATTTGCCAAATTGACTGGTTAGTTCCTAGGTCATATCGCGTAAAAGTACGTATTTAAGTACTACCAAAACTTGAGAATTCATGATGGAAACATTCCATTGTAATGTTCACAATCACATCAATAGCTTTGCACATAATTATGTAATTCTACCAAAAGTATAGGTGTAAGAATTCATGACGGAAACATTCCATTGTAATGTTCACAATCATTTTTCTTGCTATTATCTGGTATCAATCCCAAAGAACTGTACACAAGCTTTGTTGTTAATAATGGCGGACACATTCCAATAAAAACGTTCACGACCAACTTATCAAACAACCTAAAATGTTATAAAATAGTCAAAAATTACACTGCAATTTGTACTAACTGAAAGTTTTTAACGAATCTTGCGAAGATGAACGTTGTCGGTATAATCGTCTTTTGCTTAACTTTTTTTCAATCTTCCTCATCTTTCGACTTACATAAGCCTCAATATCTTCGTCACTATGACGTTTTTTCGGCATAATGATTATTACACGTAACGGAGAAGCAATTACGTTAATGATTATTACGCACACTATAGATTTAAAAACACTTGAAACTACTTCAAAAATAATTAATTGAGAGGAACGAAAAAAGTATGGCGGATAGCGTTAGCACTAAAACGCGAATGAGTTACAGAGAGGGCGCTACTAGTTGTTTCTTTTTTGATAATCTATGGATTTCAAATTTAGTGGTTGGATAGTAGTACCTGCGCGTTACTACATAGTTCTCTTGATCTCGAGGACAGAGCAGAGTGTAATCTGGCTGCAGCTTAAAACCAAGAATTCTATAATCTTGCATAGTTTTATAGCAAACATGGATGTGTCAATGGGTGGTCAGTGTGGTCACCTATAATAATATGTTTGAAAGCAAAGTAAACATCCGGTATGCGTCTAAGATCCCTACCGCAGCTAACAAAAGAGCTGATAACTTTAAAACGGCTGACCCGATTTTGATGAAACATGTCGAAGAACCATTGCTAGAGAATCTGCTTTCAAATAAAATAAACCGCATTCAAATCGGTTATCCCGTTAAAGAGTTACAGTGCCACAGACAGACACACAGACCTCTTTTTCGTCGGAGGTAAAAATTACAACTTTGCGATAACACAGCTATTGATAAAATCGTTTTATGACACCACCGTCTACTTAGAAAAGTAAATAAATATTTATTTCTACCTACAATGTAAAGTGCCTACAAATTTAATTAGAGCAATCTCGTATAAAAATGTGTATCATTTTAGGAGTTAATTAATATGCTTATTTGTTATTGTTGAAGATATATCACCTGCATGTACTGGCTAGATAGAAACTGTCTACTAGACAAGTGAGTTATGGTTTGATACATTATTGTTTTATCCACGTTATTCTAAGATTACTCTATTTAATATGGTTTAAGACATTTATTTCTCAAAACAGAATACCATTATCCACTTGAATGAGAAACACTGGTTACATAATTATACATAAGTAAGCGTTCCTTGGAACGAGTATCGGAACGGTACGTTTAAAGCTAAGAGTAAGTACAATATTGTTAGTCAATAACTTATTATATTGTTAGTAAAATAAAATATTTACAATAAATCTAGATACAATTTTCTAAAGATACAATTTTATAATATTAGGTCTTTACATATGAAATTGCCGCTCGGTATCAAAAAATTAAAAATAACATTTTTAAAAGAAATTATATATTTAGTCAATCGAAGTATGTACCATTGTTATCGACACACTTTCGCCATTTTATCGGGAGCTCATTGATCCCTTTAGTAAAAAAATCCTGGGAGCGAGAATCGATGAACTGCTTGAAGGCTGTTTAAACTGCCTCATCAGAATTGATTTTTTTTCCTTGTAAAAAGTTGTCCAAATTTCGGAATAAATGGTAATCGTTTGGGGCAAGATCTGGAGAGTATGGTGGGTGACGCAAAGTTTCCAGTCGCAGCTCCTCTAACTTGGCGACCGTCTGATGTGCAGTATGTGGTCGAGCGTTATCCTGAAGGAGCAATGGGCTAGAGCAATTGACCAATCTCGGTTGTTTAATGGTGAGCTTTTCCATCATTGTTTGCAACTGTTGACAATACATGTCTGCAGTAATCGTTTGGCCTGATCTCATGAAGCTGTAGTGGATGACACCAGCACAGGACCACCAAACACTAACTAGAATCTTCTTTTTGGTCAGTTTTCGCTTGGGGCAAGGTTTTGCCGGTTTTCCAGGGTTAAGCCATTGTGATGATCGCTTGCGATTATCGTACACGATCCACTTCTCATCACAAGTGACAATACGATTTAAAATTCCCTGATTATTGTGACGATTGAGCAAGGAAGCGCAGCAACCGACGCGTGTTTGTTGGTGTGTTTCAGTCAATTCGTACGGTACCCACTTTTCGAGCTTTTTTACTTTTCCAATTTGACGCAAATGGATAGTGATTGTTTTGTCACTTACTCCAAAGGCTACTGCTAATTCAGAAGTGGTTTGAGACGGATCCGCTTCAACTATCGCCTTTAATTCTTCATTATTCACTTGAGTATCCGGTCGTCCACGAGGCTCATTTTGTAAATCAAAATTTCCAGAACGGAAACGTTGAAACCAAAAACGCACCGTTCGTTCGTTAGCGGTGCTTGGCCCGTACACGTCGTTAATCCTTCGAGCCGTTTCTGCTGCACTGGTGCCACGGTAGAACTCGCGTAAATATCGCGAATTTTTAATTTCTCCATTGTTGTTGCAATAGCAATTTTCAAGCCCAAACAAATGACGATAAAACAAATGAAACACGAATTTTAAAACAATATTCTTTAGTCTTTATTTTGAAATAATTTTGAATTTGGAATTCCTAATCAAACACAAAATATTTGATTTCAAATTTGCCAGTATTAAGTATCGGCAATTTCATATGTAAGGACCTAATATTATTCGTGATGTAGGTAATCTGCAAAAAGTGTTGAGACTGAGTCCATATTACGTATCGAAACTCAGTCCCTATCACAGTTGCTATTGAAAGCATTTACTTTGTTGTGTGTTGTGTTGTTGTTGTTGTTGTGTTTCTTGTGTTTTAGTGTTGTTGTTTTTTTATTTATTTAATTTTTTTTTTGCTAGTATTTATTTTTCTTTTCATTATTTTTTTTTTTTAAATGACAGAAACAATGACCATGGCAATGACAATGATGATTTCGATGTAATTGTTATGATAATTTATGACTTTTCATAATGTGAAATTTTAATTTCTTTTTAAAAAGGGAAAATGATTTTATTTCCTTAATATCTTTCGGCAACTTATTATACATGTTGGCACCCTCATACTTAATATTTCTAGTACCGTAGTTAGTCCGTGGTCTACTGTATAGGCAGATATCGTTACCATTTCTCAATAAGCGGGTCTGAATTTGCGCTTTTTTAGTGAAAGTTATTTGAGAATGTGTATCTTTAGTCAATATCTTCCGTATAAGGATGCAGGTATGGAATTTATACATTTGAGCAAGTGTCATGAGTTTGGTTCTATGAAAGACAGTTTCGGTTGGCGTTAAGTAATTAAGGTGGAAAACTAATTTGATGATTTTGTTTTGGGTAATTTGTAACTTTTGTATATTTGTTTTTGCTGCAGAGCCCCAGATTTCAATTAAGTAGGTCAGGTGAGATTTTGTTAGAGAATTATAAATTATGTACTTAACAGATTTGGGAAGGCACCGGACAGTACCACGTAGTATTCCCATCAATGATGACAGTTTTGAACTTATTTTGTCCAAGTGTGGCTTCCAGGTTAGGTGTTTATCTAAGATTAGACCGAGGTATTTTTCTGATTCTACTTGAGTCAGCGGTTCATTATTAACGTGTAATTGTTGAAAAGGTTGAATGTTTTTATTCTTAGCACTAAATATCATAAAATTGGTCTTAGCCACATTGATGCTTAATAAATTATATTGAAACCACGTAAATAGGTTATTAAGGTCTACTTGAGCTCGACTAACGATTGCTTGAATTTCCTTGCCAAAGTAGAAGAGACAGGTGTCATCAGCATATAATGTTACATCTGCAGCTAAGTTTAGGTCTTTAATATTATTAATATATATTAAGAAAAGCAAGGGCCCGAGAAGGGAACCTTGTGGAACTCGGTAGGTTATTAGTTCTGGAGTGCTTTTGGTTTCACCTATTTTAACAATCTGGTATCTATTAGAGAGGTATGACTCAATCGTTTTATGTGCAGATTCTCTAATGCCAATATCATGTAGTTTTTTAAGGAGCAGTTTATGACTTATCGTGTCAAACGCCTTTTTTAAATCTATAAATATAACTAGACCTATTTGTTTTTTGTCTATATTACATTTCAGGTTAGTTACGAGGTCTATACAGGCGGATAGTGTATTTGATTTGGAGCGGAAGCCATACTGTTTATTATAGAGGAAGTCATTAGTGCTTAAATATTTTTCCAAGCGGTTATAGATTATTTTTTCGAAGATTTTAGAAATTACTGGTAGTACCGAGATAGGGCGATAATTACCCGGGTCAGTTTTGTTTCCAGATTTAAAAATTGGGCTCACTTTTGCTATTTTAAGGGAATCAGGAAAATATCCTGATTTAAGGCAATGGTTGATGCAGGTAGTTAACTTCTCGAGAACTAAATCTTTAACAAATTTTAGAGACTTGCATGAGATGCCATCGATACCGGTTGTCGTATTCGTATTTAGGTTGTCAATTATCTTACTAACTTCACTTAAAGAAGCAGGGGCAAATTCTGATAAGTCAGCATATTTAGATTCTATTTTAAGAGATGAGATTCTTTACAAAATTGCGGGACCCGTTACAATATTATTAATGTTCGTGTTCGTCGACAGTCACTGATGGCGCGCGTAGGCAAGTGGCCGAGACCCGGAGCCTCCGATGTCCATGAAGCAAGGCGCGCGCGCGCGTCGTATGGAGTCGCGATGTCATTGCCATTAGCCTGGGCGAGAGGGTGCGTGTTGGCGCGCAGCCATTGGCTCGCGCGAGACGGCGCGAGTATTGCGCGGTGCCTCGCCGCCCGACTGGGTTACCAGGTGGCGGAGGCTGGAACATCCTCCCAGGCGTTGAAGGATTCAACTTGATGACTCCCCGAACAGGGGGCACTTCGTGCGGACGGCTCGAGTGACCGTCCCCTTGGTGGTGGCGACATCAGCCACCCAACTGAACCCATCTGGGCCGGGGTGTCGGCGCGTGACGCACCCTAAGCGCCACTGCAGTTGCGGCAGGTTTGCCACGCGGAGTAGCACGAGGTCGCCCAGGCGGATGCCTTGCTGCTGTGTCCTCCACTGAGACTGCTGCTGCAGTTCAGCCAGGAACTCCTTCTGCCACCTGGACCAGAATAATTGACGGATATGTTTTCAATGAACTCGTAGCGGTTGGGTCGCAGTACTGTGATGGGTACGATGGGACGGTGGTCAATGGCCTGCCCACTAAGAAGTGCCCTGGGGTTAGCGGAGAGGGGTCATTTGGATCTGACGAGAGGGGAGAGAGGGGGCGGGAGATCAGTATGGCCTCAATCTGTGAAAACAGTGTGGCCAGCTCTTCAAAAGTCAAACAGGCTTCCCCAGCTACTCCTTTTAGATGGTATTTAGAGGATTTGATACCCGTTTCCCATATTCCCCCGAAATGAGGCGAATATGCAGGCCCAAACACAAAGCGGATTCCCTCGTTTACAGAGTAATTGAAGACATACTCTTGGCTCTTCTGCAACATCCTACCCAGCTCATTGCATGCACCTATGAAATTTCGACCATTATCACAATAGATAGCATAGGGTTTACCTCTCCTAGCTACAAATCTGCGGAGGCTTACAATGAATGCTTTAGAGGTGAGATCGCTGACTACCTCTACATGAACAGCCTTAGTGGTTAGACACACAAACAAACATAAATAGCTTTTAGTTATGCGGTTCCCTCAGCCCTTACGGCTTGAAATTCAAAAGGGACCTGCAAAGTATACCCCACAGGAACTGAAGGCGAAGCTACTGTCAGTCCTTACTGCTGGCAAGTCACTCATAATAGGTTCGAAAGGTTTACCTCGCAGTCGCGTACATACAACACACTGCTTGGTAACAGTGCGAGCAAGGTTTCTCCCTCCTATAAGCCAGTATCCTTCACGGATGGCAGCGAGCAGTGCCTGAGGACCAGCATGAAATAATCGTAAGTGTTCATATTTAAATAACAGTTAAGTTAAACTATGTTTCGCATCTAGGAGAATAGGCTGCTTCTTATTATAATCAAAGTTAGAATTTCCTAGACGGCCTCCCACTCGTCTACCAAGGGATTAAGTGGCAATAATTTAGATTTGTTATGTAATGAATGCCCTTTACTCAATGTTTTAATTTCTTCATAGAACGTATCACACTGGCTAAGTTTAGCTAGAAGAGTGCCTACCTTTTGCAGCTCTTCAGCTGAAAATGCCTGACTTGCATTTCTTTGACCCTTACAATTATCAATAAACCATATCATTTACCGTAAATGAGTATGAGGTGAGCGATTTTACCTCCGGTAAGGGTTCCTCCTCTAACGGAGGTAGCTTGGTGAACCACTCACATTCTTCTTGTTTTAAGTAGGGAGGACTTTCCCATCAAAGAGTTGAACTCTTCAACACGTGTGGGTATACCCCTCTTGAAGCCATGTCAGCAGGGTTCAAGCTTGACCGTCGCAGATGGCGCGCGTAGGCAAGTGGCCGACACCCGGAGCCTCCGATGTCCATGGAGCCATGGTGGGGACATGACACCACCTATAATCAGCTGTTAGCTCCTGAATTTCGTTTATTCTATTGCGCACAAAAGTTTTCAGTGAGTTTGTCTGCATTCTCAACCATCCTAATACTACTATAGAGTCTGTCCATATTATTTTCTTATTGATTTTACATTTCAAGGATTGACTATCATTCTGACAAAGTCTAGCTCCGAGGAGCGCTCCACATAGTTTTAGTCTAGGAATAGTCATTGGTTTGATAGGTGCTACCCTAGTCTTTGCACATAACAGGCGTGATGTAAACGCATGATTACTACTCTTAGACCTTAAATAAACACATGCGCCATAATACTACTTGTGAGGCATCTACAAAACAATGCAATTCAATATATTCTGGCATTTCACACAAAACATACCTTGGTAAATGTATACTATACAAGTAAGATGAATTGTTACCAAAGTTAAACCAATCTTTAGCTAAGTTATTTGGTATTGGCTCATCCCAATCTAACTTGGCACACCATAACTTCTGAAGTAATATTTTTGGTTTGATAATTGCCGCGCTTTGGAATCCTAGTGAAGAAGAAAATATAGCTTAAACCCTGGTAAAAGACATAGCTCTACTTTTTAATCTGCGATTTCGTCTGCATTCGCGATAACCGACATTCACGCGAACGTTATCGCGGGCAAAAGCTGGTTATAAATAAAAACTATATTTGTTTATGATTTAATTACAAATGTAAAGTTTGTAGACTTTTCCCTGAACTTGTAGTATAAGACGATATTACTAGCCAAATTTCATAGTTATAGGTCAACGGAAAGTACCCTATAAATTTTGATTCCCTTGATCCGTATCTTTTTTTCACGGTAACATAGAAGGTAGGTTTTTTTACAGCTTCAACGGACTGTAGACTTGAGTAGGTATATGGTTTTAATTTCAACTCGATACCTCCACGCGTTCTCGAGATAAAGGGTCTTGACAGACAGACAGACGGACAACAAAGTGTTCCTATAAGGATTTTGTTTTTTCCTTTTGAGGTAAGAAACCCCAAAAATACCATAAACATAGAATGTAGAACATCTATTATCGATGACCATAAACAAATGTAGAACTTTTATCAAAAATGTTATGAAGTTAGATTAGTATTCAGATATAAAAGAGTTTACGAAGTTATGAACATTATTTTTTCAAATTGCTACAATGCAAGCGAAGGCATGATGCTATTCTGCCAGGTAAATCCAAATAAATAATGAAATTGATTAGTCTGTCTTACTTGACCTAAAACTGCAAGTATTTTTTTATACAACCATGTTATGCTTGTGCGACTTTTACAATAGCCGTAATTTTAATGAAAATTTGCTTTACATAAAAAAACGGCCAAGTGCTAGTCGGAGTCGCCCATGAAGGGTTCCGTAGCAGCAAGTAACATAATATAGAAGTTCTTGTAGTTCGTTGTAACTTTGATCGATGTTTTATAATTTGAGTTGATTAAATCTCATCATCATCATTGATTAAATCAATCATTCTTCGTTGATATTGCTCAGAACACAGACGTGTTGTCAAACTTAATCATATTTTGTGCTTCTCGGTAATCTCAATTATAGTCAGTACACTTGTGGGAATAAGTTCCAAAGTACAGTGTTTGTCGACCGTAGGCATATCCATTAACTCAGTGCAGTGAGTGACCCCTCACCCCCGCGAGGGAAGAAACGGACATATATTTTTCATCCTTGTCGTGGCAATGACTATCAACTGTACCACAGCTGTTCGGAGTTCGGGGAATATCGTGAACACTCGTACTAACTACGGATTATTCTCGACGAAGAAATATTTTCAACTCACCCACCATCACCATCAGATTGTTTATACTTGTTACCCTTTCTTCAAAATGGACAAAAGAATGAACAAATGTATGGAATGTAAAACTTCGATATCAGCGGCGGATAAGGTAACGTGCGCAAAGAAACTCTGCGGTAATCACTGTCATCTGCTGTGTGCTAACATAACAGCTGAGGCTGCGGCGACTACCCTTAAGACCTGGATCTGCTCCAAATGCAACAAAGGGCAATCTAAGAATCAGGACACACCAGCTAAAACTACTGAACCGCTAGTAACTGATTGTAGTCAAACCCAGAATGTGACTGTTAGGAAAGCGAGCACGTCATCATCGGACCTGCCTCTGTGCACTCCCCCTGCAGGGTCAACAGAAGTGCTTGATGTTATACGCTTAGAGCTACCCGTTATCATTCGCGACATGTTAACACCGGAGTTTCATAAAATGCAAGCACAAATGGCGGAACTCGATAAGTCGGTTAAGTTTATTAGCGCCAAATATGATGACGTTATGAAACATATTGCATCTAATAACGCTGAGGTGAAGACATTACGAGAGGATAACCAGGCACTACGTAACAACCTTCACAACGTCGAAACTCGCCTTCGCCGATTGGAGATCGAGCAGGTGCGTCAAGATCAATGGGCACGCTTACAAAACATTGAGATCTCCGGTTTACCTGAGAAAAAGGAGGAGCAAACCGTGGACATAGTGTTGAAGATTGCTGAACATGTTGGAGTTCCTATTAAAAGTGATGACATCGAATTCGCCCATCGAGTCCAAGCACAGCAGCATAATAGCTCGAATCTTCCAAGGAACATAGTTGCAAGACTGAAACAACGCAGCACTAAGGATGCAATAGTAGCTGCAGCACGGAAGCTGCGTGGTATCAACCTGGCTGACCTAGGTCTTCAGATAGTGTCATCTCAGAAAACTAAGGTATACATTAACGAACACCTTACCAAATACAACAAAAACCTACTAAAACAAAGCAAGCTCAAAGCTAATGAACTCAATTATAAATATATTTGGACAAAAAACTGTCGTATTTATCTAAGGAGGGTAGACGCGTCTCAACATATACTTGTACTGTCAGAGGAAGACTTAAAAAATATCACTTAGGAATATACGTTGTTTTCTTATTTAGTAATAGTTTATCAATATCAAGTTTTATTTTTACTATGCTAGGCGCCACCTCGCATATTATCTATATTAACAACTACTCAAACACCCACTTTTTTACGACTAATTTCTATTGCATAATTAACAAATAACACCTCACAAAGCATTACCCACAACAAATTAGTTCATTCGTAATAACACATTTACTCGTCACAAAACACATACGTACATACATATACCCATTATACATTACCTTTACTCAAAGTTTACTATTGAGTTCGCTTGGAGACCTACCTTTAATTACTACTGATGTACATAAATATGAATACCATAATGTGCGCAGTCGTGGCGATGACACGGGCTCAGGTGTCACTATTTCTTTTTATGAATCATCGCGGTTATTACTCATTTACGATGGCCAAGCTTACTACTGATTACATACAATTTTTCTATCAAAACGTTCGGGGTTTGCGCACCAAGACTAATACGTTTTATGAGAACATACTATCATTAAATAGTGACATCTTAATGTTTACCGAAACCTGGCTACATGACGGCATTTTGGACTCCGAGCTAAGTAATAATACTTATGATTTGTTTAGACGCGATCGCGGCTCGTAGGGCGGCGGGGTAATGATTGCTTGTGCTTCGCGTCTGCAAGCGCGCGCACGGCCAGAGTGGAACCGACCTGACCGTGAATGTATCTGGGTAACTATTCCAGCTCGATCGCTCGCTGTAAAGCGCAATCTGAACGTCGCGACTGTTTACCTACCGCCGGACCGCGCGATACCGGAGCGTATTCAATTATTAACACGGGTGGTATCTGAGGTAATTGAACAGAACCCTAACGATTATTTTCTCATATCGGGTGATTTTAATTTACCCTGTATTGACTGGACAAGTAGACAGCCTGTAGTGTTGAATAGGGGCGCCGTTGAGATGCAAAACTCCGCGTCTCACCTTATTAACACAATGCTATTCTGCGGTTTTAATCAATCCAATTTTTTCACCAACTCTCACGATCATACTCTGGATTTAGTTTTTGCCAATTTTTCTAACACTATTATAAGGTCGAATACTCCAATGGTACCGGAAGATGCGTTTCACCCTGCAATTATTGTCAACGCTCCAGATATTTTAATTCCTCCTCAAAAATTGAGGTTATTTCAAAAACATGTTTCTACAAGGGGGAATTATGAAGCTATTAACAACGAACTTTTAAAGTGTGATTGGGGATTAGTCTGTACTAATGATATGCAGCTTGAGCGTATAGTAGAAATGTTCTACTCCGTTATTAATACAGCTATTGAAAAATATGTTCCAAAAGTCACCATTGGAGGTACCTATAGATAGCTACCCTGTCTGGTACAGTCGAGCGTTGATTAATGTTATTAAGGAAAAATCTAAAGCACATAAGCAATGGAAAAAATATGAAAACCCCCATGATTAAGCGACTTTCTCTTTGTTAAGGGATCGACAAAAAAAAGCTGCAAATGGAGTGTCATAAAAATTATCTACGTAGATCACAAGAGAACATTAAAACCTCCCCTAAATATTTTTGGGCGTACGTTAAGGCTAGGAAGAGTAATAAAAGTAGTTATCCTAAATATATGACATATGATAATAATCAATTAACTAGTGAGGTGGAAATTTGTAATGCTTTTAATGATTTTTTCTACAAGAATTTTAGCAACAGGCTCGGTACGTACACTCCTTTCTCGACTGACTGTGAAACATACGGCAACACACTGCACAGCCTGACCATTGACAGTGCGAGTATCCTAAAACTCCTAGAGAATCTGGATACGTCAAAGGGTCCAGGAAGTGACACTATACCGCCTCTCTTCTACGTTAAGTGTGCTAAATCGCTCTCTTTGCCAATCACTTATATTTTCAATAGATGTTTTCGTGAGGGATACTGTCCAACTATTTGGAAAACTGCACACATTGTACCCATTCATAAAAAAGGCTGCAGAAACTCCATAGAAAATTATCGCCCTATTTCAATCCTTAATGTTATGGGAAAACTAATGGAGAAAATAGTACACAACTTTATTTATCCTACTATATCTAAATTAATTCCGCAACAACAACACGGGTTTATTAAGGCGCGGTCTACTAATACAAATTTGGCAGTATTTCTTGACAACGTGGTCCGTGATATGGATGGTGGAGGACAGGTTGACGTGATCTACACGGACTTCGAAAAAGCCTTCGACCGTGTTGATCACGACATCCTTTTGCGTAAGCTGCAAGAGCTCGGAATTCGCGGTAACTTACTCAGGTGGTTTGAGTCGTACCTTAAGAATCGGTCTCAAATTGTTACATTGGGCGGAGTAAGGTCTAACTGCGTAACCATACCATCTGGGGTGCCCCAGGGCTCAATTTTGGCACCGCTTTTATACTCTGTCTACTTATACGATATAGGAGCTCATGTTCTTGATGCAAGGTTTTTGATGTATGCTGACGACACCAAGATTTTTATGACTATAAGAAATAAACATGACTGTGAGAAGCTGCAAAACGACTTAAATAGATTATCTAATTACTACATTATCAATAGAATCAATGTTAACGTAACCAAATGTCAGACTGTAACCTTTACTAGAAAACGAAATTTCGTTAACTACAGCTATAATCTTAGTGGTGGCCAGATTGTGCGTTGCAATGTGATCAGGGATCTTGGTGTCGTCCTGGATTCAAAGCTTCTGGGTTCGGAGCATGTGTCCTATATCGTCGGCAAGGCATATAAAAACTTAGGATTTATTATGCGTTCGTGTAAATTATTTACTGATATAAATTGCGTCAAAATACTTTATTTTGCGGACATACGCAGTATTCTAGAATACTGCAGTAATATCTGGAATCCACACTATTTAGTTTATATACAACAAATAGAATCAATACAGTCTAAATTCGTAAAATATCTTAATTATCACACTGGTTACAAATCTAAAGATTATCTGATGTCATGCAAACATCATAATATGCTTCCATTAGAGAATAGACGCATGATTCTGGATATGCTTTTTCTTTATAATATCTGTAATGGGAACATTGACAGTACCGGCACACGCAGTTTTTCGATCTGCCACACAGTGGTACAAACTACGCTCAAAATTCAGTTATCGGTAGGATACTAATATATTTTGTGAATAATAAATAAATGAAAGTGCGGTTTACGATTTATAACGTATTAAAAAAAAACTACTAACTAGATCTCTTTCAAACCAATTTTCGGTGGAAGTTTACATGGTAATGTACATCATATTATATTTTTTTCAGGTTTATCATTCTCTTATTTTAGAAGTTACAGGGGGGGGGGACACATTTTACCACTTTGGAAGTGTCTCTCGCGCAAACTATTCAATTTAGAAAAAAGTGACATTAAAAACCTCAATATCATTTGTAAGACCTATCCATAGATACGTCAAACGTATGGGTTTGATGAACAAAAAAATAGTTGCAGTTTTAAGTATGGGGAACCCCAAATTTTTTTTTTTTTCTCTATTTTTGTGTAAAAATCTTAATGCGGTTCACAGAATAATCTACTTACCAAGTTTCAACAGTATAGTTATTATAGTTTCGGAAAAAGGGGCTGTGACATACGGACGGATAGACAGACAGACAGACATGACGAATCCATAAGTTTTTCGTTAAGGTTCCGTTTTTTGCCTTTTGGCTACGGAACTCTAAAAACCGATTTTTACCGATACTTTTTTTTGTAAAGCTTTAACTCGACCTAGAGATCAGCCACGATCGGCACAGCCTAAAGTTCGAACTCGAGCCGAAATACTTTGTGCATATTGATTTTACCAACGCTGAGGTCGACGTCGATTTAATGGTTTTATTTTATTTTATTTTATTAAAAGAGAAACAGTAAACAGCTGCATTATATGATATTAACATAATTATGGAGAACAGTGATACATAAGTAATAATGCAGCCCACAGCACTGTCCACAGATTAACTTAAGTGTAAATAGAAAAAAAACTATAGGTCGCTAGGAAGTAGCTTTGCAGGCACATTGACCCACATACTTATATAATAATTATATCTGTATGAAATAAAATCATTGCATGCTATACCACACATTCCCCAAAAAAGCATCACGGTGTAGTAACTGAGCCATGCGACACTTGCTGAATATATTTTTCGACACATACGGTAATATTTACTTTACTATACACAATATCGCATAGTACACCCATCCACTCCACAACTCTTTAGGGGATGTGCGATATGATATGATTACAACTTATGGTAAAGACATGCAAAGTAAAGAAAGAAGAGAGAAAAAGGAATCAGCTTAGCAGTGTTTCATATAAAAGTCTTCGAAACTTTGCCAGGCAGCATGTAAATATGTCTATGTGTTCAAAGGTCTCATTGTACGTTGCTGCCATTCGCCGAATAGGTGCACGCAAACCAGTGTTAGATTGGCAGGAACCCACCGCAAGGAGTTTGCCTGCACGTACCTGACGTCTATGCACAGTTCTAGGGACTGCATAACAAAGTACATTATTTAAGCTAGTACAATTAAATTGACTATGAACAATATTATACAACGTCATTACTTCCAACTGCTTACGTCTAGAACTGAGCGTTAAGAGTTTGTATGTAATGATTGGCATAAACGTCGCCTTCGACGTCAAGCGCAGCCACGAATGGTAACATTAGAGAATCACGTGGCTGTTTCTGCCAGACGGCGACGTAAGATTAGTAGTCTGTCCCAGTTGATTGAAAATTACGCAACTCACAAAATTACTTTCGCTTGGCCTCATATTAAGCGCCGAAATACACTGAACGTCACGTTAGGTTAGAATAAAAAAAAAACATTTTCAACATGTAAATAATAAGAATATAATAACAACACTTTATTGACATACATTGATTACAAACATACATTGGTAACAAAACTTTTTTGAAGCCTCTGACTCCCGAACTAGGTGTACCTGTATGTCAGGAGTCAGTTACATATAAATTTACAATTTACAAATAATATAGGTACATCAAAGGTAATAAATATTATTACACGTAATGATTTGAACATATTGGATAACCTTCATGTGATATAAGTTGCCATTAAGGCCGTATGCAAAATCACAATACATTTTGATAATACATAGATTTCATCAATAAAAAATTACAATTATTATCATTTTTCAATAACCAATAAAATAAATTTTATTTATTAATAATTATCATCACAAACAAGAAATTTAATAAAACAAATCAAAGAAATATGCCCAAAACCGAACAATGGACAAAGTGGTGATATTGAGATTAATGTTTCATACACGGTTTGGGCGTTTTTGTAGTGGTTGATAAATTTATGGTAATTGTTTTTGTACACGGCGGTGTGGTTGTACATTTGTGTGTAGTGGTACAAGGGGGTGTAGTTGTACATTTGTGTGTAGTGGTACACGGAGGTGTAGTGGTACATTTATGTGTAGTGGTACACGGAGGTGTGGTTGTACATTTGTGTGTAGTGGTACACGGAGGTGTAGTGGTACATTTGTGTGTAGTGGTACACGGCGGTGTAGTGGTACATTTATGTGTAGTGGTACACGGAGGTGTGGTTGTACATTTGTGTGTAGTGGTACATTTGTGTGTAGTAGTACACGGAGGTGTGGTTGTACATTTGTGTGTAGTGGTACACGGTGGTGTAGTGGTACATTTGTGTGTAGTGGTACACGGAGGTGTGGTTGTACATTTGTGTGTAGTGGTACACGGAGGTGTAGTGGTACATTTGTGTGTAGTGGTACACGGAGGTGTGGTAGTACATTTGTGTGTAGTGGTACACGGAGGTGTAGTTGTGCATTTGTGTGTAGTGGTACACGGAGGTGTGGTGGTACATTTATGTGTAGTGGTACACGGAGGTGTAGTGGTACATTTGTGTGTAGTGGTACACGGAGGTGTGGTAGTACATTTGTGTGTAGTGGTACACGGAGGTGTAGTTGTGCATTTGTGTGTAGTGGTACACGGAGGTGTGGTGGTACATTTATGTGTAGTGGTACACGGAGGTGTGGTTGTACATTTGTGTGTAGTGGTACACGGAGGTGTGGTTGTACATTTGTATGTAGTGGTACATGGAGGTGTAGTGGTACATTTGTGTGTAGTAGTACACGGAGGTGTGGTTGTACATTTGTGTGTAGTGGTACACGGAGGTGTAGTGGTACATTTATGTGTAGTGGTACACGGGGGTGTGGTTGAACATTTGTGTGTAGTGGTACACGGAGGTGTAGTGGTACATTTATGTGTAGTGGTACACGGAGGTGTGGTTGTACATTTGTGTGTAGTGGTACACGGAGGTGTGGTTGTACATTTGTGTGTAGTGGTACACGGAGGTGTGGTAGTACATTTGTGTGTAGTGGTACACGGAGGTGTAGTTGTACATTTGTGTGTAGTGGTACACGGAGGTGTAGTGGTACATTTATGTGTAGTGGTACACGGAGGTGTAGTTGTACATTTGTGTGTAGTGGTACACGGAGGTGTGGTTGTACATGTGTGTGTTGTGGTACACGGAGGTGTAGTAGAACATTTATGTGTAGTGGTACACGGGGGTGTAGTGGTACATTTGTGTGTAGTGGTACACGGAGGTGTGGTTGTACATTTGTGTGTAGTGGTACACGGAGGTGTGGTTGTACATTTGTGAGTAGTGGTACATTTATGTGTAGTGGTACACGGAGGTGTGGTTGTACATTTGTGTGTAGTGGTACACGGAAGTGTAGTTGTACATTTGTGTGTAGTGGTACACGGAGGTGTAGTGGTACATTTATGTGTAGTGGTACACATAGGTGTAGTTGTACATTTGTGTGTAGTGGTACACGGAGGTGTGGTTGTACATTTGTGTGTAGTAGTACACGGAGGTGTAGTGGTACATGGAGGTGTGGTTGTACATTTGTGTGTAGTGGTACACGGAGGTGTAGTGGTACATTTGTGTGTAGTGGTACACGGGGGTGTGGTTGTACATTTGTGTGTAGTGGTACACAAAGGTGTAGTGGTACATTTATGTGTAGTGGTACACGGGGGTGTGGTTGTACATTTGTGTGTAGTGGTACACGAGGGTGTGGTTGTACATTTGTGTGTAGTGGTACACGGGGGTGTGGTTGTACATTTGTGTGTAGTGATACACGGGGGTGTAGTGGTACATTTATGTGTAGTGGTACACGGGGGTGTAGTGGTACATTTGTGTGTAGTGGTACACGGAGGTGTAGTTGTACATTTGTGTGTAGTGGTACACGGGGGTGTCGTTGTACATTTGTGTGTGGTGGTACACGCGGGTGTGGTGGTACTTGAATGGCATGGTTTCGTTGTTGTAGTTGCAGTGGTCGAGCATGGACACCGTCTTGTCGTACTCGTCGTACATGGTGGGGGAGTTGTTCTTTCACATGATCTCGTTCTTCTTACACATTCTAAAAAATAATATGTTATTATTGAATACAATGTTTAAAAGAAAAATTGACGTTGTATGTTTGTTTAAAGGATAACCAAGTGGTAATCAATTATAAAAAATATAGTGTGGTCATTTGTTTTCATTATAAAGCCGTTGTCGCTTAGAGGTTTCTTGATCTTGAAAAGCCATGCATGCTTATTATTATATTTTTAAAATCACAACAAATGAATTAAGGCTCTGACAATTGACCATTGCATCTAAAGGAGGTCAACAAAATCCCGTACAACTTTGCTCAAATATGTGCCTCAAAGTACACGTGCACCAAAGCATAGAGAAAAAATAGAGGAATTCGAAAATATTAATACTTTAATTCATAAATCATTTTTAGTTAATTATTAAAATATAACCTAATAACCTGTAATACAATTAAAACATGTGGCAACTATTTAAGCACAATTGCGTTGAGGCGTTTTATTTGGTTGTCACTCGGGTTGACAATTCGTAAATGTCATTTTGTTTTGTTTTTTGTTGACTCTTCACACAATGACATGTCATTCCGTTCAGAAGAAAGAAGAAAATTGACAGTTTTTTTTTAATAAGTAAGGTGGTTATTTGATAGATTGCTAAAATGGCGTCCTTTTTCGTCGTCCGATAAAAGTTATTTTATTCTCTCCTCCGGGCAACTATATGAATAATTTAAGAGTGCAATATTAGTTAGTTTAATCTAGTGTATTTTATGCCACTAAGTGTACCTTCTGTACTAAATTGGGCAGATATTGTTGACATCCTTTCCTGAGTTGAGCTGGATAAGCATTATTTTTGTGTATAGACCTCAGAGCTACGAAAAGTTTTCCATATTCAAGTCAATAATTAAAAATATTCGGGCCAAACTTGCATCTTGTAACGAATTCACAATACTTTTAATGTAAATATTCTGGAAATTAATTTAAATAGTAGTCAATTACTTAACCTTTTGCCAAATGTTTTTTATGGAACCAACTACTAAAAGTCACGTCAAGTCAAAGTATTGATAATAATTCCTGCGATTATAATTATTTAGATTACTTTAAGAAGAACAAGCCATTGTTAATTATCTGGCATTGGATCATAGCAGTCAAACGAGAACTTTTATGTTTAAAATGCCTATGATAAAAGTGCGAATACAATTAATATAAGTATAGACCAATGACAACTGGCAAATTAAATTTTGTGGCTAAAGAATCTTTATTTTCTCAAAAGAAATTTACTACAAATTTCGCTTAATGAGAAATATTTAAACTACATACTTATATAATAATAAAATGTGAGCAAAGCTAGAATGACATGCACAGTATTAAAAGAAGACAACATTATTTAACGTACATAAATAACAGGACATTGAAGGTAAAAGATTCATGCAAAACAAAAAATCAATTTTTGTGGGTAAATTAAAAACATAAACCAGGGCCGCACTTAAATTTTTTCAATAATATAAGATTTCAACTGATTTTAAATGTTTGTAAACTTTTAGAGGTTTTTATTTCTTTTGGTAGTTTATTGAACATCTGTGCCCCTTCGTAGGTAATATTTTTCTTTCCATAATTCGTACGTGTTCTCGCGAGACACTGAGACAGATATAATTGCGCTACGGAGAGGTCTTAACCCTTCTTCGGTGTTTGTTTTTAGCTCCGAGTGTATTTTTTTATCTTTAATTTTGTTGATTAGGATGCATGTATTATAGTAATAAATTTGTTTCAAATTCATTAATTTGGTTTCGGAGTAAATTTTATTTGTTGTTGAGAAAGTCGTAATGAAATTGGATTTTTATTATTTTATTTTGTATTGTTTGGATGCAGGTTTGGTTAGTTCTGGCCGCGCTACCCCATATTTCTGTTAAATATTCTAGATGTGATCTGACGAGGGAGTGAAAGATATTTAAACATCTGACAACACCGTAAAGACGCCCTAATAATGACGATAAAGTTGATCTTATTTTATTTACATGTGACTTCCATGTTAATCCACTGTCCAAAATCACCCTAGGTATTTTTATTCGATCGATTCCTTTAATTCAATATTGTTAATATAAAGTTTGAGGTGACTTAATAATTGTTTGTTTTTGCCTTAAATATCTTGTCTTATATAGCTCGTCTTTGATATATTAATTGTGAGTAAATTATACTGGAACCTGTCGTGTAATCTGTCTAAATCTTTTTGGGCAGAGTCCATCATTTCGGTAATTGAGGAACCATAATAAAATATACAATGTATCGTCAGCATATATACTAATTTCGCCATTTAAAGACACTTGACAATGCCTTGATATAGATTAAAAATAGCAGGGGCCCAATAATTGAGCCTTGTGGTATACCACACGTAATAGGTTGGGCAGTACTTTGATATCGACCTATTTCTACTACTTGAAAGCGGTTCGTTAGATATGATTGAAAAATTTTGAGCGCATTGTCGGTGATTCCAATATGTTCTAACTTTTTTAAAAGGCGGGAATGACTTACGGTATCAAAGGCTTTTTTAAGGTATATAAATACGCCAATACCTACTTTTTTCCGTCAATGTGCATTCTGATTTTGGTAGTAAGATCTACAGTGGCGAATAAAGTGTTTGATTTCAGACAGAAACCGTATTGCCGTTCAAAAAGGAATTTTATTTTATTTAAGTAGCTACTAAGTCGATTCAAGGCAATTTGCTCCAAGATTTTTGAAATTACGGGTAATACTGACACAGGCCTGTAGTTACTAATAGTGTACGTGTGAAGTGTGTGTTAGTTATTTATAATCGTTTTCAAGGTCGGAATGAGAAACTCTTATACACATTTAACCACTTTTGTACTGATTTTGTCTATACCTATACTGCAATTTGAATCTAGGGCATTTATTATTTTAGTGACTTCTTTCTCAATGCATGGTATAAAGTTATCTAGTTTGATTTGTTCATCAGCCTTACTTTCTACGTTAAAATGATTAGTATGATATTTTGAAGGAATTTGCATTGCCTATTGGGGGCCTATTGTGGCAAAAAATATATTAAAATGTTCACATACTTCATCACCTTCAGTAACTAAACCTGCGATCGTCATTAGTTTTGGAGGAATGGGGTCTAGTTTAACTGTGTTTTTGCATAAGGTATTAATAATACAAATTGAATTTTGATTGAGCAGTACCCTAAATAATAACCCTTTTTTGGTGCACGGTGGAAATCCTATGGACTTCCTCCATCGTGGGGGTGACGAAGGGGCTTTCATCACTTGGTCCCATTAGCTCTAACATAGAAGTATAATTTATTTGTGAAAGTCTTTACAAGCATACCGACAAAAACCACGGAAGCTTTAAATTCCTCACTCCACATCTGAATTACCTTATTGAAAGCGAAAGTTCCAGGCTGCCCGCTTGAATTAAAATTTAAACATATTAACTCCGTGACAGTATTAGAAGTTTATCAGCAAATCAAAACAAATTTTACTGAAGATCTATAGAGAATGTCTATTAAAGTTTGTACGTCTATAATTGAGATTTGATTTACAATTTATTCATATTTAATTCATAATAAAGACCAATGAGTTTCTCCGGATCTAATATAATTTAGTAAGGTCATGCTACTTTTTAAGCCCGGGGACAGTAAAGACAGTATTGTCGACTTTCAAAAAGGTATTTGAAAAATAGAATAATGCTTAATCAGTTGCTTATCTATTTTATAACTAATGAAATTTGACATGATCAACAGTATGGTTTCACTAAAGGACGTTAAACTACATGTCATTTTATTAAAATACGTATCACCGCATTAGCAGCAGTACAAGATGCCATAGGAATCTTTAGTGACATCTTCAAGGCATTTGTTAACGTAAATCATAACATATTTCTTTTGAAACTTGAGCATAAGGAACTAGGTAAACTTGCGATTAATTTAGTAAACTCGTCATTTCATTATAAACAGCAGCTAGTTTAGATAAATTGAATTTACATCGTTTACAAGTAGAAATAGGGTTTCCACAAGGCTCAATTTTAGGTCCTTTCATCTTTTTAGTGAAAAAGTTAGGATTAAGTCATATAATGATCTTTTTCCCATTCAATAAAACAAACACAAATGGCGTTATTTGTTGATGACAATTCCTTATTTTTTAAGATAAAAAACAAAAAAAAACATTTATGGTTTTGGCAGTGTCAGATTTTCGACTCCTGAAACAGCAATTTCAATCTATTCGCCTAGACCTGAATCCCTCCAAATATGTTTTTTTTTATTTCTGACACTACTAACAGACCAATGACTTACGACAAATTTAAAACAATATCACATCGCTCAGTGGGTTAACAAAACTGCTCGGTATTTGTGAGTCGTACGCGCAAGCTCATGGTCCGAAGAAGGGAAGAAAAAGAAGAAAAGTAAAGTGAGTTTATGGTTATTAGAGGCAAGAATAAGTCACCGGAGCATGTACCCCCAGTCTATTTAAACGGAATTTCTCTAGAACATGTCTCTCAGATTAAGTACCTAGATCACATAGTGACTGAGACCCTTAATGACGATACAAATATCGAGCGGGAGCGAATATGTTGGTGCATAGATTTGCAAGGTGTGCTGTAGATGTAGAAGTGACACTGTTCGGGGCCTACTGCCAAAGCTTTTACACCAGTGCTCTATGGACCAGCTACACGCAACGGGCCTAAAATGCTTTTCGCGTACAATATGACAATGCCTTCAGGATTCTGGTGGGGCTCCCATGTTTCTGCAGCCTTTCAGGCAGGCAGGTTTGCTGACGCTAGGATCGACGATTTTTATGCCATAATGCGTAAAAGCAGCATCTCTGATGTGTATCCGCGGGAGCACCAACGGAATTCTGAAGATTATATCAGAAAGGCCGGAGTCTGCAGTGCTGGGAGGCTTATTCGGCTTCACGTGACGAGATGACGAAATATTTTATTTTTGTTTGTTTTGTTTTTACTGTATATTACTTTTGAGTTTATTTGAATTATTATATTGGAATCGTGAATGCTACAATACTTACATATATTTTATAAGACCTTGCTAACATTATACGGACAATTTTTATTTAAGTCTGAAAGTTTTAATTTTTGTTAACGATTTTATTTATTATTAATAGCTCCACAGATTTTTTTTTTAAAAAAGCTCGCTGCACCTCCTATGTTCCCCAATTTTGGAAGATAGTTTTGCACCTTTCATTGACGATAAAATCAGACGATTTTATATAGAATAGAATTCGATTATTATTGTTTCAAATACTATTTACTTGAATTAAACATTTTTCACAGAATCACAATTCAATGAATTTTTAATCATATTTTTTTGTTTAACAAACTTATCAAGCAGAAATTATTTTTTAACGAAAATTGTTTGTTTTTTTTCCATGGAATTTATTTTACGAAAAGGTATATAAATACTTAGACAATAACCAAAATATTGTCTGCTACAAACGAATCGTTGGGAAACCGACTCCACGTAGTCTTGTCTGCCCTAACCCTAGAGTGTAGTTTAAATCCGCGTAGGCGCGGAGGGGCGAGGCGGCCCACGAGCTGAGGAGCAGGTGGTTTTAACGCCCGCCGCCGCGGCTGAGGCTGGCCGGCTAAGCCAGCCAGTAAGCCGAAGCTGCGGTGGTGAGCGTGAATGTCATCTGCGACGATAAGCTCGGGTGGGACCGCCAAAGCCCCGCAACGCCGGAGCCGTGACAGAAACCTGCTGCATGTTGCATGCTCACTTGCATGCTGCATACTTGCTTGCAAGCTGCATGCTTGCTTGCATGCTGTATGCTTGCTTGCACGCGGCATGCTTGCTTGCACCCTGCATGCTTGCTTGTATGCTGCTTGTTAGGTTAGATAAGAACTATGACCAGCAAAAGATAATATTTTTATTCGAGAGAAAATATTTCTATTCAAAAGTAATCAATCACAGTTTAAAATGAGAAAAAATGAGAATACACTGCAAAAAAGGATAATCGGTATTTTAATTATCGGAATTCGTATTTTTATATTTCGAATTTTCATTATGTCGGACTTTTTGTTATTCGATCTTTTGAAACTCGGTATTTTGAGAATAGTGATTATAAACGTTCGGAATTTTACAATTATAAAAATAGGATGAATCATAAATCGGAGTTGTTATATTAGGAATTTTGAACCATTTGGAATTATGAAAAACGGTATTTTGAAATTCGTATTTCTGACTTTCGGAATAAAGTTTTTCGTATTTATGTAGTGTACCCATTAAATATACATAAACTTCAATTCTTAATGTGGCCATTGATGACCGAGCGTGTCTACATAGTCATAGTCATTTATTCATTAACAAGTAATTTGTATCTGAAATTACACAATAGCAGTATACCTATACAATAAAATAACTACATTTGAATTTTATAAATTACATCAATAATTTAAAAATAATAAATTTACATTTCGTCTACATTTTAACAAATAAATTAAACAATATGGTCATCCTTAATATGTAAAATAATAACAACATTATAATTATAGATACAAGCCAAACTACCCATTCGTTTTGGCGGTCTCGGGGTCCGCTTTTCCAGTGTTAGTTTGCCGGCGTTTCCGTCCACAGCACCACAAACTTAACCACAAAAATCTTATCCCCGTCATTGGTTGACTTTGAAGTGCTTTGCTTAACTGATGCGGTGAACGCCTGGAAAGTGGCTTACTCAAGTACGGTTCGGCCCGGGAAACCATCTTCCCAGAAACAATGGGATGAGCCACTCTGCAGGTTGGTACAGAATAAACTCATGAATACGTGGGTGGGTCAGTGGGAGTCGGGCTCCTGGTTTGAAGGACTGCCGTTGCCTAACATAGGTACCTACTATGCTTGGTGGCTCTACATTGCGTCTCGCTACATGCCTACGTCTTGACGCTGGGCCTCACATCGCTGCCGATGCGGTGAAATTGTCGACTACCTCGGTCACCATGGCCTTTCCTGCTATAAGAGCGCAGGCCTGATAGCACGGGTTGCCAGCATTAATTACATCATTCGTCGTGCTCTTGCCTCCGCCGGGGTGCCAGCTGTGTTAGAACCTAATGGCTTGGCTCGTGACGATGGAAACAGCAGGACGCTGCAGGCGCGAATATAACAACCTTCTTGGATGATTAAGCCATTTGGGGTTGAAACACTAGGGTCATGGGGCCTGAGTGCTTACCTTGTTTTTAGGGACATAGCTAATAATTTAAAGTAAAAAAGAATAAGTATAATAACATTTAATGGCTCTAAAATACTTACTCTTTGCTATCGCCTTTGCTGAATGAAAAAAAAGAAACATGAATTAACATCATACATATTATTCCGAAAGGGTTGGTCAAAGAAGCACAAACAAAAAATGTAAAACTTAAAAAGAGTGAGTGCCAAGGTACTCACAAGAATTGATGTGTTAATGCGTTTATAATCATATAAACTCACATACACAAACAGCTAGACCCGAAACAACTATCTGTAGGCCAGCAAATATTTGTATCGTGCGGAAATCGAACCCACGACACGCAGCAGTCAATCGCTCAACCACTGCGGCAACCGAGTCATCTATCACATCAAATCATTATTTTGCAAACAAACATAACTATCCAACTACAAGTAAGTTAATACCTACAAGAATAGAGAGAGAGAGAGAAAGACTACAGAAGAGATGGATGGATTGTATGAGGAATGACATGAGAAAAGGTAGTCATATCAATATTATGAGGAGGTAAAATTGGATTGTTAGTTTATATGTTTGTATGTAAGGTGTAATATCTGAACCGACTCATCTGGTTACAAAAATTCTTTCAGCAATTAGGAATATTACTGCCAAACTTTTCCGCTACCGAAATATCACGTGATCATATTTTTACATATATTAAATACATATAAACCATATATATATATCATATTTTTACGTCCGAATTGATAGCCTCCTCCTTTTTGAAGTCGGTTAAAATAGTAAATATTATTTACTCGCTTTTGCGATTTCCTCCGCGTGAATGTCGGTTAACGCGGATGCAGACGAAGTTACGGATTAAAATGTATCCTATGTCCTTCCTCATGGTTCTAGCTATCTTCATACCAAATTTCATCAAAGTCGGTTCAGCCGTTTCATCGTGAAAGCGTAACAGACAGAGTTACTTTCGCATTTATAATATTAATATAAAGTATTGAAGTATGGATTATGCATAAGTGTTGTGCATTTGGATGCATAATATTAAGGCGACGATATACGCCGGCGACCTTGAGCGACCAGAGACTCTCAAAGTTTAGTCGAAAAAATTAAATAAAAGATAGTATTCTTTAACTTTAAAAAAAAAGGCGAATACTAAAAGATAGATAATAAAATTGTCTGTAATATAGTGAAAGTTTCATTTAAATATACAAGTTAGATTTTGTGTGACTATCAATGTTTTATCTGCGTCAGACACAACTTCACGAGTTAATTAAACTATTTAATATGAACTTAATCAAAAATATTAAATATATTTTATTATAAGTACTAAATGATAAAAAGAATGTTCTAGTTTAACATTTTTTTTTTAATCATTTCCACTACACATTTTGAAGTGATTGTCATTTTAAAATCTGTAAAATTCGCTTGCTAACGCCTTAATAATGTTATAACAAAACATTCATAATGCAACTTCTGAATTTTGCCACGGTTATAGTGTTTATGATTCCCATATAGTATGAGTGTTACGTAGTTCGGTGACGCCTTCTGAGATTAGGTTTGCGTAAGCAACCCTGTGTAAGCAACCTAAGTGCTATAGACTATAATTTATTATCAAAACATTAGGAATCCTTGACAAAATTCACGCGGACGAAGTCGCGGACAATGTGCTAGTCAGTTATAACAATAAACATGATGATTGGCAAAACGAAATGGGACCCTAGTTACATGAGACTAGGGCAGGTGATAAAAAGTACAGCCAAAATATATTTGATATTTACCTGGAGCAGCTTGTGTTACGTAACATATCTGAAATAAAAAAAAACATCGATCAATGTAGGTACTTAACTCATAGCTAACCTAAAATCACCTTTCTACCTAAATAGGTAGAAAGATGATTGACCGAAATTTGAAGCTATGTAAATACATAGGATTCAATTTCGGTGATGATAGAAATGGAAGAAATTGTGGTAGGCATTTGGCCAAGAAGAGAGCAACCAGAGCTAAAAAACGATTTCTTTTGATCTTTGATCTCATGGTCATATTTTTGACTGACATGACTGGGCACCAAGCATCTTGAATAAATATTAGCATAATGTAATTTTCTAAATTAACAACATGATTCTGCACAGGCGTTAAAAATTTAGATTTCGAACAGATTTTTTTCAGCTTTTTGTACTCACCGCAGAAAGAATGAAAACTAGTGCTACGATATTAACCCTCATTGCCACTTCTCCAAGCCTGGTTTGGCAAGAACTAACTTCATTTCTAAAAAACACCTTTTTATATTAAATTCGAATAATTGTTTTTATTGTCTTCTAATGTAGTGACAGATGTTAATTTGAAAAATAAATAAACACAATATTTACTTGTTAATCAAAGCATGGACTATTCAATACAATATCCATGCATAGAAAATTTCGACATGTGTAGGTTATTTATTATCATAATAATTTTTATTCACACAATATTTTTATTTACTTTTCAATAATTTATTGTCCAATGCACCTGTACCAAATGCATTACTTTTTTTGTAAAAAGCTAATAGATGTCGCTATCCAAAAAAATCGTATAATATTAATTATTAAAACGATTATAAGAATAATTTATGGTTTTGTTTTTTTTTTCATATACTAGCAACCCACCCCGGCTTCGCACTGTTGCAATTTACTCATTAGCATGCAGTCACACTCGCGACAAACAAACCAACGAGGCAAGTGTTATAGGTACCGGATGAAGAAAATCACGTTTGAAGGGCGGAACAACTTTTATCCGATTGACAAAGTGGGTGGGATAATTTACTCAAGGGCCGACCGATCCTTCAGTTGTTTCCATCTGTTCGTGAGGACTTGGCTGAAGCTGGACCACTGTGTGGCCCAATTTTTCACAGGTAATGGTAATTTAAAACAAAGTTATACCGTATTCCTTCAGGTATTTAAATAAATCTAAACAACCATTTAGAACTTATTTCAGTCTGAGTGATGTATGTATTTAGTCCTAACTAAATATGTAGGTATTTTATACATAAATTTATCAAATTTCATTAAATATGTTTGTTTATGGCCAATATTTAAGCGCCAGGGCAGCCCGCAAAATTCAAATATTCTAACTTTTTTGCAATTTTCAGCCCAGTATATATTTGTATGGTAATACAAAATATTATTAAATTCGCAGGAGTAACAAATAAATATGTATTTACAAAAATATAATAATAATTATAATCATCTAAATAGCAGCTCTTCAAGTTAGACAAGCTCGTAAATATACATATTTAATAAAAATATAACGTTTATGAGCTTTTCTAACCTGAGAGTTATTTTGATTATTTTAATTATTATAATTCTATAAACACATAAGTATTTGCTACTCCCGCAAATATATTGTTTATTTAAAGACAACCTGATACTGAGCTGCAAATTGCAAAAGGCGTAAGAAAATTTGGGGGCTGTCCTGACGCATCCCCCGTAATGGGCCATTTTTAATTAAATTAGGGACCTAATATAAAATGGTAAGACATCTTAATCAATTATTACCATGTATTCATATTTTTTGAGACAAAACGTCGTTATTACTTAATTTTAAAAGCTTTATCTAGCTATATATTAAATAGCAGCTATTGCAGCTCTAACTCCGCCATCGACATCATCTATGTCAGTCAAAGTCAAATCATTTATTTCAATTAGACCATTAAAAAGGCACTTTTGAACGTCATAATAAAAAAATATAAAGTTGATTCTAGTTGCCCATTCCAAAAGGTAGTTTCGTATGGAGAAGAAATATGGGCAAGAAACTCCATACTTACTCTTTTAAAAAAAATGTGTACAATATTTTGCATTTACAGTTATATAACTATACGTGAATACGATGGACCTTGCATAAAAACACTATATTGAAGTATGTACAAAGTATTACAAGATAAAGAATGACAGCTAAGTTGTATACATAGATACATAGTGTTCACATAATTATTATTTACAATTATTGTAAAAGTAGACAACCACTCCATACATTTCAACAAACTATGAACCTATGAACCAGTGTGTGACCCAAAGCAAGAATTAAATAATATGTATATACTAAGTATAATTTAAGTAGTTTTAATTAGCAATCCGTTTGATTTTGTCTAGACTGTAGATTGTCCTATGGAGCCCGGACCAGCATGTTTCCAAGTATTCTTATCATGGATATAATCCTCTAAACTGTAATATGCTTGTTTACAGAGTGTACTTTTAATATATGTTTTAAATTTTCTTTCATTTAGTTGCAATACATCACTAGGAATTTTGTTATAACACTTAACACAGAACCCCATAAAAGATTTATGAACTTTAGACAATCTAAAATATGGTTGAGCTATTTTGTCTTTGTTTCTAGTATTAATATTATGTCTATCACTAACCTTATTAAATAAATGTAGGTTTTTTCTTACGTACATAATATTTTTATAGATAAATTGGCAAGGCACTGTCATTATATTAATATTTTTAAATAGTTCCCTAAGAGAATCGCGGCGACGTAGATTATAAATGGCTCTAACAGCTCATTTTTGTAAGATAAAAATGGATTCAATGTCGGCAGCCCGACCCCACAGTAAAATACCATACGACATAATGCTGTGAAAGTAGCCAAAGTAGACCATACGCGCAGTTTCTACATGTGTCAACTGTCTTATCTTTCTAACAGCATAAGGCGCGGAGCTTAGTCGCCCCGCAATAGATGTTATGTGAGGTCCCCATTGTAATTTCTCGTCTAGCGTGATTCCTAGGAAAACCGTTTGACTATTAAATTCCAGTTTCTCTCCATTTAGAATGATGTCACAATTGCTATTCCTAACATTTGGTAAAATGAATCGAATACATTTGGTTTTTTTTTCATTATTGTTAACCGTTAACCGTTACTGTTAACCTGAACTTTTGCCTGTCTATCCCTCAGGTATGACCTTAGTAAATCAAGAGATACTCCACTAATCCCGTAGTGCTCCAGTTTCAGCAATAGTGTCTCGTGGTCAACGCAATCAAACGCCTTTGAGAGGTCGCAAAAGATTCCAATGGCATCTTGTGATTCCTCCCAAGCGCTAAAAATGTTCTTTATTAGGGTGACACCGGCGTCAGTTGTATAACGCCCTTTGGTGAAACCGTATTGTTGTTCATGAAAGATGGAATTTTTATTAAAGTGATGTAATTGAGCATTAACTTTTCAAACACCTTACTGAGAACTGGTAGAATTGACACAGGCCTATAATTGTTGGGGTCTTTACTATCACCCGATTTGAACAATGGTACTACTTTACTGTGTTTCATCAGATCCGGAAAGACTCCTTGGTTTACACTGGTGTTAAATATGAGAGCTAAATAGGGCGCAATCGTTTCGATAATAGATTTACAGACTTTTACAGACATTCCCCAAAGATCTTCTGTTGATTTAATTTTAAGATCTTTAAAGGCTTTTATAACAGCCTGGGGGTTTGTATGTTGAAACCTAAACTCCAAAGGGCATTTCTTAACATTTTTCCTAAGTAAGGCAGCAGAGAGAGCGGGAGAGGAATTTAAGGCTTCAGTGGTTCTAATGGGAATGTTGCCAAAAAAGGTTTTAAATTCTTGAGCTACTTCTATATCTGAATTTATGGGACCATGTCCAGTCTCTAAATTAAATTCAGTACTACGCTGCTTTTTCCTACCTGTTTCATTATTTATTATTTGCCAAGTACTTTTTATTTTGTCATCAGCTAATTTAATTTAATTTTTAATATAAAGAGATTTGGCTATTTTGCAGACACTTTTAAAAAGTTTTGAATATTTCGCAACATATTGATGAAAGCTTGTATTAATTATTTGTTGCTTTAGGCCATAAAGCTCAAATAGTTTTTCCCTGCTTTTACGAATACCTGGAGTCGCCCAGTCGCTAAATAAGAACTTCGTGCAAATACTTTTATTCCTTAGTGGAAAAGCTTAATTAAATTGCATGTTTAAAAGTGAAAAAAACTCGGCGTAGAACTCATTTGGGTCACCTATATTATCAAAGCACTGAACACTCAATTTACTTTCCAATGAATTATCAAATTTCTCTAAGTTTTTACATGTGATTGGCCTAAACCTTATTTGAATTTTTTGAAAAGGTACGTAGGCGCAAAACGTTATTGTCTGTCCACTATGATCAGATGGCAGTTTATTTATAATTTCTTTATGACAGTAATCACATTTACAAAATATATTATCAATACAGGTGGCAGAAGAAGCTGTCACTCGAGTGGGTTCCATGAAAACATTGGACAAATTAAATGACCTAAAAAGACTCAATAATCTGATACTATTGGAGTTGTTTTCTAACAAATTAATATTAAAGTCACCACATATAATGATAGATTTACTACTAGTACTAATTTTTTTTAACACATCTTCCATTACCGAATCAAATATAGATAAATTCTGGTAATTTGGAGGTCTGTATACGCATACTATAACATGCTTATCCAACACAGGACAATTCAATAATGTGTTCAACTGATAATCTAACAATGTCTTTTCGTGCTTTTCATTTAATAGAATTTTTAATTAAGATTAATGACCTGCCGTGTACCATATGTTTCCGGCTGAAATGGCTAATTACACAATAATTTTCATAATTAATAGACATCACTAGATTATCTTTTAACCAATGTTCTGTTAAACATATAATATCATATTTGGTTATTTCTAAAAACATTTATATTTCAAGTAATTTGGAAGAGCAACCTTGAATATTTTGATTAAATAACTTTAACGTATCGTCGGCTGTAATCTAACTTGGCGTAAGGGACATTTTGCCCAAAATGAGTTTTGAATTCAGTCAGATTTAGCTTTTTGCGCTCTTTCGAATGGTATATATAACATCGCCGTAGCTTGAAAATAATGTCCGATACGCCACAGAAAAATGACATTCCTAAATCATTATTTAAACAAAAATAGAGGTATCGGACAGAAAGAAAAAATACGATTGACGTATGTATAATGTAATAACTTATCACATTGGCGTAAAAGACACACTTTGTATTATCTGTCCCTTACGTCAAAAATATAATGTATTTCATTTCTTACCTTATGTCATTATTTTAAAGTTCATTTTTCTATGTATGTATGCATGCCCAGATGTGAACAAGATTTTTTTATGTTTTATTTTAAATTGAATAGAAATGGAATTTGATTATAGAAAAATTAAAATCCCAGCATGCTATCATCATATAAAACCAATTAATAAAAAAAAATACAAATTACTCCATACAAATTAATAACCTTTTACCTGGTCATACATAAATATATGCTAGTAGACTAAAAAAAAAAAGTAAGTAAGTAATATAGAAGGCAAGCCTAGAGGAATCAATATGATATCAATTAATCAACTTTAACAACACAGACTCAGTATGTTTGAAAAAGTACAATGATTTAAAAAAGTTGTGTGTTTATGGAACTATTCCAAAATGTTATCATCATAAATATTTAAAACTTCCATATTCTAAAGCAACTGAAGGCAAGTTATTACAAAGTGACAATGATAAAAGCACTCATGATGAAGAGGACTAGATTTTTAAATATTTAGCTTAGTTCATTTCTGTAATGTCAGTTTATTGAACAATTATGGCAAATAAACTAAAAGCTCAGGTAGTCAATTTTTTTGCTAGGTAAAAAGTTATTATAAAAAGTACCTAAATATTAATAATAAAAAAGGTTAATTAATCATTTCATTTTTGTTTAAATTAAAGTTATGGAAGTGTTTGTGTTTAAAAGATTGATTAGAAGAGTTAATTTTTAGATCAAAATATTATAATAATAATAAAAAACATTTTGGTATTTTTTTTTTACAAAATTACCCTTTGTTTGTGTATATATTATTTAATAATATTAAAACTCTAGTTACCTGATACAACACTTATGCCATTTTGACTCTATTTAACAGTGTGTTGATAGTCTTACGTCATTTGAAACTCGTGTGCAAAAATCAAGTTAGGGCTTAATGGACATTTTTTTAAATTTTTCGGACGTAAGGGACACGCTATCTTTGTAACTAACGCTTTAATGGGTAATTAAATTATATCAAGTTTTAGAGGCCAAAAAATTAAGCAGAACCACATAAACCAGTTCAATATACCTTAAAATAGAAAAAAGTTATGATCAAATTTCCAAAAAGAAAAACGTTTTTTGGTTCTCCTGAAAAGTAGCAATTTGTCCCTTACGCCAAGTTAGATTACGGTCGACGGTATGTTGCTTTCCTTTGTTAGGTTGCCAGAAGATACCTTTTTATTATTCAGTAATAATAAATGATTATTTGAAGGGGTAACTTCTGTTGTCGTACCAACTAGTTTAAACAGTTATCCGGAGTGCCCTCCACAACCACAAGTGAAGAGTTCAAACTGTCTGTATGTATCCCAACAGGAAGAAAATACTCTAACTGACTGGTAGCGGCCTCCAAGGATGTTGGTGTTGTAGGTGGACCCTCCTTCGTACAATATGAGGATTCACAAAGATCAATCACTATGTTGTTAGTGTGACTAGACAACATAGATTCGTCACTTATACTACAGTTCGTTATATTATTAGCTATTACATTGTTAATATTATATGCTATCAACATAGCAATTAAATTTCTACATTCTCCAGACAGAGATAAAGTTCCCTGAGTTAACTTAAAACCACTAACAAAGTTATTAGTGTCAAAATAAAATAATTTGTCACTATGACATGTCAACATATGAATAGTACTATTAAATTTGTAAATATGATTGTTCTCTTCATCTGACAAATTGTCAGAATAAGGAAAGGCACACAGCATTAGCCTTCCTATGTTTAACTTTAATAAGGCGTCCACACCATCCACTATGTCCTTTTTCTTAATACCAATACTATTGCCGAAAAGTAGGACCATTGTAGAGTAATGGTCTAGGTTTGTGTTTTTAATTCTCTTTATAATTTGTTTAAAACTTATGTTATGGTAACTATGATTAGTAAAACTATGGCTAAGGTAATTGTGTAGTATTTTCCCAAAGCCTGAACCTAACTCATCGGAAAATAAAATAATTTTATTACTTTTCTGTGTATTAACGCAGGTGTTTGCTGGCAGAGCCAACACCGGTGAAGGCAAGTCAAGCTGAGGCTGAGGAGATGGTGGTTGGTTGGCACTGCTGCATGAAAGATTATTAGTCAAAGACTCATACCTCTCAGCATTGTAGGTACTTCACCAAATCCAGTAGTTCCCCAGCCTCAAACAAGCGTTCACTTAGCTGTTGTTGTGACAACTCATACTTTTCAAAAATATCCTTTAGCAAGTACTTCTTATATAGCAAATCATTATGGAGTAGTTGAATATCTGTGTCATATTTTTACCTATATTTATCAAATTCCATAGTACAATTATTTAGGTTTTTTGAAAGGGTGACACGTTGCTTTCTAAGGGAAAGATTTAATTTTAGAAGATTTTGTTTTTTAATAGATCTTTGTGACCGTTTAATAAGTTTCTTAATTTTAATGTATTTTTTAAGTTTGTTGTGGCTCATTACAACAGGACATAATGGCAAGGTATCGTCACCAGTCAAATCTATTGTTACCCCTGGTTCACACACTGATTTTGACCTACTGCCTACCAACTCCTTAAACAAGTTATTGGTCTTTGCAACCTGTTCGCTGACTTTTACTATCTCTGAGTGAGATAGGGCCTTATGGGCATCACACAATTCCTGTTCAAGTTCTGAAATTCTGTTTAAAGCCAGTTCATGGATGTCACTGCACTCTTGAAATGATGACACCTTACTGAGTCCTGTCTATGAAGCTTGTTGTAGCACTAGCACTACTACTATCAACGACAATATTGGTGATGACAACAATAACAACGATCTTATAGAAAACTGCGACGATGGTAGCAGCAGCAGTTCATCTTCAGGAACTGAATTTGATTAGGATGATTCGGTAACCGATTATGTTCCACCTCAAAAAAAGAAGACACGAAATCCACAACTACTTAATTCAGACTCTGAAAACGATGTCATATAGTCTTCACAGCCGCTAAATAACGTTCATATATCCAAGCCATCAGAAGGTGTTAGTATAGCCGGAGTCAAACATTCAGAACAACCAAAATTGCGATGTTCAATAAGTTGAATTTCGAAATTTAGAAACCTTTAGGAAATTTTATGAAACGTTACTCAGTAACTATAAAAATAACATAAACATTCACAAAGAGGTCTGTATCTATGTACATGTCGACGTCAGGTATGGCTGAGCGGTAGCGCCGACATCGTTTGGGTTCGGTGGTATCGGGTTCATTGTAGAATATTCAATGCAGTACTAACTACCTTACTTTATTAAATGTGATCGTACAATACAATTCAAATAGGTAAACCGACAGTTTCGTACTAGATGAGTGTCCTGCTTGGTGTCTCGAGCAAAAGTGAGCTTGGCACGGTCCCCACTCTCCAACACGACTCTGTCCACATGGCGCCATTTTAACCGATAGCTGACGTCACGGCGTTAACCATTTCTTCTGTAGGTACTACAATAATCAATTTGTATCCTCTTTATCGTTAAATTATCGCTTGCTGCGACATACATATTTATACAGGGCTCAGAATGTCTCTTTCGCAAAATGTCCCTTTCGTATAATGTCCCTTTCTCAGCGTGTCTCTTTCTCAAAATATCCCTTTTTACAATTCTTAATGAGACTGTTCCTAAAATACCCTAGGCTGATAAAAAAAATCGTTTTTCCTAATTTTGCTGATATTAGTGGTTTAGTTTGTGTTAAAGTACGGCTAAGGAACACGCCCCACCAAATCCGCGTAATCCTGTAGAGCTCGTCCCAGACTGGTCGCTCTTCCACCGTTTCTATGAATTTGAATTGAATTCCCATGAAACTATACTGCCTTGTCCCGACAAGACAAGGAGGGGGACACAAAGATGTTAGTATGGGAATTCTCAGGGAGGACATATAAATAAACATATTATGCAATGAAGTTAACAAGACAAGAGGGTATGCAAAAGTATAATATAAAATATAAGGGGTGATAATAGGATCGCTACACTTGCGCTTTGGAAATTCATTATTCCAGACTAAGTTAATTTACTCATTTACAATATACTAAAAACGTCGTACGTGTACGGCTAGACCTGCACGCATAGAACCTCTGAGGACACTGCTACGTATTCTAGCGGAACTCGTTCCCTATGCTCTATCGACATGCCTTACTCAATCCTAAGACAGCGAACTGCAAAGCCCAACTGCCATCGAGGAAGACAAGATTTCAGTATTTTTCCTATTCGCGTACTAATGTAATTGTTCCCTTACGACAGTTTATCCCTTTTACATAATGAATACAAAACTAGCACAAGTGCATCGTAGACTCAGTCTGTAGCAGAACTCATTACAGCTGTTCTTGGTATACGCCGAAGTGATATGTCGTCACTTCACATTTCATTAATCGAACCCTGGTTTGAGGTTGCGTCGCAGCAAATTTCAGCCACTAGGCGTCCAAATCACGTGTCTCGCTAAATAGTGTCGATTTAGAAATATGGCTTTAGTTCATAGCCGGGTGTGAGTTTAACGAGACACGGGCCCTAGCGTCCTTAGAACGGCTACCAATTAAGTAGGAAGTAACACGGGCGCCTACCCCTCTCCCTTGAAATGTGCGTACAACAAACCCAGCGCAAAGTATTCCGAGCAAGCCCTTCTTTAGGAAGCAGTTACCATCAAAAACATTTGGTCTTATTAGAATAGGTATAATATTATATACCACTAGCATTGTTTCAGTTCGGCATTTTGGCCTAGCTTGATATTGACGTGAAGCTACTTGTTTAGGTGAATAAGGTCTATATCTGTTCGTTTGGTGAATGAAAAAAACTTTAATACGTCTTAACTCAAAGGACATTTATTTTGCACTAAAAAAGCTTGTTACAATTACGATAGTTAAATGAGTGGACTGTATGAACGTTTGTTTGAATGTGTGTGTGCAGTATGTCTGTGTGTGTGTAAGGTGACTAGCTACTAATTACTATGTGTCTTAATCTATTTAAACATACCGCCCACCAAAGGACGCAGTACTTTAATAAACCATATAAGTAAACAGTTGTGCATAAAATACAATATTGAGAACAAAAAATAACTGCTCCTTACAGTAGTTGAAGGTGTACATTGTTAATACCTTGTATACAGTGTACCTATATGGGTAATGCTTGTACTTAAATGCTACACTTACACTTACTAATGATAAACATTAATTTGTCTTATCACCTATAATAGAACTAAGAAATTAAACTAGTAAAGATCAGATTCTTTACCGGTATGCAAAAACATAACCGCCCACCGTGGCAATAGATAAGAAAACAAATGTTTATGACATAAGAAAGTTTTATATAAGTACTAAACTATACTAAGTAAATACTTGATATTCCTTATATATGAACTTGATAAACTAATAGGTGGGGGGTGATAATAAGTATTCCAAAACAAAACAAAAAAGCTAAAATCAACACATTTTTTTTGTGTAAATAAAACGTGACATGGTAAAGATAATATTTGTGACACAAGAACTTAGTATGATGTTAACTTAATATCTAATCATTCCATTTTATCAGGTTATAAAATGTTAAATAATTAGTGGGTATGTAAGTACACGATAACATTATAACATCATTGGTAAACAAATATTACGTAAACAATAAATTTACTTAGGTAAAATACATAACTTACTAATGGTGCGCTTTAATTCGCCATTCTTACATTTAACGGTTACAACCCGTGCAATATTATCTGGCCCTAAGTATTTATTAGTTATTTTTCCTAAAATCCATTTAGCTGGTGGTATATTATCATCTCTTAAAATAACTACATCGCCGATTTCAGGCTCAGATTTGTTAGTATTCCATTTATGTCGTTGATTAAGATTAACCAAATACTCTCTATACCATCGCTTCCAAAAGTTATTAACCATTTTTTGTGTCAATCTCCATCTATCCAGACCTACAACATTATGATTCGAATTATCTTCATCAGGAATGCTTATCAATGGCTCACCTATAAGGAAATGACCTGGTGTTAAAGCTTGAGGTTCGTTAGGATCTTCACTCATTAGTGTAATTGGTCGGGAATTAAGACAGGCCTCAATCTGTGCTAAAACAGTAGACAACTCCTCATAGGTAAGTGTGCTATTTCCGATTACTTTATATAAATGTGTTTTAACACTACGTACTCCGGCCTCCCACAGACCTCCGAAATTGGGTGCATGTGGAGGGATGAAATGCCATGTTGTACGCTCTAAACTCAATAACTGTTCAATTTCACGTGGCACAGTTGACTTGGCTCGATCAAACATCTCACGTAGCTGTTTGTTTGCTCCAACAAAGTTAGTGCCATTGTCACTAAATAAGTCTTGACAGTGACCTCGTCGTGCTGTGAAACGCTTGAACGCTGCGATGAACGCCTTTGAGGTTAGATCAGTTACCACTTCCAAATGGATGGCTCGAGTAACCATACAAACAAACAAACAAATGTATCCCTTGTAGGATTTTGCTCCTCTACCAGGAGAGAATCTCACATTAATAGGCCCCAAGTAATCACAACCAGATGATTTAAAAGGTCGTGTTGGTTTTAATCTGTGTTCTGGAATTTGACCCATCAGTTGGTTGGTTTTAGACTTAGAATGCCTCAAGCACTTAACACACGCTCTGTAGTGACTTTTAACAATCTCCTTTGCTCGCAATATCCAATATTTCGTTTTTAAATAGCACAATATAGCTTGTGGTCCACCATGAAAAGTTTTGATATGAGCATCACTAATTATAAGCTTGGTAAGATGGCTCTTAGCAGGCATAACTATAGGATGTTTTGTATCATATTCGACCTCAGACTCATCAATACGACCGCCAACTCTTAGCATCCCATTTTCATCAAAAATGGGATAAAGGGTGCGGAGCCTACTTTTTCTGGGGACGAACTTCTTCATCTTTAACTGTTTTATTTCCTCACAAAAATGCTCCTCTTGTACCTGTTTGATGCATATTATTAAACTCATATTTAATTCCGCCGGTGTAATTACGTTTGAATACAATTTTTGTTTCTCCTTTGGTAATCTTAAATTCTGTAAAACTCTTCTCCAATATGAAATGGCCTTTAAGGTTTTAGACAACGATGAAAACATAGTCCAAAAGAATTCATTCTTTATTGCAGGTAAAACAGTTAAAGATGTATGTCTTTCTTCTTCATGAGTGTCTTCGATAATCTTATTAGAGTTTTGTAACTCGTGACTTGATTGTGAAAGCCAAGACGGTCCTGACCACCATAAGGAATGTTCAAGTAGATCTAGTGTAGCTATGCCTCTTGAAACACAATCAGCTGGATTCGAATCAGTTGTAACATGCCTCCATTGTTCGTAGTCTAAAATATTGAGAATTTCAGACACACGATTGCTAACAAAAGTAGTCCAGCGGCTAGACCCTCCTCGTAGCCAGGCCAGGACTATTGTTGAATCGGACCACGCATACAAGTGTTCCTTTGCAATGTTCATTATTTGTGACACTTCAAATAATAACTTTGCTGCTAGAACCGCGCCGCACAGTTCCAGCCTTGGGATAGATATCTCCTTCTCAATAGGGGCAACTTTGCTTTTTGCTGATACCAAACTCACACAGATTTCGTTGTTATTATTGATAACACGAATGTAAACAGCAGCACCATATGCTAATTTAGAAGCATCAGCAAATGCATGCAACTCGACTTTTGACCCTGGACTAAAATGATACCATCGTGGTATATTTATTTTTTGTAAATGTACTAAACTTGTTCTAAATTGTAACCATTCACTTGTTAAATCTGTAGTGAGTACATCATCCCAATCAAGCTTCGACTTCCATAATTTTTGTATGAATATTTTTGCCGTAATTACCACAGGGGCAATCCATCCCAACGGATCATACAACCGAGCCACATCTGATAATACTTGACGTTTAGTAATAGGTTGTTTTGAGTCTGGTAAATCAAGTGTGTACTGAAAACAATCTATGTTTCTATGCCATTTTAAGCCAAGTACCTTCATGACAGTAGTAGTTTTTAATTTTAATGAATCATTGCTACTATTGTTGTCACCTCCTATGTGTGTCAATAAGTCTTGATTATTGCTACTCCATTTTTGTAGTTTGAACCCACCGCAGTTCATCAACTTGTTCATCTCACTATAGATATGTTTGGCCTCTGGTAATGTGTCACAACCGGTTAAAAGGTCATCCATATAATAGTCCCTCTTAGATATGGTCGACGCTGTCGGAAATTTTATATATTCTTCATCAGCTAACCTTTGAAGGGTTTTTACTGCCAAATATGGAGCGCACGCAGTACCAAACGTCACTCGCAGTAATTTATAATGTTTTAATGGCTCGTCTATTTGTGGTCTCCATACAATTCTTTGGAAGTCTGTATCCTCAGAACTAACTTTTACCATTCTGAACATCTTGATAATGTCTGCTACTATGCAGATCCTGTGACTTCTCCACCGCATAAGGATGTGTCTCAAATCTTGTTGCAATTTGGGACCCACCATGAGATTGTCATTAAGTGAAAAGTTGTTTAGACCTTTACATGAACCATCGAAAACTACTCGAACTTTGCTCGTTTCCTTATCCTCTCTAACCACAGCATGGTGCGGAAGATAAATCGCCTTGGGATTGTCTATGTCTTCCTTTTGTATTGGTGTCATATGATTCATAGTAAGATATTCTTGCAAAACCTTGTTGTATTCTTCTTTTAAAGAAGAATTTCCCTGTAATCTCTTCTCTAAAAACTCATATCGTTTTGTAGCTATAACTACCGATTTCCCATATTGACACTCTGGATCTTTTTTATTAAAAGGTAGTTTAACAATAAATCTCCCTTCTTCATCTCGTGTAGTTGTCTTGTCATAAAATTCTCCACACCGTAGTTCTGTATCTGTCATCTTTTTCTGTATCAAGTTGGGCTCATTTTCCATTTCCCAGAATTTCTTAAGTAGCTCTTCTCCACTTAAGTGTAAATGCATGGTGATTATTCTATTAACAGCAGAAGTTGAATTTTGTGACACCCTCTCAGATAATACCCAACCTAAGGTAGTGTTTTGTGCCAATATTTTATTGTGACGTACAATACCATCCAATAAAATCTCACTGTAAACTTCTGCTCCAAGAAGAATATTAATTTTATTTGGTGTGGCGTAATCTGGATCGGCTAGCGGTATTTTATCTAAATCTAACCAATCAGGTGTATATAACTCGGTTGAAGGAAGTAATGACGTAACAGATCGCAAGACATAAGCATTTACTTGTATCGAAACCTCAGGATCATGACGTGATACTACTCGGAGTGAAACCATGTGTTTTACACTAGTATGGCCACCGCCGCCAATACCGGAAACCGTACCGCTAACATGTTTACGAGAAAGTCCAAGTAATTGAACAACTGCCTCACTAATAAAAGACGCCTGTGAACCTTGATCCAATAATCCTCTCAACTGTTGTTTGTAACCGTGATCATTGTGCGCCCAAACAGACACAGTAGCTAACAAAACTCGACTCGGCTCTAATCCTCTACTCGAAAAATTAGTTGAAATAGGTGTACTCACGGTTTTGTCTGACTCACTCTGCACAGAAACGTCCTCACTCTTGCTGCTCACCTCCCTCTCAAAATGTAATAATGAGTGATGCCTCCTGCCACATCGCTTACAACTTGCTGAATTACGACATTTTATAACTGGATGAGATGGAGAAAAACAATTAAAACACAAATTATTTTTTTGTACATAATCTTGCCTATCTTTGACACTTAGTTGACCAAATTCCTTGCAATGGTATAGATAGTGGTCACCTTTACACTTATTACATTTATTAGTTACGTTAGAATTACTCTTATCCTTATCAATAGACCCATGAAAAGACTTCGACTTTGTATTGGTATTAGTACGTACCTTGTTAGTGTCTATCATCTCCAACGACCTAAATTTTGATTCCAAAAACTCAGATAATTGATTCCATGAAGGTAATTCGTCACTAAGTATGCCTAATTGATATTCCCACTGCTTTATGGATTCTGGATCTAATTTAGAAACCACTAAATAAATAACAAACACATCATTAATTCGCTCAGTACTAATACCCATAT
The DNA here is from genome assembly GCA_947361185.1 of Charanyca ferruginea. Classification (NCBI taxonomy): domain Eukaryota; kingdom Metazoa; phylum Arthropoda; class Insecta; order Lepidoptera; family Noctuidae; genus Charanyca; species Charanyca ferruginea. Next base: position 21,775,294 of record OX376068.1, on the reverse strand, counting down.
TACGTAAAGATTGTAAACAAGTTGTAGTTGTATCTAATAATTGTCTAATAGCACTCGCAGATTCACTCGTAACTGGTTTTTGTGTAAATAATAATCTCATAAGTGCATTACAATTATAACGCTTATTATCGTAACGTTTCAGCAGCTGTTTCCAAGCTTCGTCGTAATCGTCATTAGTGGTAGTAAAATTGCGTAACAAACATTCCGGCTCACCTGACAAGTTACTTTTAAGATAATGCAGTTTTTGCACCGGAGTTAAATTATTGTTTGAATGAACAAGTGAATTAAACATATCATAGAACGTTTGCCACTCAACATATTTGCCACTAAACGTAGGTAACTGCAGACGCGGTAACTTAACCTCGCACTCACTAACCACGTGTTCAGCACTTGATTTCGGTTTTACGGACGAAGTTCCACTCGATGACGCAAGATAGGGCTGCAGGGCTTCCTTCAATAAAGTCTTATATGATACATATGCTTCCTCGAACTCCTCATACATATCCTCAGTAAAATATGTATCCTGCTTTTCCTTTTGGGTCGCCTTGCCTATGATAGCTTTGTGACCATCTTTGAAAGCAGTCCAGAGCTGCTCCAAATTGTCCATTCTGGTTTCTAGATAGGGTTTTTTGATCCGATCTTTGGGTGTCTTTTTGTAGTTTTTCTCTGCTTTCCTCAAGTTCTGCAGTATTTCTTTTTGATAGGCCAGAAGCACCTCCATTGTGCACAGTAGTATATAAGACGTTGAAACTCCAAATCCAAACGAAATAAATATAGATATTGAATGATTATTTTGCTAATGACTTCTAATAACACTCGATAGTAGCAAAGATAATCGGCTCAGGAATGCTTTTGTTCTCGCGGTCACGACGGTCACCCGATGTGTCTCGATAAATCCGTCTCGATATGGGCCATATGTTTAGGTGAATAAGGTCTATATCTGTTCGTTTGGTGAATGAAAAAAACTTTAATACGTCTTAACTCAAAGGACATTTATTTTGCACTAAAAAAGCTTGTTACAATTACGATAGTTAAATGAGTGGACTGTATGAACGTTTGTTTGAATGTGTGTGTGCAGTATGTCTGTGTGTGTGTGTAAGGTGACTAGCTACTAATTACTATGTGTCTTAATCTATTTAAACACTACTATTATAAAGATCTAAAAGAATTGAGCATGTACGGTTCTGCCTTCCATATTTGAATGTCAGTCAAAAGTCAATTATCGTCAGCAGTCGGGGTAGAGTTTAGCGGAAGGCCTTCCCCGCTTCCCTAAAACCAAACGCTTATGATGATTCCCTGCCAACGTATGGATTAGGACATGGGTACATAATGTACGGTTAGATTACGGTATTGTCTTGTTTTCCATAAAATCATTTGTACTATTATTGTTTTCCATAATCGTCCCCCGTCATAATATTTACTTGCACTATTATCATTTATACTAATAACGTTTGTCATATCAACTTATTAGTCATAACTTTCATTTGCCATAAAATTAGTTGCCTTAATAACATATGTTGTAATCGTTACTTGACATAAGCAACATTTAATATAATATTTAGAAACGTTTATTGTTTTGTACAAAAATTAATGTCATTAAGGCCACCCACTAACCAAATGATTTATTACAGTAATCAATCTTTAGACAATAAACAGTTAGTAAAAATCCAAACGGGTAGATTAGGTTAGGTAGTAACCACACAATGCGCGAAGGCGAGTGAGCGTAGCGAGCGTGCCGCGGCAGCGGCCGCCTAGCGCCAGATGTCCTCAATTGCGCAGCAAATAATATTTAGACATTTGTTTTAGCATAAATTAAATTCGCATAATGTTACTAGGCATAATGAGCAAATCTATTGTGCCACGCTAAAGTATTGTCTTAAGAAAACAAAAAGTTGTGGTCCAAAAGTTAGTGACAGAAACGAATCGCTGCAAAACCGACACCACGTAGTCTTGTCTGCCCTACCCCTAGAGTGTAATCTAAGCCCGCGTAGGCACGGAGGGGCGAGGCGGCCCGCGAGCTGAGGAGCAGGTGGTTTTAACGCTCGCCTCCGTGGCTGAGGCTGGCCGGCACAGCCGGCTAGCAAGCCGAAGCTTCGGTGGTGAGCGTAAAACACATCTGCGACGATACGCTCGCGAGGGACCGCCGGAGCCCCGCAGCGCCGGAGCCGTGACAGAAACCATGCCTGCTGCATGCTTACTTGCATGCTACATGATTGCTTGCATGCTGCATGCTTGCTTGCTGTATGCATGGTGTATGCTTGTTTACATGTTTGCGTGGTTACTTCATGCATGGTAAAAATATGTTTTAATATCATTATGCGTAAATACATAATTTATGCTTTAGAATGTTAAGCTTAATCATTATTATGATTAGAAACATTATGCGTAAGCTGTTATACGTAAATAATGTTATTGCGAAAATATAATTATGAAGAAACAAATATATGCTAAGTTATATTAGGTCTTACAATTTTATGCAAATGGATAGAGAAGGTTTATTTTTAGATTTCCTTGTGATTAAAAAATCAGTGTCGTTATCATGATCATACATCAATATTGCAGGCAATTGTACTGAACTAGCATTGTTGTACGGGCAATGGTGAATAAATGTTATGGAAAACGAAATTATTGAAAATAAAAATTATAGCAAATAAATTTATGGATTAACATTATTATGACACTTGATCGATTATGACCAATGAAATTAGTGAAAATGATTTTATGTCATTTAACGATTATAGCAACTGAAGCATTATTTGTAATGAAATTATGGCAAATATAAGTATGGCATTTAAATTATGGCATCTTAAATTATGGCAAACATTAGTAAACCTTAGATTACACTTATATCAAACACTACCTCGCCAAGGCTACTGCTCCACGCTCCGCTTACTCAACTACGCAAAATGCTTCGCTGATGCACCTACGCAAATTGTTATTACCTATGCCAACATTACTACGCTGGTTTTGCTACTCGTACAAACATAATTTACAATACTATTAGACACTATCATGAGGTAAAGTACTTAGTAGTTGCGCCAAGCTAGGATAAATAATTAACTATTAGTCGACCCGCAGCAGTATCACCTCATTGCTACCTATAATTACAATACAAATAAACCTACACAAGGAATAATATTTAGTTGAACTTAACTATTAAATTAAAATAAGGTTTAGACTTACCAAAACAACGCCTTGACTGGATTCGATTATAATCAACTTTATTTACCAGACTTGCTTCTCACCTCAGCTGATTTCCTCTTACGCCTTACACTCACTACCTACTCTGTACATGAACCTAGCCTCTTCGATCTCACCAGACTTCTAACTTAACTAGCTGAGCCTATAATCGTCCGTTTTCTCCTGTCGTCTCAAACTGACTGCTTGCACCCTATCGTGGTCTAAAACCGACTGCCTCGTCCTCAGCCCCTCGTTCATCTTCCCACACTTTCCTGAAATCTCTTAGTACCTGACCGTTTCTGTTTTTATATAGATTCTCAATTGTTTTAAAGACCCTTTTTAAAGTGTTACTTGGGTCGCGTTCATGGTATGCACATGGTGCGCTAACATTGTAAGTGATAGAATATTCCATTCGTTTCTTAGAATTTGTTGAAATATTGCTTTCGACCCGTCCCTATTTGTTTCTCTTAAAATACAGAATTTATGAGGGTTTGAGTGGCTCAAACCATGTGGTGATTTTCAAATAAATACTACATTTTGTTATTACCCGACTGTGCGACGCAAAGGAGTGGTAATGTGTTTATTAAATAAGTGTACGTGACAGACAGTCACATTAGGTATCAGAAAGGTACCTTTATACACCAAAAACTATAATAAATGACAAAAAAGAACTAATCTACAAATTCGGTAGGTATACAAAATTAAAGAAGTATTTTTATTCCAATAGTAGTTTTTAAAATGATGGCAGTGGTTCCGTTTTTGAGTTGTATTTATTTACGTAAATCTTGTAATGATTTACCAACATTTTTTTAAAAATCGGAAGTTTGACGTCTATCAAATGGATCAAGAATCTCAAAAAGAACATTTATCTATAATTATCTATACTAATTTATAAAGAGGTAGTTTGTAAGTTTGTATGTAGGGGGTAAACTTCGAAACTGCTCGTCCGATTTCAAAAATTCTTTTACCAATAGAAAGTTACGTTATCCCGGATAAAAATTATATTATAATAATAATAATAATAAAAGCTTTATTTAGTTCCATACAAAGAAACAAAGAAAATACATTAATAAAGAATTTTACAGATAGGTACTTGATCTCACTATACATCTAGATTCCAAATAAAGTGTAGTATGTAATCATTGTAAGAAAATAAATAAATAAATAATTAATTTAATTTCTTAGTTACCAAATTTATATAATAGAATTGAATAAAATTGAATTTAAATTAATTTTCTTTAAATTAATTATATAATAGTATAAATTTATAGTAATAATTTAAATTAATTATATAATAGTATAAATTAATAGTAATAAATTAAATTAATTATATAATAGTAGGTTTTCATGCAATTTGGAAGGTAAATCTAAAGTAAATTACAATTTCATTACGGTATTTTTCATTAAATTATTATTTTTTTTTTTTTTTTGTATTTGTAGATGTAGATTGATAGATTGTAGATTTAAAAAAATTGCAAGTTAATTTCATTAATTAATTTCATTTCTAAAAATAACAAATTGTTAAAAAGAATAATTTAGATAGGTTACAGATTGATTATAATAGGTATCATGCAATTAAAAATCTATATAATATATAACAATATAAGTAAATTTTTAAATTTTTATTTATAATATTTTTAGATTTATGTTAGTGATTGCAAATTTGATCGCATTTATTACAAATTAGTTTATTTTTAATGAATTGATGACTTTTTAAATTTACTTATTTTGTTTTTCTAAACAGTTTACAACCCAAATTTAATTTTTATCTGATCTGTTATGGACCCCCGAAGGGTAAAAGCCTCCTCCAAGCTAGCATAAGCTGGAGGGTAATGGTCGAGCTCTCCCGCGGTGACCAACCGTGTTGGGAGATTAGAAGTATTTATTAGAAGTAAGCTACCCATTTTTCATTTAATAGATCATACAATAAATATGCTTTTTATTCTCACTTTCATGTAATTATGTTATTCATTTAGTATTTAAATTTATTTATTTTTGCTAACTATCCTGGTTTCACTTTGTTTAATTTGATTACTATTTAATTGTTGTACTATAGCAAGTATCATTTTCGACTAATTTAAATAGTTTAAATGAGAGTCCTTCTGTTGGGTAAAGATCTCCTCCATCTCCAACCATTTTTTTCTATCTCTCGCTATCTTTTGCCATTTTTCTCCTGCTATATCCTTGATGTCATCGACCCATCTTCTCACTGGTCTTCCTCTTTTCCTTTTTCCCTTGGGTCCCTCCCATGTCACGGCACGACTCGTCCATCGGTCGTCTTCCATTCTTGCTACATGTCCTGCCCACTTCCACTTTAATTTCATAGAGTGAAGTAGGAAATCCAGTTGTTTTGTTTTTTCTCTTATCTTGGTGTGGCATACTTTATCTTTTTTCCGTATTCCTAGAATCGACCGCTCCATGGCTGCTTGATATATTCTTATTTTTTCTTTTGCCAGTTTTGTGTATGTCCATGTTTGTGAGCCGTATGATAGACAGGGAAGGATACCACTATCCATAACTTTCTTCTTCACATAGAGTGGCATGTCTCCTTTCATTATTTCTCTGTGAGCCCAGTACTTTTGCCATGACATATTTATTCTTCGTGTTATTTCCTCTAAGTTGTTATTCTGGTGGAATGATATTTGTTTCCCCAGGTATATATATGTATCTACATAATCTAGGTTCTCACTGCCTATCTTTATTGGTGGTTTTGAAGAGTTAGTCATCAGTTTAGTTTTTTGCAGGTTCATCTCTAATCCCACGCGTGCACTTTCTACTTGTAGATGATGTATCATTTGTTCTAGTTGTGAACAAGATTCAGAGAATAAAATTATGTCATCAGCAAAGCGTAAATGACTGAGGTATTTCCCATTTATTTGAATACCTAGATTTTTCCAGCCAAGTCTTTTGAATATCATCTCTAGCACGGCGATAAAAAGCTTAGGGGAAAGAGGATCACCTTGCTTTACGCCTCTTTTGATTTTTATTTCTGGGCCGCTTGTTTCCAAGCTGTCTCTACTTGTGCTTCTCTCGTAGATGTCTCTCATTATGTTACAGTAAGTTTCATCAATGTTGTTCGCCTTCAGTGCTTCCCATATTGAAATGTGTGAAATAGAGTCGAAAGCTTTTTGGTAATCTATAAAGGTTAAATAGAGAGGCCTTTGCAATTCCTTGAATTTTTCTATTATGCTCTCCAAGGTTTGGATGTGGTCGACGGTTGAGTATCCTCTACGAAAACCTGCCTGTTCTACCGGCTGGTTTTTGTCGATTTTCTCAGATATTCGGCTTAGGATACATTGTGAAAATAGTTTGTAGAGGCTAGACAGTAAGCTGATAGGTCGATAGTTGCCTATCTCTTTTGGATCACCTTTCTTGTAGAGTAATATAATATTTGATTTAGTCCATTGGTCAGGGACTCTCTGCTCTTCGATTATAATGTTGAATAAGTAGGTTATTATTGGAGTTAATAGTGTTCTCGCCAGTTTTAATGCCCCGTTTGGGATACCATCTGGACCGGGGCTCTTATCAGATTTTAATTTCATTATTTCTCGATCTATTTCTCTTTCATTCCACTCAGTGATCGCTTCGTTTTGAGGGTGAAAGATTATGGTTTTGAAGTTTTCAGGATCTTTGTTGTCGTAGAGGTTAGTGTAGAAATTTGTTGCTATTTTGAGAATGTTTTCTCTGTTGGTAGTCGGGTTGGAGTTTTCTGTTAGGCTTGGTATCCAGGTTTTGTGTGTACAGAGTTCTTTAAATGCGCGCTTGCAGCTTCCACTTGTTTTTAAAAATTATATTGATATAAATTATATTGATATAAATTATATTGATATAAATTATATTGATATCATGTTTATTCGCTGAGCTATCACAATTTTAGTCTAGCCTGGCGGAAAGAATTACCTTTTAAAACGAAGTTTTTTGCATGCGCTGCCTAAACAGTTTTATGTAATTGCAAACAATGTTTGGCAACTTGGGTCCGCGACACCATATTTTCTATCTTTTATGTTTTAGATCTGCTAAAACATAAAAGATAGATTTTTTTAAACAACGAAATATTAAATCTTATAAAAAAGAATAATATTATGATCACAAAGACATCATAGAGATAAGATTTGCCCTTTAAAATATGCCAATTGGTTAAGTAGTTTCGAAGATAATATAAAATTACTAAATTGCAAAATTCCGTCCAACATTCACGCACCGCATTCAGTAGAACATGCCTTGTACGGACATTTTATTCGTTTACCTATAGAACACCAGGAATGGTGCGACAGGTTGCCCAAAATCCACGGCCTTGCGATTTTGGGCACCTTGCCGCACCACGTTGATTGCGTTTTTGGAACTCCGCAACACCGACTAATTTGCAAAAACTATGTTGTACTAAAAAGTTCCACACTATTATATGTGGGCTAATAACAAGTTCTCAAGACGAAGGCGCGGTCATAACCTAGAAGGGCATCTAGGCATAAAAAGAGATGAAGCCTTGGGAAGAGTGTACGGTGTACATCCGTATCAATCATAATGCTTTTACATTAGAATTTTGTTGCACCACGTACGCAGCCCAACTTCGTTCGAAAATTTAAAAACTCTAAATGGAGTGGTCAAGAAGATATATCAAGCCGCTTGCCAGGACAGAGGTTCACTGGAAAACGAAACCCACTTGGATTTTTTTAAGAGAAACTTCAATGTTGCAATGTTCATTGAAAGGTAATGAGTTACTAGCTGAAGCGACAGACGTTGTCCTGTCTCTATCTACCTTACCGACTTTGCTACCTACCCTACCAACCTACCTACCTACCCTACCAACCTACCTATCCTACCAACCTACCTATAACCTTTTTTTTTTTTTTTGCTCGGTGGAAATCCTCATGGACTTCCTCCATCGTGGGGGCGACGGAGGGGCATGCCGGACTCCTACCGGCCAAAACCACCGCGGTGCTCCACCTCTGCCCATGGCCGGGGGTGCGGGATTCGCATTAGCATTCACCGCTCCCCCGACAGGCCATGACCTGCTGTTTTTCAGCAGGTCCCACCTCCCGTGCGACCATTTCCATAGCGGCCGCACCCACTCTCGAGTGGCGCGCGTGGAACACTGCGCCGCCAACTCGGGCCTATCTGGTCGGACGACGGACGCCCCTAGTCCACCGCCCGCAGGCCACCTCTCATGGAGGTCGCAGATCATTTTGCGCCCTTCTCGGGCGCCCGGTGCGTCTCCTGCGGGAGGGGAGAGAGGATACGGCTTCTCTCTCCCGCTCGGCTACCTCCTTTGCAGACATGACATCCTCGCAAAAGGAAACAACCCCGTCCCATGCCCTCTCGCTCTCGACCATCGATTGAACGACGGCCGGGAGCGAGAGATCGCTCCCGCCTAATGCCGCAACGAGGTCGCGGCGCAGCCCTGGCCAGGCTGGGCACTCCTCCAACGTGTGCTGCGCCGTATCCTCCGGGCAAGCTGCACAGTGGTGACACACCGGTATCTGCTCCCGACCTATACGACACAGGTACTTCCCAAAACAGCCGTGGCCAGAAAGTACCTGCGTCAGCCGGAAGTTGAGGACGCCATGCCGCCTCTCGATCCACGCCTCCATGACAGGTCTTATCGCCGCTATAACGGCGTGCCCCGCAGTGGGTTGCGCGAGTCGCGTCTCCCATTCCGCCCTCAGGGCCCGGTGGAGCTCGGACCGCTGTGCCTCGATAACCCGGGGCAGGGGTCTCTCGCTGCGCTCATGTGCCTCCCCGCGCCACCGATGAAGTGATGCGAGTGCTCTCGCCTCCAGGTCCCAAGGCAGGGATCCAGCCAACAGGGTAGCCGCTTCGAATGAGATCGTGCGGTACCCACGAACAATCCTGACGGCCATCGCCCTCTGCGGCCTTCGCAAGATTGCAATGTTGCGGGCCGTCAGGTTGTTCGCCCACACAGGCGCCCCGTAGAGCGCCATTGACCGCACGATACCCATGTACAGTTTTCGGCAGGACGTGTCGGGGCCCCTCAAATTGGGCAGCAAACGTGACAAAGCACCCGCGGCGCCCATTAATTTTGGGGCCAACTGCCGAAAGTGAGGGGCGAAGTTCCATCGACTGTCGAGGACGAGCCCCAGGTACTTCATCGTCGACCCGACAGCGATGGTAACGCCTCCCACGACTAAATTGGATCCCGGAGGTGGCGCGCGGCGGGCCCTATGGAAACAAAGGGCCTCGGATTTGTTTAAGGCGACCTCGAGACCCAGCCGCCGGATCCTCTCAACAACCCGCGCCACTCCTGCTGTCGCCAGTTGTGCTGCGTCTTGGTACGTACTCCCCCGCGCCATCACCAGTGTGTCGTCGGCGTAGCAGATGATGTTAACGCCATGGGGGAGCGTACCGCGCAACACCCAGTCGTATCCGATGTTCCACAGGGGCGGCCCCAGTACTGACCCCTGCGGAACACCACACGACACCTCTCGCCGACCCCATCCTACTCGACCCGGGTAGACGACGCACCTGTCCGCCAAGTATGCCCCGACAGTACGGCGAAGATAGTTCGGCACCCCGTGATACCGAAGTGCCTCCCTAATGGTACTCCAGGGCAAGGTGTTGAAAGCATTCGCGATGTCTAGAGACACCGCCGCCACTGCCTCACCCTGGGACACAGCTTCTTCTGCCAAGGCCCTTACGCGCATGATCGCGTCGACCGTGGAACGCCCATGTCGGAAACCGAATTGGTTATCCGACAGGTCTGGACCTACCCCCGATAAATGTTGGACGAGGCGGTCTGCAACTACTCTTTCAAAGAGCTTGCCCACCTCGTTCAACAACACAATGGGACGATATGCGGAAAAAGGAGGGGCGCCCCGTAGACTCACCATGAGTCTACGGGGCGCCCCTCCTTTTTCAGCAGGACGAGCTTGCCCGTCTTCCAACTCCGTGGAAACTGGCCCCGCTCCAAACAGGCACTAAAGAGCCCTCCCAGTCGACGCCCGAGAGCCTGTGAAGCCAGGACCCAGGCGCGGCCTGGAATGCCATCGGGCCCTGGGGAGGTGTTTTTAAGGGCACGCCAACATGGCAAGAAAAAAAAAAAAAAAAAAAAAAACTACTCTCTTATCTCTCAAAATACAGTGCTATGTGGTGAATCCTGGGTGATAACCCTACCAACCACAATTTTCTCACCGCTTTATCGAAATCCGTTTAGCCGTTCTCGAGTTTTACCGAGACTAACGTACAACGATTTATGTTTATTATAATAACACGCTTTTATTAGATTCAGATAGATTTCATCAGGGATATCTTCAGACGAATTTTTATAAATGCAGTAACAAAATCACAGCAAAGATTTTTCCGTTGTTCAACTTAAAATATTTTTTCTCCATATTTACTTTTTGTTAGATACGGCTTTCTTATTATCGACGGCAGTAGAATTTACGCAATATTATGTTAGGTATATTGTACAGGTTACAAATAGAGAGATAGAGCTATAAATAGAGCTATTTACTTTGCGGACCTTGTAGAAACTAGAACTAATTTCCGTGCGTTCGAGCGTTTTTGCCGCACCGATTATTAGAATCAAATGTAACAGATCTCCGTTGTGCGTGGCAATTCGGCATCCCCCAGTTGTAAACGTCCCTTTGTGCCTACTGGCCTAGTCATGTACTGCTTGATTTGGAGGGAAGTGGAAAATGTGTTTTTTTTTTTAATAATAATAATCATTTAATTCAGGTAACAAAGACTCATAAAATATATACCTTATACTTACATACATAACTACGTGTTAGTATAGGTAGTAACTTATGCCTATGTTAGTTACTTCACTTCACTGTGCGATCATGTGGCACTTATCCGCGGAAGTGTCGGAACACCACACCCTTTGGGGAAAAGTCCTCCACCATGACGAGCTGCAGCTAATACGTTGGTAACCGAGTTGTGATGCGAGTCCAACAGCTCTCGGCGTGTAGTTGGTCTTTCGGCGCACGTACTCGACGATGTCCTCTGCCGTAGTGGTGTAGTGCATTTTATTCCTCCACTGTTCTTTCCTGATTCATTTCGTTGCGGGATCTAATTTGATTTTTTTCTGCGCCTTCTGATGAAAAATGTGTGAATGTTAACGGTTTTAATTCCTGAACAGTTTTAGTCAGGAATTAAAGATATTCATTCTAGTTTGAATTTTTGGACGTTATGTCTTGTTAACAGTAACCTACCTAACATAAAGTCAAAAGAAGAAGAAAGAACGTCATACCAAAAAAAAAACTAAGCCATGTTTATTTATTAACATCAATAATCTCGTCAAGGGAGTCAGTGAAAGCATGACGGTTGACACCTGCACGGAATGATTATACGGCCATAAGCTTGATTTTATACCCGTGGGTATCTTAGAAGACGACAGAGGGATATTGACCAGAGGATGGGCAGCAGCAAACTCTAACTCCTCCTCCGTCCTTCTGAGCACCATAACATCAACTGCGATCGCCAACATGCATCGGCCAGGCATGGCGATTTCGGCTAGACCTACCCATTACCATTTCCGCCGGCCGTCTTTTGATTCTTTCTCACCAGAAATACGTGAAGATATAAAGTTCAAATTAATATTTAATTATACTAATATCCGCTCATGTGTATGGCCTAAAAGATACGGCCACTCATGTCACTTTGTTTAATATACACTAAAATATTGAGTTGTCCCATTCGTGGTTAAGTAAATCTAATTTTTCAATCGACTTGAAAAAAAGGAGGTTCTCAGTTCCACACGTATATTATTTTTATGTTTGACCACGCGAAACTTTTTCCGTGAAATCCAATTTTGATGATTTTTAAATTGGTAGTGTCTAGTTCAAAGTTGGTCCCATATCATTTTCATGAAAATATTCCACCCTTATCCCTTAAAACCACACCCTGCAGGTCGTACACAAATTTGTAACGTGCAGGAACCGAACCCGCTACACATTATACAGCAGCCAGTCGCTCTACCGCTTTGTCAACCCTGCAAAGTCAAGTTTGGTAAATATAGACGTGATTTTGAAGAAAAAAACTCAAAGAAGTCTACGGTGCTAAACCGCATGATGTTGGCGGCCAGCAAAAAGTCTACACACAGTTCTTACAAAAATTGACCTTTTTTAGAAGAATAATTTTAACGCATTGAGTGGTAGTGCGATACATTTGACATTTAAATCATGCGCCATTATTGACAGCTGTCTAATTTAGAGTGTGACGAAAAAAAGAAAAATTGAATAGGGTGGAGCTGTCAAAACGCGAATCTCCCATAGATTTTGATGAAATTTGTAATTTATAATTACGTCTCTAAAAATCTAATTTTACAGTAAATTTAAAATTAATCGCGCTGACAGGGATAAAATAAAATGTTTTTTGCAGAAATTGTATTATGGAATTATTGGTGGGTACTGCTTAGGCTAAGAAATCACGATGCGGCTTTGGCGGTGGAAGAGTTTCCAAATTCACGAGACCGGAGTTCAGTGCGGTTTGACAGCCGTCGCGGTTACGATTATCGCCCGCAGACTTGGCGGGCTATTATCGCAAGACGTGCGGTTACAAGACGGGCACTGGCCTTTCTTGCACCAAAATAATTAGTAGATCGACTTTAATATCCATTTTGTAATGTTTGTTGACAAACATGCACAGGCACGTCACGACGCCACGAGAAATAACAAGTCTGATTTCTGATTTATGTATCCCCCGCTGGCCACTGCGGTCGCCGGCACTCGCGGGTGCAACCCGCCGAAGCTGCGGGTGACCGTAGTTGCTTGCCGGTGCAGCGGGAGCCGCAAACAACTGCGCACACCGCGGGCGTACACCGCGTCCTGTAATGTGCGTTCATTTTTTACATATATGTCGGATCGTCAGGATTTACTCCGTTAGATTCGGTCATCATGTGAGCAGAAGATGGGTTTCGTGCAATGCAAACACACTGGGTACAGGGTACAATACACGGTGTTTATTAAAACCACAATTTAGCACAAACTTAATTAAAATTAAAATAGACATAGTAACACTTATTAAACACAACGAATCGAGTACAGTTCCGGCACATCTTAGCTTCGATGCGGTCAGACACTGGATTCTGAATGTCCTGCTCGCTGTGGACTGAAAACATTACGACTCTGTAGAAAAAAAAATGTCAGTATAATATATTTGGTTCTGGGGTATTTACTTATTCTTAGATCGAAAATACTTTGCGAAATGAAATTCATCGTGCAATTTGATGTCACTTAAACAAATTCACCGATGCGCCCTTATAATAATTATATTATTCCTATTATTGTTGCTGTTTTCCATACCAAGATCTACAAAAATCGTATTTTCGAACAATGCAGAAAGTTTAATTGATACAGTTTATATAAATTTTACAAAAGTTTATTCCAGAAAATTGATAAATTAAATAATTATGTAAAATATGTGAAAAAACATTTATCTATTTGGGACAATAAATCCTTACACAATGTTTTATAACTGTGTTTACATGTGTTATGATTCGTAACAGTGGGATTGTTTTTACAAAATGGAGTTTTGTTTATTTTAAATTTGCAGTGGTTCTCAACATACCGTACAAATTTATTTTTACAAATAATAGGCCTAATGATAAATATATACCGTACCTGAGAGGTGGGTGATAGGAAAATATCTATACTGGACTCATTCACTAAAAAAAGTGAGATTGAATCACTGAGAACTGACGAAAACAGGATACCAGACAAATAGTGGAAAAAAAATAAATGTACGCTGAAATTGTGGACGCCATCGGCAGTTGAAGCGTATTTTCAGAATTAGTTTCTTGACTTCCTACATCACTCGTGGTGGAGGGCAGTATAAGCGAATTGTCTACAAGAAATGAAAAAAATGGATGCCATGATTTTACGAGAAGATTTATTTATCAATAAAAATCCTTACCTAAACCCACGTCCTTCGACCTTCGTCTATTTTCGAAACTCGATCTAATCTTCACTTTTCTGTAAAAGCTCGACGATAGACGCTTCGGTTGCTTATGGTTCATTGTTAAAAGAACAATAATTATCTTAAACACAGCAGCACTGAGTACATAATTGTAGTGAGAACCACTGCTTTTTCTGTTTGGTCAAATCCGACATTTTACTGTCGTAACCGTTACTACACTTGTGTTACTGCAAAATGTATTGAAACTTAGTGTCGACTGTAGTGTCCTGAACGCATTTGTAATCTATAAGAGAATGATTGATTATCTGTGGAGGAATTCGCCATTAGCTTTTCTGTAAGATTGCTGTCTTTTGCTGTGTACCAAACTGTATCTTTTTTTATTAAACGTTTTAGCGGTCAATCATTTCATTTCATTGTGTTCTGCATGGCCCAGGACACATTATTTGGCGACGAGAAATAAATTTTATTGGTGATGGCCACCAACATTTCGTTAAAGCCTTACACAGAAGGCGAAGATGTTAATTGCTTCCTGGAGCGATTGGAGCAGTATTTCACAGCAAATAATGTACCTGAGGATAAACAGGTAGCAACTTTGTTGATTTTAGTATCAGAAAATGTTTATAAGATAGTAAAAAACCTGTGTCATCCACAGTTACCTAAAGAGAAAACTTTTAAAGAAATTGAAAATGCGTTACGATTACGATTTCAACCTCGCATTTCTCACTTTAGAAAACGCATTACCTTTGATAAATTAACGCAATTGGAGGGCGAACTGGTAAGCAAATGGTATGCTAGAGTTCGTGAAACAGCTTCGGATTGCAATTTTGGCTCGTTAGTGGAAGAACGTGTCAAGGATAAGTTTGTCACAGGCCTGTTACCAGGTCCTGTATGTATTTAATAGCTATTAAATTGTAAATCCGTAATTGGTTGTAAAACCGGTTTATATTTTAAGATGAATTGTCAAAGAGCTGTGGATTTTGTGAATAATAAATAAATAAATAAATAAATAAATGAAAGTGCGGTTTACGATTTATAACGTATTAAAAAAAACTACTAACTAGATCTCGTTCAAACCAATTTTCGGTGGAAGTTTACATGGTAATGTACATCATATTATAAACAGTAAACAGCTGCATTATATGATATTAACATAACTATGGAGAACAGTGATACATAAGTAATAATGCAGCCCACAGCACTGTCCACAGATTAACTTAAGTGTAAATAGAAAAAAAACTATAGGTCGCTAGGAAGTAGCTTTGCAGGCACATTGACCCACATACTTATATAATAATTATATCTGTATGAAATAAAATCATTGCATGCTATACCACACATTCCCCAAAAAAGCATCACGGTGTAGTAACTGAGCCATGCGACACTTGCTGAATATATTTTTCGACACATAAGGTAATATTTACTTTACTATACACAATATCGCATAGTACACCCATCCACTCCACAACTCTTTAGGGGATGTGCGATATGATATGATTACAACTTATGGTAAAGACATGCAAAGTAAAGAAAGAAGAGAGAAAAAAGAATCAGCTTAGCAGTGTTTCATATAAAAGTCTTCGAAACTTTGCCAGGCAGCATGTAAATATGTCTATGTGTTCAAAGGTCTCATTGTACGTTGCTGCCATTCGCCGAATAGGTGCACGCAAACCAGTGTTAGATTGGCAGGAACCCACCGCAAAGAGTTTGCCTGCACTTACCTGACGTCTATGCACAGTTCTAGGAACTGCATAACAAAGTACATTATTTAAGCTAGTACAATTAAATTGACTATGAACAATATTATACAACGTCATTACTTCCAACTGCTTACGTCTAGAACTGAGCGTTAAGAGCTTGTATGTAATGGTTGGCACAAACGTCGCCTTCGACGTCAAGCGCAGCCACGAATGGTAACATTAGAGAATCACGTGGCTGTTTCTGCCAGACGGCGACGTAAGATTAGTAGTCTGTCCCAGTTGATTGAAAATTACGCAACTCACAAAATTACTTTCGCTTGGCCTCATATTAAGCGCCGAAATACACTGAACGTCACGTTAGGTCAGAATAAAAAAAACCATTTTCAACATGTAAATAATAAGAATATAATAACAACACTTTATTGACATACATTGATTACAAACATACATTGGTCAAAAAATTTTTTTGAAAAAAACAACTAGGTGTACCTGTATGTCAGGAGTCAGTTACATATAAATTTACAATTTACAAATAATATAGGTACATCAAAGGTAATAAATATTATTACACGTAATGATTTGAAAATATTGGATAACCTTCATGTGATATAAGTTGTAAGGCCGTATGCAAAAACACAATACATTTTGATAATACATAGATTTCATCAATAAAAAATTACAATTATTATCATTTTTCAATAACCAATAAAATAAATTTTATTTATTAATAATTATCATCACAAACAAGAAATTTAATAAAACAAATCAAAGAAATATGCCCAAAACCGAACAATGGACAAAGTGGTGATATTGAGATTAATGTTTCATACACGGTTTGGGCGTTTTTGTAGTGGTTGATAAATTTATGGTAATTGTTTTTGTACACGGCGGTGTGGTTGTACATTTGTGTGTAGTAGTACAAGGGGGTGTAGTTGTACATTTGTGTGTAGTGGTACACGGAGGTGTAGTGGTACATTTATGTGTAGTGGTACACGGAGGTGTGGTTGTACATTTGTGTGTAGTGGTACACGGAGGTGTAGTGGTACATTTGTGTGTAGTGGTACACGGAGGTGTAGTGGTACATTTATGTGTAGTGGTACACGGAGGTGTGGTTGTACATTTGTGTGTAGTGGTACACGGAGGTGTGGTTGTACATTTGTATGTAGTGGTACACGGAGGTGTAGTGGTACATTTGTGTGTAGTAGTACACGGAGGTGTGGTTGTACACTTGTGTGTAGTGGTACACGGAGGTGTAGTGGTACATTTGTGTGTAGTGGTACACGGAGGTGTGGTTGTACATTTGTGTGTAGTGGTACACGGAGGTGTAGTGGTACATTTGTGTGTACTGGTACACGGAGGTGTGGTAGTACATTTGTGTGTAGTGGTACACGGAGGTGTAGTTGTACATTTGTGTGTAGTGGTACACGGAGGTGTAGTGGTACATTTGTGTGTAGTGGTACACGGAGGTGTGGTTGTACATTTGTGTGTAGTGGTACACGGAGGTGTAGTGGTACATTTATGTGTAGTGGTACACGGAGGTGTAGTAGTACATTTGTGTGTAGTGGTACACGGAGGTGTGGTGGTACATTTATGTGTAGTGGTACACGGAGGTGTGGTTGTACATTTGTGTGTAGTGGTACATTTATGTGTAGTGGTACACGAGGGTGTGGTTGTACATTTGTGTGTAGTGGTACACGGAGGTGTGGTAGTACATTTGTGAGTAGTGGTACACGGAGGTGTAGTTGTACATTTGTGTGTTGTGGTACACGGAGGTGTAGTGGTACATTTATGTGTAGTGGTACACGAGGGTGTGGTTGTACATTTGTGTGTAGTGGTACACGGAGATGTGGTTGTACATTTGTGTGTAGTGGTACACGGAGGTGTAGTGGTACATTTATGTGTAGTGGTACATAAGGGTGTGGTTGTACATTTGTGTGTAGTGGTACACGGAGGTGTGGTTGTACATTTGTGTGTAGTGGTACATTTATGTGTAGTGGTACACGGAGGTGTAGTTGTACATTTGTGTGTAGTGGTACACGGAGGTGTGGTAGTACATTTGTGTGTAGTGGTACACGGGGGTGTAGTGGTACATTTGTGTGTAGTGGTACACGGAGGTGTAGTTGTACATTTGTGTGTAGTGGTACACGCAGGTGTGGTTGTACATTTGTGTGTTGTGGTACACGGAGGTGTAGTGGAACATTTATGTGTAGTGGTACACGGGGGTGTAGTGGTACATTTGTGTGTAGTGGTACACGGAGGTGTAGTGGTACATTTGTGTGTAGTGGTACACGGAGGTGTGGTTGTACATTTGTGTGTAGTGGTACACGGAGGTGTAGTGGTACATTTATGTGTAGTGGTACACGGAGGTGTAGTAGTACATTTGTGTGTAGTGGTACACGGAGGTGTGGTGGTACATTTATGTGTAGTGGTACACGGAGGTGTGGTTGTACATTTGTGTGTAGTGGTACATTTATGTGTAGTGGTACACGAGGGTGTGGTTGTACATTTGTGTGTAGTGGTACACGGAGGTGTGGTAGTACATTTGTGAGTAGTGGTACACGGAGGTGTAGTTGTACATTTGTGTGTTGTGGTACACGGAGGTGTAGTGGTACATTTATGTGTAGTGGTACACGAGGGTGTGGTTGTACATTTGTGTGTAGTGGTACACGGAGATGTGGTTGTACATTTGTGTGTAGTGGTACACGGAGGTGTAGTGGTACATTTATGTGTAGTGGTACATAAGGGTGTGGTTGTACATTTGTGTGTAGTGGTACACGGAGGTGTGGTTGTACATTTGTGTGTAGTGGTACATTTATGTGTAGTGGTACACGGAGGTGTAGTTGTACATTTGTGTGTAGTGGTACACGGAGGTGTGGTAGTACATTTGTGTGTAGTGGTACACGGGGGTGTAGTGGTACATTTGTGTGTAGTGGTACACGGAGGTGTAGTTGTACATTTGTGTGTAGTGGTACACGCAGGTGTGGTTGTACATTTGTGTGTTGTGGTACACGGAGGTGTAGTGGAACATTTATGTGTAGTGGTACACGGGGGTGTAGTGGTACATTTGTGTGTAGTGGTACACGGAGGTGTAGTTGTACATTTGTGTGTAGTGGTACACGGAGGTGTAGTGGTACATTTATGTGTAGTGGTACACATAAGTGTAGTTGTACATTTGTGTGTAGTGGTACACGGAGGTGTGGTTGTACATTTGTGTGTAGTGGTACACGGGGGTGTAGTGGTACATTTATGTGTAGTGGTACACGGAGGTGTAGTTGTACATTTGTGTGTAGTGGTACACGGGGGTGTCGTTGTACATTTGTGTGTGGTGGTACACGCGGGTGTGGTGGTACTTGAATGGCATGGTTTCGTTGTTGTAGTTGCAGTGGTCGAGCATGGACACCGTCTTGTCGTACTCGTCGTACATGGTGGGGGAGTTGTTCTTCCACATGATCTCGTTCTTCTTACACATTCTAAAAAATAATAAGTTATTAATGAATACAATGTTTAAAAAAAAAATTGACGTTGTATGTTTGTTTAAAGGATAACCAAGTGGTAATCAATTATAAAAAATATAGTGTGGTCATTTGTTTTCATTATAAAGCCGTTGTCGCTTAGAGGTTTCTTGATCTTGAAAAGCCATGCATGCTTATTATTATATTTTTAAAATCACAACAAATGAATTAAGGCTCTGACAATTGACCATTGCATCTAAAGGAGGTCAACAAAATCCCGTACAACTTTGCCCAAATATGTGCCTCAAAGTACACGTGCACCAAAGCATAGAGAAAAAATAGAGGAATTCGAAAATATTAATACTTTAATTCATAAATCATTTTTAGCTAATTATTAAAATATAACCTAATAACCTGTAATACAATTAAAACATGTGGCAACTATTTAAGCACGATTGCGTTGAGGCGTTTTATTTGGTTGTCACTCGGGTTGACAATTCGTAATTCGTTTGTTGACTCTTCATACATGTCATTCCGTTCAGAAGAAAGAAGAAACTTGACAGTTTTTTTTTTAATAAGTAAGGTGGTTATTTGATAGAGTGCTAAAATGGCGTCCTTTTCATTACGATAAAAGTTATTTTATTCTCTTCTCCGGGCAACTATATGAATACCTTCCTTATGAGTACCTTTTGTACTAAATTGGGCAGATATTGTTGACATCCTTTCCTGAGTTGAGCTGGATAAGCATTATTTTTGTGTATAGACCTCAGAGCTACGAAAAGTTTTCCATATTCAAGTCAATAATTAAAAATATTCGGGCCAAACTTGCATCTTGTAACGAATTCACAATACTTTTAATGTAAATATTCTGGAAATTAATTTAAATAGTAGTCAATTACTTAACCTTTTAATTCATTTAATTTGCCAAATGTTTTTTATGGAACCAACTACTAAAAGTCACGTCAAGTCAAAGTATTGATAAATTTTCCTGCGATTATAATTATTTAGATTGCTTTAAGAAGAAGAAGCCATTGTTAATTATCTGGCATTGGATCATAGCAGTCAAACGAGAACTTTTATGTTTAAAATGCCTATGATAAAAGTGCGAATACAATTAATATAAGTATAGACCAATGACAACTGGCAAATTAAATTTTGTGGCTAAAAAATCTTTATTTTCTCAAAAGAAATTTACTACAAATTTCGCTTAATGAGAAATATTTAAACTACATACTTATATAATAATAAAATGTGAGCAAAGCTAGATTGACATGCACAGTATTAAAAGAAGACAACATTATTTAACGTACATAAATAACAGGACATTGAAGGTTCATTCATGCAAAACAAAAAACAATTTTTGTGGGTAAATTAAAAACATAAACCAGGGCCGCACTTAATTTTTTTTAATAATATAAGATTTCAACTGATTTTAAATGTTTGTAAACTTTTAGAGGTTTTTATTTCTTTTGGTAGTTTATTGAACACCTGTGCCCCTTCGTAGGTAATATTTTTCTTTCCATAATTCGTACGTGTTTTCGCGAGACACTGAGACAGATATAATTGCGTTACGAAGAGGTCTTAACCCTTCTTCGGTGTTTGTTTTAAAAATTAGCTCCGAGTGTATTTTTTTATGTTTAATTTTGTTGATTAGGATGCATGTATTATAGTAATAAATTTGTTTCATATTCATTAATTTGGTTTCGGAGTAAATTTTATTTGTTGTTGAGAAAGTCGTAATGAAATTGGATTTTTATTATTTTAATTTGTATTGTTTGGATGCAGGTTTGGTTAGTTCTGGCCGCGCTACCCCATATTTCTGTTAAATAATCTAGATGTGATCTGACGAGGGAGTGAAAGATATTTAAACATCTGACAACACCGTAAAGACGCCCTAATAATGACGATAAAGTTGATCTTATTTTATTTATATGTGACTTCCATGTTAATCCACTGTCCAAAATCACCCTAGGTATTTTTATTCGATCGATTCCTTTAATTCAATATTGTTAATATAAAGTTTGAGGTGACTTAATAATTGTTTGTTTTTGCCTTAAATATCTTATCTTATATAGCTCGTCTTTGATATATTAATTGTGAGTAAATTATACTGGAACCTGTCGTGTAATCTGTCTAAATCTTTTTGGGCAGAGTCCATCATTTCGGTAATTGAGGAACCATAATAAAATATACAATGTATCGTCAGCATATATACTAATTTCGCCATTTAAAGACACTTGACATATGTCTTGATAAAGATTAAAAATAGCAGGGGCCCAATAATTGAGCCTTGTGGTATACCACACGTAATAGGTTGGGCAGTACTTTGATATCGACCTATTTCTACTACTTGAAAGCGGTTCGTTAGATATGATTCAAAAATTTTGAGCGCATTGTCGGTGATTCCAATATGTTCTAACTTTTTTAAAAGGAGGGAATGACTTACGGTTTGATACCGTAAGTCATTCCCAGGCTTTTTTAAGGTATATAAATGCGCCAATACCTACTTTTTTCCGTCAATGTGCATTCTGATTTTGGTAATAAGATCTACAGTGGCGAATAAAGTGTTTGATTTCAGACAGAAACCGTATTGCCGTTCAAAAAGGAATTTTATTTTATTTAAGTAGCTACTAAGTCGATTCAAGGCAATTTGCTCCAAGATTTTTGAAATTACGGGTAATACTGACACAGGCCTGTAGTTACTAGTAGTGTACGTGTGAAGTGTGTGTTAGTTATTTATAATCATTTTCAAGGTCGGAATGAGAAACTCTTATACACATTTAACCACTTTTGTACTGATTTTGTCTATACCTGTACTGCAATTTGAATCTAGGGCATTTATTATTTTAGTGACTTCTTTCTCAATGCATGGTATAAAGTTATCTAGTTTGATTTGTTCATCAGCCTTACTTTCTACGTTAAAATGATTAGTATGATATTTTGAAGGAATTTGCATTGCCAATTGGGGGCCTATTGTGGCAAAAAATATATTAAAATGTTCACATACTTCATCACCTTCAGTAACTAAACCTGCGATCGTCATTAGTTTTGGAGGAATGGGGTCTAGTTTAACTGTGTTTTTGCATAAGGTATTAATAATACAAATTGAATTTTGATTGAGCAGTACCCTAAATAATAACCCTTTTTTGGTGCACGGTGGAAATCCTATAGACTTCCTCCATCGTGGGGGTGACGAAGGGGCTTTCATCACTTGGTCCCATTAGCTCTAACATAGAAGTATAATTTATTTGTGAAAGTCTTTTCAAGCATACCGACAAAACCACGGAAGCTTTAAATTCCTCACTCCACATCTGAATTACCTTATTGAAAGCGAAAGTTCCAGGCTGCCCGCTTGAATTAAAATTTAAACATATTAACTCCGTGACATTATTAGAAGTTTATCAGCAAATCAAAACAGATTTTACTGAAGATCTATGGAGAATGTCTATTAAAGTTTGTACGTCTATAATTGAGATTTGATTTACAATTTATTCATATTTAATTCATAATAAAGACCAATGAGTTTTTCCGGATCTAATACAATTTAGTAAGGTCATGCTACTTTTTAAGCCCGGGGACAGTAAAGACAGTATTGTCGACTTTCGAAAAGGTATTTGAAAAATAGAATAATGCTTAATCAGTTGCTTATCTATTTTATAACTAATGAAATTTGACATGATCAACAGTATGGTTTCACTAAAGGACGTTAAACTACATGTCATTTTATTAAAATACGTATCACCGCATTAGCAGCAGTACAAGATGCCATAGGAATCTTTAGTGACATCTTCAAGGCATTTGTTAACGTAAATCATAACATATTTCTTTTGAAACTTGAGCATAAGGGACTAGGTAAACTTGCGATTAATTTAGTAAACTCATCATTTCATTATAAACAGCACCTAGTTTAGATAAATTGAATTTACATCGTTTACAAGTAGAAATAGGGTTTCCACAAGGCTCAATTTTAGGTCCTTTCATCTTTTTAGTGAAAAAGTTAGGGTTAAGTCATATAATGATCTTTTTCCCATTCAATAAAACAAACACAAATGGCGTTATTTGTTGATGACAATTCCTTATTTTTTAAGATAAAAAACAAAAAAAAAACATTTATGGTTTTGGCAGTGTCAGATTTTCGACTCCTGAAACAGCAATTTCAATCTATTCGCCTAGACCTGAATCCCTCCAAATATGTTTTTTTTTATTTCTGACACTACTAACAGACCAATGACTTACGACAAATTTAAAACAATATCACATCGCTCAGTGGGTTAACAAAACTGCTCGGTATTTGTGAGTCGTACGCGCAAGCTCATGGTCCGAAGAAGGGAAGAAAAAGAAGAGAAGAAAAGTAAGTTTATGGTTATTAGAGGCAAGAATAAGTCACCGGAGCATGTACCCCCAGTCTATTTAAACGGAATTTCTCTAGAACATGTCTCTCAGATTAAGTACCTAGATCACATAGTGACTGAGACCCTTAATGACGATACAAATATCGAGCGGGAGCGAATATGTTGGTGCATAGATTTGCAAGGTGTGCTGTAGATGTAGAAGTGACACTGTTCGGGGCCTACTGCCAAAGCTTTTACACCAGTGCTCTATGGACCAGCTACACGCAACGGGCCTACAATGCTATTCGCGTACAATATGACAATGCCTTCAGGATTCTGGTGGGGCTCCCATGTTTCTGCAGCCTTTCAGGCAGGCAGGTTTACTGACGCTAGGATCGACGATTTTTATGCCATAATGCGTAAAAGCAGCATCTCTGATGTGTATCCGCGGGAGCACCAACGGAATTCTGAAGATTATATCAGAAAGGCCGGAGTCTGCAGTGCTGGGGAGGCTTATTCGGCTTCACGTGACGAGATGACGAAATATTTTATTTTTGTTTGTTTTGTTTTTATTGTATATTACTTTTGAGTTTATTTGAATTATTATATTGGAATCGTGAATGCTACAATACTTACATATATTTTATAAGACCTTGCTAACATTATACGGACAATTTTTATTTAAGTCTGAAAGTTTTAATTTTTGTTAACGATTTTATTTATTATTAATAGCTCCACAGATTTTTTTTTTAAAAAAGCTCGCTGCACCTCCTATGTTCCCCAATTTTGGAAGATAGTTTTGCACCTTTCATTGACGATAAAATCAGACGATTTAACGATATTTCGGATAGACTTTCAAAAATAAATCTACATTCGGCATGTACCCGTCATAAGAAAAGTAATAAAAGCTTTGGCCCTTATTTATAAAAAAAAATATTAATAAAAGTTTGTTTTACCTTTGCTGTCCACCGATGCGGAAGCCACAGCCACACCTTTTAAACAAAATTGACCAAACAATTAAAAATGGGAACACCCAAATATTCCGAAATATTTTTTTCCCAATTTCGTTATTCCGATTTTGTAAAGTCCGAATTCCATAATGCCTAAGAATTATAATGTCTATTATTTAAAATCGCGAAATTTATTTTACCGAGTGTCGTAAATCCGATTTGCTTGTTTTCCGATTTTCATATGTTCGAAGAATCAAATGCTCCATCGATTGTCGGTCCGAAAAACGACATTCCGAATTTCAATATTTCGAATAAACTGCTAAAATGAGAATTCTGATTGAATTCATATGTATATTTTCAAAATTCATAAGTAACGTTTAATGTAATTTAAAAACGTCTTAATACATAACACAAAAAAATAAATTTGTGTTAATATTATTTTTTTGTGTGTTTTTCTTTTCCTTATTTTACGTATACCTGCGTCGGTTGGTGTCCTCTGGTTTCGCAGACAGAAATTTCATAAAATTTTGTTTCCCAGAAAATGTATCATATAATATTTGCTTCTTGTATTTTTAGAATAGAATAGAATTCGATTATTATTGTTTCAAATACTATTTACTTGAATTAAACATTTTTCACAGAATCACAATTCAATGAATTTTTAATCATATTTTTTTGTTTAACAAACTTATCAAGCAGAAATTATTTTTTAACGAAAATTGTTTGTTTTTTTTCCATGGAATTTATTTTACGAAAAGGTATATAAATACTTAGACAATAACCAAAATATTGTCTGCTACAAACGAATCGTTGGGAAACCGACTCCACGTAGTCTTGTCTGCCCTAACCCTAGAGTGTAGTTTAAATCCGCGTAGGCGCGGAGGGGCGAGGCGGCCCACGAGCTGAGGAGCAGGTGGTTTTAACGCCCGCCGCCGCGGCTGAGGCTGGCCGGCTAAGCCAGCCAGTAAGCCGAAGCTGCGGTGGTGAGCGTGAATGTCATCTGCGACGATAAGCTCGGGTGGGACCGCCAAAGCCCCGCAACGCCGGAGCCGTGACAGAAACCTGCTGCATGTTGCATGCTCACTTGCATGCTGCATACTTGCTTGCAAGCTGCATGCTTGCTTGCATGCTGTATGCTTGCTTGCACGCGGCATGCTTGCTTGCACCCTGCATGCTTGCTTGTATGCTGCATGTTAGGTTAGATAAGAACTATGACCAGCAAAAGATAATATTTTTATTCGAGAGAAAATATTTCTATTCAAAAGTAATCAATCACAGTTTAAAATGAGAAAAAATGAGAATACACTGCAAAAAAGGATAATCGGTATTTTAATTATCGGAATTCGTATTTTTATATTTCGAATTTTCATTATGTCGGACTTTTTGTTATTCGATCTTTTGAAACTCGGTATTTTGAGAATAGTGATTATAAACGTTCGGAATTTTACAATTATAAAAATAGGATGAATCATAAATCGGAGTTGTTATATTAGGAATTTTGAACCATTTGGAATTATGAAAAACGGTATTTTGAAATTCGTATTTCTGACTTTCGGAATAAAGTTTTTCGTATTTATGTAGTGTACCCATTAAATATACATAAACTTCAATTCTTAATGTGGCCATTGATGACCGAGCGTGTCTACATAGTCATAGTCATTTATTCATTAACAAGTAATTTGTATCTGAAATTACACAATAGCAGTATACCTATACAATAAAATAACTACATTTGAATTTTATAAATTACATCAATAATTTAAAAATAATAAATTTACATTTCGTCTACATTTTAACAAATAAATTAAACAATATGGTCATCCTTAATATGTAAAATAATAACAACATTATAATTATAGATACAAGCCAAACTACCCATTCGTTTTGGCGGTCTCGGGGTCCGCTTTTCCAGTGTTAGTTTGCCGGCGTTTCCGTCCACAGCACCACAAACTTAACCACAAAAATCTTATCCCCGTCATTGGTTGACTTTGAAGTGCTTTGCTTAACTGATGCGGTGAACGCCTGGAAAGTGGCTTACTCAAGTACGGTTCGGCCCGGGAAACCATCTTCCCAGAAACAATGGGATGAGCCACTCTGCAGGTTGGTACAGAATAAACTCATGAATACGTGGGTGGGTCAGTGGGAGTCGGGCTCCTGGTTTGAAGGACTGCCGTTGCCTAACATAGGTACCTACTATGCTTGGTGGCTCTACATTGCGTCTCGCTACATGCCTACGTCTTGACGCTGGGCCTCACATCGCTGCCGATGCGGTGAAATTGTCGACTACCTCGGTCACCATGGCCTTTCCTGCTATAAGAGCGCAGGCCTGATAGCACGGGTTGCCAGCATTAATTACATCATTCGTCGTGCTCTTGCCTCCGCCGGGGTGCCAGCTGTGTTAGAACCTAATGGCTTGGCACGTGACGATGGAAACAGCAGGACGCTGCAGGCGCGAATATAACAACCTTCTTGGATGATTAAGCCATTTGGGGTTGAAACACTAGGGTCATGGGGCCTGAGTGCTTACCTTGTTTTTAGGGACATAGCTAATAATTTAAAGTAAAAAAGAATAAGTATAATAATATTTAATGGCTCTAAAATACTTACTCTTTGCTATCGCCTTTCCTGAATGAAAAAAAAGAAACATGAATTAACATCATACATATTATTCCGAAAGGGTTGGTCAAAGAAGCACAAACAAAAAATGTAAAACTTAAAAAGAGTGAGTGCCAAGGTACTCACAAGAATTGATGTGTTAATGCGTTTATAATCATATAAACTCACATACACAAACAGCCAGACCCGAAACAACTGTCTGTAGGCCAGCAAATATTTGTATCGTGCGGAAATCGAACCCACGACACGCAGCAGTCAATCGCTCAACCACTGCGCCAACCGAGTCATCTATCACATCAAATCATTATTTTGCAAACAAACATAACTATCCAACTACAAGTAAGTTAATACCTACAAGAATAGAGAGAGAGAGAAAGACTACAGAAGAGATGGATGGATTGTATGAGGAATGACATGAGAAAAGGTAGTCA
Organism: Charanyca ferruginea; assembly: GCA_947361185.1. Taxonomy (NCBI): domain Eukaryota; kingdom Metazoa; phylum Arthropoda; class Insecta; order Lepidoptera; family Noctuidae; genus Charanyca; species Charanyca ferruginea. Next base: position 21,747,762 of record OX376068.1, on the reverse strand, counting down.
TATCAATATTATGAGGAGGTCAAATTGGATTGTTAGTTTATATGTTTGTATGTAAGGTGTAATATCTGAACCGACTCATCCGGTTACAAAAATTAGGAATATTACTGCCAAACTTTTCCGCCACCGAAATATCACGTGATCATATTTTTACATATATGACATACATATAAACCATATATATATATCATATTTTTACGTCCGAATTGATAGCCTCCTCCTTTTTGAAGTCGGTTAAAAATAGTAAATATTATTTACTCGCTTTTGCGATTTCCTCCGCGTGAATGTCGGTTAACGCGGATGCAGACGAAGTTACGGATTAAAATGTATCCTATGTCCTTCCTCATGGTTCTAGCTATCTTCATACCAAATTTCATCAAAGTCGGTTCAGCCGTTTCATCGTGAAAGCGTAACAGACAGAGTTACTTTCGCATTTATAATATTAATATAAAGTATTGAAGTATGGATTATGCATAAGTGTTGTGCATTTGGATGCATAATATTAAGGCGACGATATACGCCGGCGACCTTGAGCGACCAGAGACTCTCAAAGTTTAGTCGAAAAAATTAAATAAAAGATAGTATTCTTTAACTTTAAAAAAAAAGGCGAATACTAAAAGATAGATAATAAAATTGTCTGTAAGATAGTGAAAGTTTCATTTAAATATACAAGTTAGATTTTGTGTGACTATCAATGTTTTATCTGCGTCAGACACAACTTCACGAGTTAATTAAACTATTTAATATGAACTTAATCAAAAATATTAAATATATTTTATTATAAGTACTAAATGATAAAAAGAATGTTCTAGTTTAACATTTTTTTTTTTAATCATTTCCACTACACATTTTGAAGTGATTGTCATTTTAAAATCTGTAAAATTCGCTTGCTAACGCCTTAATAATGTTATAACAAAACATTCATAATGCAACTTCTGAATTTTGCCACGGTTATAGTGTTTATGATTCCCATATAGTATGAGTGTTACGTAGTTCGGTGACGCCTTCTGAGATTAGGTTTGCGTAAGCAACCCTGTGTAAGCAACCTAAGTGCTATAGACTATAATTTATTATCAAAACATTAGGAATCCTTGACAAAATTCACGCGGATGTAGTCGCGGACAATGTGCTAGTCAGTTATAACAATAAACATGATGATTGGCAAAACGAAATGGGACCCTAGTTACATGAGACTGGGCAGGTGATAAAAAGTACAGCCAAAATATATTTGATATTTACCTGGAGCAGCTTGTGTTACGTAACATATCTGAAATAAAATAAAAACATCGATCAATGTAGGTACTTAACTCATAGCTAACCTAAAATCACCTTTCTACCTAAATAGGTAGAAAGATGATTGACCGAAATTTAAAGCTATGTAAATACATAGGATTCAATTTCGGTGGTGATAGAAATGGAAGAAATTGTGGTAGGCATTTGGCCAAGAAGAGAGCAACCAGAGCTAAAAAACTATTTCTTTTGATCTTTGATCTCATGGTCATATTTTTGACTGACATGACTGCATGCACCAAGCATCTTGAATAAATATTAGCATAATGTAATTTTCTAAATTAACAGACAAGATTCTGCACAGGCGTTAAAAATTTAGATTTCGAACAGATTTTTTTCAGCTTTTTGTACTCACCGCAGAAAGAATGAAAACTAGTGCTACGATATTAACCCTCATTGCCACTTCTCCAAGCCTGGTTTGGCAAGAACTAACTTGATTTCTAAAAAACACCTTTTTATATTAAATTCGAATAATTGTTTTTATTGTCTTCTAATGTAGTGACAGATGTTAATTTGAAAAATAAATAAACACAATATTTACTTGTTAATCAAAGCATGGACTATTCAATACAATATCCATGCATAGAAAATTTCGACATGTGTAGGTTATTTATTATCATAATAATTTTTATTCACACAATATTTTTATTTACTTTTCAATAATTTATTGTCCAATGCACCTGTACCAAATGCATTACTTTTTTTGTAAAAAGCTAATAGATGTCGCTATCCAAAAAAATCGTATAATATTAATTATTAAAACGATTATAAGAATAATTTATGGTTTTGTTTTTTTTTTCATATACTAGCAACCCACCCCGGCTTCGCACTGTTGCAATTTACTCATTAGCATGCAGTCACACTCGCGACAAACAAACCAACGAGGCAAGTGTTATAGGTACCGGATGAAGAAAATCACGTTTGAAGGGCGGAACAACTTTTATCCGATTGACAAAGTGGGTGGGATAATTTACTCAAGGGCCGACCGATCCTTCAGTTGTTTCCATCTGTTCGTGAGGACTTGGCTGAAGCTGGACCACTGTGTGGCCCAATTTTTCACAGGTAATGGTAATTTAAAACAAAGTTATACCGTATTCCTTCAGGTATTTAAATAAATCTAAACAACCATTTAGAACTTATTTCAGTCTGAGTGATGTATGTATTTAGTCCTAACTAAATAAGTAGGTATTTTATACATAAATTTATCAAATTTCATTAAATATGTTTGTTTATGGCCAATATTTAAGCGCCACGGCAGCCCGCAAAATTCAAATATTCTAACTTTTTTGCAATTTTCAGCCCAGTATATATTTGTATGGTAATACAAAATATTATTAAATTCGCAGGAGTAACAAATAAATATGTATTTACAAAAATATAATAATAATTATAATCATCTAAATAGCAGCTCTTCAAGTTAGACAAGCTCGTAAATATACATATTTAATAAAAATATAACGTTTATGAGCTTTTCTAACCTGAGAGTTATTTTGATTATTTTAATTATTATAATTCTATAAACACATATTTGCTACTCCCGCAAATATATTGTTTATTTAAAGACAATCTGATACTGAGCTGCAAATTGCAAAAGGCGTAAGAAAATTTGGGGGCTGTCCTGACGCATCCCCCGTAATGGGCCGTTTTTAATTAAATTAGGGACCTAATATAAAATGGTAAGACATCTTAATCAATTATTACCATGTATTCATATTTTTTGAGACAAAACGTCGTTATTACTTAATTTTAAAAGCTTTATCTAGCTATATATTAAATAGCAGCTATTGCAGCTCTAACTCCGCCATCGACATCATCTATGTCAGTCAAAGTCAAATCATTTATTTCAATTAGACCATTAAAAAGGCACTTTTGAACGTCATAATAAAAAAATATAAAGTTGATTCTAGTTGCCCATTCCAAAAGGTAGTTTCGTATGGAGAAGAAATATGGGCAAGAAACTCCATACTTACTCTTTTAAAAAAAATGTGTACAATATTTTGCATTTACAGTTTACAGTTATACGTGAATACGATGGACCTTGCATAAAAACACTATATTGAAGTATGTACAAAGTATTACAAGATAAAGAATGACAGCTAAGTTGTAAACATAGATACATAGTGTTCACATAATTATTATTTACAATTATTGTAAAAGTAGACAACCACTCCATACATTTCAACAAACTATGAACCTATGAACCAGTGTGTGACCCAAAGCAAGAATTAAATAATATGTAGGTATATACTAAGTATAATTTAAGTAGTTTTAATAAGCAATCCATTTGATTTTGTCTAGACTGTAGATTGTCCTATGGAGCCCGGACCAGCATGTTTCCAAGCATTCTTATCATGGATATAATCCTCTAAACTGTAATATGCTTGTTTACAGAGTGTACTTTTAATATATGTTTTAAATTTTCTTTCATTTAGTTGCAATATATCACTAGGAATTTTGTTATAACACTTAACACAGAACCCCATAAAAGATTTATGAACTTTAGACAATCTAAAATATGGTTGAGCTATTTTGTCTTTGTTTCTAGTATTAATATTGGGAACACCCAAATATTCCGAAATATTTTATTCCGAATTTCGATATTCCGATTTTCAAAAGTCCGAATTTCATAATACCTAAAAATTATAATCTCTATTATTTAAAATCACGAAAGTTATTTTACCGAATGTCGTAAATCCGATTTGTTTGTTTTCCGATTTTCATATGTTCGAAGAATCAAATGCTCGATGAGTTCTCGGTCCGAAAAACGAAATTCCGAATTTCAATATTCCGAATAAACTGTTAAAATTAGGATTCTGATTCAATTCAGCTACGCTGTACGAATATATTCAAAATGGTGTCCCCTTGTTTCGCAGACAGAAATTTCATAGAATTTCGTTTCCCAGAAAATGTTTCATATAATATTTGGTTCTTGTATTTTTATTTCGACTATTATTGTTTCAAAGACTATTTACTTGAATGAAACATATTTCACAGAAACACAATTCAAAGAATTTTTAATCAAATTTTTTTGTTTAACAAACTTATCAAACAGTAGAATTACTTTTTAACAAATATTGTTTATTCGGTGTATTTTTCTATGTAATTTATTTCAACAAAAATATATAGGTATAAAAAGAAAGACAATAACAAAAATAATCTTAAAAAGTCAATATGTTGTGCTACAAAAGTTAATGACAGAAATGAATTGCTGTGAAACCGACTCCACGTAGTCTTGTCTGCCCTACACCTAGAGTGTAATTTAACTTCGCGCAGGCGTGGAGGGGCGAGGCGGCCAGCGAGCTGAGGAGCAGGTGGTTTTAACGCCCGCCGCCGCGGCTGAGGCTGGCCGGCGAAGCCGGCCAGTAAGCTGAACGTTAATACCATCTGCGACGATAAGCACGCGTGGTAGCGCCGGAGCCCCGCAACGCCGTAGCCGTGACAGAAACCATGCCTGCTGCATGTTGCATGTTCGCTTGCATGCTCGCTTGCATGATGCATGCTTGCTTGCTTGCATGCTGCATGCTGCATGCTTGCTTGCTTGCATGCTGCATGCTTGCTTGCACGCTGCATGCTTGCTTGCATGCTGCATGCTTGCTTGCACGATAGACGATTGCACGAAATCGATAAAGATAATCGGAATTTTAATAATCGGAATTTTAATAATCGGAATTCGTATTTTTGATGTTCGGAATTTTCATTATGTCGGCCTTTTTGTTATTCGATCTTTTAAAACTCGGTATTTTGAGAATAGTAATTATAAACGTTCGGAATTTTGAAATTTTAGTATTATAAAAATAGGATGAATGATAAATCGGAGTTGCCATATTAGGAATTTTGAACTATTCGGAATTATGAAAATCGGTATTTTGAAATTCGTATTTCTGACTTTCGGAATAAAGTTTTTCGTATTTATGTAGTGTACCCATTAATATTATGTCTATCACTAACCTTATTAAATAAATGTAGGTTTTTTCTTACGTACATAATATTTTTATAGATAAATTGGCAAGGCACTGTCATTATATTAATATTTTTAAATAGTTCCCTAAGAGAATCGCGGCGACGTAGATTATAAATGGCTCTAACAGCTCATTTTTGTAAGATAAAAATGGATTCAATGTCGGCAGCCCGACCCCACAGCAAAATACCATACGACATAATGCTGTGAAAGTAGCTAAAGTAGACCATACGCGCAGTTTCTACATCTGTCAACTGTCTTATCTTTCTAACAGCATAAGGCGCGGAGCTTAGTCGCCCCGCAATAGATGTTATGTGAGGTCCCCATTGTAATTTCTCGTCTAGCGTGATTCCTAGGAAAACCGTTTGACTATTAAATTCCAGTTTCTCTCCATTTAGAATGATGTCACAATTGCTATTCCTAACATTTGGTAAAATGAATCGAATACATTTGGTTTTTTTTTCATTATTGTTAACCGTTAACCGTTACTGTTAACCTGAACTTTTGCCTGTCTATCCCTCAGGTATGACCTTAGTAAATCAAGAGATACTCTACTAATCCCGTAGTGCTCCAGTTTCAGCAATAGTGTCTCGTGGTCAACGCAATCGAACGCCTTTGAGAGGTCGCAAAAGATTCCAATGGCATCTTGTGATTCCTCCCAAGCGCTAAAAATGTTCTTTATTAGGGTGACACCGGCGTCAGTTGTACAACGCCCTTTGGTGAAACCGTATTGTTGTTCATGAAAGATGGAATTTTTATTAAAGTGATGTAATTGAGCATTAACTTTTCAAACACCTTACTGAGAACTGGTAGAATCGACACAGGCCTATAATTGTTGGGGTCTTTACTATCACCCGATTTGAACAATGGTACTACTTTACTGTGTTTCATCAGATCCGGAAAGACTCCTTGGTTTACACTGGTGTTAAATATGAGAGCTAAATAGGGCGCAATCGTTTCGATAATAGATTTACAGACTTTTACAGACATTCCCCAAAGATCTTCTGTTGATTTAATTTTAAGATCTTTAAAGGCTTTTATAACAGCCTGGGGGTTTGTATGTTGAAACCTAAACTCCAAAGGGCATTTCTTAACATTTTTCCTAAGTAAGGCAGCAGAGAGAGCGGGAGAGGAATTTAAGGCTTCAGTGGTTCTAATGGGAATGTTGCCAAAAAAGGTTTCAAATTCTTGAGCTACTTCTATATCTGAATTTATGGGACCATGTGCAGTCTCTAAATTAAATTCAGTACTACGCTGCTTTTTCCTACCTGTTTCATTATTTATTATTTGCCAAGTAGTTTTTATTTTGTCATCAGCTAATTTAATTTAATTTTTAATATAAAGAGATTTGGCTATTTTGCAGACACTTTTAAAAAGTTTTGAATATTTCGCAACATATTGATGAAAGCTTGTATTAATTATATGTTGCTTTAGGCCATAAAGCTCAAATAGTTTTTCCCTGCTTTTACGAATACCTGGAGTCGCCCAGTCGCTAAATAAGAACTTCGTGCAAATACTTTTATTCCTTAGTGGAAAAGCTTCATTAAATTGCATGTTTAAAAGTGAAAAAAACTCGGCGTAGAACTCATTTGGGTCACCTATATTATCAAAGCACTGAACACTCAATTTACTTTCCAATGAATTATCAAATTTCTCTAAGTTTTTACATGTGATTGGCCTAAACCTTATTTGAATTTTTTGAAAAGGTATGTAGGCGCAAAACGTTATTGTCTGTCCACTATGATCAGATGGCAGTTTATTTATAATTTCTTTATGACAGTAATCACATTTACAAAATATATTATCAATACAGGTGGCAGAAGAAGCTGTCACTCGAGTGGGTTCCATGAAAACATTGGACAAATTAAATTACACAATAATTTTCATAATTAATAGACATCACTAGATTATCTTTTAACCAATGTTCTGTTAAACATATAATATCATATATGGTTATTTCTAAAAACATTTCTATGTCAAGTAATTTGGAAGAGCAACCTTGAATATTTTGATTAAATAACTTTAACGTATCGTCGGCTGTAAAAAATTAGTTTTGAATTCAGTCCGATTTAGCTTTTTGCGCTCTTTCGAATGGTATATATAACATCGCCGTAGCTTGAAAATAATGTCCGATACGCCACAGAAAAGTGACATTCCTAAATCATTATTTAAACAAAAATAGAGGTATCGGACAGAAAGAAAAAATGCGATTGACGTATGTATAATGTAATAACTTATCACATTGGCGTAAAAGACACACTTTGTATTATCTGTCCCTTACGTCAAAAATATAATGTATTACATTTCTTACCTTATGTCATTATAATAAAGTTCATTTTTCTATGTATGTATGCATGCCCAGATGTGAACAAGAATTTTTAATTTTTTATTTTAAATTGAATAGAAATGGAATTTGATTATAGAAAAATTAAAATCCCAGCATGCTATCATCATATAAAACCAATTAATAAAAAAAAATACAAATTACTCCATACAAATTAATAACCTTTTACCTGGTCATACATAAATATATGCTAGTAGACTAAAAAAAAAAAGTAAGTAAGTAATATAGAAGGCAAGCCTAGAGGAATCAATATGATATCAATTAATCAACTTTAACAACACAGACTCAGTATGTTTGAAAAAGTACAATGATTTAAAAAAGTTGTGTGTTTATGGAACTATTCCAAAATGTTATCATCATGAATATTTAAAACTTCCATATTCTAAAGCAACTGAAGGCAAGTTATTACAAAGTGACAATGATAAAAGCACTCATGATGAAGAGGACTAGATTTTTAAATATTTAGTTTAGTTCATTTCTGTAATGTCAGTTTGTTGAACAATTATGGCAAATAAACTAAAAGCTCTGGTAGACAATTTTTATGCTAGGTAAAAAGTTATTATAAAAAGTACCTAAATATTAATAATAAAAAAAGTTAATTAATCATGTCATTTTTGTTTCAATTAAAGTTATGGAAGTGTTTGTGTTTAAAAGATTGATTAAAAGAGTTAATTTTTAGATCAAAATATTATAATAATAATAAAAACATTTTGGTATTTTTTTTTTACAATATTACCCTTTGTTTGTGTATATATTATTTAATAATAATAAAACTCTAGTTACCTGATACAACACTTACGCCATTTTGACTCTATTTAACAGTGTGTTGATAGTCTTACGTCATTTGAAACTCACGCTACACGCTACACGCTATCTTTGTAACAAATGCTTTAATGGGTAATTAAATTATATCAAGTTTTAGAGGCCAAAAAATTAAGCAGAACCACATAAACCAGTTCAATATACCTTAAAATAGAAAAAAGTTATGATCAAATTTCCAAAAAGAAAAAAGTTTTTTGGTTCTCCTGAAAAGTAGCAATTTGTCCCTTACGCCAAGTTAGATTACGGTCGACGGTATGTTGCTTTCCTTTGTTAGGTTGCCAGAAGATACCTTTTTATTATTCAGTAATAATAAATGATTATTTGAAGGGGTAACTTCTGTTGTCGTACCAACTAGTTTACACAGTTATCCGGAGTGCCCTCCACAACCACAAGTGAAGAGTTCAAACTGTCTGTATGTATCCCAACAGGAAGAGAATACTCTAACTAACTGGTAGCGGCCTCCAAGGATGTTGGTGTTGTAGGTGGACCCTCCTTCGTACAATATGAGGATTCACAAAGATCAATCACTATGTTGTTAGTGTGACTAGACAACATAGATTCGTCACTTATACTACAGTTCGTTATATTATTAGCTATAACATTGTTAATATTATATGCTATCAACATAGCAATTAAACGTCTACATTCTCCAGACAGAGATAAAGTTCCCTGAGTTAACTTAAAACCACTTACAAAGTTATTAGTGTCAAAATAAAATAATTTGTCACTATGACATGTCAACATATGAATGGTACTATTAAATTTGTAAATATGATTGTTCTCTTCATCTGACAAATTGTCAGAATAAGGAAAGGCACACAGCATTAGCCTTCCTATGTTTAACTTTAATAAGGCGTCCACACCATCCACTATGTCCTTTTTGTTAATACCAATACTATTGCCGAAAAGTAGGACCATTGTAGAGTAATGGTCTAGGTTTGTGTTTTTAATTCTCTTAATAATTTGTTTAAAACTTATGTTATGGTAACTTTGATTAGTAAAACTATGGCTAAGGTAATTGTGTAGTATTTTCCCAAAGCCTGAACCTAACTCATCGGAAAATAAAATAATTTTATTACTTTTCTGTGTATTAACGCATTTGTTTGCTGGAAGAGTCAACACCGGTGAAGGCAAGTCAAGCTGAGGCTGAGGAGATGGTGGTTGGTTGGCACTGCTGCATGAAAGATTATTAGTCAAAGACTCATACCTCTCAGCATTGTAGGTACTTCACATTATCCAGTAGTACCCCAGCCTCAAACAAGCGTTCACTTAGCTGTTGTTGTGACAACTCATACTTTTCAAAAATATCCTTTAGCAAGTACTCCTTATATAGCAAATCATTATGGAGTAGTTGAATATCTGTGTCATATTTTTTTTTTTTTTTTTTTTTTTTGTGTTTTTTTTTTTATCTAATTCCATAGTACAATTATTTAGGTTTTTTGAAAGGGTGACACGTTGCTTTCTAAGGGAAAGATTTATTTTTAGAAGATTTTGTTTTTTAATAGATCTTTGTGACCGTTTAATAAGTTTCTTAATTTTAATGTATTTTTTAAGTTTGTTGTGGCTCATTACAACAGGACATAATGGCAAGGTATCGTCACCAGTCAAATCTATTGTTACCCCTGGTTCACACACTGATTTTGACCTACTGCCTACCAACTCCTTAAACAAGTTATTAGTCTTTGCAACCTGTTCGCTGACTTTTACTATCTCTGAGTGAGATAGGGCCTTATGGGCATCACACAATTCCTGTTCAAGTTCTGAAATTCTGTTTAAAGCCAGTTCATGGATGTCACTGCACTCTTGAAATGATGACACCTTACTGAGTCCTGTCTATGAAGCTTGTTGTAGCACTAGCACTACTACTATCAACGACAATATTGGTGATGACAACAATAACAACGATCTTAAAGAAAACTGCGACGATGGTAGCAGCAGCAGTTCATCTTCAGGAACTGAATTTGATTAGGATGATTCGGTAACCGATTATTTTCCACCTCAAAAAAAGAAGACACGAAATCCACAACTACTTAATTCAGACTCTGAAAACGATGTCATATAGTCTTCACAGCCGCTAAATAACGTTCGTATATCCAAGCCATCAGAAGGTGTTAGTATAGCCGGAGTCAAACATTCAGAACAACCAAAATTGCGATGTTCAATAAGTTGAATTTCGAAATTTAGAAACCTTTAGGAAATTTTATGAAACGTTACTCAGTAACTATAAAAATAACATAAACATTCACAAAGAGGTCTGTATCTATGTACATGTCGGCGTCAGGTATGGCTGAGCGGTAGCGCCGACATCGTTTGGGTTCGGTGGTATCGGGTTCATTGTAGAATAACAATATTCAATGCAGTACTAACTACCTTACTTTATTAAATGTGATCGTACAATACAATTCAAATAGGTAAACCGACAGTTTCGTACTAGATGAGTGTCCTGCTTGGTATCTCGAGCAAAAGTGAGCTTGGCACGGTCCCCACTCTCCAACACGACTCTGTCCACATGGCGCCATTTTAACCGATAGCTGACGTCACGGCGTTAACCATTTCTTCTGTAGGTACTACAATAATCAATTTGTATCCTCTTTATCGTTAAATTATCGCTTGCTGCGACATACATATTTATACAGGGCTCAGAATGTCTCTTTCGCAAAATGTCCCTTTCGTATAATGTCCCTTTCTCAGCGTGTCTCTTTCTCAAAATATCCCTTTTTACAATTCTTAATGAGACTGTTCCTAAAATACCCTAGGCTGATAAAAAAAATCGTTTTTCCTAATTTTGCTGATATTAGTGGTTTAGTTTGTGTTAAAGTACGGCTAAGGAACACGCCCCACCAAATCCGCGTAATCCTGTAGAGCTCGTCCCAGACTGGTCGCTCTTCCACCGTTTCTATGAATTTGAATTGAATTCCCATGAAACTATACTGCCTTGTCCCGACAAGACAAGGAGGGGGACACAAAGATGTTAGTATGGGAATTCTCAGGGAGGACATATAAATAAACATATTATGCAATGAAGTTAACAAGACAAGAGGGTATGCAAAAGTATAATATAAAATATAAGGGGTGATAATAGGATCGCTACACTTGCGCTTTGGAAATTCATTATTCCAGACTAAGTTAATTTACTCATTTACAATATACTAAAAACGTCGTACGTGTACGGCTAGACCTGCACGCATAGGACCTCTGAGGACACTGCTACGTATTCTAGCGGAACTCGTTCCCTAGGCTCTATCGACATGCCTTACTCAATCTTAAGACAGCGAACTGCAAAGCCCAACTGCCATCGAGGAAGACAAGATTTCAGTATTTTTCCGATTCGCGTACTAATGTAATTGTTCCCTTACGACAGTCTATCCCTTTTACATAATGAATACAAAACTAGCACAAGTGCATCGTAGACTCAGTCTGTAGCAGAACTCATTGCAGCTGTTCTTGGTATACGCCGAAGTGGTATGTCGTCACTTCGCATTTCATTAATCGAACCCTGGTTTGAGGTTGCGTCGCAGCATATTTCAGCCACTAGGCGTCCAAATCACGTGTCTCGCTAAATAGTGTCGATTTAGAAATATGGCTTTAGTTCATAGCCGGGTGTGAGTTTAACGAGACACGGGCCCTAGCGTCCTTAGAACGGCTACCAATTAAGTAGGAAGTAACACGGGCGCCTACCCCTCTCCCTTGAAATGTGCGTACAACAAACCCAGCGCAAAGTATTCCGACCTTCTTTAGGAAGCAGTTACCATCAAAAACTTTGGTCTTATTAGAATAGGTATAATATTATATACCACTAGCATTCTTTTAGTTCGGCATTTTGGCCTAGCTTGATATTGACGTGAAGCTACTATTATAAAGATCTAAAAGAATTGAGCATGTACGGTTCTGCCTTCCATATTTGAATGTCAGTCAAAAGTCAATTATCGTCAGCAGTCGGGGTAGAGTTTAGCGGAAGGCCTTCCCCGCTTCCCTAAAACCAAACGCTTATGATGATTCCCTGCCAAGGTATGGATTAGGACATGGGTACATAATGTACGGTTAGATTACACTTATATCAAACACTACCTCGCCAAGGCTACTGCTCCACGCTCCGCTTACTCAACTACGCAAAATGCTTCGCTGATGCACCTACGCAAATTGTTATTACCTATGCCAACATTACTACGCTGGTTTTGCTACTCGTACAAACATAATTTACAATACTATTAGACACTATCATGAGGTAAAGTACTTAGTAGTTGCGCCAAGCTAGGATAAATAATTAACTATTAGTCGACCCGCAGCAGTATCACCTCATTGCTACCTATAAATTACAATACAAATAAACCTACACAAGGAATAATATTTAGTTGAACTTAACTATTAAATTAAAATAAGGTTTAGACTTACCAAACAACGCCTTGACTGGATTCGATTATAATCAACTTTATTTACCAGACTTGCTTCTCACCTCAGCTGATTTCCTCTTACGCCTTACACTCACTACCTACTCTGTACATGAACCTAGCCTCTTCGATCTCACCAGACTACTAACTTAACTAGCTGAGCCTATAATCGTCCGTTTTCTCCTGTCGTCTCAAACTGACTGCCTGCACCCTATCGTGGTCTAAAACTGACTGCCTCGTCCTCAGCCCCTCGTTCATCTTCTCACACTTTCCTGAAATCTCTTAGTACCTGACCGTTTCTGTTTTTATATAGATTCTCAATTGTTTTAAAGACCCTTTTTAAAGTGTTACTTGGGTCGCGTTCATGGTATGCACATGGTGCGCTAACATTATAAGTGGTGTTTTTTAGAAATAGAATATTCCATTCGTTTCTTAGAATTTGTTGAAATATTGCTTTCGACCCGTCCCTATTTTGTTTCTCTTAAAATACAGAATTTATGAGGGTTTGAGTGGCTCAAACCATGTGGTGATTTTCAAATAAATACTACATTTTGTTTTATTTTACCCGACTGTGCGACGCAAAGGAGTGGTAATGTGTTTATTAAATAAGTGTACGTGACAGACAGTCACATTAGGTATCAGAAAGTTACCTTTATACACCAAAAACTATAATAAACTATAATAAATCGTATTTTCGAACAATGCAGAAAGTTTAATTGATACAGTTTATATAAATTTAACAAAAGTTTATTCCAGAAAATTGATAAATTAAATAATTATGTAAAATATGTGAAAAAACATTTATCTATTTGGGACAATAAATCCTTACACAATGTTTTATAACTGTGTTTACATGTGTTAAGATTCGTAACAGTGGGATTGTTTTTACAAAATGGAGTTTTGTTTATTTTAACATCATTTTTTTGACATCATTCAGAACTGCATAAAAACAACTTTAAATCCTAATGATAAGCTAGTGATATGTATTGGGGAAAATGATCATAATTTGAAGCAAATTTTGTCACAATTGGAGGGTTTGCTGGACACACTTTACAATAATAGGATAATTGTACTAAATGTTATTAAAAATCACTCCTTAAATGTATCAAAATTAAATGATGGCATAGAAAATGTTTGTAAAAAGTTTAAAAAATGTCACTATCTTGATTGTAGATATCTTAATATAGCAGAGGTTTGTAAGTCTATAAATTATACAATAGATTGTATCGACTACGATGAAAACTACTTGTATCCCAGAAATATTCGGAATTTTGTAATGCGTAATCAACCAAGCAGCAATATAGCCATTAGTAACAATAAGCCTAAAAAAGGAACAATTCCCTTCTATTTTAATATCCAAAATAACGTTAAAGATAAAGAAACAGTCCATCCAGCTGTATCTATCGACAATGCAAACAAAGGTACAATACCTTTTTACTTCCCCGTATTAAAAAAAGGCAAAGGTGATTTTTTTCGTGCCTAAAGCCCATATATTTAATGTCCTCCACCAAAATATTGCTAGTGTCTTACCAAAACGGGAATTATTGGAAATAACAATTCAGGAGTTACGAGTGGCACATAAAGAGCCTGACGTAATTTGCTTGTCGGAAACTTTTGTAAAAAAAGGCTATGAGAGCTATATCAAAATAGATAATTATCAATTAGCTTCAAGTTTTTGTAGAGAAAAGCAAAGAGGAGGAACCTGCATCTTAGTAAAAAAAGGCATTCCATTTAATGATTTACCATATATAAATAATTATGCTACCCAAAATACATTTGAAGCCTGTGGCATAGAGATCGAGTGTTATAAATTGCTAGTTATTTGCCTCTACAGAACTCCAAACTCTGATCCCACTCAGTTCTTATGTAAATTAAATAATCTTTTGAATTACTTAACTAGTAAATGCAAATCCAAATCGCGTATAGTAATAACGGGTGATTTTAATATAAATACCTTAAAAAAAGGTAATGTTACGAATCACCTACAAGACATATCCTACAACTTTAACATGAAAATCCACATTGATGTACCTACGCGCAAGTCTTCTTGCATAGACCATATTCTAAGCAATATTCCAAATGCTACCACGTCAGTTATGCCTCTTTATCTCTCTGACCATGACACAGCTCAAATGTTAAGCTTTCCTATAAATGAAAAGATGCAAAAACGTACATCTTACTATTTATATAAAAGAGATTTTAATGCCGACAATATTCGCAAGTTCAAGGAATGTTTAAATAATATGTCTTGGTCACACATATACATAAGAAATGATGCAGATGTATTCAGTGAGTTTCATGAGCTTCTATGCTTATTCTACAATCTTTGCTTCCCTTGGCTTAAAAAAAAGTTGTCAAAAAAAACGTGTACTAAGATATAAATACTACAAAAATAAAAATGCAAATAATAAGATTAAATATACGACTTATTCCAATATCCTAAAAAAATGTATAATAAATTCAAAAAAATATGCAAACATTAAATATATTAACAAGAACAAAAACAAATGTAAGGCCACGTGGGCAGTCATTAAAAGTGAAATGCATGATACAAATTGCGTAGGGAATATGGAAAAAATCATAGTTAACAACACAACTCTAACAAACCCCATTGAAATCGCCACTGCCTTTAATAATAATTATATTCACTCAACAAACACGAGTTCTCAGAAATGCATAAAAAAATACCGTACTAGTGCACCCGTTAACTCAATGTTTCTAAAACCTATGGAGGAAAGCGAGGTTAGAAGAGAAATAATGTTATTAAATAATTCCAACTCTGTAGGCTACGACGAAATCAACACCAAAGTCATTAAAGAGTGTACCAACCAGTTAACTGCTATTCTCACACATTTAATAAATATATCATTTGCATCGGGAACTTTTCCTGACGCCCTGAAATACTCAATAGTTAAGCCTTTGTATAAAAAAGGAGAAAAATCTGACATTAATAACTATCGTCCTATAACGTTAATACCCATATTGTAAAAAATTTACGAAAAATGTATGTATAGAAGACTAATTGACTATTGTGATAAATTTCGTATTATCAACAAAGAGCAGTACGGCTTTCAGAAAAACAAGTCCACTACATTGGCAGTGTAAAGGCTGTGGTTGGTAATATTAATAATAATAATTTGACTACTGGGCTATTTTTTGATATCTCAAAAGCTTTCGATTTAGTTTCTCACAGTCTATTGCTCGAGAAACTTGAATCGGTCGGTATCAGAGGTCCTACACTTCAGTGGATAGCATCATATCGTAGTAACAGACAACAACGAGTCATAATTGATAAAATAGATGACAATCAGGATATGGTGCCCTTTTCTTCAGAATACAAGCACAATAAATGTGGTGTTCCACAAGGGAGTGTACTGGGGCCTATCCTATTCTTGCTGTACATAAATGACATTATCAATATAACCAACCATCAATGTATATTATTTGCTGATGACATTACTATTATTATAGCGACAGAAAAAGGAAATAATTGTATAAATAATCATGAGATTGAAATTAATAACACTATAGATAAATTAATAGAATGGCTTGACATAAATAATCTAAAAATAAATCTTAATAAATCCGTATATATCAATTTCAATAAATGTAATAATCTTAAATATAATATTAAACTAAACATAACAAAAATTAAAGAGGTAGCACAAACAAAGTTTCTAGGTGTAACTATTGATGAAAACCTAAACTGGAAAGAGCATGTAGACAACGTTTCAAAGAGAATAAATAAATTTGTATATGCTCTTAAACAAATCAAAAATGTAACAAGCCTTAAAACAGCTATCATGACCTATCACGCATATGTCGAATGCATCGAGAGGAATCATGTCAACCGATATTTAAAAAATTAGGTCTGTTACCGTTGCCTTCCCTTTATATTTATGAAATATGCATGTTCGTTAATAAACATAAGGCTTTGTTTAAATCAGCCAATGATGTTAATCCCCGGAGTCGGCCTGATCCACAGAGACTCGTTCTGCATGATCTTCCCAAGCTTGCTAAATATAATAAAAGCTGCTTATATAATTGTGTTCGAATATATAATAAGTTACCAAGTAACATAAGTCAAAGTCAAAGTCAAAGTCAAAGCATTTATTTCAATTAAACCATTTACAGGCACTTTTGAATTGTCAAGGAGTCGGTCAGTTAGACAGAAAGTTGAAGCTAGTTGCTCGTTCCAAAACGTAGGTAGGTCTCTATGGAGAAGAACGAGCAAGAAACTCCACGGACACTCTTTTAAAATCAGGTTTTTACAAAATACTGCTTACATTATTCTTGTTGCTTCTATATGTGAAAACAATGAAGGTAATCTAGAAATACAAAATATAAAAAATAATCAAGATAAAAACCATGGCAGTTAAGAGTTGACCAATCTCTACTGACAGCGCCCGTTCACGAACATGACGCGTGAATCAGCACCATTCAGCTCAACCATTTTAGAGGGAGCCGAATGACCCAACACACGCGCCACCACCAGCGAGACATTTGAGTGAGCATGACAATTCTCTCAACCGCCATGCTCATTTAAGTCAAACACATAATAATTTACTTAAAATATGGCTCCATGGTACTCACATTTACAAAATTGAAATAATGCTGCTAAATTATACAAAACTAAGGTTTCCAATGTTTCTAAAATGTCGAAAAGGTAATTAAAATATATATTTGTGTATAATAATAACGATACTCGTTACTCATGTCAATAAAAAAAAGGGGTAGGAAACAACATTCCTCCAATTAGGAAATTCCCTAAACTGCCTGTGGAGCAGGACCAGCATTTAGCCAAGCATTTTTATCATTGATGTAGTCTTCTAATTTATAATATGCTTGTCTACACAGTGTGCGTTTAATACATGTTTTAAATTGTCTTTCATTTAGTTGAAGAATATCAAGAGGTATTTTATTATAAAATTTTACACAGTACCCCATAAAAGAAGTATGAACTTTTGACAATCTGAATCTTGGCTGATCTAATTTGTTCCTATTTCTAGTATAAACACAATGTCTGTCACTTATTTTATTAAAAAGATGAAGGTTTTTTCGAACATGCATAATGTTTTCATATATGTATTGACAAGGTACCGTCAAGATGTTAATCTGTTTAAACAATTCTCTTAGAGACTCGCGACTGCTGAGATTATAGATGGCTCTGACAGCCCGCTTTTGCAGAATAAAAATAGAATCAATATCTGCAGCCCGCCCCCAAAGCAAGATACCGTAGGACATGATGCTATGAAAATAACTAAAATATACTAGCCTAGCGGTATCCACGTCTGTCAAATGCCGGATTTTTCTGACAGCGTAAGCGGCCGAACTCAACCGCCCTGCAAGAGATGTTAAGTGAGGACCCCATTGCAGCTTTGAGTCAAGCGTAATCCCTAGGAAAACAGTCTTTTCGACGAATTCAAGTATATCCTTATTCAATACAACGTTACATTCACTACTTTTAACATTCGGTAAAGCGAATCTTATGCATTTAGTTTTCTTCTCATTTAATACTAAATTATTTACAGTAAACCAATTATGAACCTTAAGCATAGCGTCATTTACGTCGTCATGGTGCTGTGCCCGTCTATTAACTCTAAATATCAAGGAAGTATCATCAGCAAATAACACCATTTGTGGTTGATTTTTCAACAAATAAGGTAAATCGTTTATATAAACTAAAAAGAGGAACGGACCCAATATTGAGCCCTGCGGTACCCCCATTTTTACTTTTAAGCCCGATGAATTTACACCGTTTACTTGAACTTGTTGCAGTCTATCAGTCAAATATGATTTTACTAAGCTAAGCGCTAGTTTACCCAGTCCGTAATGCTCAAGCTTTAAGAGTAGTGTTTCGTGATTCACGCAATCAAATGCTTTGGAGAGGTCGCAAAAGATACCAATAGCATCTTGAGAATCCTCCCAAGCCTTAAATATATGCTTGATTAAGGTGACACCGGCGTCAGTAGTGCAACGTCCTTTGGTGAAACCATACTGCTGATCATGTAAAATTTTGTGACAGTTAAAATGATGATAAGAAACTTAAACTCTAGATTATATAAAATTAAATTGTTTGATTGGTTGACTACTAATAATTTCTATAGTATAAAAGATTTTCTGGAAAAGAAACTCGCATGTTAGTGCTAAGTCGAAGATTTGCATGCTAAGTACAATTTTGGCAAAACATGTAAGCACTTTATTATAAATATTGTAACACCAACACCATGTATACCATGTTTTATGCAAATAAAGAAATTATTATTAAATTTGCAGTGGTTCTCAACATACCGTACAAATTTATTTTTACAAATAATAGGCCTAATGATAAATATATGCCGTACCTGAGAGGTGGGTGATAGGAAAATATCTATACCCGCTCTGAAGCTTTTGCCGCCCAAAAAACGTTGAACCCTACCATTGAAATTTGACCCTTAACGCTCAGCGCGGCCGCCCTCATTAAAACTTTGTTTAAAACCGAACCAAGTGGCCTAGCGTAAGCGTGTTTACTGTTCTGTGTTGACAATTAGATAAAGAACAAAATAACGTATTTTGTTTTGACTGAAATTATGTGTAGAATATTTTATACGAGACTAAAGTCAAGGTCGAGCATATTTTGCCGGTTTCAGTCGAATAACGTTGAATTGTGAAAAAAATACGGCTCTAAGTATATAGTTTCCATCATTTTTAAATACTAGAATAGTTATTTGTACTATTTAATAAGAAACAGTAATAATTGGGTAGATAATCTACATAAAAATAATAATCGAATCTACACGCACCACGCGGAACACCACCGCATTCACCAATAAAACTAGACGGACAATCATAGCCGATTTACACAAAAACTACACAACCTAGAACAAAAATATAGCTATGTTTAGAAAGGTCACTTCATTAGCTCTAATAGTAATATAAAAAGTTTCCCATGAGTCTATAAACTGCTTAGATAATGGACAGAAAACACAAAGGAAGATTTTTTATAAAACAAAAGCATAGCGACTTCAAACTAAAATTACGATGACACTATGCTCTCAACTAACCTGTTTCATTCATGTGACGAATAGATCAAATCCTATAGTTTATATTTATGGTATAAAACTACCACAGTTAATTACATTTTTAATAAAATAACAACAAATACTTACAACGACTTTCTGTCTAAAAACACACGCAACGACACGCAACGACCTTGAATGAACCCCAAGTCTCGCAAGATGGCGGCTGTAGAAGCTAGGGTTGCATCTGACCAAGTAATTTGTTTTAAATATCGGGTTCGAATAAAACTTCAAATAAAAAATGTAAAATAAATATTTTAATAAAATAACGTATATAATACATAATAAACATAAAAAAATAAAAAAATAATAAAAAATATTAATATTTAAAATATGTAATTTATCCCGTTATTTTTTTTTAAATCTTATTAATTATTAATTTTTTTTACAAAGGGTTAGAAATAATTACCTTTATTTCCTAAATCACATAATTTTTATTTTTTAATATTCGTAAATACGTAAAAAAAATATTTGTAAATAAGTCATTATTTAATAAGATTAAAAAAATATGTATATTATGAAAAAAAGTAAAGTAAAAAAAAATAAAACAATAATAAAAAAATTATAATACATATATGTATATATTTTAAATAATCCCAAATTAATTTTTTTTCCTTATCCATACTAATATTATAAATGCGAAAGTAACTATGTCTGTCTGTTACGTTTTCACGACGCAACGGCTAAACCGATTTTGATGAAATTTGGTATGTTTTTTTTTTAATAATATAAATAAAAAAATCACAACCAAGACATAAACCAACACTACAAATATACGCATATTGTGCATCACAATCAAACGAATACCAAACGTGAAAAAAAGCCGCAACCCTGAAAGTGAACCGTGTCTAGCTGGAAACTAGCGAGACCAAAACAAAAAAAAACAAAAAAAATCGTTACAAAGTACTCACTTGGCGCCAAAATTCATGTAATCCAGCACATCTTCAAGATATTATGGAACTTTTTACGTTTTGTGGTTAGAATTATGTCTAAACTTTATCATGTCACACATAGTTTCCCGCGATTTCATGTAATTAAGTTAAATTACCACTTTGTAATACGTAAAAACACAACGACAACAAACACGCGTTCGACTATTTCGATTTTAGCACATTTCACTTATAGTATCAGTAAATAAAACGTTGATTTATCACAGAACAGGTTTTCTAGATTAATTTAGAACCATCACATTAGTAAAAACCAATAAATTACAATACTTTAAGGCATTTTGCTTTCGAGCACAAATCAACACGACCACAGCAAATTACAAAATAATACAAAATGGCTTCGTCAAACTTTGGATGTCGATTGAAAATAAAAATTGGTTCCGTGATGTTGCAAACTTGCGTCTAAACGATAGATAATCTAATTCTCAATAGTTTTAACACGTTTGGTAGGACTCTAATACCCTTAGAATAGAGTTTAGAGCCGATTAACAGAAAAAAAAAAAATTGCACGCGCGTTTCCAAAAGCATGGCCGAGTTTTGCAAATCGATCAATTGCGTTTCGCTAAACATGACAGAGGATACTGGACTCATTCACTAAAAAAAGTGAGATTGAATCACTGAGAACTGACGAAAACAGGATACCAGACAAATAGTGGAAAAAAAATAAATGTACGCTGAAATTGTGGACGCCATCGGCAGTTGAAGCGTATTTTCAGAATAATTAGTTTCTTGACTTCCTACATCACTCGTGGTGGAGGGCAGTATAAGCGAATTGTCTACAAGAAATGAAAAAAATGGATGCCATGATTTTACGAGCAGATTTATTTATCAATAAAAATCCTTACCTAAACCCCCGTCCTTCGACCTTCGTCTATTTTCGAAACTTGATCTAATCTTCACTTTTCTGTAAAAGCTCGACGATAGACGCTTCGGTTGCTTATGGTTCATTGTTAAAAGAACAATAATTATCTTAAACACAGCAGCACTGAGTACATAATTGTAGTGAGAACGACTGCTTTTTCTGTTTGGTCAAATCCGACACTTTACTGTCGTAACCGTTACTACACTTGTGTTACTGCAAAATTTATTGAAACTTAGTGTCGACAATGTGTCAACAATTTAATTTTGATATTTACACATAAATACTGTGCATTAGACATTCATATTTACCATCTGATATGATGAAAACAGTTGTAGTACCTATAATTAAGAACAGGACTGGAGACATCTCGGACGGAGGTAATTACCGACCTATATCCCTGGCGACCACGGCTGCAAAGGTTTTGGACAGTGTACTCGATGCTTATTTGGAGAGTTTTATTACCCTGCACGATTCACAATTCGGTTTCCAACGCAGATTGTCAACAGAGAGTGCCATCCTCAGTCTTAAGTACACTGTTCAATACAACACAGATAGGAAAACGCCGGTTTAAGCCGGTTTCCTTGACCTCTCCAAAGCATTTGACCTTGTGTCGTACGATATGCTTTGGAGAAAGCTGAGGGACAGGAACGTACCGATGGAAGTGGTAGACATCCTGAAGTACTGGTATGCAAACCAAATAAACCATGTCAAATGGTCCAATACACTCTCAGAATCATACAGGTTGGAGTGCGGTGTGAGACAGGGCGGGTTGACGTCTCCACGGCTCTTTAACCTGTATGTTAATGACTTACTGGTGGAGCTTAGCAGCATGCATGTCGGATGCAGGGTAGGTGGTATCAGTGTAAATAACATAAGTTATGCAGACGATATGGTGCTGCTGGGCCCCACTGCTCGGTCTATAGGAGAGCTACTAAAGCGATGTGAGGTTTATGCGGCTAGACACGGTTTGTTGTATAATGTTCTGAAATGCAAATACATGGTTTTTAAGGCCGGTGGTAAATGCCCTGAAAGTATACCTGCCATTATGTTAAATGGTTCGGAACTAAACAAGGTAGATTCTTTCAAGTACGTCAGGCATTTCCTCACCACCGACCTTAAAGACAATGTAGATATTGAAAGGGAGCGCAGAGCGCTATCGGTCCGAGGTAATATACTGCACGCAGGTTTTCCCGATGTAGTGTAGAGGTAAAAATCACCCTTTTTAAGGCATATTGCCAAAGTTTCTACACGGGAAACCTGTGGGTCGCCTATGCCAAAAGAGCGATGGACGCTCTGCGCGTCCAGTATAATAATATTTAATATTTTTAGGATGCTGTTGCGAAGGCCTCGTTTTTGTAGTGCGTCAGAGATGTTTGTGCAGAATCGAACCGAAGTACCTAACACTTTGAATCTTAGTCATCTGAAAAAAAGAATTATTATTATTATTCTCATTTATTTATTTTATTTACATATTGTATTATATTTTTAAATATTAGTAAAAAAAAAACATAAAAACATTTAAAAATATAAAAAATAGTAGCCCACCGGTATCGGGAATAGGGTCCAAGCTACCGGTGGTCAGGGCTCCTGAGAGAGGAATCTCCTGACTATACGCGCCGTGTCCAGGAGAACCGCTTTCTGTATCAAGCCCTTGATCCAGCTGCCCAACGAGAGCCTCCTTAGGTGTTGGTCGAGGCTCTTGGAAATGAGTCCATTGGCCGTAACGACTATCGGCACAATGACTGCTGTATTCACATCCCACATGTCGACAACCTCGCGAGCCAAGTCAAGATACTTAATTTGTTTATCTTTCTCGGTTTTCACGAGGTTCTCGTCATGCGGAACCGCTATATCAACAATCATTGCGCGACGCTCTAATCGATCTATCACCACTATGTCAGGCTTATTGGCAACAATAGTCCTGTCAGTGATGATAGATCGATCCCAATACAATGTGATGTTGCCATTTTCGAGAACTGGGTCGGGCACATACCTGTAGTACGGTACTTCCGATTCCACAAGCCTGTATTTTAGAGCAAGTTGCTGGTGGATAATCCTAGCTACAAGGTTGTGTCTATGCAAGTAGTCTCCGTTAGCCCGACGAGAGCACCCAGAGATAATGTGTCGGATTGATTCTCCCGGTCGGTGGCATGCCCGACAAATGTCAACCGTGCCGTCCTTCACAATATACTTCCGGTAGTTGTTCGTCATCATAACTTCGTCCATAATCGCACAGACAAAACCTTCGGTTTCCCCAAAGAGGTCACCGAATCGCAGCCAGGATACGGACGCCAAGAAGTCTACATCAGGCCCATATAGAGCCCGGTAGAAGCGCCCGTGAAGCTCCTTGCTCTGCCATACCTTCTTACGGTCATTAGTATCTAGTACTACAGGTTTTGCGCCAGTTCTCGTTCGCTAAGGAGAGCGGGGTGAGGCCCTTGTCCACTGAGACCACATCTCGATGCATCCCCACGTCGGCTTTAAAGAAGTACTCCCTGAGACTGCATACCTCACGGTTGTGCAGGGACTTAGCATTAAGAAAGCCTCGACCTCCGCACTTCCGTGGGATATACAGTCTCATTACCGATGACCGTGGGTGATGCATCCGATTTGCGGTCAGCAATGTACGGACCCTCCTATCCAGGGCGTCAAGTTCCGTCTGAGTCCACTTGAGTATGCCGAAAGAGTACATCAAAACCGGCATGACCCATCCGTTGAAGGCGCGCACCTTGTTTCCGCCTGATAAAAGACTATTCAACACTTTATTCAGGCGGCCAAAGAAGCGCTCCTTCAGCGATTGTTTCATGTCGGTAGCATTGATGCCTAACGCTTCCGACATACCCAAGTATTTGTAGGTTTCGGCTGAAGAGAGGGATCTAAGGTGCATGGAATCCGAGAGTTGTGTGCCCACGGATTCCACAATCTCCCCTCGTTTCACATGCATGACTGCACATTTGTCCACACCAAATTCCATCCTGATGGCGCTACTGAACGTTTCTGTTACTTTCAGTAGCTCCATCAGTCGCAAATTGTTGGGGGCAAAGAGTTTCAGATCATCCATGTAAAGGACGTGAGATATAACCTGACCTCCTCTTCTCAGCCGATAGCCCAGACCTGAACCCTCCAGCAACGCGCTTAGAGGGTTCAAGGCTAAACAAAACCACAGTGGACTCAGACTATACTATTATTATTATTATTATAAATTCAAAGTCAACACAATGAAGAATCACAGTCGAGAATAAATTTAAAAACATTTATGTCGGAACTTGTTGGACCACACATATTTATTGTAACATTTTTCAGTGCAAAGTGTTGACACCGTTACTACATTCTGCAACAAAAATCTATACAGCTATTGAGTTAAGTAATAGTTACGACACCGTTACTTACTTGCGACTTTTTGTAAAGGGAATTGCCATTTTCGGCCGAGCGTATACAAGTTGCTCAGTAAAAAATATTTTAACGAATACATATAAGTTAAGTAGTTGTAGCCTTGAAGGCTTGATTTTGGGTTATATAATAATGCGATTTAGAAATAAAAATCAATTTCTAGTACGTTTGTAAAAAAATATTATTTTTTCATGAGAACGTTTACTGATCAAGTAATTTGGTATAGATTTCTTTTCAATCGACCAACTTTTTTTACTCACCACAATATACGCAAATTAAAATTGGTCAGATTCGATGATTATACACAATTCAGGTACGTATAATATATTGTGAGAGACTGGTGCCTAAGCCAGGCTGGTGGCCTGTGTTTCAGGTCTCCAGGATCCCACCCCTTTACATTTTATTTTCTTAAATTATGTATTAAGCCGACATAATGTAGGGTCGTCTTAGGGAGTAAGAAATCTTAAAACACTTTACAGTTTTTATTTATTTTGATTAAAATCTAGGTTAAGTATTCGAGACTGATGTTAGCAGATGTGTAGTATGGGTGAGGATATCTTCTGTATCATTAGTAGCTATTTTACTGTAGAGCTGTATTCTTAGTAGCTACAGTTAACCTCTTTTTGCATTTATTTTTAAATAATTTTTGGTATCGTCTTTATGATGTCGTCTGTCAACCAACAATGACAACAGACAAACTGCCATTCGGTTTGCTTCCTTGTATCGTGAATCAAAATAATCACAGAGTCTTATAATATAACCTATAATATAATGATATTGTACTCTTTGTCGTGGATGTGTTCTAGGTTGTTTTTTGAACGTCGTTTGTTTCTGTGATAATGGACTCCGATATCGGTCCTCACGAAGACTCGGCCTTGATCCTGGACACCGAATCTGCTTCTAATGTTGAACCTGGCGCTATTTTGGACCTTGAATCCGCTCTAAACGACAACTCTGGCTCGAACTTGGAGACTCCTGCCCATCCTCTTGTTCCCTCTAGTGGAAATGAGGAGGAATATAAGCGATGTGTCAATTGTGCCATCGATGTTATGCATCGCAAAAGACGAACACTGGAGCTCCTTGAAATACAATCAGTAATCGTCCAGTCAGTCCAGTCCGTTCAGTCCAGTCCAGCCAGTCCAGTACAATCACATTACATTGCAATAAAAATGACCACTGGAAGCTTTTTTTATGCCCAACATTTCAGTCGCTCTCAGCCAACGCTGGTTTAATTTTATAAAAAAACAAACGTGGATGTGTGAATTGTCTTAGTACGACGCACATTGCTTCACAGTCATGTAAATCGATACATACTTGCAGGACATGTAATAAAAAACATCATTCGCTTTTACATGTGGAGCAACTGGTGGCGCTGTGTGCATATTTACGCTTTAGCACAACCATACCGCGCACTACTGTACTTTTATCGACGGCACAGGTCTACGTTGACAACATACATAATAAATACGTTTCTGTAAGATGTTTAATAGATAATGCTTCACAAAACAACATAATTACTTTAGCTTGTTGTAAAAAACTGCAATTAAATATTATACCACTTTCAAATTCATTTATAAAGGGTGTAGGAACCTTTTCGCGGCCTATCATAGGTTACGTTGAGATAACAGTTACCGCTAAAAATAAAACTAATTCTTTTAAAATAACCGCTCTTGTTGTTGATTGTATAACGGACAAATTACCGTATCACTTTGTTGACAACTCTGCAGTGCAACATTTATTTGAATTACTGCTAGCAGACCCCCTGTGACACGTGCCCGGTGAGGTTGAATTACTTCTAGGGGCAAAGCTGTTCTCATTATTTATAACTTAACAATAAAATTATCTCACTTAGCGCGCCTTCCGCAATTTAAACCTTGTTTGGTTACATTCTTATGGGTGAGGTACCCGCTAGTTTATCCAATAGCAATAACAGTCCCGCTGATTTAAATACGGCTTCATATTTTTCTACCGCGTTAAATAAAGATAATTTTCATTTTTTCTGTAGTTAGACGAATCATTACGTACATTTTGGAATATTGAAGAAATGCCTTCCAAATCTTGTATGAACCGCGCTGAACGGGAGTGTGAAAAGCTGTACGCTTCTACTGTGTCACGTCACTCCAGTGGTAGGTACTGTACTGCGTTACCATTCATAAAGAATCCAGATTCTTGCCCAGGGTAAACATTTGTGTAATGAGCACTTGTGTTTGCCTTGTGTCTGGGTGTTGTTTATCTATATATGTATGTATTTACAAAAAAAAAAATGTATTTGTGTATGTATATCAGCTGTCTGACACCCATAGTACAGGGTCTCCCTAGTTTGGGGTCAGATGGCCGTGTGTGAAAATGTCCCCACATATTATTATTATTATTATTATTATTCACTCGGAAATTCTTAAGCTGTCGCTTATCGACGCTAAATTAATTTGGAAAAAACTAAACTTCGCGACTCTGCTTTTCGCGCTAGTTATAACGAAATAATTCAAGAATATATTGATCTAAATTATTTAACTAAAACTACACCTAGTGCTGCTGATCAGACTACATACCGCATCACCCTGTTATTAGGAATGATAAACAAACTACTAAAGTTCGTATCGTCCTTGACGCGAGCGCTAAGTCTCGTAATGGCGTGTCATTGAACGACTTGTTACACACAGGGCCGAATTTACAGGCCGACATATTTTTATTTTTATTATTGTTGATGATTCCTTAATGTGAAGGACTATGTCATGGGATGACAAACAAACCGACGGCCCACTTGACGTTAAGTGATCCTATACCAATACTAATTTCTGACGCAAAGTAGAAATTGGTATTCGTTGGGTATGGTGATAAAATTACCTCCGTTATTACCTCCGTCATAAAAAGATCTACTTCACCTACACCTTCACCAAAATCAAAAATTGTACCAGAACTACGCCAGAAATCCACAATTTCCGCTCTAAAAAACCACCTCTTCAAATACCCTGGCAATAAAAAGTACCTCCAACTGCAAACACCAGACATCATAGCCAAACCCCTGCCAGACTGTTGTAAACAAGCCCTCCACATCGGTGTCCACCGGCGGTCTACAACAGAGTAAACACTTGATTGCAACAAAAATTCGTTTGACCTTCAACAACCTCTGTGGACGGACGCGTATTGTAAACCACGTGTGGATACCGCCGTTGTAAACAATAACACACTGAGGTTGCCTCGTTGTAAAGCAGTGTGGACGCAAACACCAACCGTGGGCTTCATAAGCCTCCCACCAAGGTGAACCCTGTGGGAAGCTTGTTTATAACTTTTTAAATTGAATTGGTCATATACTCACGTCCAACATGAAAGACGATGCTGACATTGAGCGCCAGCGGCGTGCGCTTTCTGTGGTGGGCAATATGTTTGCCAGGCGGTTTTTTAAGGCCAGTGCTTGTACTAAAATACATCTTTTTAGAGTGTATTGTCAGAGTTTCTACACGTGCCAACTCTGGACTAACTATACAAGGAGGTCTCATGATGGCATTCGTGTTCAGTATAATAACATATTTAGACAGCTTATGGGGTTAGACCGTTATTGTAGTGCCTCCGGAATGTTTATGGAGGCGAGGCTGAACACCTTCAATGCCATTTAGAGGAGCCGAATGCATCATTCATGGACAGGGTTGGTACGTGTAAGAACAGTATTATTAAAAGTTTAGCTGATCGACTATGTGCCTCTAGTACCTACAGACGCTGGCTTTAGATAGCTGCTTGATGTTCGTAAAGTACATATTATATGCATATGTAAGTTACGAATATTAAGCTTAATATTAATATTTTTTTCAACACACTTGCTCATAAAATGGCTCTAATTTCACCGCAATTAGGCACATAATGACACCTGTAATCAAACTGTGACTTTTTCATTGCTATTATTCACAAGTGAGTTATAGGGTTTTTTTTTATTTTATTGGTTGAGTTGCTTTGTTCTTAAAAAAGTTTATATACAAAAAAGATCGTGTTCAATAGTACAAATAAATTAATGTACCTATTGCTTGCTCATTTCATGCAACTTCGTATTTAAATAGATAATTTCACTTATACGTTTTTAATAAATAAAACTTTCACTTTTGTTTTCTCTGTAATAAAGAAAACTTCGAATTCCCCATTTTGTACGTGGCTACGTAGAACGCTATCCGCGAAAAGACACAAAAAAGAAACCTCATTCTTTTAGTCTATGGCCGATCGCCATTGTTTGATGCGCGCGCATAGGAAAACTGATTAATTTTTCCCGCCAATGCGAAAAAAAATTCACAACTCGTTTTCAGTGTTGAAAATGATTTTTTAGTATAATCTTCTTCACAAGTGTGTTGAAAAACGTCGTATGATACACGTGTGTATTGATGATTACCGTCCTCGGCTCTCTTAAGACCCTCACCTAACGGCTCGGGTCTCAATGGCACCTCAGCGGTAATCACTAACATTACACACTCGTACCATAATGTACTATTAAGCTGTTTAGAATTTATTATGTATTTTTGTTATTTTTAAGGGTACTTAATTTAGTGTCATGTGTCTTTTTTTTAAATTGTATATGGATCTTGGATCTGAAATAAAGATATTTATTATTATTATATTTTATATACTTTATGTATCTCGGGACCCAGAGGTCCCGGGCCTTTGTAAGGCGTACGAGGAGCCGAAGCCAACTCGCAGAGGCCCCTTAGGTAGCTTTATATGAAATAAGACACCAACCGACGATTATCCCTGTATGCACTATGCAAGTGCACCCAAGGACAACCCCCGGTTGGTGCAGGACTATTACAGGACATGGAAACTAACAGTACTGGACTATGGGTATAGGTTGCTAAAGTGACTTGGTTACCTGAGACTACGAAATGACTATGGCCCCTGCCGAATCAATGTTTGTATACATGGATAAACTAGCAGGGGGTGACTTGCACACTCATTAAATGGGCCCCCTGAAACAGTCGCTAGCACGAAGTGACGTAGCGACAAGGGGGCAACATATCTTGAGGTGCTAGAGGAGTGGAGAGGTATTCCACGGCTATCAGGACAATCCCGGAAGTACGGTCAAGATCCCTACCAGTGTCTTACTTACTTACTTACTTTCCACTCTAACCGGCCAATTAAGGCAAGATAGAGGTGGGAGCTCCGTTCCTCATCTCTGGCTTGCCTTTATTGAAAGGCAAGCCAGAGATGAGGAACAAGACTTCTCCCGGGAGATCAGGTCCGTGGGGTCGCTACTGCCCAACAGCTCGCCACAAGCTGCCCTGCGGGTTTATTATTATTATTATTATAACAGTCTGGCCCGGCCTTAAGTATCAACATTTTTCCCTACAACACCGGTTTTCCAATTTCAAAAACACAACGTAGGTTCGCTCCAATTTGTGTGAACAGCTGATCGCTGCAATCAACACGAATGCTTACAATTTATACAAGTCAATAGAGCTGCAACAAATGTTTGTAAATATTATCCTACTCTACAATACGTACGTTCAAATATTATTATGTACGAAGTAAACAGTACGCACATACGTTTTTAGATAAAATAATTGAATAAAATGTACTTAAATGAAGTCTGCAGACGTTATTAAACACGTAAGGTATGCGTGATTTATTGTCATAACAATAAGTTCTAGTATTGAATGGACATTACAAAAAGAAATCTATATGACAAAAGTATGTTATAAATTGGCGTCAATAAAGCAATGTATGTAACTAAAACATACAATAATACGTGGAGAACAAAAGTGACAGACGTCATATAAAGTAAATAACATTCAATTAGTACTTTAACGAACAAAACAGGTTGTAGTATCTACTATATATTGATACATAATCTATATATATACATTAAAATGAATAAATATTTCCCTCGGTCACGGCATTACGCGTGAACGGCTTGACCAATTTCGCTAATTCTTTTTTTGTTGTGTTTGTTATTGTAAGGAGAAGAAGAATATGAAAGAAAAAACTAAGACAGTTGCGCGGAGCATTGAAAAAGTCAAGAAAAACCAAAACAAAAAATACATAGATAATGTATTAGTTAATTTTTGGAGGATTGGCGCAATTAGTGTAGGTAGGGTAGGTAGGGTATGTTGCGTATGTAGGGTAGGTAGGGTATGTAGAGTATGTAGGGTAGGGCGGCTAGGTAGTGTATGTTAGTATGTAGGGTAGGAAGGATAGGGAGGCTGGGTAGGGTATGTTGCGTATGTAGGGTAGGTAGGGTATGTAGAGTATGTAGGGTAGGGCGGCTAGGTAGTGTATGTTAGTATGTAGGGTAGGAAGGATAGGGAGGCTGGGTAGGGTATGTTGGTATGTAGAGTAGGTAGGGTATGTAGAGTATGTAGGGTAGGGCGGCTAGGTAGTGTATGTTAGTATGTAGGGTAGGAAGGATAGGGAGGCTGGGTAGGGTATGTTGGTATGTAGGGTAGGTAGGGTATGTAGAGTATGTAGGGTAGGGCGGCTAGGTAGTGTATGTTAGTATGTAGGGTAGGAAGGATAGGGAGGCTGGGTAGGGTATGTTGGTATGTAGGGTAGGTAGGGTATGTAGAGTATGTAGGGTAGGGCGGCTAGGTAGTGTATGTTAGTATGTAGGGTAGGAAGGATAGGGAGGCTGGGTAGGGTATGTTGGTATGTAGGGTAGGTAGGGTATGTAGAGTATGTAGGGTAGGGCGGCTAGGTAGTGTATGTTAGTATGTAGGGTAGGAAGGATAGGGAGGCTGGGTAGGGTATGTTGGTATGTAGGGTAGGTAGGGTATGTAGAGTATGTAGGGTAGGGCGGCTAGGTAGTGTATGTTAGTATGTAGGGTAGGAAGGATAGGGAGGCTGGGTAGGGTATGTTAGTATGTAGGGTAGGTAGGGTATGTAGAGTATGTAGGGTAGGGCGGCTAGGTAGTGTATGTTAGTATGTAGGATAGGAAGGATAGGGAGGCTGGGTAGGGTATGTTGGTATGTAGGGTAGGTAGGGTATGTAGAGTATGTAGGGTAGGGCGGCTAGGTAGTGTATGTTAGTATATAGGGTAGGAAGGATAGGGAGGCTGGGTAGGGTATGTTAGTATGTAGGGTAGGTAGGGTATGTAGAGTATGTAGGGTAGGGCGGCTAGGTAGTGTATGTTAGTATGTAGGGTAGGAAGGATAGGGAGGCTGGGTAGGGTATGTTAGTATGTAGGGTAGGTAGGGTATGTAAGGGTAGTTAGAGTGGTTAGGATAGGTAGATAAGCAGGTAAGTAGGTAGATAGGGACATGACAACGTCTGTCGGGTCAGGTTGTTACTTATATAACTTAGTCGCATGAATAAATCGGTCATAGTTAACCAAGGCTTGCTGCAGTCTATCTGTGGATGGGTGACCGTCCATTTCAAAAAGAGACCCCTCCGTGCGTGCCTCTGTCATTCGTAGATCTTGATAATTCGTTATTGGTAATCTAAAAAATATTTCAAAAAAATATTACAACCCCAAGGAGGGTAGAAAATGAAGGGATAACTGTTATTTTTTTGGCGCCACCGTTTCGTAATTAATTTGCATGATAAGAAGTAGGCACAAAAACCGAAAAAAAAATATTTTGACAAAAAAAGACAACCGCCTTCAAAAAGTAAAAAATAACTTTCAATTCGCAAGTCGGCGGCTTTGGTTTTGCCCATTGGTTTGTATTGCCTCCGACTTGCGAATTGAAAGTTATTTTTTACTTTTTTATTCCTAGATAAAATCTCCTGCGTACTTGGCTAGTCTTCATTGGGATTGACCGACGGCTGAGAGAATTACTCATAACACAAGTTAGATCTTACTTTGAGAATCAAAGTTTTTATAAATTTTGGTAACACAATTCATAGCGCATATTAATTTTGGTAACACAATTTATAGCGCATATTAATTTTGGTAACACAATTCATAGCGCTTATTAATTTTGTTAACACAATTCATAGCGCATATTATTACAAGTGTTACCGATTTACTTTCTACAAAATAAAGATTTATATCATTTCTCTAATCATCTCATAATCATCATCATCATCATGTTAACCTTTGGACGCTCACTGCTGGGTATAGGTCTCCCCAATGGGGGTTCAGCCGTAATCGTCATGCTTGGCCGATGCATGTTGGCGATCGCAGTAGGTGTTATGGTGCTCAGAAGGACGCTGCTGCCCGTCCTTTGGTAAATATCCCTCTTGTCGCCTTCTACAACACCCACGGGTAGAAATAGGGTGGTGCTATTGGCGGCCAGCACCACACGGCACAATCTCCAATCATCTAATACAGTTTTACTCAGCACTCATGTTTGTTCACACAAAGGGAATGAAAGAAAAATATTAATAAAGCCTCTATATATCAAATAAACGGACAGACGGGGAAAGGGGAATCAACATTAGGAAAGTATAACAAACATCAAACAAAAATGTTTGGTAATACCAGGTAATACGCGCGGTTTGAGACGGGAATACACTGAGGACTTATAATTTACTTTTATTATTTTACTAGCTTTCGCCTACGACTTCTTCCGCATCGAAGATAATTATATTATCCCACGAATACGAAACAATAACGGGATAATAACATCAATATTTAAATGTATGCTAAATTTTGGTTAATTCCGTTTAGACGTCAAAGCATGAAAGGGTAG
Source organism: Charanyca ferruginea (assembly GCA_947361185.1). Lineage (NCBI taxonomy): Eukaryota > Metazoa > Arthropoda > Insecta > Lepidoptera > Noctuidae > Charanyca > Charanyca ferruginea. The sequence continues at coordinate 21,714,102 of OX376068.1, read as the reverse complement.
GCAACATCCAGTTATCCATACATCTTTCTAACCATACAAACATTTGTAATCGTAGTAAGATGTAAGATAGGATAGGGTACATCGCATAATTCTATAATTCCTGTAAATGTAAAATATTACAAACATTTTTTTATAGAGTAAGAATGGTGTTTCTTGTTCATTCTTCTCCATACGAAAAAGAATCAAATTTTCTAATATGATGTTCAAAAGTGCCTTTTAATAGTCTAATCAAAAAATGATTTGACTTTGTTTTTGACTTTACTTTATGACACCATATAACTTGATTGGCAACATACAGCAGGAATAATCGCAAAACCAAACTTGTAGTCTATCATTATTATAATAAGAATGTGTTTTGTTACTTAGTACGTAAATGACGATTCGACAAGCTATTTGAGCTAGTTGCAGAGCTTTTTGTGAAGGTTCTCGTCTGGAGAAGAACTACCACCAAACCTATTTTTGCTGCAGAGCAACGTTGCTGTATTCCGATTAGAAGGGTAGGGATACCGGGGTAAGGCGATTCGCACACTGCCCCATATCACGCAACGAAGCGTTGCTTGAAAGTATATCTTTGTAATGAAAACACGCGCGCGTGACTGCATCGCCACGCACCCCGCTGCGTGATGTGGGGCAGTGTGCGAATCGCCTAATTACAGACATCATCATCTGCCTAGCCTATTCCCAACTATATTGGGGTCGGCTTTCAGTCTAACCGAATGCAGCTGAATACCAGTGTCTTACATGGAGCGACTGCCTCGCACCCCCACAACTCATCTGGGTAACACGATACCCCTTGGTAAGACTGGTGGTCAGACTTTCTGGCTTCTAACTACCCATAACGACTGCCAAAGATCTACAAATGACAGCCGGGACCAACGGCTTTACGTGCTTTCCGAGGCACGGAGGGAACTCGGTTTGAAAGGGATGGTCACCCATCCACAGACCGACCGCGGCTAGCGTAGCAAAATCTTAGACCGATCGATCTGTATGGCATTAACATAGCCACGAGCTCCTCCTAATATAATTACATTAATTATAATTAATTATAATTACATGAGATTTAATTATAATTATTATAATTATTATAATTATTTAATTATAATTACATGAGATAATTATTTCAACTCTGTTTTTGGGATGGCTTCTTGTATTGCAGATGTCTATAATTTGACAGCTGTGTCCACTTGGTAGGCCGTCGGCACCCCCGCGACACTACATAGAAACGAGACGATATAAGACTGTACAGATACGTGCGTGTGAGTGCGTGTCTACGCGCCCCTCGAACAAAACCGCAGTTCCCAGAGCCAGTCGTTCGACGCGGGGATAGGTGAGGAACGGTTTCAGAGGGAGGCGGAGCGTGTCGCTATTGTACGGTAGGACTACTATTTATACTGTGCCGTCCATCCATACCAATATTATAAATGCGAAAGTAACTCTGTCTGTTACGGCTTTCATGAAAGGAGATGTTTCATTTTTGTATGAGACTCCGGCCATAACATGTACCTTTTAGGAAAGGTAGGAAACTACCATCTGAAAAGAATAAAGTAACATTTTTTTCGTAATAACAAATGTTTTTTATGTACATAATAAAAAATTAAAAGCGGTTGACGTTTGCCGTGAGAGTTTTGACAGCAATGAGGTTGCAGATATGACGTTTGTCTAACTTTCAAATTGATATTTAACTGACACTGACGTGACACTCAGTTATGTTAATGTCAAAATAAAATGTCATTATGAATTTTTCGTTCAGAAGTACTCTTCAGAAAAGTAGAATACATATTTTTTTAACGATAAAATCAACACACTTGCTTATATTTATTCGAATAAATGTTCAAAAGAGTAATAATGATTGTTAATAGTACAAGAACACATACCTTTCGAATATAACGTCTACGTGATATAATTTTTTGATGTGACATGATTTCAGAACGAAAGCAGGCTATGCAAACTATGAGACGCCATGGTGAATAAAATACGGCAATAATTGAAGAACTATTGCTTTTTGTACATAACAAATCAGGCTTAAATTCACGAAAGAATATTTTTCCTCAATTCTTGGTATTTTTGTCTCTTTTTCGATAAATGTACATCTGATGGCCAAAAATAAAACATGTCCTTTGGTATGAAGATAGCTTGAACCCTGGGAAAGGACATAGGCTACTTTTCAATCTGCGACTTCGTCTGCATGTGCGATAACCGACAACCACGCGGACGAAGTCGCGGGCAAAAGCTAGTATTTTTACATGGTATAAAATAAAGTCACTTCCGCTGTCTGTGCGGTTAGATCTTTAAAACTACGCAACGAATTTTAATACATATCGTCAGTAATAGATAGAGTGATTCAAGATTAAGGTTTATACGTACTATAGTTTGATCTACAATGCACCCGCGCGGGCAGGGACGAGTCGCTAGTTTATATAAATATACATTTCTAGATAAGAAAGCTTTGTGTGTTACCATCTTTTTCAATTTCCGACGAGCGCATCTATTTCGTTTGTGAGGAAAAGAAATTAGATGGATACTTCAGTCGCATCTCAGTCAGGTAACAAAGTACTGATTCAGCATTATTACGACAAAGGAATAAACCGTACTTCTCTTATATTTTTATTTATTTGTTTCTACGTGAAGTTAATGCTGATAGATCACAGAAAATTACAGTATTTTTGGGTTATAAGAGTTAAAATATAATGAAAACCATTAAGAATGCATACAATTTTAATTCATTACTTTTTGCATAATTTCTTTAATTTGCCGGAACAGACACTGCGATCTGCAAATGTTGTGCATGACTGTTAACCGGTCAATCCAAGCGCGCAATACATTGTTTACTCTCAAAAACCCAGCGCCCCGCGCTCGTACGCGCCCTGCGGGGCGAACGTTATGACACCGGCCACAAAAAAACGCTCTCAAGCAGTTTCTGTTCGTCGTACAGCGATAACAAAAATTGTTTCGTGATCTTGAATACCCAGAGCAGGTACTTATCAGTAGGATATTATTGGACATTCTACCCCACCTGCGGTGGAGTAGAACGCCCAATAATATAAATGAAATCCGCAGGTTCGACGTCTATTCCACGCATCTACCCCACCTGCGGTGGAGTAGAATGCCCAACAATATAAATGAAATCCGCAGGTTCGACGTCTATTCCACGCATCTACCCCACCTGCGGTGGAGTAGAATGCCTAATAATATAAATGAAATCCGCAGGTGTGATTGATTCAAACATATAACATAGGTACTTTCCGTTAACATAATTAGGTCTGTGTCTGAATGAACCAGTAACCTAAAATTCAGGACAGATTGTCTCATGTCTCTCCACATACTTAAGAATGGTGCATTGCCGCTTAGGATTACACACATATCCGTTTTCGTGACCAGATTGGCTCGAGGACATCTGAACTTTAGGATACCACGTACATTAAACTAAAATTTAGGACAGATTGTCTCATGTCTCTCCACAAAAGTAAAGTAGTGCTCACCTTTAGGCTCACACATTTTTTCTGTGACCAGATTGGCTCGAGGACATCTAAATTTTAACTTAACACATTACAGACGATACATCCTTTACGTCTCGGATTCATTTAATTATACTCACCAGCTTAAAACAACTATGAAACTTACTATACATTGATTTAAACATACAACACACATACTTTCCGTTAACATAATTAGATCTGTATCTGAACGAACCAGTAACCTAAAATTCAGGACCGATTGTCTCATGTTTCTCCACATACTTATTAGGATGGTGCATTGTCGCTTAGGATTACACACATACCCGTTTTTGTGACCAGATTGGCTCGAGGACATCTGAACTTTAGGATACCACGTACATTAAACTAAAATTTAGGACAGATTGTCTCATGTCTCTCCACAAAAGTAAGTAGTGCACACCTTTAGGCTAACACATTTTTTCTGTGACCAGTTTGGCTCGAGGACATCTAAATTTTAATTTAACACATTACAGACGATACATCAACCTTTTACATCAACACGTAACAATCAAGTGGTAAGCGTGGTCACACGGATAGTCGATCCTTGCCTTGCATGCATAAAGCTAAGGTGCAGATACACTTGACAACGACAACCGGATCAGAACCGTATTGCACATTATTCAATCAAGCGTACAAACTGTGTGTGAATCCGCTGCTGTAGATTGTTCCGTAGACGGTAACCGTATCCGGTGGTTGCATCATAGATGTAAATTAGCTTTATGTTTATTTTCGAATCAGCAAAGTTCAATGTCAATGCAATGCTCGCTTCCCACGGTCGCATCAACTGCATTGCATATTCTAAGTAACATGATCGTCTATCATGTTGTAAATAAACACTGAATTCGTCTTTTATAGAATTTCCTAAATATTATTTTCGTATTTATATTTGAAGTTTGTAATCGCTTCTAATTTATTGTGTTTAATTCTTCTAGGTACTAAGACTATATATTTATATGATATATTTTTATCAAGTACAACATGTATTATTGGATGAACCATTACCCACTTCGATCGAGTGCGATTTTAACTTACATAAAAGAGAACCCTGTGCACAACAAGATTATTTGGGAGCATTGTAATAGTACCTATACTAAAATTAAACTAAAGTTGTTATCGATAAATTAGACCACTATAAAACCATAACTCAGACACGTGTGTCCGATTCCCACACGATACAGTTTCTTGGATTCTTTAATTGTGGGTTTAAGTGATTATTTAATAATACGATTAAAAAATTTATTTGAGAGTATTTATAAACGAACTTATTCCACAGTAGTATTTTTATGTGATTATAATATTTAGCCCCGAGTTTAACCGCAACTTAACATTAACAACCACACGGATTGGTCAATATGACGTAAACGACATATTTTTCATACAACTGTAAGACATGTACTTAGAGTTTAAAATTGAAACGATCTATTTTATGCTGAAATAGTATTTTTTGTGAATATAAACGAATTAATTAAATCGCTAAATTACATTCGCTCCAGAATCTTCAAAGTGACAAGTAGTACTAGCAGTACTTTAAAATCAACTTTAAATCATGTAAGTGAGTACTTCTTAATTTTAAATTAGTAGTCATAATGCACAGCTACGGACCTGGTTTTTGCCTGCCGGCTGTTGTAATTAGCATGTTCTGTCTATCCATCGTGATTGCTACTTAGCTACGGACCTGGTTTTTGCCTGCCGGCTGTTGTAATTATCATGTTCTATCTATCCATCGTGACTGTTACTCAGCTACGGACCTAGTTTCTGCCTGCCGGCTGATGTAACTGTTCTCAACCTGTTATAAATTGATTATTGCATCTCAAAAAAGACCTTAAACGGTTATTTGATTTGTTATATAAAATATTAAGTACTTTTTTATCTTGTGTATTAGGTCTGACTCCGACGTTTCCCGTGTGTCCGACTACATAAAGAGCCCGCCGACTGCTACAAAGGTCGTGCCGAACAAGAGCCAGCCTACGAAAAAAACAACAAAGCGCAAAGCTTCCTCGGTCGTGGAATTAGGATCAAGGTAGTTTATGACTACTTTTTATTTTCTAAGTTATTACTTTCACATATTCTAATATAAAGTAGATTTCAATAGAGAACTTTGATTTGCAAAAATATTTTTAAGTACATAGTTACTTATTTTTCGCTCAACATAAGTTTGTATCTAGAAAAGTGTTTCTTCTAGATTATTAAAATAAAATTATTTTTTTACAGTAACAAGAGACCAGGGATCACCGATCTTTTCGGTTTGGAAGACTTAGATGGCATTCCTCCGCAGTCGGAGTTAGGTTCATCCTTGCTGTCCCGCGTCGCCAACGGGAAGGTACGACGGACAGCGGACCTAAGGGGCGCCTTCTTTGTGGAACTGAAGGTGTACCATAAAGAAGACATCATCTCCACTGCTCCTGAGGAGCGTTGGAAGAAGTCCCAAGTTGCATTAAAACTGCAATTGGATAAAGGTAGCTCGCAGTGGAACTCACTACAAAAATTCATGCATAAGGCTCACGAGTTGTTTAATGACTCAGAGCCGGTATATTTTAGTGATAAGATACATTTTAAATAAGTTAAACTTTAAATTTGAGGCATCCAAAATAAGATTAAAACTGCAACTGGATAAAGGTAGCTCGCAGTGAAACTCACTACAAAATTCATGCATAAGGCTCACGAGTTGTTCGATGACTCAGAGCCCATATTTATATGTACCAGATTTAAAATGTGTGTAAATATTGGTAGTGTTACTTCGCAACAATACCAATTCGTGTCTACTATTTATTACGACTTTTTTAAAATCTTCAGCGAAACCTAGAATATTACGGAGTGGTAAAAAACGGAGGCAGAAAATCTTCCCCCATTAATATTTTTTATACCATCAATATTCCAGCCCCAGGCATTAGACATCTTTGATTCACTCTCATTCATTGATATGAGCGATTTTATAGTTGTAGTTATTCCAGCATTTTTAATTTTATCAATCTCCACTCCGTTTAGCTCATACCTAATATCTTGGAACAAGTACATTAGAGCATTGTTAGTGAAATTGACACTAGTAACCTTGTCCTTCGTGTCTTTTTTGCTAACGATAATAGTTCCTTCCAAATATAGGGTGCTCGTTGATGGTAGTATGTACAAGTCTTGTTGGTTGATAGGTATACGGATTTCATCGTTCCTGTTGAAACTTGTTACGTAGGACTTGTAGGAATGAAATTCGATTCCTTCTATAGTATTATCGTAAGTCGGAGCGGATAAAACGTCTAAGATATTCATTTTAGCAATCCGATCGCTCTAAGGAATGCTTTATTGTCTTTTGATAATTTAATTTTTTTCTTAAAGCGAGGTCTTATTTGACGGGTGGTCCGAGTAGAACTGATATTTTTAATTTGTTGAGACACATTTTTATTGTAGTCAATCATTTTTTCTTCTAAGATGCAAATATAGCTGCACTTCTTCACCGCGCAGGTTGATTAATCGAGTGTTTATATCTAATAGCCTAATATGTATGCAGCTTATGTTGTTTTGATTGATCGGAAAGTATATTGCGTTCTTCGGGATTTCTATGATCCTGTATCCAGGTGGCACATTTAGCGCAAATTCGTGGATAATGTGACTTGGTTCACCGTTTATATATGAACCGCTTATAATATCACATTCAATCCTGACTACGGTCGTAGGTAAAATGTTAACTGGAGACTGTGACACATGCCATTTATTAGCTTTCAAGGTTTGCTTCTTAAACCCTAACAGGCTTCTAAAAGAGTCTTCTTTAGTAAAATTTATGTCTTTTGTACAGTATAGAGCAGTTTTCAAAGTATTGTTATTGCACTGTAGTTTGATTGACGCATTTTTTATTTCAGACTTTAAATAATCATTGATATCTTGCAACTCATAAGTGCCTTCCGGTATTTCTATAACTTCATCGATACCATAATAGAACTTATTATTACTTTTATCAATATTTGGAATAGAATTAAAAGTTGAAAAATGCAATAAGGCACACTCATATTCTCCATCTAGTTGTAATGTATTAGGATAGTACGTAGATAAAGTTGAAGAATTTCCAGTTATCGACAAAGTGAGTGACATCTTGCAAATGATTGAAATAAAATAAACACATATATTTTATACAATTTTATTCCAAAAAGTCCGCAGATATTTTAAACATAAATGACCACAATTTACCGTGTTGAATTTTTGATATCTCGTGTAGTTATAAGAAACTTTACAGTTCTTAAAATATCCCATCAGCTCCAATGGAGGTTTTAAATTTCCATACCTATCGAAATATTCACAATAGTCATATACTTTAACATACGCTACCCAATGCGTTCCTTCGTTCTTAGAATCGTCTAAGTTAACGATACCACATTCAATCCGTTTCGGCTTCCTAGGTATCCGATCCTTCATGTAGACCTCACGGAAATATGGGATGTCTCTTGAATAGTTTTGGATATCTATATTAGTTAAAGAACGATTAGGTAGCTTCTTGCTTAGTTTTTTGATGATTTTATGAACAATCCTTTGCCGTTTTTATAGGGCTTAATGTATAAACCCTTGCCCAACATTAAAGCTTCCATAGCTTTATTGTGTCGTTCTGTTTCTTGTAAATTTCGTTTGCTTGCTTTGTAATCATTAACGGTTTTTGCAATGCCAGCTGCACCACCAGCTAGAGCTCCTAAAGCTGATAAACCAGCGAAAATTGGGATTAAAGGTAGAACTCCTCCAGTCTTTGGTACGGGTATTACTCGTGGTACCCGAATTCGATGATGGTTGTTTGGCAATAACTTTTTTGCAACTAAGTAGGCCGCTTTTATTAAAGACTTACTATCTTTGTGTTTGAGTTTCTTAACTTTTGATATTATTTTGGAAACTAAGCTTTTAAATGTTTTAACGCCGGATCCTAACTTTAGTTTGGCTTTCATGACTTTGTTCACTAGCCATGAGCTTAGTTTTTCACCTCTCCCTGCATCTTTTGATTTAAGTCTTTGTTTAGCCATGTTAAGTAGTTGTAAATCAGCTTTGTGACGATTTGGTAAGTCTGTATGGTTTGCGTACGCAATGTCGTGTTGCATACAAGCTTCGTCTAGCTTATTTACACCTCGGTCGCCTCGCGCTAACCGTTCGTGAAGTTTGGTTCCTGGTCCGCAATAATTGTATCCGGGCAAATGAACTTCGAATGGTAGATTATTAATAATGTTATTAACTAGTCCTCCACCTCGCATTACTTAAAGTATAATGGCAGAATTTAAAAAAATAATGGTTATATAACATCTTAACCCATAAGTGCTGTTTTGTCAATCCAACTGTTTTCTGCACTGCTTAAACCTAACCATTTGACATATAATTTATTTTCTTTCTTCTTAAACACTTTTTCTATCAAATAAACGTTAGGTTAGTTCGATTTTTGAAGTTCTTGATCATAAAAAGCTCCTAATATGTTCTGCTTTCGTTTATCTTCTATATAATATGTCAAATCAAATCAAATCAAATCAAATCAAATTTATTCGTAAATGTAGGTTTCAATACATTAGCATTTAAGGTCTTATAATAAGATGGTAAGTTCGCTACATTTTGCTCGAGAGCATACAAATAATAACAAAAGTTAGTTGTGTCGAAAGATCAGACACAACATTTCAAATTAAATAATTCAATTACTTAGATACCAACATAATTATTCATTTATTCCTTACGATATTTATTATACAATTACCAATGTCAAAATATTAATAGTCAAAATGTAATATTGTAAAAAAAACAAAATAAACAAAATCTAAATGTCAATGGTGTCCTCCATAAACTCAGTTGTGGAATAGTAACATTTATGAATTAAAAATTCTTTCAGTTTCCTTTTAAACATATTATTATTCAGATTCTTTATTCGTCGTGGAATTTTATTAAAAATAACTGGAGCCATTTGATAAATACTTTTTCGAAGGAGGGCTGTTTTACTGCGATCGACACAAAGAATGTTCGAATTCCTTTTCCTTAACCGTGGATCAGCTGGGGCTCTTACTCTGAAAAGCTCTGGGTTTGTCTTAACAAACACTGCCACCTCAAAAATGTATAACGATGGCAATGTTAGAATCTTCAAGGATTCAAAATATGGCCTACAACTGTCCCTTGAGTGTAGATTGCATATAGCGCGTACGCATTTTTTTTGTGCGATAAACACGTAATTCTTGTCTGACGAGTTACCCCAGAAAACGACTCCGTATCTCAGAATTGATTCTACGTAGCTATGGTAGGCCATAAGCACGGCTTTGCGGTTTACAAATTTGGACAGCTTATAAAGAGCAAAAGCAAAACTGTTCAGTTTTTTACACATTTCTTCAACCTGCGGTTTCCACGTAAGTTGGCTGTCTATCACTAACCCTAAAAACTTTGTCTTATCCTTTCTCTCAACTAAATGTCCATTGTGACTAATATTAACCGGTAGTTGTTGTCGTTGTCGCTGACCAAAATGCATTATATACGTCTTTTCTAAATTTATTTTTAAATTATTCGATTGCAACCAATCTATAGTTTGCTTAAGCGTGTCATTAATTTCTTGTTCATAATTGTAAGACTCATCTTTTTTTATAATTATGGTACAATCATCGGCATATAATACTGTTGGGTGATTTATACTTTTTGGAAGATCATTTATGTACACAAGAAACAGTGGGGGACCCAATACGCTCCCCTGAGGTACACCGTACTTTACCGTTCTAGGTTTTGACCGATATTTATTTTCACGCTTGGTTTTAATATTTATATTTGTTATTTCTGTGTATTGTTGCCGGTTGTTTAAGTATGATGTGATTAGATCAAGACCATTGCCGCGTATTCCACATCTTTCTAGTTTGTCGATAAGTATATGTCACTGGTAAGGTTTTATTAATCTTTTTACAATAAATAATTCAGTTGACCAATTAGGAGTATAACCTTTCTCAAAATCATGTTTGTATTTACTTATACGAACACAATCGCCAACTTTGAATTTAGGCTTCCACTGAACTAAATTATGTTTCTTGATTTTTTTAATATTTTCTTTTATTACTGGTTCATTCAATTTATTCACATCAATGGGTTTAAATTGGATAGTGCGATGTTTTGTGTTGTTATAGGTCTTCAATATATTATCCAATGGCAGACCTAACCACTTATAGTTCCCACGGCGACTAAAATATTTATACAATTTATTTTTTACTGTTCTTATCAGTCTCTCTACAATAGATGCTTTTTTAGTAGAAAACGATGAATAATGGTTAATGTTATGCTTCTTCATTAACGTTTGAAAAGTGTTGTTATAAAACTCTGTGCCCATGTCGGTTTGTAAATTAACAGGATTTTTATTGCTGCTAAGCAGGATATGTTGAAATGCACGAGCAACATCAAATTTATTCTTTGATTTTAACGGTTCTGCCCAGGCGTACTTTGAGAAGCAGTCAATCACCACTAAAATATAATTATAACCCTTGTTATTCTTTTTCAGGTTTTGCATGTCCACCAAATCAGCTTGCCACAAGTCGTGGATTCCTTTCAGAATAACAGAACGGCGAAGGAAGTTTCTTCGAGCCGCTTTGTGTATTTCATTTACAATTTGCTGTTTTGCCATTACGAAGTTTTTAGAAGTAATTTATCTACATCTGCTTTGGTCTATAACTTATCTTGCAAATGAGTTGAAACCTCAGGTATTTTTGCTTTTAAAGTAACCTGAATTGTATGCTGTGTCTCTTTTATAATTTGAGAACGCAATGAACCAATCAGTTTATTGAATTCTTTTATCGTATTAGCATTCAACTGATCTACATAAGACTTATTCACTGCATCGTCTGCTTCTATGGGAGATGTAATTCCTCTCAATCTGGATGCTTTTAAATCAAAATCTCCTTTTTCCGACTTCTTCAATGCGTTTTCATTAAACTCAAGCAGTTCTGATAAACGCATTCTTTTATGAATATAAAGACCGAATTTATCTACATTCATATTGAAGGTGTACTATATTGAAAGTCTGATAATAAAATGAACACTGGAAAGTTTACAACATTTATTTATTTATAACTTTACTTTCACGCAATTCTTCAATAATAGATATAATTTCATTGTCTAATCCTGTGTTACCAGCATCTCTAGACGCAATTAATAATTTCAATCTTTCCACTAGTTCATTGGGATCATCCCAATACACTATATCTACATTCTTTCTCCACTTTTTTGTTAATGGCAAACCCTTTTCCTGAACTGCAGTGGCTCGAAGTCTCGACGATGTCCATTTGTATCAAGTAGCATCGACTTACAATGTTTCATATCGCTTTCTGTAACCACGCTTAAGTCTACGTCTTTCTTAAGCAGCAACTGTTTTAAACCAGGTGTATTTCGGTATTTACGTCCAGCCACGGCAATGTACTGATCGTTGATCAATATACAAGCAGAACCTAACATCAATTTCCCGCGTACTGCTCTAACACCGAATGGAATGTCTGCCAACGCTTCTGAAGATACTGACCAGGATAACGTATCACAACCTTGTTTGCTTACAACTATTGATTGATAAGAAGAGTCACTGCTGATATCGGATTCATCTTCATTGTCATTATTGCTACCTACGCTACCAGTTCTTTCTTTCTGTGAAGTTTCGTCAGTAAACGGAACTTCAACAAAATCTTCATTAGTACGCAAGGGAGGAGCTTGCTTATTGGCGTTAGCACTTAGGTTGAGGGGTTCTATGACAGGCTTGAAAACAGATTCCAGTGCTTGTTTGTTGTCAATGTCCGCATCTCTCATTTTCCTTACTTTTTTCTTTACAGCTTCTGTCGCATCAACAATTTGTTTTTTCAATGATTTTTCCATATTGGTAAAATAGATCGTAATTGGTTTAGCGTCACCAGAAGAATAATAATGTCGCACAGGTAAAGCTCTTATATATGTGTTCGTGTTCTTAGTCAAAAACTACAAACGTATCAAATTTACTTCCATAACATCCTTTGTTTTTGGAACAATCTTTATTAATTACAACATAATTGAAAGGTACACTCCTTTTTTTTGAACACATTTCACGGAATTCAATCCAAGTCATATCAGTGTTGACATGTTCATCGTAAACATGTCTCATATTTCTTTCATCTTGCTTAAAAAGTACGATTAGGTTCGCGTTGTCTCTTACTAACTGCTTAGGAATTTTACTATATGTCTGATTTAGGTAAAAACAATCGATGAACTTGTGTCTTCCCAATGCAAAATAATCCCGCATGCTACTTTGATTTTCACAAGCAACATCGTCAAATACAACCACAGAATTCGGTTTTGCGTCCTGAACACTTAGTACTTGCTCATTTTCATGATATTTCTGAAATGACGTGCCTGGTACCCGTTGCAAAACTTTTTCTAAAAATACGTACTTGGGTTGTTGCAAGGTTTTTGAATAAACATAAACATTTTGAAACCTTAAACCATTCTCGTGTATTAGGAGACCAATTAATAAATTAGTTTTTCTACAATTTGATGGTCCGCAAATGATGCATCGTACCGTTTTAGGTAATAATTTTCCATGGCGAAAACCAGTCTCCTGAGAGTGAACACAAAGTTCGTTTACATGTAACGATTGTGGTTGTTTTACAAATTTCATGACGACTGTTAAAGCGGTTTTATTAATAATGAGTAAATTAACGTATTACATTGACATTTATAACTCATTGTCGCTAACTCGAGCAAATGTACGACTCTCACCATAGCTGTCCTTCAATATAAGATAGCGATTGTTTGATTTTAACCAATCAAGCATCTGCTGGTAGAACAAATATTCGGTTTGGGCTGTATACGAGTCCTGGTATTTTGTTGAACCGTTATCTGTATTTTTCTGTCCAGTTTGCAAATCTTGAATAAATATAATCTCGCCGCTAGAATTCCTCATAATAAGTTTACAAATATCTTTAATATCAGATTTCTCTGAGCTATGCATTGTAGTTAACTTGGTTGAAATGTATTTAAATCTGTGATATGAAATACAACCTTCTTACTACAATAGTAAGAATCGAATGTGGTGTTAAATTACGGCGAACAATTATTTATAAAAGTTGTTTTCTTTCACTGCGTCTACTCTAGGATATTATTGGGCATTGTCATACTCCACCTTCCGTTTCATCGCGTGGAATAGACGTCGAACCTGCGTATTTCATTTATATTATTAGGCATTCTACTCCACCGAGAGTGACGGAGGCAGAGCCGAAGGAACGAAGGTGGGGTAGAATGTAAAATGGGGATTCTAAAACTAGCGGTACTGTTAGATTCCTTGTTTATTCATAATGTAATTTACAAAGTTTTGTGTACATAGCTACAGTAGTTTTATCACAAATCTATATAATACAAGAACATATACACTTTTAGCCAGTTCTCTGTAATCATCCTTTGTTTATAAATACGACACTCATAATCCGGCTATTGTTTATACATAAGAGTAGGATATTATTGGGCATTCTACCCCACCTTCGTTCCTTCGGCTCCGCCTCCGTCACTCTCGGTGGAGTAGAATGCCTAATAATATAAATGAAATACGCAGGTTCGACGTCTATTCCACGCGATGAAACGGAAGGTGGAGTATGACAATGCCCAATAATATCCTAGAGTAGACGCAGTGAAAGAAAACAACTTTTATAAATAATTGTTCGCCGTAATTTAACACCACATTCGATTCTTACTATTGTAGTAAGAAGGTTGTATTTCATATCACAGATTTAAATACATTTCAACCAAGTTAACTACAATGCATAGCTCAGAGAAATCTGATATTAAAGATATTTGTAAACTTATTATGAGGAATTCTAGCGGCGAGATTATATTTATTCAAGATTTGCAAACTGGACAGAAAAATACAGATAACGGTTCATCAAAATACCAGGACTCGTATACAGCCCAAACCGAAGATTTGTTCTACCAGCAGATGCTTGATTGGTTAAAATCAAGCAATCGCTATCTTATATTGAAGGACAGCTATGGTGAGAGTCGTACATTTGCTCGAGTTAGCGACAATGAGTTATAAATGTCAATGTAATACGTTAATTTACTCATTATTAATAAAACCGCTTTAACAGTCGTCATGAAATTTGTAAAACAACCACAATCGTTACATGTAAACGAACTTTGTGTTCACTCTCAGGAGACTGGTTTTCGCCATGGAAAATTATTACCTAAAACGGTACGATGCATCATTTGCGGACCATCAAATTGTAGAAAAACTAATTTATTAATTGGTCTCCTTATACACGAGAATGGTTTAAGGTTTCAAAATGTTTATGTTTATTCAAAAACCTTGCAACAACCCAAGTACGTATTTTTAGAAAAAGTTTTGCAACGGGTACCAGGCACGTCATTTCAGAAATATCATGAAAATGAGCAAGTACTAAGTGTTCAGGACGCAAAACCGAATTCTGTGGTTGTATTTGACGATGTTGCTTGCGAAAATCAAAGTAGCATGCGGGATTATTTTGCATTGGGAAGACACAAGTTCATCGATTGTTTCACTATGTACACAAAACTTTGTAAATTACATTATGAATAAACAAGGAATCTAACAGTACCGCTAGTTTTAAAATCCCCATTTTATTTATCTAATTCAAATTCAAAAACAATTACGCCGAGTTGGTCTGTCGGATGACATTGACTGTCACTATATAAATAAATATGAATAATATGCCTCGAATACATTAAATAATTAATTATCACTATTATTTACGTTGCTACTTAAATATATTAACACTGGCCTTATTTCACTTAAATAAACTACCTATATCATTGAATATACATCATCATGCATGTTTAAACTACGCTCACCGCGGTCGGTTCGTGAATGGGTGACCATCCATTTCAAACCGCGACCCCTCCATTGATCCCGGCTGTCATTCGTAGATCTTTGACAGTCGTTATAGGTAGTCAGAAGCCAGAAATTCTGACAACCAGTCTTGTTAGAAAAAAAAAAAGAAAGCTGGCAATCGCTCCCTTTTAAACGCTGGTATTCAGCTGCATGTCGATTACGGATGAACTCCTACACGGCTGGAGACCTTTGCCCAGCAGTGGGCGTCTAAAGGTAGACATGATGATTCAGCTGCATAGAAGCCAACCCCAACTTAGTTGGGAAAGGCTAGGCAGATGTTGATCATGGAATATTTCCAACACACATCATTGACGCATTTTTAGAACTATTCGTAAACCATATGTGTATACCATATGTAACCATGCATGTATCTCTGGGGGAGGCCTACGTTCAGCAGTGGATGGCAATAGGCTGATATATATATATATATATGTATGTTTAGCTTGTGTATAACCATTTCAACCAATACCACTGAAACAAATTATTCAACAAACACATTTTCGACGACAAACAAAAATAAACCATAGTAATTCCCAGTGTTACTACCAAAATTAACATGCAACAAAATTCAAAATTCATAGTCAATTAAAAACACCGCATTACCCGGACATTGTGTATAACAGCAATGTACGAAAATGGTCATAACCGGTCGTGAACCGAGGGAATGTTATTAAAAATTCCATCATACGGAATTGCCTACAGCACAGTTTAATATGGCCAAGGTCATACAAAAGGCTTGCTCGGCTATTCAGCAAGTGTATTAATAATAAAAAAAGAAAAAGAAATGTAAATGACGACACGGTCGGCGCATTGGTGGAGCGATCGACTGATGCGCTGCGTGTCGCGGGTTCGATTCCCGCAAGGAACAAATATTTGTATGGCCTACAGGTAGTTGTTCCTGGTCTGGCTGTTTGTGTATGTGAGTTTATATGTTTGTAAACGCACCCACGACACAGGAGTAATTCCTAGTGTGGGGCAACGTTTTTTAAAAAAAAAAAAAAAAAAAGTGAAAATAATAATAATAATAAAATTTATTTATTCAGATGCTAAAGCTGAATAGTGCGCATATTTTATGTACTTTCAATAATAAATTATGGGGAACAGTCTAAGAGTTCATACATTTAAGTTTACGTAAAGACGTTTTGGTGTGGGATGCAACTTGTGTCGACACTCTTCCGCTATTCCATCTTTCTAGCATGTGGTGTCTTGCTGGGACGGCTGATGCAAGTGCCGAAAACCTCAAACAGTGTGAATATAACAACCTTCTTGGAAGTTATAGTTTGAGCCGTTTGAGGTTGGAACACTAGGGCCATGGGGCCCAAATACTCACCTTGTTATTAGGGACATTGCTAAGCGGCTGGTCGGCTCTTTACGTGAGTCAAGAGTTGGCCTTTTTTGGGCCAAAGAATCAGCATTGGCATACAACGTGGTAATGCTGTTAGCCTTTTGGACACTTGTTCCATTGAGAGCGATGCGGACGAGTTTTTTGATTCTATGTGAGCCCTCTATTGTATATAATATTTATAAAGTCTGTAAATATTTAAGTAATGAGTAAATATTGTAATAAAGTGTATAAAACAGTTCAAATACCCCTTTTCAGGTTTTTAGTTAATTAAATTACACGTTGTAAAGGTACTGTATTTATTTATTGCATCAGAATGATGTGATAATATTGAAACAACTTCAATCTCTTTTATTCCTTTGAAGATTTTGTTTAATAAAAGATGAATAACTAATTCCAAAATACTGTTAGATTTTTCTTAAACAATATAAGAAACGAGACCCGTTCCTTTGTTAAAATTGTACATAAAGTTAACATTTCTAATCCTATTACCTACCCTTTGTTCAAAGCCAAAACTTTATAGCCAAGACTATTGAGGACGGGTTAATTGGAGCTTTGATTATAGGGCATCTTAAAATTATGCAGGAGATTTGAGCTTAGAGCTCCTAGAAGTCTTGTTTCATACATAGATCGAAATCAAGAGCAAGATGACAAATAAATAATAATAATAATAATAATAATATGTGGGGACATTTTCACACACGGCCATCTGACCCCAAACTAGGGAGACCCTGTACTATGGGTGTCAGACAGCTGATATACATACACAAATACATTTTTTTTTTTGTAATTACATACATATATATAAACAACACCAGTCGATCACCAGCTGCGCAGCAGTCGATCGCTCAGCCACTGCGCCAACCACAATTAGTAAATTGGAGTTTTATAGGAAAATGCAAGATTTATGAGTTTGTTCTGCAAAAATCGTCTCCGTTGAATTTAGATGAACGGTAATAATACAGATTGATAGGTCAATTTACCACGGGAGAATTTTAAAAACCTATATAAACAAAAGTACAAATAATAATTCTGAAGCTGATAGATACACTAATAGGTCACATAAGACAAGCAATAAATAAAGAATTCCTTGGTAGAGACCGTAATAACACACCAATAAGTACTGATTAAATTAAATAGCACAATAATATAAAAAAAAAATATTTGTTTTATTTAGTGTTCGCGAATACGATTCCCGCACGTAACAAATATTTGAAGTGCCTACAGAAAGTTGTTCCAGGTCAGGCGGTTTGTGTATGTGAGTTTATATGTTTGTAAACGTACCCACGTTACAGGTATGGTTGAAGTTCCACGGTCTCGAACCAAGCGCTTTGACTCCACATTTATTGTGCGAGCTGCCAGACTGTGGAATTCCTTGCCCGCCTCTCTGTTCCCTGATAAGTATAATCTGGGTATCTTTAAGGCACGAGTGAACCGGTTCATCTTAGGCAAGCGTGTTCCAACTTAGGCCACATTATCACTTACGATCAGGTGAATTGCGGTCAAACGCAAGCCTATTTAATAGTAAAAAAAAAAGGTAAAATTCCTAGTGTGGGGCAAAGATTTAAAAAAAGATCAAGCTTTTTTGGTCCACAATATTTATTAGTACCTAGTGTTTAAGATCTATGTTACTTTATCTACACATTATAAAAATTACATTACAATAAATTAACAATAACGATATCAATCAATTACATTCAAATTATAAATAAATTACATGAATTTCTTTGTTCAGAGAGATTGAGTTTTACAGAATAGTTTACGCCTTTTACAATTAAGCATGACTTAAATGACGAGGATAATAGGAAAATAATCTCTGAGTTTAAGGGGCTGTGCACAAAATCAGTTGACTTTGAACAATTTTGTTCATTGTTTGTGAGAAAGAGAAAAGAATATAAACATAATTATTTGTGATTTCAAAAGTCGAGCTCCTTGCGATCACTACGCTCGGTCTTTAAGCGTGTGTACGTGAATGGTGCAGACAAACATAACATCACAATGAATTTGCCAAAACCCGAGCGAGTGAATTTTGTGCACGGTCCCTTAAAAAGAGGACAATGGGATGAGATGACCCGGCAGAGTATGACGTCACAATTTATCAATGGAACGTACGTGACCAATATTGAAAGAGACAGACATGTTTGCAGTCGACCGCGTGGTGAATCGATACGTATAATGTGAACCGACATCCCGAGTAATTATTTAACTTTTCAGCCTTGTCTCAAACATTGACTTATTGAGGCAATTTCTAGGAAGCATTGGTATTTTTGTCGTTATTTATTTATACTTCATGCTGGTACAGACATTCTCTACCAGTCAACCAAGCGTGGTGAAGAGATAACATAGCAGGTGCATAAAAAATGAACCAAACCAAACTTGCGAAATAAAACTTTTTAGTTTTTGAAGGCGGTTGTCTTTACTGTAGAAAAGTTTTAAATTGTACCTAAATACGAATATCATTTACACGAAATTATGAGTTCATTGAGCGTCTAGTCTTACAAGGTAGAGTGAAAGGCACCAGAACACGAGGAAGATCCCCCATGCGATAGACAGAACAAATCCAATCCGCAGTGGGCGATCCATTGCACGAGTACTCCAGAAACACCAAATGTCGCGACAAATGGCGAGAAATTGTGAGGCGTATAAGATCAGCCTCTACAAGTAGTTCATGATGACCACGACCGCTCTGACAAGAGTGTCACGAAGAAGAAGAAGAAGAAGATATCCTTTAGTTTTTTTAATTTTTAACTACAAGCACAATTTGTATCTATCACCCATTGATCAAATAATCCTTCAAAATTAATAAATATTATGTGCAAAACGATTACTTTCAATTTAAAAATCGCTCGGATTTACTTTACATTTACTCCGCATGCTCGGATAGACGTAAAATACTCGCACTAAGTAAGGCAAGTAATTGACTGAAATACGAGTACCTATACAACAAGAAACTCTTATCCTCTTAAGCATAAACTATGAAAGTAGTTCCCATCAATACGCCACGGCTTAGCGAGTAGAAGCACGCGCGGCAGTACATCGAGGCACCGATAACGTTACCTGCAGCGCGGGGCTACAAATTGCCTAGACACAGCGACATGTAGCGAGCTATTGAAATGTATTACAGACTGAGGTATTAACAGAGGAAGGATTTCAGTTAACATTTTGTATTGTACCCAAGATTGCGTCTGCATGGAAGTCAAGACCAGAAAACCTATGACACTCGCGTTCTATAGTGGTTGTCAATATTTGTAAATAATATATTATGTGAACCTTAGATTATTGATAGGTCCCCCCGCGGTCGGAGCGCGCCTATCAATAATCTAAGATGTGATATGTATTTGTCAAGTTATGGAATCGTAGCTATGTTATGTACTTAAGTTAGCTATGATTCCTTAACTTGTAATACTTTGTACATACTTCTAGTGTATTTTATGCAAGGTACATCGTATTCACGTATCATTATATAATTATAAACTGTAAATGCAAAAGACACTATTCTTAACGTAATTATATAGTTTCTTGCCCATTCATCCCCTTACGAAACTACCTTTTGAAAGGGGCAACTAAAGACGTTCATAAGTAATGGTCTAATTGAAATAAATGATTTGACTTTGACTTATATCAGTGAAAGATTTTTTGAATTTTGACCAGGAGATTTCCTCTTACAAAAAAGAAATATAAAAACAAACAAACTTTACCTCTTTTTAACCGATTTCAAAAAGGAGGAGGTTCTCAATTCGGTTTGTTGAAGAAGTATCGATGATAGCAACAATTTTCCGACATTGAACAGACCTTTGCTAAAGGAAGGAGGAGGATACTACAACCTAGAAATATCAGGATAATGATAATGGTCAAAGCTACTCAACTCTCCCCCCCTCCCTTCTTATCTAATGTCCCACTTTCAATATCTTTGTTCTTCACACGCTAGTAATCTGCGATCTTTTTACAACCTTCTCTTACTTTGCCCTTCTCATACTTCTGATTTTGTTCATTCTTCCTTTCATATCCAGGTCATTCTTCTCTGGAATGGGCTTCCTCTCGATATCAGAACGGCCACCAACCAGTATGCATTGCGAACTTATTTTCAGCACAAATAAGCAGAGTCATCTCATAATGCTCTTTTCCTTTATTTATTGTGTGTTTATATAGGAATCTCTCGTGTCAAACTGCTGTCAGAAGCATTTCGTGCTCCCCAAGTTTTTCCTAAAATAATTATTAAAACAGTGAATTAAGTGCTAAAAATACAATCCAAGTGTAGCTAGAGTGTTCACGCTAGTGTGTTATCGTTATCTAGTGCTAAAATTCGTTATAACATCACTAAAATTGCAATCAAAACTTTCGAATTATCACAGTGAAAAACTTCTACCCTCAATTAAATTAATAAAAGTCAACACTAAAAATATCCGTTGATCCGTTCCTGTCATTGTCGAATGACAGCTGCTGTCAGCGTCATGGATGTCACGGGCTAGTGTTGCCACGCTTCGGGAAAAATCTCCCATCAGGGGAGATTCCGGGTCCGCATCAAGAGCTGTCAAAAAAACACTTGACGCAGCAAGTGTTTCACAAAGCTCTCCTAAACAACATACCACGGTCACAAAGCCTTACTTCTACACCACCGCAAAGTACTGCTAACATAGACCTTACTGATGAAAGCAGCTCAAGATCGGAAGAAAATGAAGAGGGTTTTAAAGAAGTCTCTTACTCAAAAAAGAGACAGAGAGAAAGTCCAGAGATACACAGGAACGAGAAACAAACCAAACTTAATAACTACTGGTTAAGCAAACCAATTGAGACGTCAAACAGCTTTGCCAACCTTGAGGAAGATGTCCTTTCTTGAAATACCCAGCCGAAAGAAATAACGAAGCCTCCACCAATCTACGTTGATAAGGTCAGCAATATCCAGCCTCTTATTAAACTGCTTGATGAACATGCCAATGGTAGCTATGAATTAAAAGTTCTCCGTGAAGATCAGGTAAAAATTCAACCAAAGTCTTCTTAGTCATATTCAAAAATTGAAAATTAAACAGACAGAGTTCTACACATACAAAACCCAAGCAAGACAGGAGTTTCAAAGTGGTATTAAAAAATATTCATCCTTCCTCAGATAAAAATGATATATCAGACGAACTCCTTAATCTAGGTCACACAGTAATAAATATTTGGAATATTAAGCAGAGAATTACTAAAAAACCTTTACCAACATTTATTGTAGAATTACAACCAAAAAGCAATAATAAGTTAATCTATGAAGTTGTGAGTCTACTACATTGCCGTTGTTCCTTCGAGCCTCCACGGCCAAAACGCGAGATTCCACAATGTGCTAATTGTCAACAGTATGGGCACACTAAGAGATATTGCCATAGGAAACCTAAATGCATTAAATGTGCTGGAGACCATTCCTCTATTAGCTGCGAAAGGAAGGGAAGATCGGATAATGTAAAATGTGTTCTGTGTGAGGGAAATCATCCCGCCAACTACAAAGGTTGTGTTGTCTACCAAGAGCTTCAGAAAGTCAAATACCCGCCTTTAAAAACAAAGACATCTTCAGATTCCAAAGCACCCAAGCTTGTGCGACATCAAAATGTACCAACCAGCAATACCCCTTTCCACATGACTTATAGTCAAGCAGCTCAAATAAACAGGAATGAACAGTTACTCCCAACAACTCAAACCAGTCAAATTACTAGCGAAACAGAACTCATGCTAAACATGTTAAAACAACTAATGCAGCAAATGACAGCAATGACAAACCTTCTTATGAACTTCATGACTAAAATGACTCAAAATTCGATAAATTAAACATAGTCATATGGAATGCCAATGGCTTGTCACAACATATTCTAGAACTGAAACTGTTCTTAGAAACTAACAAGATAGACATACTACTTATCTCAGAAACACATTTTACTGACAAGAACCATTTTTCAATACCTCAATATACACTTTATAACACAATGCACCCAGATGGAAAAGCCCATGGTGGATCTGCAATTCTGATAAAATCAAACATCAAGCATTATGAAAACAATCCTTCCTGCACACAAGAAATACAGGCAACTAGTGTCACAATTGAAGACTGGATAGGGCCACTGGTAATATCGGCTGTTTATAGCCCACCCAAACACAATATTAAGACAGAAGACTATCTAAAATACGTAAGTACATTGGGTTATCGATTCCTGGCTGGGGGCGACTATAACGCCAAACACATACACTGGGGATCCCGGATAATTACAACGAAAGGACGTCAACTATATCAAGCACTTCAAATACAGAATCTTGATATAATATCGACAGGAGAACCAACATACTGGCCAACAGATGTGAACAAAGTACCGGATCTCATCGACTTTTGTATCATAAAAGGCATCGCTAAAAAGTATATTACTTGCACTTCCAGTCAGGATTTTTCATCAGACACTCGCCAGATCTGGCGATCTGGCGAGTGTCTTCCATATCAAACTGAGCCGCAAAATACTAGAAAAACCAAAGCCCTGCAAACTACACAGCCGAAAAACCAAGTGGCCACTGTTTAGACAGCTTGTTGAATCTTCTATAAACAATAGACTCCCACTGCACACTGAAGATGATATCTGTCAGGCAGTTGAGCATTTTAATTATTGCATTCAACAATCTGCATGGAGCACCACACCTCCATTAATAACAAAACCTACAGATATACTGTGGTCTGAAACAGTCAGAGATTTGCTAGATGAGAAGCGCAAAGCAAGAAAACGCTGGCAAACGACGAGATACCCTGCTGATAAGAAACATCTTAACTATGTCACAACTCGTCTTAAATTAGCACTTAGTGAAGATCAAAATCGAGACATGGAGGAATATACCAAAAACCTAGGTGCAACAGCAATTTCAAATTATTCTCTCTGGCGAGCAACAAAAAAGCTTAAGAGACCTGTAGCAAGCCAAGCACCAATACGTAAAAGTGATAACACATGAGCTAAAAGTGACTTAGAAAAGGCACTGACCTTTGCCGAACACCTAAGTAAAGTATTTACACCCAACGATGCTCAAGGATCACAAACACTGCATAGTGAAATAACATCATATCTACAGCAAACATACCAACTCGACTTGCCTCTGGAAAAAGTTACGAAAAATGAAGTAAGAACTGCCATCAATAAACTAAATGAACACAAAGTACCAGGATATGATTTAATTACAGCAAAAACATTGAAGGAACTTCTTGAAGCAGGCATTACTTTCCTCACCGCTTTATACAACGCAATTCTCTTAAAGGGGTATGTACCCTCTCAATGGAAAGTAGCTCAAATTATTATGATAGCTAAGCCAGGAAAGTGCCCTGGGGACGTGAAGTCCTACCAGCCCATTAGCTTGTTGTCTATTCCTTCAAAACTACTAGAGACATTGTTCATGAAAAGGCTAAGACCACTGATAGACCAAAACTCTTTGTTGCCTGACCACCAATTCGGGTTTAGACAAAGTCATGGAACCATAGAACAAATACATCGGCTGGTCGAAAAAATTCATGTAACATATGAAGAAAACAAATACTGTTCGGCTGCTTTTCTAGACATATCACAAGCTTTCGATCGAGTCTGGCACGAGGGCCTTTTATATAAAATTAAAAAAACACTTCCAATTAATTACTACATTTTTATTAAATCTTACTTAGAAAAGAGGTACTTCTTTGTAAAACAAGGCAATGAAATAACTGGACTGCACGAAATTCGGGCAGGAGTTCCTCAAGGCAGTGTGACGGGTCCCACTCTTTACCTTCTTTATACAGCTGATCTCCCCGTGTCAGAAGGAGTAGTCTTAGGCACGTTTGCCGATGACACTGCTGCACTAGCTGAGCATGAAGATGCCGCCCAGGCATCTCAGATACTACAAACAAGCTTAGATCAAATTTCGAACTGGCTAAGAGAATGGAGAATAAAGGCAAATGAAACCAAATCTGTATATCGACTGTGAACTGGCAACCGGTCCTATCTCAATTTTATGAAGATTTCACTTTTTAATGCCATTTTATACTATTTCATACTCCGCAGCGTTGCAAGAAATCCCATCTCAGATACGATTAAATTTGGCGCCAGAATCGATTTCATTCAACTTGTACTAACTTCGACGCGCAGTGAATGCGAGCATTTAATACTATCTCGCCAAACATGTACTGACATGGACGCGATTACGCGCGCTCTTGAAACAAATAACAATTAAATGTGAATTTATTAGGTTTCTGAGCTTTAAGTTATTAATTATAATTATTGGAGACTTCTAGTAGCTGAAATGGACAGTTTTTATTATAAATTAATAGTTAATATTTAATATTTCTGCGTTAATAATCCGTAAATCAAGATAGTACATTATGCATTGCCCTTGAAAGTTTTGGCAGATTGGAATTACTGAGAGATAGTACTTCTTGATTCTATTCAACTAAGGATAAAATCAACCAAAAATAGGTACCTTTCATTACATTTACCTATAAATATACGATGAATAAGTTGCACGATAATACTTTAATACTTTTAAGTTAATTTAAGTTAATAATACTTTTAAGTTGCACGATTTCGCTATAAGTATCAATTTTTTACACAATACGAGAGGTTTATAAGTTACTAGCGGTCCGACCCGGCTACGCATGGGCCTATAGCCTTCCTCGGTAAATGGACTATCCAACACAAAAAGAATATTTCAATTCGAACCAATAGATCCTGAGATTGGTGCGTTCAACCAAACAAACAAACAAACTCTTCAGTTAATAATATTAGTATAGATACGAGTCAATGTGTACTCAGGCATAGCAAAAGGCCTTCAGTCGCAAAAAAATCAGTGAAGTTGTGGTGAAAAAAGATAAGTGCAACTTATGCGCCAGTTATGAAACTAAAAATGTACAAGAAGAAGTTTGGAAGGAGCATACAGCGAAGAAAGATATTGTTAGAATGGAAAAACGTGAGGATATTATGAGAGCTTTTGAGGGAGGAATAATTTTAATAGAAGTAGATTTTCAAGCTGTGCTAATACTTTTTATTACAAAACAAAGTTAGCTGGTCATAACTCGACAATTTACGATGATGTAAAAAGGCAAGCTACATGCTATTGGTTTTCAGAGGATCAAAACAATCAACTAGTTGAATCAACATTCGTATCATGCTTGATTGACTATTTAGAAAAAAAATGTATCTCTTCTGAAAAAAAAACCAGTTGTAATATTTTCTGATGGATGTACAGCACAAAATCGTAACAATAATAATATCATGGCAAATGCACTGGTAAATTTTAGTATGCTTCATGGAGTCTTCATTTATCAGAAATACCTCGAAGTCGGCCACACGCAAATGAAGGTAGATTCCGTACATGCTTGTATCGAGAGAAAATTAAAAAATAAAGAAATAAAACGAATAAGTAATTATGTACTACGACCAGAGAAGCGCGAAAAAATCCAACACCGTACGAAGCTATTGAGCTACTTACGACTTTTTTAAAGACTACACGAAGCCTTTGAGATACAATAGCATTAGACCCGGTCGGACAAAAAATGATCCAATGGTCACAGACATCAAAGTCATAATGTATGGATCAGGAATATTCAGGGTGAAACTTGATTTTACCAAAGATTGGATGAACCTCATAGACCATCATCATCATCATTCATTCATTTCAGCCGACAGACGTCCACTGCTGGACATAGGCCTCCCTCAAGTGTCGCCACATTGACCGGTCCCGTGCGACTCGCATCCAGCGGATCCCTGCAACCTTTATCAGGTCATCGGTCCACCTAGTGGGAGGCCTTCCAACGCAACGTCTTCCGGTTCGCGGTCGCCACTTTATAACTTTTCGGCCCCATCGGCCATCCGTTCTGCGAGCAATGTGCCCTGCCCACTGCCACTTAAGTTTGGCAATTCTTCGGGCTACGTCGGTAACCTTGGTTCTCTTGCGGATGTCCTCATTTCTGATTTTATCACGCAAGGAAACTCCGAGCATAGCCCTCTCCATTGCCCTTTGGGTGACTTTAAGCCTTCTGATGAGGCCCATTGTGAGCGACCACGTTTCGGTTCCGTATGTAATCACTGGCAACACACACTGGTCAGAGACTTTCGTCTTGAGACACTGCGGTAAGTTGGTAAATACCACGCAACTTCCCGAACGCTGCCCAGCCGAGTCGGATTCGACGACTGACCTCTTTCTCGAAGTTAGACCTACCTAACTGGACCTCATAGACCAAAAAGACTCAATCCAGTGGACTGTTACCCACCTTTATTTACGGCAAGGGACCGTATTCCTAAAGCGAAATGGTTGCACCTTCAAGAATTGAATGCTGTTATTCCTCAAGATTGGTCTGGTTGTGCCAAGCAAAATATCCTATGTTTGTTCTTATGTTGATTTATATTGTCCTATCTCGTTTTTATATTAGAAGGAAGCATATAATGCTAATTTTGTTTTTAATAACATGTGTAATAAAATTATTTAAAAACTACGTATTTTTATTTAATAGACCAAATGCTGTATGAACGACGCAAACAAGTTTTTTCTCTTCCCTGTAAAGTTGTCAGAATTGAGATAGTACTGGTTGCTAGTTCACAGTCGATATGTGACGTTCACAACAAGAAGAGATACATGCCCACCTGTACGACTGAATAATGTTGTGATTCCCCAAGCGGAAGAAGCTAAATACCTTGGAATGTACTTAGACCGGTGACTAACCTGGCGAAAACATATATTCACGAAGCGTAAAGCATTGAGCCTACAACTAAGGAAACACTATTGTCTACTATCAAAAAAACCCAAGCTCTCCCTGGAAAATAAGATCAGGATTTATAAGTGTATCATAATGCCTATCTGGACATATGGAATACAGCTGTGGGGCACGGCAGCCAATTCAAACATTGACATACTCCAAAGGTTTCAATCAAAAATGCTTAGGATCATAACTAATGCACCATGGTACATAACTAACGATAGCTTACATCGGGACTTAAAAATACCAAAAGTGAAAGAACAAATCACACAAGCAGTCAGTGCCTACAAGAATAGGATTACTACTCATCCTAATAAACTGGCATCGAACTTGATGAAAACCAAGTCATTCAAGAGGCTTAAAAGGTAAACCCCACAAGACCTGATACTATGACAGCTGACACACCATAAAACGGTTAACGGACTGATATGGATGCACCACTGGGCGCATACCAAGCATGACTATACAAAAACTTAACACAAAAGATGCTGAATGTCTGTAAATGGACAGATTGCATCATAAACAAGGAAAAAAATATATATGTATATATGTTTTATATAGGTACGTTATATACCTGATATTAAATTATGTATGTGTAGTTTATATATTCGTAAGTGTATCTCTTTTTAACTTTTTTTTTTTTTTTATTTGCACCTGCCATGTTATCTCTTCATCACCCTTGGTTGACTGGTAGAGAATGCCTAAGGCATTCAGTCTGCCTTTGTACCTTTGTGCATGAAGTATAAATAAATAATTAATTATCTATGGACGGGCATTATCTACAAAAAAACTACATTGAGATACAAAATGGCTGCCGAATAATACGCGTTTCAAAATGGCGGATAATTGTATTATGCCACCTTGTGAGTGTGACAGGTACTTTCTTTAACATTACGAAACAAAGGACCTTTCAATAGGTATCTCTCTATGCTAAATCAGCATTCGTTATGAGTCTACTAAAAGCAATAGAAAAAATGTGCACCTCTATACCTTTAACACCCTCTGGAAAGTATCGTGTTTGTAGGTGCTATGTAAGTCAATTTGTCGTAGTTGCAACGCGGCCATCGTGGTAATCCAGTTCAAACGAGATCGATCTAGTTAGGTGTTAGCTTGTTTACCGGATTAGACCGCCTTGAACCACCTCAAACCGGTTAACAACGTTGCCCAGGTGTATAGAAATACTGTCAGAAAATGGGCCACCAGGTACGTCTTAGCAGTTTTCCAACAATTTTCTGTTCAAGAAGTTTTGTAAGAGTTCTTATTAGAAATTATATTATTATTTGTTCCGAAATTAGTTTTGGAGGTATTTATTGTTGTATTGTTCTTAGTTTTGAATTGTTTAATGAGTTTATGAATTGTTCATTGTAAGAGTTACCTGCTGATGACGTATAAATGTTACTTAAGTTTGTCTCCTAAATCAATGTTGACACGTGTACAATTTGAATAAAAGTTGTTATTGTAATTTATTTCTTTAGACAGCAACATTTACCCGACAATGTTCATAAACCTAGATACCAATTTAGTTTCCACCTATCACTAACTTTTATTTACATCATCACAAAAACTATAAACAAAAACCTTCGAGACCATAAGTTTTAATAAACCACCGTTATCTCCAAAGGATATTTATAGCTATCACATAACAGCTTCAATGCCATAAAACTCAAAATAGCTTGGCACGTTCCCAACCAAATACGTGTGTGTAATAACGAAAATCCACTTTCAGTTATGTTTTATACCACTCGGTAACACTCCATAACGTTTGGACTGGATCCTTACAAAGTTATCACTTACACTTGGACAAATAATACACGTCTGAAAACGTGCGTTACGGTATCAATAATAAGATTCATGATTAGCATTTCGTGGTGTTTATCGACGGTAAATAAAGGGTTGTTTAAGGTACAGCAAATTACTTGCTCAGGCTTCGAAGGTGACTGTTGACCAGCCCTTATGTTCGAACGTTATTCTTTACTATTTAAGGAAAACGTATTTTATTTTGATGTGGGAATATGTGCCAACTGAAATGTTTCGTCTTACCTTACCGAAATGCTGAAAGAATGCAGATGTAATGGATAGGTAAAGAGCTTTTTATAGTTCATACTTTGTATGTCTTGTATTAGTACCGCTTTTTTTTCAAAACGTTTTCGAGGATGCCACTATGAAGTGGCAAGATAACAATAAAGATTTGAGTGGTCAGAGAATAAACGAACCGAACTTTAATAGAAACACTTATTCAGCAGAAAATACGAACTTTGTATCGCATCCGTTCAAACGCGGAACGGATGCATACGCATCTCAATTAAATACTGAACCGGTGTTTGTCATGTAAAAAAGCTGAATTTAGCTAAATAAGTATATTAGTCCCCATTTCTACCCGTGGGTGTTGTAGAAGGTGATAGAGGGATACTGACCAGAGGATGGGCAGCAGCGTCCTTTGGAGTACCATAACACCTACTGCGATGGCCAACATGCATCAGCCAAGCATGACGATTACGGCTGAATCCCCCATTGGGGGAGTCCTATGCCCAGCAGTGGGCGTCTAAAGGTAGACATGATGATGTTGATGAGTCCCTAATTCACCACCAATCACAGTTTACGCATGCTTGACAATTTGTCACATAGTTTTTCCTGGTGAAAGTCCTGGTGTTTAGATGCCCAAGTTTAGGACTATACATGCAGATAATAAAACAGTCAATGAACTTATACAAAACGAGTCGATCACGTACAAAAAACTCAACAAGTGATCAATAAAAAAATAATCTAGAGAAGTGTTTGTTCGCCCCTCGGTTTGATCCGCTCGTCAATGGGGAGTATTGATGCATCGGGGATGTTATGGTAATGTTCCTATGTTTGTGCCTGCCTCTGTTTTATGACGGGAAATATATTTTTTTATTTTAAAACACTGGCAGCTGGGTTTTGCGTGAATATTGAATTTGTAAATTAGATCTGTAATTCGTTAATCGCGTTTAACAAACATGGTTAATGTTTTCGACTACTTAAAGTCTGATGAATAGTTAATAAATACTCAGCGGTGCCTGCTTTACTACCTGCCTCCGATAGGCCATACACACGAAACGATTTAATTACCTACACTACAACACAAATAACAGACTGTACAAATACGTACATCTGTGTGCGTGTGTACGCGCTGCGAGAACTAAAAGCAGTTTCGAGAGCACGTTCCACGCGGGAAGAAGTGAGGAACAGTGTTTCGGAGGGAAGCGGGGCGTGTCGCTACTGTACAGTTGTACTAATACTGTGATACAGCTAAGGTAATTAAAAAGTATTTATTGAAAATACGACACAATCTTATAGCATTTTGGTTTAATTTTATACGAGAAGCCTAGTTTTACTAATTATTATGAATAAAAAAAGTAAATAAATATTACGTGCAAAACGGGCATTTCCAAATAAAATATCGATCGAATGTATGTTACGCGCTGGGCCCTCTAGTAAGTTCCAATTATAGAATTAATAACTGACCCTACGACCTATTCTCAGATCTACCAAATAAACACAAAAAAATCATAAAAATCGATCAAGCCGTTTCGGAGGAGTTCGATAACAAACATTATGACACGAGATTTTATATTTTAGACGATTTTTTAAATATAAGATGAACTTTAGAAAAATATAAAGTACTTGTTTTGATTGCTGCAAAAGTATGATAATTAATTACTGCAGTATTGCAATGTATTTTACATGAGGGCTGGTGCATGCTCGCAACTCCACTTATTTGTGTATAGGTGGGAAGCTATATCATTTAATCCAACCAACGCAACCCCTCAAGATAGGCCAGCAACACCTAGACGTCACTGGCAATCTCTCAGAGCGTGGCTGGATAACCGAACTACATTATCCTGTCTGTGGCGACCTCAGAGCGGGCCGCCACAAACAGGATAAAGTAAAGAGAAAGAAAGTAAAGGAATAAGTAAAGAAGCAATTCAATAAAAAAGCTTTTTTTTTAAGAATATAGTCATATAATATTACATGAGCTGCTGTCTTATCTTCGTCCATGCAGGTTCTCCAACGAATCTCGACATTGTATAAAACAAAGTCATTTCCTACCGTTTGTCTCTCTGGGGTGTGATTCTGTAAGATCTCATTCTAAACTTCGAATCTGAATCCGCTGTGAGTTTCTTGATTGGCATTCTAAAAACTCGGTTGATAATACGAATTTACACTAGCGCCACCCTTGCGAGCGTGTCAGCGAGTCGAACTAAATTGACAGGGAGATTTTGACAGATAAAGTATGAGATGACGTAAGAAGTGGCATTCTGTATGGTAATTTCCCCGTCCCTTCGACGCTTACTTCGCACTCGAACTCGATTCAAAGTGTCAAATATATCAAAGTCATTTTGAACCTTATGCGAAATAAGAGTGAATAGCGATGTGAGATGCGAGTTGTTGTTTGAATTTTACAGAATCGACCTACTGTATAGGTACTTACCTATACCCTGTTCATAATAAGACTTGACATTTACACAAACCTTTTTTA
This sequence comes from Charanyca ferruginea, assembly GCA_947361185.1. NCBI lineage: Eukaryota > Metazoa > Arthropoda > Insecta > Lepidoptera > Noctuidae > Charanyca > Charanyca ferruginea. The sequence continues at coordinate 21,682,209 of OX376068.1, read as the reverse complement.
CAGTCCGTTCAACCGATTTTGACTTATATTGCATTGGTAGCATGACAAATGGCAACTGCAGTAAACAGATGTTATTGTAACCACTTTTTTGCCTCTAATGTCAATCTTAAGCCTACGGAATAGAAGTCAAAATCGGTTGAAGGTACTGTAAAAAAGGTTTGTGTTTATGTCTAATCTTATTGTGAACAGGGTATAGATCTTTTAAACTGCGCAACGGATCTAAATGCGGTTTTTTTTAGATAGAGTGATTTAAGAGGAACGTTTTGACGTATAGTTTGATATTGTTTAGTACCAATATGTTAAAGCAAGACGATATTGTTCAAGATGTCACAGGGAATCAAACATTAGACCCATGCGAAGCCGGAGCGATCCGCTAGTGTAGTAATAAAACATATTCTAGGAAGTGAGTACCTATGATGTAACTACAACCAATTTCTATTAATCTTATTAAGAGGGACTAACAGTATATCAGGCTTTTATATTTAGAAGCGGCCGTTCGCAGAGGCGTCTGAAACAAGAGTATAATGGTAGTTACAGTAAGAACTCGATTACTTGATCGACAGACCACAGAATAGATGCAGAAGGATTATTTACGTCGAGTCTTTGTAAGTAGACCCATATAATTATTTTGGCGGGAACTACAAAGGACAAAACTAACTACTTAGGAAAGATCCTTGGCAGGATTTGTACAAAATAAAGATGTTGAGGGAAGTTGAAATTCAAATTCTTTTTCTCTTGGGTACCTAAAGAGTATCTTCAGGCATTTACAATATTTTTAAAACCCCGCAATGAAAATGAATGTTAAAAGTGAATAGTTTAACGAAAACTCATTATTCCAGAACGAAACGGCGCCTGACAGTAACAGTGACACTGACAGCTGCAGTTTCGCAGTTCATACACTGAAATTGCATCGTTTTATGCGAAATAATATCAAAAATAATAATTCTTTTTTTCCACACACTTGTTTGCCAATTTGATAGATCCATTAATGTCACTTGTCACTTTCTTTTAAAAAAACACAAAATGGGCAACGAGATTAAACAAAAAAGTGTTATTTTCATTTCGAAATATTTTAATTATGCGGGTGTTTAAAAATATGGTAAGTATATCAATATACTCCTGGTAATTTATTCTCCACATTAGAAAATATTTTAAACCATTTAAATGTTTTTTTATTTCATACAAATGAATGTATGATGATCTTGCCATGATTCTTTTTAAAAGTGGTAGAAAGATGAAGAAAGATGAAGAATTGTAATATGTGAAATTGTTTTTTAGGGTTTCGTACAAAAACAGTGCAAAACGGGTCACGGGGATCTTAAAACGAGATCTCTGGGATGCATGATGATGATGAAAACGCATCTACAAGGTTTCTGGTATTGCACATATCTTTTAGCAGCGATGATTACTTAACAGCCGTTGGATTTTCGCCTTGTTTACCATCCATAATCTAACATAAAAATAAAATGGAACTTCTGTACATTATTATTTCCTTTGACGCGGTAATAGCTTTTCTTTACGACTATCGTAAAATTCTCTGCGCGAATATTTTGTCTGCGAACAATAATAGATATGAAATACGAAGGGAATGTTGTAGTAACTCACTAAGTGTTGATAAACTCTCCTATTGTAGGTAGGTAATGTCGTAAAAATAGTAATAACGAAGTTAATTTTCATGATTAACTGGCTCGTGGAGGAGACTTCCTTTTGTTCAAATACATTATACTAGTGTTGAAGTGATTTAGTACTAGCTTTTTTCCCGCGATTTCTTCCTTGTGAATTTTCTCACAGATCCCTTATGTTTTTGATAAAGAAATAAAGACGGACGACTCATCGTGCTTCGAGTATCGACCTCCGGTCTCGGAGGGGAGTGATGTAGCGACATCTATCGCACATGAAGCATACTACAACCGACGTTTCCTAGATCGCGCAAGCAGAGTTATTCGCGACATTAGGATATATACAAGATCCCGACAACAACCGTCGGGCAGTAGCCCGCCAGACATAACACCCGTCTGGTCGGAGGATCCTCCCTTTTCAATAGAGGATGAAGAACTTTACACTCTGTTCCTCATACCTCTAAAATTGTAAGGACTATTATGTAGTCTCTATTAAATAATGATACTTTAGTAATAATGTAATGTAATAATGACATATTTTGTAATAATGTATCAAAGACATATTCTGTAGTACTATTAGGTAATGTAATAATGACATAAACCTCAATAATTTGCACGCTTGCTTGCAGGCCGAATACAGTGACTTTTAGGCTATAAGACCTTCCTTTGTAGAAATGTATTTCTTGCAAATAAATTATTATTATTATTATTATTATAGCTTTTTCTAGTGTACATCATATCAGAGCCTGTTTCCAGTGATTATCTTCGATTTACTGTAAACAAAGAAGATTGCTACAGCACGTTGCAGACAACCAGCTTCCAGCATTCACATGGCTATTATCACATTTTCTTCGCGGCTCAAATGGCGTCTTCTCTCCATAATGTGTTGATTCCATACAGAAATATGGCAGAAATTGTACTAATTGATCTAAAGCCGGTTGCAGAATTATATGTACGATATTATGTACGATACGACTTGACAAAAGACGCATACCGAATGCAGCGCGGCGTGGCGCAGCTTATGGCGTTGTAATAATATATAATTGCAATATTATGAGAAATGACATACCAAACGCACGATGCGTAGCTGCGCAGCGCTATACAGCGCTGCTTGCGGTGTGCGCCGCGCGTTACATTTTTAGATCGAAATTCAAAAACTATTCCCTTTTTAAATGACGTTGCGTTTTTGTTTGATAGTTTGAAATATCAAAAATGAGCAATAATGATGAATGAATGATGATTTAATGATTAGTGACTTGAATTTCACACTCATTAGCTTCTCAACTCGGGGGGGAAGGTACAGACAGCGTCATTAACTGCTTACCCCCTACGCATTAAAATTTCTTCGTATAAGGGGTCAGCAGTTGATGACGCTGTCTGTACCAACGAAATTAAATGCGTGACGAAAATCAAAGAAAAAAATTACCATCGCAAAGTAGGTACTTACCTACTACAACGAAGTTACATAAAACTTGATCAAAACAAATCGAGTCAGCGAAAATTGGACCGATACTTTCGAATTATAATCAGAGTCACCTCAATCAACTTCAACGTCGGAATATAATTTAGGTCGAATAAAAAATGACAAGCGAGAGTCGCTCCCAAGGAAAATATTCTTAGCTAAGTATGACATCAATCTATTTGTGAAGCCTACAACTTTTAGTGGGTACATCTCAGATTATGAAACCAAAGGCAGATAGACCGTGCGGAACACTGAGAGTGAAGCCACCAAAGCAAATACAAATTAAAAAACGAATACCTGCAATTCGCTTCGTGCTGTACGGATTCGTGTCAGTACAGCGCGAAGCATTGTTAAAAAAAAACAAATAGAAAGAAAAGAAAGAAAAAGAAAGAAAATCCATTTATTAACACGGAAGTGACGCACTTAATACGTAACAAGCTTAAAACTAAACAATTAAATTCTAAAAAATTAAAATAAAAAAATAAACAAAAATACAAATATATCCCTAGTCGGAACCACGCGTCACCACCGCGCGAAACGGCCAACGCTCAGCATAAATGCTTTGGCCCGCGCAGCAACGCACGAACCACGGCGCTGGTTTTCAGCGTTGGCCGGCGGCATGACACTGTCTCGGAACTATAAATATATATCATTCACTTATAGTTCCGAGGCACACAAAAAGAGAGAGAAATACTAATACAAATAAAAATTCAAAAGCGAATACGGTAAAGGTATTCGTTATTGAATTTGTATTTGCTTTTGTGGCTTCACTCGCAGTATTTCGCACGGTCTATCTGCCTGTTGTTTGATAATCTGAGGGGTACCTACATAAAAAGAATATTGGAGGGAGAAGAGGGGCTCGTTTGTAAGTAAAAGACTTATGTATCATTCAGTCTAGCTCAAGCTACACTTGCCGCGGTCGGTTCGTGGATGGGTGACAATCCATTTCATACCGAGAAACCTCCGTGCCTCGGAAAACACGTAAAGCTATTGTTCCCGGCTGTCATAAGTAGATCTTTGACAGTCGTTATGGGTAGTCAGTCTTACCAAGGGGTATCGTGTTACCGAGTAACTGGGATGTGGAAGTCACATTTACGGCAGAAATAGGTGAGGTTATAAGAGATTGAAATTGAGATTGAGATTGTAAGAGTTCCACTACAAAAATATAATATTAGTAACAAAACAATATCAACAATAACATTGAAAACAAACATAAACTCATCCATCATCACAAACTTTTGCATTTATAATATTAGTAATCATCCATCCAATACTTCATTAACAACATCTGTGCGACCGAGATTTGCTCGATATTTTTATTTTCGTGTTTAAAAAAAATTAAACCTAGCTAGATCGATTTATTACCCCCGAAACCCCTGCATACTAAATTTTATGAAAATCGTTGGAGCCGTTTCCGAGATTCAGATTATACAAGATGTAACGTCAAATACGCAAAACCTGAAAATAGTTTGATTAGAATAACGAGCAGAATCATTGGAACCACTTTTTAATATAGGCCATTTTTCAAAAAATCTTCATTATACATGTTGCCCTATCTATTTATTAATAAGTCAAGCCATCACGAGCGCAAACCTGCCAAAATAGGTAAACAAACACAAATGGTTGTCGTCCAATTTAAATTTTCTCATACGCGTGATAATAATAGTTCTTATTTCAATGCAATTACGAGTCTTGGTAAAACTAAAACAGCACATAAAACCTTTAAATATTTTTTTATGATTTTTTTTTCTCTCAGAATTAAATTAATTGAATTAAAAATCATTTGGGGTGTCTGAGGTTTTGCGTGTTTAACGTTACACCTTGTATATATACATGAATTGCTCGTTTAAAGGTAAAGATTATAAATGCGAAAGTAACAGTATCTGTTACACTTTCACAATAAAACAGCTCAACCGATTTTGATTAAATTTGGTATGAAAATAGCTTGAAACACAAGAAAGGACATAGGTTACTTTAAAATCCGCTAAATGAAGCCTGGAAAATCCCGCTCATCATTACTTTCTAGTTATATTTAGGCTGGGTAAAGCGCTATAAACTTCCAAACAATTTTCATTTTCAACTACCCTCAGGTTACGACCCCAATATTCTGACTGGATCTTCCGGTAGAACTGTCAAAATCGTGTCATATTCAAGTGAATAAGGTAAACAACTACACTCCCTGAGGGTCCCATACAATCACTACATATCTACCAGACGTATCCCCCGGTCTTCATAACAAGGATAGTATCTGAGCTGTCACAGGTGACAGGTCCCGTCACACCGGTTCCGAGGCTCTAGCAAAATAAACCGAACATAAATTCGATCGTTTTTCACAAAGTATTTATTTAGTTTGAAGGCTTTCACGTGTAAGACTTATTACAGACTCCAACAAATCAAGTATCCTAAACTGTAAAAAAATAAAAATTGAATATGAACCTTATTCTTTTGTAATAAAGTTGAAAAACTATCAAAGATGTTTGATTGGGGTAGCTTGATGTGCTGGCCTTTGTATTTGTCGTATAAAATTGAATCAAAATGCTTAGGAATAATCGTACTTCCAATTCTAAAAACCGCCTTCAAAAACTAAAAAGTGAAGTTAGGAAGTCAGTGGCGGTGGCTTTGTGTTTGTTGTTTTGTATTGCCACCGACTTCCAAAAGTAAAGTAATGTGTGTTCTGTGCTAAAGTTATTTATCACTTTTTAGTTTTTGAAGGCGGTTTTCTTTATTTTAAAAAAGCTTTTATTTATCGCTTTTTAGTATTCACTTAACATCCAAATCTATTAAGAAACGGCGACACACTTAAAAGGGATTGTAAGTCCTCCAAATATTGAAGAAAATAAAACGCCGTATTTTTTTTTGGATTTTGTTGATTTTCACAAAAAGGGCTAGATCAATTTTGGTAAAATTTGTATGGGACCATTTCGGAATAAACCCCTTTTGAACAATAAAAGAATTTTGCATATCGTCTATATTATGACAGAGTTATGCCCGAACATACATAAAAAAAATATATATATATATAAACATTCGAATTGAAAAACTCCTCCTTTTTGAAGTCGGTTAAAAATGAGATATATAATGCAGATAAAGGATGAAGATTATAATATTAATAATAAACCTTTATTTCAGACCATGTCCATGTTGCAGTATGATAGTTATAGCCGTAATATAGTATTGTCAGTAGTGTAGTCATAGTCGCTCTGGCCGTAGATTGGTATGGGACTCAGTAAGGTACCACAAAACAGTAGGTAGAAGATCCTACAATTTTATGGGACCCTACATATATAGAAAGAAAAAAAAACACGCCTGCCTATAAAAAAATACTGAAAAATTAAAAACAAGCTAAATACATTTTAGTGTTGAATTGGCACAAGGTAAGAGTACTAAATAGATTTTAATATTGACTGTGAAATTAAACCGCCATTGTGCCCAAAAGTGTTTTCCACTTTTGGGCACAATGGCGGTTTAATTTCAAAAATAATTAATCTGAAAAAAATGGTTTTTAGTTTTCTAAAAACCATTTTTTTCAGCGAAGTGGGGGACCTGGAAAGAACTGCTCCAAGGAACCGTCCCCCGACTGCAATGAAAAAATTGGTTTTCAGTTTTCCACGTTTGGGCACAATGGCGGTTTAATTGCACAGTCAATATTAAAATCTACCTTGTACTATTTGTACCATTCAATACTAAAATTTATTTAGCTTGTTTTTAATTTTTCAGTATTTTTTTATAGGTGTTTTTAATTTTTTTATCATTTATTTTTATTTCATACCTTTTAGTGATAAAATGATATTTTTCAAACGCACAAGTGCCACGAAAGATAACGTTTATTTTTTAGGAAATCGATATCGCACAAATATAACGTACCTAATACTATTTTATTTAGCTTTTTTAAATTGTAAATAAGATCACAGAGGCGATTTAGTTCTTGCAGAGACTTTTTGTCATGGGGCTCGTGGATATGGTTACGTGGTTAAAACCAATGGTGTACTTCCCATTGATTTAAAATTATAAAATTTGGTAAGAAGCAAGTTCTCACAGCACAAGGAAGAAATCCGAATATCGTTAATTTGTGGTTACATCACAAGAATATTTTCGGTGGAAATGCATAATTTTGGTAATATTTAGATTAATTACTTGATAATTGTCATTAAGCCAAATTATTATTTTAGAGAAAGAAGAGACTTTAACAAATATCTGTCCAATTAACTAGATACTTGCAAATTCTACCCTCCGCGGTCAATTTACGACCATGACTCCACATCTACATGAATATCTAACAAGTGCTTAATAAACAAATTCTCGGATCGCCCAGTGAAACCCTAAACGTTGTGCGGCGTGCAATCTCAGTAAATAATTGCACTTCCCCTCCATAAAGTCGAGAGGGAAGTTTGTTAAAATGATACAAGAACGTCTTAACTAGCGGCAAAGTGTTCCGGAACTGGATACCTGAACTGGACACCTTTTTATAGAAGGGGACTGGAATCTTATTTTGTGCTGGTTTATAATAAATACTTTTTTTAGTTTTAATAAGTTATTAGGTCTTTACATGTGAAATTGCCGCTCGGTATCAAAAAATTAAAAATAACATTTTTAAAAGAAATTATATATTTAGTCAATCGAAGTATGTACCATTGTTATCGATACACTTTCGCCATTTTATCGGGAGCTCATTGATCCCTTTGGTAAAAAAATCCTGGGAGCGAGAATCGATGAACTGCTTGAAGGCTGTTTAAACTGCCTCATCAGAATTGATTTTTTTTCCTTGTAAAAAGTTGTCCAAATTTCGGAATAAATGGTAATCGTTTGGGGCAAGATCTGGAGAGTATGGTGGGTGACGCAGAGTTTCCAGTCGCAGCTCCTCTAACTTGGCGACCGTCTGATGTGCAGTATGTGGTCGAGCGTTATCCTGAAGGAGCAATGGGCTAGAGCAATTGACCAATCTCGGTTGTTTAATGGTGAGCTTTTCCATCATTGTTTGCAACTGTTGACAATACATGTCTGCAGTAATCGTTTGGCCTGATCTCATGAAGCTGTAGTGGATGACACCAGCACAGGACCACCAAACACTAACTAGAATCTTCTTTTTGGTCAGTTTTCGCTTGGGGCAAGGTTTTGCCGGTTTTCCAGGGTTAAGCCATTGTGATGATCGCTTGCGATTATCGTACACGATCCACTTCTCATCACAAGTGACAATACGATTTAAAATTCCCTGATTATTGTGACGATTGAGCAAGGAAGCGCAGCAACCGACGCGTGTTTGTTGGTGTGTTTCAGTCAATTCGTACGGTACCCACTTTACGAGCTTTTTTACTTTTCCAATTTGACGCAAATGGATAGTGATTGTTTTGTCACTTACTCCAAAGGCTGCTGCTAATTCAGAAGTGGTTTGAGATGGATCCGCTTCAACTATCGCCTTTAATTCTTCATTATTCACTTGAGTATCCGGTCGTCCACGAGGCTCATTTTGTAAATCAAAATTTCCAGAACGGAAACGTTGAAACCAAAAACGCACCGTTCGTTCGTTAGCGGTGCTTGGCCCGTACACGTCGTTAATCCTTCGAGCCGTTTCTGCTGCACTGGTGCCACGGTAGAACTCATATTCGTAAATATCGCGAATTTTTAATTTCTCCATTGTTGTTGCAATAGCAATTTTCAAGCCCAAACAAATGACGATAAAACAAATGAAACACGAATTTTAAAACAATATTCTTTAGTCTTTATTTTGAAATAATTTTGAATTTGGAATTCCTAATCAAACACAAAATATTTGATTTCAAAGTTGCCAGTATTAAGTATCGGCAATTTCATATGTAAGGACCTAATATAATTAAATGAAGTATAACACACAGTTAGCTTGGATATAAATAATTTAATATTAATCTGTACTAATATTATAAAGCTGAAGAGTTTGTTTGTTTGTTGTTTAATTGAACGCGCTAATCTCTGGATCTACTGGTTCGAATTGAAAAAATATTTTTGTGTTGGATAGTCCATTTATCGAGGAACGCTATAGGCCCATGCGAAGCTGGGTCGGGTCGTTTTTCATTGGCATTTCGGAGAGTGATCTTTGGAATTGCACTACTTAATTCATCCCCATTCTATAATCGGACCAGCAGAGATACGGCGAAATGTCTCCGCTATACGGTTGAAGTTCCACGGTCTCAAACCAAGCGCTTTGCTTTCACGTTTATTATGCGAACTGCCAGACTGTGGAATTCACTACCCACCTATCGGTTCCCCGATAAACCAATTACCATCAGCCGGAAGACGTCCACTGTTGAACAAAGGTCTCCCCCATAGAGCGCCACAACGAGCGGAAACCTGCCGCTTGCATCCACCGGCGACCCTGACGATGTCGTCGGTCCATGATCTGGTGGGAGGCCTACCAACGCTGCGTCTTCCAGTTCGTGGTCGCCACTCGAGAACATTTCTTCCCCAGCGGTTATCGGTTCTTCGAGGGATGTGACCTGCCCATTGGCAACTTGCATATTTTAATATTTTTCTTCCGGCGACTGGGACCACGCATACGAATTCTCATTTATAAATCAACCAATTATTATGTTTAAATCACAGAGCTTTATTCTTTAATATTTTTTTAAAATTTGTTTACGGTTGACTGTATTTACTGTTTTTGGCTTTATTTACGTGGTCCCAGTCGCCGGAAGAAAAATATTAAAATTAAATGGATCCGGTAACTGGGACCGTAGTCCCAGTTAATTGCGGTACCATTCGCCGGTAGTTTTCCCTGTTTACGTATAAACGCAAATAGGTATTGTGTTTATCGTAACAAAAATATTGACGTAAACGAAAAACTTCAAAGTCACAACACTTTTATTCTAATTTCTATACATTCACTTTGTTATATTTTACTAATTTCTATGTAGAAATTATAATCAATTCTTTTGTCTCAAATCTATGCCATCTGTTAAAACATTGAAAAACGAAACAATGTGAATGACGTTATTATAATCTAATATAAAAAGGGTAGGTTTCAGAAATTAATCAGTTCGCCTCAGTGACTTGGCAAAGTAGCAAAATGAGGGCTAATATAGTATCTATTACTATAGTCATATGTTCAGTAAGTAAAAATATTAATTTATATCAACATCCTTCATTAATAGAGATTTTATCTTCAAATACGTTTCGGTTAACTTATAAGGCAGATAATTTGGAACAACTTCTGTTTCATTATATTTTTATTTAGCCGACCCCAATATACTTGGGAAAAGGCTAGGCAGATGATGATTTAGTACTTATCTGAAACACGTGAGATCCTCGAAGAAGTTTGATGGCGTAAATAACACCAGCCAATCAAATCAGTTAACACCAAAAAGTCAATTCCCGTGACGAAATCCAGTCGCTATCTCAATAAATATGGGTAAACTCGAATAATGTTTGACAGATTGAGACTGAAATAAAAATGTGAACGTTCGTATGAATATGAGAATTTCCGTTTTTATTACCATCTTTAGGCACATGCTGATAGTGATTTCATTATCAGCCATAGTTCAGCCATAATCGCCATGCTTGGCCGATGCATGTTGGCGATTGCAGTAGGTGTTATGTTACTCAGATACGACACCCACGGGTAGAAATGGGGTGGTGCTATTCGCGGCCGGCACCACACGGATTACTATTATTTGATTAATACTTAACTTTTTATTACAGATATGCTACGTTGCACAAGCTGCTCCAAAGGGCGGTATATACCAAACTTTGATTATATAATGTCTAGATGGAGCGTCGCCCTACAATCATAACAAAGAAAACGAGTCAACAATTTCAAGTATGTGTGCGTGCAGGCGTCGTTTTACACTGTGCATCTACGTCTCTGTGTGCGTAAATAATGATTATATAAGCAATTATGTATATAATTATACATAAATTAATATTACTATACATATATTAATCATTTATTATTATTATTATGATCTGTGCTGATCGGCGGGTAAGCACTTGTGAGCCAATAGTTGGCTGACACTTTTTGACACGTTTGCGTGCACTTGACGCTCCATCTAGACATTATATAATCAAAGGTACCAAATACTTATTTTAATAGAAAGTACAAATGACTGAAACATTTTCTACATTTCTTATCTCACTTCATTTCTTTATTACCCTTAATTTTTTTTTTTCTACAGTTTTTAAGGTTATTGATACTTGAACTTTTGGCAACACCAAGAAGTAATTGTTATAATTCTAAGAAGCCCAAACGACTAGAATACGTTGTTTCGTAATGGAGTTTTAGTATCTATCCTAGTGTTGTGACAAATGAGCTCCGAGGCGGAAACTCGAGCTCCGAGTCGAAGCTACTGAGTCTTCAAAGCTCGAGCTCTGAGGGCTCGTAAGTCTAAAAGGTTCGAGCACTTGCGGCTCGAACCTTGAAGGCTCAACAGCCTTAAATGAAGGACTCGAGTCAAAGCTCGAGCTTTATTTATATGCCTGATAATATTAAAATGAAATATTTTTGTTTTAATGTGGTAAGTACGTATAAAAAAAATGAAATAAAAAGATAGAAAAACGAAAACTTTATTATACAATGAATGATTATTCGATTTTTAACCATGACGATAAGCACATTGATGCCTGGATATTTTTGTTGCTCAGCCTGTTTCTTTTTTTTTTATTAAATTACCAGATTTCGAAAAGGTTTGTTCACTAGGAACGCTTGTCGCTGGTATAGACAACACTTCAAATGCTATTTGAGCTAAGGTTGACAAAGACAATTATTTTTGTTTTTTCCACCACATTAATACATTAGTGTTTTCAGGCTCAATAGGCATATTTATGTATCTATCCACTTCATCTGCGATATTTAATACCAACTAATACGCGGCTTTTTCGACACCATAGAAGATGCTGAAGCATCATTTTCTGTAAGCGAAGTATCAGTAGTATCAAACACGTTGTCTTCCGATGTTACATTATCTTCCTCATTCATTTTGTAAATCTAACAAACTTTCACCACTAAGAACTACGATGAAAAAGTATTTTAAACCAGGCAAACTGCACATTTTGACACGAATGGCGTATACAAGTAATTATTACAATACCTAATATTAATAGTAATGTGGGTAGTTCTAATAACTAGCGATAACAATGGATCGGCGCGTTTAGTTTCCTCTATAGGAGGAGGTACATAATTATAATAAAAATATGTTATTATGTAGTGAAGTTAGTTTGTAAATAAAAATACATTATTTTAATAACATATTTATTAGATTTATTTTGGAGCTAATGTTGTGTAGTGAGCCTTTAAAACAGAGCTCGAGTCGTGACTCGAGCCTCGGAACTAGGGTTCGAGACTGGGCTCGAGCCTTCGAAATAAGGCTCGAGGCTGTAGCTCAAGGCTTCATAGGAGACTCGAGCCTTGAATGAGTCGAAGACTCTGGAGACTCGAGCCTTTTAACAACACTAATCTATCCTCCGGCTATCATTAGACCATTTAAATGGAAGAATTTTATAGTATTGTTATAAGTATTACATACATTTGCAAAGTTTCGTATCGATTCCATAGTTAGAAGGTTTTAAAATTCGACTTCCATAGGTTTTTTTATATTATTAGTTAATTATTTATTTAGTTACAGGCGAAGCTAATAAAAATTTGGTAAAAAAATGTTCATCTATATTTTTACTTTGTCACGCTAGGTCTTAGCAAACGAATGTTATAACGCAATTGCATAACGCATCGTTATAATTCTGTGATGATCGTGTTGAAGAAATAAGAACGTAAGTTTGTATTAAAAAAATAATTTAATAATAATTTCTTAATTTATAGGATGTACAGAAACACCAACTCCAACTGCTATGCCATCCTGCGGTACACCAACAGCAACACCGACACTTGAGCCGAAACCTCCTTGCGGCACATCAACACCGAAACCCACGGAAACACCAAAACCGACACCTCCTTGCGGCACATTAACACCAAAGCCGACAGAAACACCAAAACCGACGGAAACACCAAAACCGACAGAAACACCAAAACCGACACCTCCTTGCGGCACATTAACACCAAAGCCGACAGAAACACCAAAACCGACGGAAACACCAAAACCAACAGAAACACCAAAACCGACAGAAACACCAAAACCGACACCTCCTTGCGGCACATCAACACCAAAACCGACAGAAACACCAAAACCGACGGATACACCAAAACCAACAAAAACACCAAAACCGACGGAAACACCAAAACCGACACCTCCTTGCGGCACATCAACACCAAAACCGACAGAAACACCAAAACCGACGAAAACACCAAAACCGACAGAAACACCAAAACCGACGGATACACCAAAACCAACCAAAACACCAAAACTGACACCTCCTTGCGGCACATCAACACCAAAACCGACAGATACACCAAAACCGACGGAAACACCAAAACCGACACCTCCTTGCGGCACATCAACACCGAAACCGATAGAAACACCAAAACCGACGAAAACATCAAAACCGACAGAAACTCCAAAACCGACGGATACACCAAAACCAACCAAAACACCAAAACCGACACCTCCTTGCGGCACATCAACACCAAAACCGACAGAAACACCAAAACCGACGGATACACCAAAGCCAACCAAAACACCAAAACCGACACCTCCTTGCGGCACATCAACACCAAAACCGACATCTCCTTGCGGCACATCTACACCAAAACCGACATCTCCTTGCGGCACATCTACACCAAAACCGACATCTCCTTGCGGCACATCTACACCAAAACCGACACCAAAGCCACATTGCAAATAAGGGAAGGCAGAATAAAACATTGACCATTATTTTTATTTATTTTTTTACTATATTGGGACAAAGATCAGTTACACATTACATATTGTAAAATATAACAGGATTCACTTAAGGCTAGATGAATGTGTATCCCACACTAAAGTCCGCGAAATAATATTAACGAAGTAATAAAATTAAATGCGTGCGTTAATTTAGGAAATAGTAGGTAGAACTCGTATTTATATCATGATTAATGACAGCTATTTTATTATAATATCTTCAGCCGTTTTCTTAAAAATGTAAAATGTGGAAGTGCGAAAATATTCAAATTGATAAAGTGTGTCTTTGTGTTATACGTTTCTACGATGTGTCGGAGAGACGTTCGTGCACCAGCATATGAAATCAAATGAAATTATTTATTTGCCAGAATATAGGTATACAATGAGGAGGTAAAATTAATCTAGACTCTAGATATTCGACTTATCAGTCGCTCGCAATGTTCGCAATGTTCTGTACCTTACGGTGAGGAACAGTCTGAGCACGCGCCTCAGTTCGTGGTATAACATAACATAACTTTTAAGTATTTTAGCTTAATTCACTTCAACTTATTAGTAATTTCATAACTTATGAATGATTTGCTCTTAATGCATTTGATAAACTGCCCAGGATCTTTTATAGTGCACCTTTTTAGTAGCATTGATATTGTTCAAAATATTGTGTTTTTTACTATTTAATGTAAACTTAAATAATTTGGAACCAATATTTCGTTATTATACGTATACGAGGTTTTCTCATCAGTCATTATCAGTTATTATAAAGTTACTTAATATTATTATGATGAATTTTATTGCTAATTTGCTTAGAATTAATTAGTTGTCATATTTGTTTACTTTTAGTCGACGTTTTGAGTTCAGAATCACAGAATAATGAATCAACTCAAAATAATAAATAATAATAAATTACAAAATGCCTTTCTATATAAATATCATCACACATCCTATGTTTCGACAACGTACATTTAAGTAGGTTGATAATTGCCCACAATGGCAGCTGTATTTTGTAACAGTCTCACTCAACGAATTTAAGTGCAGGAGTTGAGGCAAGAAAGAAGGGTTGAAACTGAAAAACTCCTGAACTGAAACTGCTAATAGTAGCAGTTTGATCCTTACAACTCACTTCAAACTCATCATCTGCCAAGCCTTTTCTACCAGTAGCTCCAATCGGCATTTGGGTTGGCTTCCAATCTTACCAAATGCAGCTGAATACCAGTGTTTTACATAGAGCGACTGCTGGCCTGACCTCTACAACCCAGCTGCTGGATAACCTTGGTAAGACTCAACTTACACAACAACAAGAACTCACTTCACCAAAGGAGATTTATACAGAATAGCACTGAAAGTGTTATCATCATCATGTAAACATTTAGACGCCCACTGGCGACACCTTGGGCAGAGGTCTACTGCAAGAGGGGGTTCAGCTGTAATCACCATGTTTGGCCGATGCATGTTGGCGATCGCAGTAGGTGTTATGGTACTCAGAAGGGCACTGCAGCCCATCCTCTGGTCAATATCCCTCTGTCGCTTTCTACGACACCCACAAACCTACTGAAAGTATAGTTGAATATACCTAACTTATAGCTTTATGCACAGCAATTTACTGAAGTTGAATTAGTCTTCAAAGGCCACTGGCGTGTGAATCTTTTCAATGGGATGATGTGAAGAGAATCTTGCTGATTATTCTTCAATCTACGGTGACGTAAATTAGAATTTCCTCTTATGTTAACAGTGTACCAGATTGTCTGTTGACAAGTACTTTTTTATGTAAAGTTTATAACTAGCTGAGCCGACAGACCTTGTCCTGTCCCTATATACCTACCTAGCTAACCTACCTATCTACTCTTTTGATTTCGTGACTTTGCCGATTTTAATAGTTATTTTGCTATTCGGGGCGAAGATAAAACGAACGAATCAAACATCATGACAATCGGTCCAGCCGTTTTCGAGTTATAATGGTGTAACTAACACAACTTCGAATCTGAATCCGCTGTGAGTTTTTTGATTGGCATTCTAAAAACTCGGTTGATAATTCGAATTTACACTAGCGCCACCCTTGCGAGGGTGTCAGCGAGTTGAACTAAATTAACAGGGAGATTTTGACAGATAAAGTATGAGATGACGTAAGAAGTGGCATTCTGTAAGGTAATTTCCCCGTCACTTGGACGCTCACTTCGCACTCGAACCCGTTTCTAAGCTTCAAATATATCAAGGTCATTTTGAACCTTATGCGAAGTGAGAGTGAATAGCGATGTGAGATGCGAGTTGTTGTTTGAATTTTACAGAATCGACCTACAGAGGTGACTTAAATAATTGCCTGAAATTCTATTCTTTTGTAAACGATTATTATACAGCATATTGTAATTAAGAGGATAATTTAGAGGGGTATATCCAAGATAAGAATACTTGGAGACATGCTGGTCTAGCTCCATAGGACAATCGACAGTCTAGACAAAATCGAACCGATTGCTAATTTAAAATACTTAATTTAATACTTAATATAAACATTTAAATATACATATTTGATTCTTCTTTGTACTTAAACACTGCTCTGGCTCACACATTGATTCATTGTTTCTTGAAATATAAGGAGTGGTCGTCTGCTATTTAAACATTTGTAAATATGTGAACACTATGTGTTTATGCACATAACTTAGCCGACATTCCTTAATCTGTGATACTTTGTACATACTTAAATATAGTGTTTTTTTATGAAAGGTACATCGTATTGACGACACGGTTGGCTCAGTGGCTGAGCGATCGACTGCTGCGCAGCGTGTTGCGGGTTCGATTCCCGCCCAGGGTAAACATTTGTGTGATGAGCACTTGTGTTTTCCTTGCGTCTGGGTGTTGTTTATCTATATATGTATGTATTTACAAAAAAAAAATGTATTTGTGTATGTATATCAGCTGTCTGACACCCATAGTACAGGGTCTCCCTAGTTTGGGGTCAGATGGCCGTGTGTGAAAATGTCCCCACATATTATATTATATTATTATTATTATTCACGTATATTATATAATTCCTGTAAATGTTAACATGGGGTGACTTTAAACCCATAATAAAAATCGTGAGTGTTATCAAAGCACCCCTATTTCCAATATAAATAAAACTAACAGGTTTTCATTATTTTTGTCTTAAATTATTACCCGACTGCGCCAGAAGGAGGGTTATGTTTTTCGGGTGTATGTATGTATGTAAATTTCTTTGGCACGCTCTGTAGCCCAAACGGCTTAATGGATTTTGACTTGAAAGGTGTCGTTTCATTCGTCTGAATTGTGTGAGTGACACTAGGTACATCAAAATTAAAAAATTACACTGGCCGATTTTTGGCGACATATTAGTGTTTTCAAAAAAAAAAAATTCTCAAAACCTATCGAGTGGGGTATCAAAATAAAGGGTTGTATAAATAGCTTACAACAACCACAACAAACAAATAAAGGTTTGTTACCTTTAAGTTGAGTTCCTTTACGTTGAGTCTGAGAGTATTTAGCTTGAAATGTGTCGTTTCAATCGTCTTAATTGTGTGAGTGACACTGGGTACATCAAAATTATAAAAATTAAACTGGCCGATTTTTGGCGACATACCTATTAGAGTTTTCAAAAAAAAAACTTTTTCCCCAAAACCTATCGAGTGGGGTATTAAAACAAAGGGTTTTATAAATAGCTTACAAATATATACACAACTATTTGTTTAAATGTAATTTGGAATGAGAAATGCTAAAAATCAACAAATAAATTAAGGTTGGTTCCCTTTAAGTTGAGTTCCTTTACGTCGAGTCTGAGAGTCTATTGCTCTTGCAAAATATTGCTATATTACGCTATCTAATTCCGTTACGTCGAGTTTATATAATAAGTACAGTCAGGATATAAATAAAAAGCCAGTATCATTAAAATATTGTTTTATTATTTGTTTTTTAACGTTTCTCGACACTATAATTTACTTACTATGATGATATCAGTAGGAGAAAAAGATGAAATGTTTTCGAGAATATGGCGGTTTAGCGATTTCTTGCAGCTTTGAAGAGGTTCCGAGAGGTTCAGAAGTATTATCTTCACTATGATCCTTTTTTAACTCCCGATCCTTGCGGCTCTTCGCCATGTAAACCCCTGACGCCATTTAGGACATTCGAGCGGAAAATGAGGTCATGGTGGGAAAACCCAGGTGCAGAATACTGATCATGAGTGGACTCAAGAGAGGGACAGGGTGTTGGGACTAAGTCGAGCCACGTGTCATACCCTGAGATATTAAAACAAGTAGGTTGCATAGGAAGAACATAAGCGACTAAAAGATTTGATAATATGTAAGAGTTTACGGGAACGAGAGGTTGGTTTTACATATTCTTTGATATGATGATATTATCTTTGGATGATATTATCCATATCAAAGGTGTTAAAACCCTACTTGGTGTTGTCTATTATTAATGTCCGCCCGCCATTGACTACTTTCGCAACCTTGAGAATCAGTAGGGTCAGTGTATGCACATTGCGTCATCATGGGCGATTTCAACTCAGACCTTGCGCAGCCAACCTGTCGTTCCCGTAAACTCTTACATATCATCGAGTCTGTTAGTCTCTTATGTTCTTCCTCTGCAACCTACTCGTTTTAATATCTCAGGGCATGACACGTGGCTCGACTTAATCCTAACGACCTGTCCCTCTATTGTGTTGGAAATAGGCACCTACTCAGGGGAGGCACCGTAAAGTGAAGAAGAAGAGGCAATGTTTTTTAAAGGAAAATCTCTACGACGATAATTAAAGAGCAACACAACCTCTTTCTTTCCAATTCTATCGCGACGGACAAAAACGAAACCGGGAAGTGGGGTAGATGGTAGAAAGAAGATTGAGGTTTGTACCAACTCTTACAAATCAGGCATTAGAAAAGGTGTCTTACAGATCACTGTAGTAACTTGGCACACATTGGGCATTGTTATGGCAGACATTAAACAAATGGTATTTCTATTGACAATTAAAATAAAATAAAAAATTAAAAAAACAAAAAACCCGACTGCTTGAAAAATTGTTAAACTCAAAAGATAGAAATAAGTGAAAATTTTAATATTTTTTTGGTTTTGAATCATCGTGGTTGACAGTGTTCACAAAGGCATTCGGAGGCATCAAGTTAAAGTTTAGACACTTTCAACGGATTTGAAACATATTGTACATTTTTGATGCCTCCGACTGCCTTTGTGAACACTGTCAACCACGATGATTCAAAACCAAAAAAATATTAAAATTTTCACTTATCTTTTGAGTTTAAAAATTTTTCACGCAGTCGGGTTTTTTGTTTTTTTTTAATAATTTTTTTAAACCATTTTAAAGTAAACAAAGTTATTAGTGTTATCATTCAAAGAGTCGACATTTATTTTGTTTTTATCATATTTTTCATTCTTCATTTTCATATTGTAAAAGATACGTAGGTTTTTATTTCAAAACAAATCAATCTCACCCCTTATAGGTATTAAAGATCGTATTGAGATTACCGAACCGGATAAGCCGAACCGTATAGCGAAGCGACCCTTCCTTAGTTAAATTCAAGGTTAGCCTTTAGAAAATGTCAGGCAATGAAAAAATATATTAAACTAAACTGTGACAGACAGTTACATTTACATAATTCCCCGAAACGCGAAAAGCTGAAAAAATATTTCATTATGTCGCTGTTGTTTATTAGTTTATCGTGTTATAAATCTTTGCGGAGAATACATTCTTCTTAAAGCTTCAAGATTCGGCTTAGCTTCAGCTTAAAGATTATCATTCTCCACATAAAACATTTCATCTCCGTTCACCTATGTTGCGGAACACTATAAAAACGTTACACTGAAAAATATCAGACGATTCTATATTCTTCAAAAATCGACGTCTTTCCCTCCAGGGTTAAACTTAATTTGCTCCGCTGATCCAATTTCCGTCGGGAACGCTATCCCCTGATTATTAGAAAGATATACATCACCATCTTTCTTTCACTAGACGCTGGGCTGACAGTGTAAACGCCTGCTAAAATATTTTTCACTTGGCAAAATTTATTATTCGAATTGAGAAGGATTAGTTCGTGGAAGTTTTTGATTGGTTCATTTGGAAGGTCGGCTTTTTGGGATCGGCTACCTGGGTAATAATAGATGGTATTGATATAGGATTCAATTCGATAAGGAGATAAAGGTGACTCTTCAGAATTGTTATCTTAGGTATTGGATAAGTTTTCCCTTCCGCATTCTTACCTTGAAAGGTTAAGAAAACTGTGTTGAAAATACACACAGAAAAAGCCACTTTAACACCTATACATACGAACTTTGTTTGCACAGTAAATAGGTTTTTCAACTTACTTCCACATGACAAGTGACAAAATATTTTCCATAAACATTTATATTTCAGCAGTTGTTGTTTCCCTAAAAAAAAATACTTAAACGGGTATTTTTTTATTTCCCACATCGACTTTTTGAAGGGTTCCGTGATCAATGGTGCGTAAACATTTGTTTGAAAGCCCCGGGAAACGGTACGGTTTTTATGAAAATTTATAGTCAGTAGTTCCCCCTGTAAATTGTGTAAAAGTTTATGTAAACAAGCGTTTGTGTATTACAATGTTAGAAGTTACTTTCGTGCAATTTGTTTGACGGTAAAGAAGGGTTACAAGTCTGTTGGTTATTTTATAGATGGTTTGTGTATTGTTGGGTTTCTTATATTTTTATTATCCAACTGTGAAAGAGCCTAAAAAGAGGGTTATGTTTTTAGTTCAGTTTTGTATTATTTTCACTTTTATCAAAATAGGTAATTATAAATTTTGTCTTTCGTCTAGAACTAACGTTTCAGCACACAAACTACTAAAACTCAAACTCAATACCTATAGGTACCTATCTACTTTTGAATTGTCAAAGAGTCAGTCAGTCAGAAAATTTAAGCTAGTCGTGACGTAGGGGTTACGTGGAGATGAATAAAAAAAGCTTTTTACAAAAAAGACAACCGCCTTCAAAAAGTGAAAAATAACTTTAGCACAGAACACACATTGACTTTAGTTTCGAAATTCAGTGGCTTTGTTCTGTTTGTTGTTTTGTATTGCCACCGACTTCCGAAACTAAAGTCAATGTGTGTTCTGTGCTAAAGTTATTTTTCACTTTTTGAAGGCGGTTGTCTTTTTTGTAAAAAGCTTTTTATTTTCCGCTTTTTAGTTCCTCCTTCTCATTCAAATCTATTAAGAAGAGATGGAAAGGTAACTACTACAAAGATAGATGAAACTAAAACGTCGTCTATGTAAAATTTTTGGGTATTTGTTGATTTTTCAAAAAGGGCTGAACCAATTTCGATAAAAATTATATGGGACCACCCCTGAAGCATACCCTATCTATTAAAAAAAGAATTTTCAAAATCGGTTTACGTTTGCCTGAGAAATCGCGTAACAAATCGCGCACATACTTAATGCAAATTTAAGACTTATACGGTTTTCTCATAGATGCCATGGTCAGAACTGGACCAAATTAAAATGGGACCACACGGGAAGCACTAGCTTCCAAATAAAAAAAGAATCATCAAAATCGGTTCACTCAGTCCGGAGAAATCAGGTAAAAACCTAAAAAAAAAAAAAAAAAAAAAAAAGAATTGATAACCTCCTCCTTTTTTGAAGTCGGTTGAAAATCGGCGTAACCGGTCAACATAAAAAAAATATATTAAAGAAAAGGAGTTGGTAAGTTTACACTCACTAATCTTCCTTCAACCTCCCCTGGGAGTAGCACTGTACTCTCCTGGCTCAGCCTTGGACACGACGATCACTGCTATGTGCCACGCTGGAGACTCCAGGTGTGGTGACGGTCGGCAGGTGGTGATGCCAGACCCGAAGTGAGCTGGACGCGGCCACGCGGGATAAATAGGGACCCGGGGGCGGAGCTCTTGTTGTCCGGCGGTGTGGACGAGTGGTGGTGCGGCACCCGACGTTTTGATGCTCTTGATGTCCGCGGATATCGAAAGATCCAGATGTTCAGCCGGAACTTTGGACCCTGGAATGCAACGTCCAGCGTGTCACAAGATGGCCGAAGGTCATCTCCGCTGATTGTGACACCAAAGCGTAAGCAAATCGAGATGTACTAGTGCGCTAATGAAGGTGTGTGTGGTTGTCACAATCAGTACGGAGTTTACAATGAAGAATGGATGACTTGACTTTAACAAAGAAACAAAGCATGATTTGCATATTTGATCCGCGTGGTAAATAGGTGCACAGAGCTAGGAGCGAATAAGTTGAATCAGCATTAGAAATTACGCATCGGGCGTATTAAGCTGCAATAAGAATAAACTAAACGATTACATAGGTGCACGCCCTAACATAACCTATAAGGTAGGAATACGAAATGCAAAATATAGTTAGCTGTTCAACACTTACCCAATATGGGGTTACGAATTCACTGAGTTTAATACTTTTGACTAATATCAGTCAATTAAAACTGGCTGGCAGGAAAATAAAAATGGCGAAGAACACTTAATACGACTCTGGATAGCAGATGTCAGAAGAACATTCTGTCTGTCTTCGCCGGTGCCGGAATTCGAAAAAAGGGCTGTCATGTCCGTCGTCGTGGCTTAAATACTGTAATTAGCATAGATAACATTCCTCATTTCACACGTTCGGATACAACAATTAGGCGGGCTTCACTAGTACTATAGCTAATAGTAACTTAGGACGTCCCTAATATTAATACGTCTGTGGTTTGATTTGATATTTATTTGTTATTGTGAGGTTAATTGTTGATATTTGGTTGTTATTTTAATTATTTTCAGGAGAAATAATGATACAACGTTACATAGTTGCTCGTTCCAAACCGTAGGTATCTATGAAGAAGAACGAGCAAGAAACTCCATGAACACTCTTTTAAAATCAAGACTACTGGTTAAATCATTCATGTAGAATCTAGGGGTACAAATGTGAGAACTATGTTACTATTCGTGTACGTTAAAAGACGTCTAGATAAAAATATAATCATAATAATCAATTCAAAAAAAGACTTTGTTGTAAGTACTGTAAAGCTTATGGGGCGATAAGCATTACGGTACCAGTCGTATATCGATATGGTGTTAATGTATCAATGGTGCTATATGTGAGAAGTCGGGTTTCTATTAATTAAAGCAGGAGACCGAATGAAGTAGCTTGTATTCTTCATACAACGGCCGCACTCCACGAGTGCCAGGCAAACAATCGTATTGATATAAAAATAAGCATAAAGCCTTATTTACACGATGCAACTTTCATTGAACAGGAGACCTACCACAAGCTCTTAACGCGATACAAACGCGATCCATTATAGGACCTTCTGTATTTTGTTTCTGTTAATTTAGGTCCTAAAATGGAGCGCGTTAAGAGCTCGTGGTAGGTCTCCAGGCAACTAAATTGCTCCGTGTAAATAAGGCTTTAACGCTTCTAATTTCAAACTACCTTAAATAACTTCAAAGTGTTTAGAAGAAACATTTAGTCAAATTATTCAAGACACACAATTATAGTACAAACAAAAAATATCAAAATATGATCTCAATTACAATACACAAATTCCCAAAAAATATCAAACTATGACCTCAAAAATTAGAAAGATACAAATATTAGGTGCAGGATTTATTCATAACAAAATTTTATTTAATTGATATCAACATTTAAACGAATTAAATATGTAAATGAAAATGAATATCATTTAAAAGTCAGTTCATACTTCAGGGCTTCCTAAATCAAGGACATACTATTCGCTACAATACGGTGTATTAAAAACTTTCTGCACGCTCCGTCGCTTGCTCATTCCATGTTTAACTTTTGGGCTTACATTTCCCGTTCAATGATTTACACGAATTGGGGTTCCAACTTGTCGCAACTTTTTTCAGCGACAAATAAAATGTCGGAACAACATTGTCAGTGGATGCATTCATTTTTGATGGTAAACACATTTAAGGCTTAGGAGTAATGATTGGTGTACGTGAAACGTTTGGGATAAATTATGTTTTTGTCCATCACCAGCAATCTGTTTGATGGCTCGATTGGCGCAGCGGCTGAGTCATCGGATACTGCACTGTGTATCTTGAATTCGATTGCCGCACAGAACAAATATTTGCATGGCCTACAAGGAGTTGTTTTGTATTTGAGTTTATATATTTGTAAATGAAGAAAGAAAAAAGAATGAATTGTAAGTGAATGATACAAGCGAAATTTCTAGTATGGCCTATGGGGCAATATTTTATCAAGCAAATAAAAACTGCTGAAAATGGGCTCTCTTTTCAAACATTCAATTTCATCATCGGCTACCCTTTTTTCTACTATATTGGGCAACAAAAGTCACCATCACCTGTAGGCCAAAGAAAAGATGAATAGATTGTGTTAAGAATGATTCGAAAGAAAAAATAAAAAAAATTTCTTGACTTAACTTACACAAAGTTTTTTACCAACAAATAACACGCAATGACATTTAAACACAGAGATAATTCAGAAGATGTAGCAATGGATCACAAACTAGGCACAGCCTGTATCTTGGTGACCCAATTAATAAACAACATGTATACATTTTGTCGTGTTCTGCTAGCGCAGGTTTGTGTGTCGCTGACAAATTTAAGCATTTTATTAATACAAGTTAACACAAAAAATTATAAAAAACAAAAATTAATCAGAAACAGTTATGGTGAATGTGTGGTGTGAGTATGTGTAAAAGTGTATTTTGAGCGTGAGTGAGTGGGTATTAACTGGTACTACAAAGTAGCGTTTCCGTTTCCTCGTAAGTCCGGACAGACAGTCAATGATATCGTAACAGGATGCAATGGAAGAAGAAAAGAATTGCGCCGACCCTAAGTAAGATGATGAATATCATGATCTGCCTAGACTTTGTCCAATCATGTCGTAAAACCATACCCATGAAATTTAATACAAATAATTCACTTTAATGTCTACACACGCTTAGCTAAATCGAAGAAATCAAGCTATTCTCAACACGTCGACAATAATGGGACATTTCAGCACGAAATATATAAGAGAGAGATGTTCGCGACACAATCAAAGCAATAAAAACTACACGCAATGTTCAATCTCACGTCTTTGGAGGATCCAAACCGAATATCATCAATCCGTAACGCCCTGAGGAAATTAAAGATTCTATCCGTGGCTAGAACTTAATCCCTCAGTAATAGTAAGCCAAAAAATTGCAAATTAAAAGGAGGAAATCCTCCTTCAAAATTCTACTCTAACATCTTCGTGGTAAGATTGGATTTCGCTAAAAAGAAAATGGTGAGGATACAAATAAAAAGCTTGATTTCCCAACGAAGGGTCTAGATAGGTTCAATTAATTAGGGATGCCTGTATCGATGGCTTTATCGAGAGGTTCTCGTGACACTACAGTGAAAGTAATAAAAGTAGCGGAAGCGTGGAACGAACTACAAAAGTTTTTGATTGCTTTTATGTAGAACGATATCATTGACCAGATCACCTAGTGTTAAATATGCTCGTGAAGAGAAATGAAAAGTGGACTGTATATAAAAAGGCTTGGTATATTGCCGTTTTAAATTCAAAGGTTAAAACTGTCCCGGACAAACATAAATTAAATTAGTATATCGGTTCGAGTGTCGTCCGTCGCGATGGTGTCCGAGAAAGCGAGTGGCCGGCACCTCAGCTCGCTCACCGATGGCGATGACGCGTAGGTGGGTCACGTCGCCTGCGCGTGCTGTGTGTGTGTTGGGTTCGATTCCCAATACCTAGTTTGCATCTACTATATTAAGTACTAGCCATTATTGTCCCACTGCAGGGCAAAAACTCCTTCTCATACGGAGAAGGCACGAGCCACGCCATGCTACGTCACGCTGCGCCACGCCTCGCCACGCCTGTTCAAAAGGGGTTTGGCGACTCAAGACATTTATTATAAGGCCAAGTTTCCTCACGATGTCTTCGTCCACCGATGTCAGTGAACACCATGGTAAACTTCGAAAGTACAGGGCCAGAACTTGAAGTTGCAACAATCTGTCAAATTTCTTTGATAGATTTTCAACTTTATTAAAAAAAACCTGTCAAGTGCGAGTCGG
The DNA here is from genome assembly GCA_947361185.1 of Charanyca ferruginea. Taxonomy (NCBI): domain Eukaryota; kingdom Metazoa; phylum Arthropoda; class Insecta; order Lepidoptera; family Noctuidae; genus Charanyca; species Charanyca ferruginea. Next base: position 21,656,325 of record OX376068.1, on the reverse strand, counting down.
ACTCGCCCACCGAGGGTTCCGTACATATTTGTAGGTACATATCCATACTTCTATACTAATCCATACCTACTATCCATACTGTAATCTACTTAATATTATAAATGCGTTTTTTGCGACAAAATCGGCCGTATCTTTTTTTCACGTTAAAATAGAGGGTTGATTTTTACAGCATCAAAGGGCCATAGACTTGAGTACATGGTTTTAATTTCAACTCGATACCTTCACGCGTTCCCGAGATAAAGGGTCTTGATAGTCAGACAGACAGACAGACGGACAACAAATGATCCTATAAGGGTTCCGTTTTTTCCTTTTGAGGTACGGAACCCTAAAAATAAGGTTCTTTTTCAATTGGGAAAATTTGACAATTTGGTATGACTTGATGAGCTGGCGTCTATACATACAAAATACTAAAAATCACATGGCTATTTAGCCTTGCCCAGTTACGAATCTACAATCTTGTGCATAAGAGATAGGTGCCTTAATCACGACAGTAGGTACTATGCGGCTACTATCTACTAACTTCGTAGGCATTAAGTGGGGGTAGGTTGACATTAAGTGACATGTTATACATGTCACTTAACGTCAAGCAAAGAAAGGGCGTCTATTTTGCGAGGTAGAGGCCCTGGGCCGGCTATTTAAGCGATATTCAACCTTATGTTAGTAATTTTATCTCATATTTACAGTTTACATATTATGAGGTAAACACTGTTCTGAAACAGAACAATGGGGAAAGAGAGAGGAGATAGGGCAGGTGTGGTGTTGAGACACACTTTGTAACATAACGTAGCTGTCATTTCTTAATTTGTAATACTTTATACATACTCTAATAATAGTCGTTTTTATACAAAGTACATCGTATTCACGTAGAATTATGTAATTACTGTAACTAGACAAAATATTGATATCAATCATTTGAAAAGAATAAGTATGAGTTTTTTGCCCATTCTTCTCCATACGAAACTACCTTTTGGAAGGGGTGCCTAGAATCAATTTCTCTTTTATGACGTTCAAAAGTGCCTTTTAATGGTCTAATTGAAATAAATGATTTGACTTTGACTTTGAGAGACAACTACACGTGCTGATAGGCTGATTTTATAATAAGATGGAAATCATGAAGTCAGAGTTACGATTAGGGTTACCACCCGTATTTTATAATAAAGTATTGTACGTTATTTCGAGTGAGCGTAGGCACTTTACGAAGGCAAAAAGTACGTGATAATACTTTATTTTACATTTTTTGTCTTTTAAAGGTTTTATGTAGTTTTTTTAGTAAAAGTTAAGTGATTTTGTGAAGGGATCGCACCGATAAAGCATGCATCATACAATACATTTTTTTCAGTTGTTGTACTTTTTATTGCTGAATATTCTCCGCTTGATTAAAAAAGGTGGCCACTCTAGTTATACAATACCAAAGTCAAAGACAATTTTTTTATTTCACTAAGATCTTTAAAAGACAGATCTTTCAACACAGACAAAACAGTCATTTACATGGAAAACTAGTTAGAGAAAAATGGCCAAGAAACTCCAGACTTACTTTTTGCCTACCTAAGCTTGTCTGAATGTACCTGTGACAAATAGACTTCTGAATACATTAACCCTCTTACTTATAAACGTTGCTACTTTAGTAGTGATTAAAATCTGCTTAGCCATACATTTTTTACGTTTAAACGTGTGTATTTAAGGTAGCGTTCGTCAAATAAATAAAGGATCAGAGTATTTTAAACATAGGTAAATACATAAAGATGTTAGGTTAACATATTCAGGCGTGGGTCGAAACCATTAATGACTAATTGTTTGGTCTAAACACTATGGATTTGTTATAGAAAGTATTTTGAATTCAGAAAAGTCTCTTGTTTTTATATTCTGGCATTGTTTAGCCTGGCACCGTCAGAGGCCGACGTGCTATTTATTAGTTAATACAGTTTTCCCGTGGTCCGTAAGGTATCGGACGTAAAGAATAGCACCATATCTTCCCGTGGGTGTCGTAAGAGGCGACTAAGGGACTCACCAGAGAATGGGCAGCAGCGTTTTCTGTCCCTTTGTAACAACCATACTGCGATCGCCAACCCGCCTGGCAAGCGTGGCGGTTATGGCAAACCCCCTTTGGGGGCGGCCTATGTCCAGCAGTGGGCGTCTTTCGGCTGAAATGATGATGACAGTTTGCCCCCTTTTTTTGCCCTCATGAATTTAAAAGAACTTCCGTCTTCTGATGAGAACGATCCGATACCGTAAGAGCTCAGCATGGTCTGAACTCATACAACGTACTTTTTTTTTGGAGACAAGCCCGTCACACTGTTCCAAAATCACTGTAAGCCAGGGGCGACCACCAGAAAAACGCCAAAGCAAAGAAGCTCGACGAGTCCCAGAGAAACGATTCAACTGTCTTGGATCAAATTAATCAGAAAAGAACAGCGGAGGAGTAAGAAAAACATATTTTCCACTTCCCTCCAATTCAAGCAGGAGACAGAACAGAACAAGGCCAATGCCTAGTTCTGTTCTGTCTCCTGCGAGCGTTGGCAACTGGGGTTCTTAAAGTTGCCAAGCACCATGAATTAAAATTGACATAATTAATGGGTTCTAAAAAAACAGTACCTTAGTACCTACTTAGTTTTTTCTTTGCTGGCTTTAAAGGAGTATCTAACCAAAATTGAGAGCATCCACCGTAGAAACAAACAAATTAAACTTTTTTCCCCAAACGCTTTCAATCTGTACAAATTATATAAAATTCATTTAATAACTAAACAAATAATTGGATTTAGGGAGCCTTTGAGCGATGGAAGACGGATTAATTTCTTTTTCAAATTGAAATCCGCTTGAAACTTGAAATTTAGGGAATTTTGTTAAGCACGTAGTTTGAATTGAAATAACTTTCCTTACTTACATTCCAGCTGGCTACTGCTGTTTATGATTCAAAGAGCGAAGACCCCCCTCCGTCTTCCATACTAAAGCTGGAGGGATTGCCGACATAAACTGTAATAGAAAAATATCTTAGTGGTTTCTTTCTTTTAATTTTTTAAGATGTTTTTATTTATTTTTTTCGGCATTTATTAGGTACTCGATCTTATTATTCACGGACTTGGATTGCTTATTGGACTCAGCACACTGACGTTTCCATTTTGAACAAGCTTAGCGTCAAACAAAGACTTTCCTCGATTGTGCAAGTGCAAATCCTCAAAATGTTTGGATATATCATAAGGAACGAAAGGACCTTGGTGGAGCGATTAGTGGTACAGGGGAAAGTAGAAGGTCAACGTTCTCGAGACTGATCTCCCACAAGATGGACAGACCACATTTAATCGACTACAAAGTGTTCCCATTACCGACTGTACACGCAGTGCCACGAATAGAGAGAGATGGAGAAGTTTCACAAAGCCGCAAACGAGAGAGACTTAAGGGGGGCTTAAATATTGAACATATCAGACGACGAGTGCACGACTAAGAAAATGAATATTCACGGTGCAGGTGGTACAGAACCCTACACATGGCCGGTTTTTATTTTTCAATACTGCAACACAGTGGTCCATATTCCAGTATACCACTGCACTATCAACAATGGGATTTACTAGTTACATTATACAGTTCCTGCAACTTTACAAGATTGTTATTGCATTTGGGCACACAGTATGGTATAATTCACGTCTCCCAAGTTTTGGTCGTAAACCTAACCGGTTGACTGCGATGATGGCCCTATGGGGAGTTCCAAACTCATGTGCTTTGTGAGACATAACTTGGTTCACATATGGTTCACATGCTGTAAAGTTTAAGAAAACAATATTAAATGGCGCCCAACATGGGACTTTATTTGACCTCAAAATTAACGACGGCAAAGCAACGGCTTTCTTATATACTGCCTTTTTAGAATATTCGCTGTTGACTAAATATAATATTAATATACAAACTCACAAATACAAATAAAATAAAAATAATTACGCATTGATTCATTTTATAAAAAGAAACGCTGCCGTACCTACACTAGGAATTTCTCCAGTATCATGGTCAATGGTGGATGCACTTTCATACACATAAAACCAGACCCAGAAAAACTACGATATACGATACGACTAAGCAGCCGATCGCTCAGCTACTGCACCAACCGTGTCGTGAAATGAAAAACTATAATTTAAACGAAATAATTAGGTACGTGTTTGTTTTCTTGAAGCATCTAAAAAAGGTACCTAATTTACATTCCGGAAGAAATTTGTACTATTTCCAACTCTACTTCTATAGTTTATGTGAACAGTGTTAAGCTGGGAATTGCGTATATTTTCTGAAAGTTTATTAAATTTTTCGACTACACAACTGTCTGGGCTACGGCCCTATCGAACAGCTGTCGTTATTATTTTAATCTAGAACTAACAAAAAACTATTTACAACATTACGCTTGTAAATAGTTTTTTGTGTATTCTCATTACGCATGTAAAACTATGTACAAACGTAATGAGAATACACCAAATTTTAAACACGTTTGTAATTCCCAAAGAGTAGCTTCAGTTCAACATTCTCAATCAAAAACTTCTTGGCGTGTGGATGGCAAACACGGATAAATTTACATTCATCATCATCATCATCAGCCAAAAGTCGTCCACTGTTGAACAAAGGCCTCCCCCATAGAACATCGGCGAATAGTTCTATCGGCGAAGGATTTATTCGTGGAACCAACCGTCGACTAAGAGTGATTTCGGCGAACCGTACCATCGGCGAAGGGTGATTCGCTATACCGTAGGGACATCGGTTACCCACGACCTTGACGATGTCGTCGGTCTATCTAGTGACAGGCCTACCAACACTACGTCTTCCGGCTCGTGGTCGTCACTCGAGAAGCTTTCTTTCTATATTTACATTATTCTTATCAAGTTCTTTGTTTGAGCCAGGATTCAGTCACTGCAACGCCATTTGCTGATGCAGTCGCTTCAGTTCTCTTGGCGTAGTTTTTATCGAGTTACAGAATACCTAACACAGTTTTCACCGTGAAATCAGAAGTGAGCACTGAAGTGAGTTCTTACAGAATAGTATTGCTGTTCGGCTAGAATCCAGCTGCATCCGATTGGATGGGGAGCAAATCGCAAACGCAGTTGAGGAAAAGTTTGGCAAATATTTCTAAGTTTATAACCTATTTTCGTGTAGTTCCACGAGAGAAGAACCTCAACCCGGCTTCACAATTAGAGTTTAAATATCACAAAATTACCCATACAACAACATGCGTCTATAAAACCCAGCGCGCACGATTTCGCCGAACACGTTACATGGTTACACCACATAATAAAGGGCTCATAAAATCTCCGAGTGTTGAACAATGTTATCAATGTAAAGTATCGTATAACGGGCGCCATCCTAAATTTTCGTGCTGTCGCTACTGATGGTGGTACACTGGACGCGTTTCTTAAGTTTACTCGACTCAATTCGATAAAAATCAAATGAAAACGGCACCTAATGGTGGTGTGTTTTTAGAAAATTTTAACGAAGTTATAAGAAGACTATAGCTTCTGCTCGAAATTTAGTGCCTGTGGAAGTCAGGTTTCCATAAAACGAATCCTATTAACAGTCAGCAATAGTTTTTAGCTCTTTATCAGTAAAATCATTTTTGTAATCTACTAAGAGCTAAGAATCTAATAATAGCAGGTTAATTTATAGATAATTTAAAAAAAAACTCAACAAAATGAATTCACTAAGCAAATCATGACGTCTTATTATTCCACGCTTGTATAATAAATCAACTTTTGGAACAATTTTTTTTTTTGTTTTTCCCTCAAAAATTTAACCCACTTATCAGTTTCCCAACAACCCTCCAATTGTGTCACTACCCCTAAACTCCAAACACGAACTTTAGGGGCGGTTAACGTTACACTTAATTGTTCGTAAAACAAAAGTTTCCGATGTGATAACGTAGAGGGGCACACAAATAACTTACAAGTTGTCTAGTGGCGGTAATGGTGAATTTTGCCTGCCGAACATACTTATTGTGGACCAAGAGTAGGGGTGAAAAGGGGCGAAGTTTGAAAATCGATATTTTATTCATTCTATCGGAGAACTTTGTTAAAATGTTATGTTAATTAAACCTAATACGAATACAAAAATCAGAAATAATTTATTCAACATAGGTAAGTAATTAGGAAAAGAAAATTGGTTGTCTGTAAAGTCGGTTTGAAATGTTGATAATGTCATAAAAAAAAGCTTTTTATAAAAAAGACAACCGCCTTCAAAAACTAAAAAGTGAAAAATAACTTTAGCACAGAACACACATTGACTTTAGTTTCGAAATTCAGAGGCTTTGTTCTGTTTGTTGTTTTGTATTGCCACCGACTTCCGAAACGAAAGTCAATGTGTGTTCTGTGCTAAAGTTATTTTTCACTTTTTAGTTTTTGAAGGCGGTTGTCTTTTTTGTAAAAAGCTTTTTATTTTCCGCTTTTTAGTACCTCCTTCTCATCCAAATCTATTAAGAAGTGATTGAAAGTTAACTACTACAAATATTGATAAAACTAAAACGTCGTCTATGTAAAATTTTTGGGTATTTGTTGATTTTTCAAAAAGTGCTGAATCAATTTCGATAAAATTTACATGGGACCACCCCTGAAGCATGCCCTATCCATAAAATAAAGAATTTTCAAAATCGGTTTACGTTTGCCGGAGAAATCGCGTAACAAATCGCGCACATACTTTATGCAAATTTAAGACTTATACGGTTTTCTCATGGATGCCATTGTCAGAACTGGACCAAATTAAAATGGGACCACACGGGAAGCACTAGCTTTCAAATAAAAAAAGAATCATCAAAATCGGTTCACCCAGTCCCAAGAAATCAGGTAACAAAAAAAAAATACAGACGAATTGATAACCTCCTCCTTTTTTGAAGTCGGTTGAAAAACATAATGGCTAGCATATATAACGTAAGCAAATAATGGCTTCCGTCGAGGTATTGCTTGGGCCTATCGTGCCTCTCTATCGTTTGTTCCGCGCTCTCGCTTGCACGCTCAGGCTCAGGCGGAACGTGACACTTTTTCGTGCGTGGAGCCGGTGATCATCGATTTATAAGACGTTATCACGTCAAAAAGTAAAGGAAAGAAAAGGGGGGTGTAAGAAAGTTTTCAAAACAGCAATAAAAACCAACTTAGGTTTTGAACAAAAATATGTATTAGAACAATTGTCCTGACTGAATTTCGGTTCCACTTACGGTGGGAAATCTTAATGGAGACAAGCCAAGTACGCAGGGGACAATTACAGTGCACAAGTGTACATATCTCATAGTCCGATAGGACAGCAATCTGACACGACTGGAGAAAGATCAGGCGCAGGACTAACCACTTAACGTACTTTCTAAGGCACGGGGGTACTACACCACCAACTTACAAAATCCGGGCTGCTACTAAAAAAAATCTTACGGAACATTCCAATAACACTTTGCCCAGCCTAGGAATCGAACCCAGAATCGAATGCTCAGCAGTCGAGACCGACGAGACCAACAAGCCAGTCATTTGAATAAGAGCTGTGGTTACAACTGTCGCCGATTGTCGGCGACGATCGCCGACACCGATTGGCAGCGGTTGCTGACTGTCGCCGACGCTCGATCGCGGCACCAATCTGATATCTGTGGCGGTCGCGGGCAGTCGCAGGCGGTCGGCGACTTTCGCTGACGCTCGATCGAGTCACCGACCGGTGTCGCCGACCGCTCGCGACAGCTGTCGCGACACTGTGTCGCAGGTTTATAAGAGCTCCAACAGTACTGAAACAACAGCGTCATGCGTCAGTGCAAAAGGTTGTGTACGTAGACTCGTAGACATTATTTAAACAATACTTAAAAACATACTACAACTATAGTTCAAGATACGAAAGTTGCCAGACTTAAATTATAAGTTTTAAGAATAGACGTTTAGAAGGTAGGGCCTTTTTCATGTATCAGGGTTAAAAGCTTACCATGAAAAAAAAAAAAAGGCCTCGCTTCCCTTCAGGAGAAGACGCACCAGGCGCTGGAGGGCGCTTAATGACCTCCGGCCTCCATGTGTTGCCGGCCTGTGGGTGGTCGACTTAGGGGCAGTCCACCACCCGACCAGATGCAGGCCCGTGTAGGCGGCGCGCCGTGTTCCGCGCGCGCCACACTAGAGGATTCGGCGGCGTTCAGACCGCCGAGGTCGACGGGATCCGCCATGTAGGCGGATCATAGCCTGCGGGGGCGCGGTGCATTCGCGAGCGAATCCCGTACCCCCGCCCATAGGTCAGTCGAGGAACACCGAGGTGGTTTTAGCCGCTAGGAGTCAGTCCGGCACACCCTCCCGTCTTCCCCAGACGTTAACAAAAAAAAAAAAGTGTTAAAAGCTTTTTATGCTCTTAGGTACGTTCAAGTGAAACTGCTTGTTTTTCTAATATTATATTATACAGGATATTATCAAAATCAAACCTTTTATTTCAATTAGACTATTAAAAGGTACTTTTGAAGGCCGTATTTATAATAAAAAATTAATCTAGTTAAGAAGTAGTTTCGTAGGAAGAATGGGCAAGAACCTCCATACTCATATCAACCAAAATACGTAAGGAACAGGGTCGAATGTTCCTCATACTCCATTAGAAGGCTGGATCTTCTGAACAGACGGGTGTTGTGTCTAGAGAGCTACTGCCCGATGGTTGTTGTCAGGATTTTGTATACACGATAATGTCGCGGAGAACTTTGATACCGTGGTGTCGGAAACGTCAACTGTAGTTCATATGTGGTGCGATAGAAAAAAATAGAAAAGGAAAAATGTTTATTGACACGGACGGATGTATATTCAATAAAAAAAAACAGACATAAATAAAAATAAAGATTTTATGTGTCCCACAGCTGCGTCAAACAGGCCTAGTTCAGCAAATGCCAGACCACTTCTGCCTGACGCTGGTTTTTAGCGGGAACACCCAAATATTCCGAAATATTTTATTCCCAATTTCGATATTCCGATTTTCAAAAGTCCGAATTTCATAATACCTAAAAATTATAATCTCTATTATTTAAAATCACGAAAGTTATTTTACCGAATGTCGTAAATCCGAATTGTTTGTTTTCCGATTTTCATATGTTTGAAGAATCAAATGCTCGATGGGTTCTCGGTCCGAAAAACAAAATTCCGAATTTCAATACTTCGAATAAACTGTTAAAATTAGGATTCTGATTCAATTCAGCTACGCATATATATATTCAAAATGGTGTCCTCTTGTTTCGCAGACAGAAATTTCATAGAATTTCGTTTCCCAGAAAATGTTTCATATAATATTTGGTTCTTGTATTTTTTATTTCGACTATTATTGTTTCAAAGACTATTTACTTGAATGAAACATATTTCACAGAAACACAATTCAAAGAATTTTTGATCCCATTTTTTTGTTTAACAAACTTATCAAACAGTAGAATTGATTTTTAACGAATATTGTTTATTCGGTGTATTTTTCCATGGAATTTATTTCAACAAAAATTACAAGTTAAACATAGTTTGGCCCAGTAGTTTTATTTATGAACATTTTTTTATATTTTTTTTTTATATTTGATACGCATAACATTTTTTCAGTGTGGTCCGATTTCGATGATTCTTTTTTTAATTGATAGTGTACACCTCAAATTTGGTTCCATACAATTTTCAAGAAAATATTACACTCCTAAGTGTAGAAAATTAAGGGTTGACTGTTACAAAATTAACTTTGTGCAACATTTTTCTAGAAAAGTGTTATAAATATGTGTAGCCGTTCGTTTTATCCGAAAGCAATAATACACAAACAATGAAGCTTAGCCGCGGTAGTTTACGACGTCATATATCCTCGGAGCGAGTGTCCCGCTATCAACTGATGGGTGGGCAACTGGGCACCGAGTATAAGAGATTTGCGATTTTCTTCAAACATAATTATTCTTAAACTGTTATTTTCATAGCATACAAAAATGTATTTAGAAAACATTAAAAATAGAAATAGCATAGAATAGTTAATAACCTCAAACGGTGCAAATATAATAACCTCCTTCCTTCTTCATCTTGACAACACGGTTGGCGCAGTGGCTGAGCGATCGACTGCTGCGCAGCGTGTTGCGTTCGATTCCCGCCCAGGGTAAACATTTTTGTGATGAGCATTTGTGTTTGCCTTGTGTCTGGGTATTGTTTATCTATATATGTATGTATTTACAAAATAAAAATGTATTTGTGTATGTATATCAGCTGTCTGACACCCATAGTACAGGGTCTCCCTAGTTTGGGGTCAGATGGCCGTGTGTGAAAATGTCCCCCACATATTAGGTCTTTACATATGAAATTGCCGATCGGTATCAAAAAATTGAAACTACTTTTTTTTTAAAGAAATTATATATTTAGTCAATCGAAGTATGCACCATTGTTATCGATACACTTCCGCCATTTTATCGGGAGCTCATTGATCCCTTTGGTAAAAAAATCCTGGGAGCGAGAATCGATGAACTGCTTGAAGGCTGTTTTAACTGCCTCATCATAATTGAATATTTTTCCTTGTAAAAAGTTGTCCAAATTTCGGAATAAATGGTAATCGTTTGGGGCAAGATCTGGAAAGTATGGTGGGTGACGCAGAGTTTCCAGTCGCAGCTCCTCTAACTTGGGGACCGTCTGATGTGCAGTATGTGGTCAAGCGTTATCCTAAAGGAGCAATGGGCTAGAGCAATTGACCAGTCTCGGTTGTTTAATGGTGAGCTATTCCATCATTGTTTACAACTGTTGACAATACATGTCTGCAGTAATCGTTTGGCCTGATCTCAAGAAGCTGTAGTGGATGACACCAGCACAGGACCACCAAACACTAACTAGAATCTTCTTTTTGGTCAGTTTTCGCTTGGGGCAAGTTTTTGCCGGTTCTCCAGGGTTAAGCCATTGTGATGATCGCTTGCGATTATCGTACACGATCCACTTCTCATCACAAGTGACAATACGATTTAAAATTCCCTCATTATTGTGACGATTGAGCAAGGAAGCGCAGCAACCGACGCGTGTTTGTTGGTGTGCTTCAGTCAATTCGTACGGTACCCACTTTTTCCAATTTGACGCAAATGGATAATGATTGTTTTGTCACTTACTCCAAAGGCTGCTGCTAATTCAGAAGTGGTTAGAGATGGATCCGCTTCAACTATCGCCTTTAATTCTTCATTATTCATTTGAGTATCCGGTCGTCCACGAGGCTCATTTTGTAAATCAAAATTTCCAGAACGGATACGTTGAAACCAGAAACGCACCGTTCGTTCGTTAGCAGTGCTTGGCCCGTACACGTCGTTAATCCTTCGAGCCGTTTCTGCTGCACTGGTGCCACGGTGGAACTCATATTCGTAAATATCGCGAATTTTTAATTTCTCCATTGTTGTTGCTATAGCAATTTTCATGCCCAAACAAATGACGTGAAAACAAATGAAACACGAATTTTAAAACAATATTTTTTAGTCTTTATTTTGAAATAATTTTGAATTTGGAATTCCTAATCAAACACAAAATATTTGATTTCAAAGTTGCCAGTATTAAGTATCGGCAATTTCATATGTAAGGACCTAATATTATTATTATTATTATTTCAGAACGTATTGATTAAAAACACGGCGAAGTTCAAGGCAAAAACTAATTTGACATCTCTAACTTAGTTCTGGTCTGTCGCCGTCCTTTTCATCACCTGCCTGGTAGTAAGAGACGCCAATCGTCTTATTTTAGTTTAGTTTGTGAACAAGGGAATCGGCGCCATTGTTTATTACTATTTGCTACACGTTTTTGTTGTAATCTATGTTTCACTATATAGCTAATTTACATCCATAACACATCACAATTCAAGGTTCAGTTTTAGCGCTAGGGTGTCTAAAATCTTATATTCAATCCATGATAAAAGTGTACGGGGTACCGTGTATGATGGTCGGGGATTTATAATACACAACACTATTTATTTGTGTACACTACTTTTTCGTTTTTCTATATCGCGTTATTTCGTAACTTGCACCACAAATATAAATGTGAAAAACAATTTAATGTGTTTTACAACTATCCTCCCCTGTTGTAACATGATTTTTCATTACTACGGAATACCTTCCCCGTGTCATAACTTTATGAGACTCGATCATAGCCTCCCACCACATTTTATGCTATTTTTTATGGTTTCTGTTGAAGATTTACTACTTTAATATTTTTGGTAGTACGGAATTATTTGGTTTTACACGAAACCTTAATGAAAATTGAAAAAGCAATACAGGCGTATTGTAATTTTTCATTGGGATCGTGTATGGATGAAAGAATTGAGTAGATTGGTGTGATCTAAACTCTGTACATATTATAGGTACATACATAATTACATTCCTAATTATCAATGTCCTAAGTGCATTGACGCTGAGTATCTATCTATACAAATAAATAAAAATAAAGTGTTTGTAATGTCAAAATAACAGTATTTCCCTAAATGTATATATAATTATATACGGGACTTATAATAACAATCTATTTTTAACCGACTTCAAAAAGGAGGAGGTTATCAATTCGGATGTTTATTCGGTATGTTCGGGCATAACTCTGTCATATATATAGATGGATTTGCAAAATTCTCTTTTGTTCGAAAGGAATTTATTCCGAAATATTCCCATGAAATTTTTATCAAAATTGATTCAGCCCTTTTTGAGAAAATCAACAAAATCACAAAAAAATTACATACGACGTTTTAGTTTCTTCAATCTTTGGATCTTTCTTGACCTATGGCGCACAGACTTGGTCTTTGACTAATTCCCAAAAGTCCAAACTCAAGGTTTGCCAACGAGCAATGGAGCGCAGTACACTAGGTGTTAAATTAACGGATCGAGTTCGAAACACTATACTGCGCTCCAAAACAGGGATAGCAGACGTGGCTCATAAGGCTGTCCAACTTAAGTGGGACTGGGCCGGACATATCTGCCGCATGCCGGACAAACTGTGGGCTCAGGTGACACAGAACTGGAGCCCTGAGACAGTAAGACGGCGTCGCGGCAGGCCACGAAGGAGATGGCGGGATGAACTGGACGGATTCCTCCAAAACTGGTGGGAGGAAGCAAAGAATCGGGAAAGATGGAAGGCATGGAGGGAGGCATTTGCCCAGCAGTGGGACAGAACAGGCTAACAAAAAAAAAAAAATCTTTGGAGGACTTTCAATCTCTGTTTTAAGTGTGTCGCTATTTCTTATAAGATTTGGTTGTCTATACTAAAAAGCGGAAAAAAAAGTAAAAAAAAAAACCGCCTCCAAAAACTAAAACGTGATAAATAACTTTAGCACAGAACACACATTACTTTAGTTTGGGGACTATATTTCTTGTCACCAGAATTTATAATTGTCATCAAGTTGTATCACCTAATAAATAGATCTATCGCCACGAAATATTTTCGTTCTCAGATAAACAAAAAGTGTTCCCAGGTATGAATTATCAATTTAATGTTAATATACGTGTAAAATAAGAGATGGATTACTAACTTAAATAATAGCTTTGTGCTCAGAATGGTAGATCTGTCACCAAATAAATCTTAGGACCCTTAAGTTCCCTCTGGGGTGGAATCGACATGGTTAGGTTTGGTTACAACTGTGACCCCTATGCCAGAACCAAATCGCTTTTTACAGTCAAACTCATATATTTCTACAATACTTTGGTTAAAATATGTTGGTGATCATTTACTATTTTTGGAGGTCATTTACATTTATTTAGTATTAGACCCTATATCTCCATGATTGTAGGTGATTTACTGTGGAATTGATTTCATATTGTTTGGTGATTACATTTTGGTGACAAATCTACTATTTTGCGGGCATTCCCTATTATTTAAGAAACACAAAACTAATTAAATTGACGATAGCTTAAATGATACCCCTTTAGTTTCGGGAGTCGGTGGCAATACAAAACAACAAACGCAACAAAGCCACCGCCACCGACTTCCGAAACTAAAGTAATGTGTGTTCTGTGCTAAAGTTATTTATCACTTTTTAGTTTTTGAAGGCGGTTTTCTTTTTTTTGAAAAAACTTTTTAATAAAATTGTCTGTCCGCCTATTTGATCCGTCTATTTTCTAAAACGGCTGGACCGATTTTGTAACTAAAGCTACATTTATTTTAGAAAAGAAATAGGGTTCCGCGCATAGAAAATAAAACACCATTGATAACCGATAATCATGCGGACGAAATCACGGGCATCAGCTAATGTGTGAATACAGACTAAATTCGTTTTCAGTAGTGCTATTCTGTTACAGTCTCCCTCGGTGAACACCTAGGTGAGCTGTAGGTCAATTCTGTAAAATTCAAACAACAACTCGCATCTCACATCGCTATTTACTCTCACTTCGCATATGGTTCAATATGACCTTGATATATTTGACACTTCGAATCTGGTTCGAGTGCGAAGTGAGCGTCGAAGTGACGGGGAAATTACCTTACAGAATGCCACTTCTTACGTCATCTCATACTTTATCTGCCAAAATCTCCCTGTCAATTTAATTCAACTCGCTGACACGCTCGCAAGGGTGGCGCTAGTGTAAATTCGAATTATCAACCGAGTATTTAGAATGCCAATCAAGAAACTCACAGCGGATTCAGATTCAAAGTTTAGAATGAGGTCTTACAGAATCACACCCCTGTCATCCGATTGCAATGCTTTGTAAATTCCTAACATCGGGACAGATGATAGCTCACTTCACCTAGGTGTTCACTGAGGGAGATTGTAACAAAATAGACATACAGTTCTACAAATTGCAAACAACCGTAATAGCTTGCAGTAAAAAGATCTTGATGGAGGAGTTCGTCCGGAAAAGAATCATCATGTCCCATTATTATCATCATCATGTCAACCTTTAAAGGCCCACTGCTGGGCATAGGTGTCCCCCAAGGAGGCAGCCGTAATCGCCATGCCTGGCCGATGCATGTTGGTGATCGCAGTAGGTATTATGGTAAGTACTCAGAAGGACATGAACGACCATGTCTATAGAAAAACAATTTTAGAAAAGGTGGTAAACATCAACATTTTTAAGTTACCATTCTTTTTGTTATTGTTTAAACGCTATTAGATGAACAATTGCTTCAGTATTTCTTGGGGCAATTCAGCAATCACCTAACGAAAAGGTCGACTAATAGATAAAATATTGTATCAAAAAGGTATTTATTCCCTCTTTTATCCTTTCGGGAAAAGTAATCGCTGTAAATAATGAACGGCTACAGTGCTTGGTCGGCGCTTGGTATTATTTAAGAAAACACTATCTTCTAAAGTTAGTAGTAACTTAAAGCAAGTATAAACACTTAGTAGTAACTCGGAAAAAGTATAAAATCAGCATCTGCCTAGCCTTTTCCCAACTATAGTGGGGTCGTCTTCTAATATAACTGGTTGCAGCTGTGTACATGGAGCGACTGCCTGACTAACCTCTACAACCCATTTGCTGAAAAGAATAAGCACGCAAAAAAAATCAAAACCAAGTTTAGTATAATTATAGAATAATTTATAGTTGTTTAACTGCTGAACTGAATATTGTTAAGATATTGATTATCTGTATTTCGCATTCGGTCTATGGACTGCTCTATGAACGAACAGTATTATACTTTACGTCGTCATGAGCTCCGTGTTTCATTTAATTATAAAACTCCTTGCATCCTGCATAACAAATATGAGCAATCTAATAACGTAAGGCAGGAGTGTGGTTTTAGCCGGTAAGAGTCCGGCACTGCCCAGACTGGCTGCTCATTTATGAGGCAACCTGGTCCGTCCATGAGCATTTCCCACTCCTGCTAAAACAAAAAAAAAAAATAATAATAATAACCCATTTGCTGGGTAACACGAGACTGCTTGTATTGCCGTCCACTGCTGAACGTTGACTCCCCCCAGAAATCGCCAACCAACTCGGTCTTGGGCAGCTCGCATCCATCCGCTGCCGGTCATCTTCTTTAAATCGTCGGTTCATTGTGCCGCAGGGCGTCTCACACTACGCTTGCCCAAACACGGTCTCCACTCTCAAGCGTGTCTGCTCCATCTACCGTTTGTCCGTCTGCAGACGTGGCCGGCCCACTTCCGCTTCAACGTGCTGGTTGGACACATAAGGTACTTACACAAAAAACTAGAACACAGGAACAATGCTCGTCGCCGGAAAATATTATTACGACAACCCTAAAAAAACATGAACCGCTTACGGAAACAATATAAATTAACATCGAACCATTAAATAGTTGCTCCTACAGGATTTCCAGTAATTACCAAAGTTTAACTGGGAAAATATTTTCATAAAACAATTTCTTTTCATTGAACGCTTTACACAAAGCTGCTCGGAGTTTCGCTTTGGACGGGACGACTCATGATGTAATTAAGTTTGAGGTTTTATGTTATAATTATTTTTGTTTAGTAATAAATAAAGAAAAGCAGGTTAATGAATTGATTAGATAATATGTGTTGGGGGTGGTGGTGTGTGTGTTTTAGGACCTTTAAATAATGTTATTTGTACCGCGGTGCTTGACGACAAGGCTCCCCCAGTTGTAAATGTGCCTTTGTGCCTATTGGCCTAGTTCTGTTCTGTCTCCTGCCTGACATGGACGTATGTAGAAAATTGAATGTTTCTTACTCGTCCGATGTCTTATTCACTTCGCTGCGGGATTCAATTACAATGACATTTACAATGTTTTAGCGGGACACGTCGAGCTTCATAATGCCTCGGCGCTTTTATAGGTGGTCGCCACTGTTGATTCTAGATTTCAATAGTTGCAGTGGCTTGGTAATTGTGTGACAAACTTGTTTAGGTAGGTTCGGATGAAAAAAGGGTCTGGAATTTATTTTCGTTTGGACTGCCGAACATATGGGTCAGTTACCCCATGGCAAAGTGATCCATGTTCGGCCGAGGACATTTACGGGCTAATGATTTTTAGAAGGGCTACCGTTTGTATTCATAGGACTGTAAGCAAATCTGCTCGTTTAGATGTTTTTTTTTAATATAGATTTTGACAACTTGCCTTTTTGTAAAATTTTGTAAATTTTTATTTATCTATATATCGTATATTTTTCTTAATTCTTCATATATTCTATTCTTTTCTATATTCTATTCTTTTTAATTATATAGATTTGAATTTTTATTTTACTACGAAAACTTACAGTTATTTTCAGAGAACACAAAAAAATAAAATTCAGGCCAATTACAATTTTTCACTTATAGTGTGTATGTAGCAATATTGATGACAGAAAGTGGGGCCTTTTGACATCTTTGTAAAGGCTGTACTTACACAGTACAAATACAAAAAAAAACTATAACAAGACAGTTCTCACTGAGAGTCCCCAGTATTGAAAAGATCGACGTCAAATTCGTGGCGGTCTCATTATAAGTACGGCACACTCTTGTCAAGTATGACTTTTGTCTGTTGTGCTTCTTACCGCCGGCGTATGATATCTAGTGATACACAAGGTACACACAATCCTATTTTGTTTAACAACACGGGAATGTTGGCCGGTCCGTTCATCACTTAAAACATAAATGCTAAAATCTGCAATTTTTCTGAGTTAAAATTTGTTAAGAAATTTAAAAAAAATGTTTTACTTAAACATAGAATTTTGAACTAGGAACAACAATAGACACCATCCATCTTTCACTAACTAGCATGTTATTCAATTAAGTCATATTTTACCTAGTACCTTACAAAGGTACTAGGCTCGACTCTAACAAGTAAAGTCAACACGTAAGACTAACACACCTTTGTTGGAGCTACCTTCACATACCAACTCTTGTGTCCCAAGGGGCCTACTTCGCATCACAAGATCACAGCACACATCGCCAATGTACATAGCTACCTAAATCTTAGTTTAGACCAAAACTAAGGCAAACTCCTTGTACAAACGGATATTTATAAAGACGAGAGAATATTATAAAGAGATAAAGTTAGTTTTTTTGTTTATTTATTTGTTTATACTTCATGCACTACGGCACAAAGGCGGATTTAATGACTTCATTAAGGCTTCTCTCTCGAAAAAAACCTTGAAAGAAGCATGCAGATGAAGCCTTTTTCGTCGGCATTAACAGAAAATTATATTAAAAAAAAATTGAAAGTAATCTACATGATATGATACGTATTTCGGTTTAGCCACAATTTTTCTATCGGTATCACATAATAGGAAAAAATAATGTCAAATCACCTCCAAATCAATGAGATGAAACCATTTTGCTCCTTAATTTCTTATCAAAAGAGTATAAAAAAATATCTATTGCTGTGCAATACAAAGGAAAATGGTTTGGTTTTGTTACTTTTTACAAATATGTATTATTTTTATTACAATAAATTAAAAATGCGTCCGATTAAAGACTGCGTCTACATCACCCCCGCACTCGTCCAAAAATTCAGTGCGGGCCAAATGCTCAAGGTTATTGGCATGTATAGAAGCCTTAAATCCCCCCTCCCTCCTCCCTTGGTTGACTGGTAGAGAATAGAAAAGATAACATGGCAGGTGCATAACAAAAAAATAATAATTAAAAAGATATAAACAACACATACATAATTATATATCTGGTATATCATATCCCTATACAAATATACTAGCTGCTGTCCGCGATTTCGTTCCCGGTGTTTACTTGCGAGAGCCATTAGAGCTCCTTAATCCGGCCCTGTCGCAAAATCCATTCTTAGCGGACGTCTACTAACTATAAACTACCTCCCTGCCAAATTTCATCTTTATACGTCAGGCGGTTTTCGATATTTCGTGATAAATGGGTGAGTGACCTTTCGCTTTTATTATAAATAAAAGAAAAGGGGTTTATGAGATAATCTCTGATCTCTCTGTCTCGGCAGTGATCTGTAAAAGTAGGTACTGATAAGATTCCGCACGGCCGTCGTACATGATTGTATCATGTACGACGGCCGTGCGGAATTTGCTTAGGTTTTTATCGTAATGTCTACGTTAGTGACAATAAGGAGGTCTCTCTCGAGTCGCCAAGTAAACCAAATCTCCAAGGAAACCAAGGTAAACCTTTTAAGACACCCAAAAAGTTTTCAACTTTAACCACAACCCTCTAAAAACATAAACAACCTTTCCATATTTACGCACCTTTTAAATTAGCTAGGGGTGTCAAACAAAGCCTCCCAGAAAATAGGTACGTACCCACTTTAAACTTGGAACGCGCGCTTTGAATCGCAAATGACGAACTGGCGCAAGACGGTTTAATTTGACGGAAACAACTCTTAATTAAATGGAAAATAATTTGGGTGCTCAGACATTCAGCTCTGATTGGTTTTCACTGCATAGCTTATGACATATTTGAATTTTAAAATTATGAAATGAAATCAATGGGCGGTGAAAACGATTTCAAATTTCGAATAAATTTTGGACACGAAATCGGTGTAATGGTTACGGTTAGGTACGAGTATTTTTACGGTCAATGTATTTATTTACTTATACTTCATGCACAAAGGTGTTTAATGTCTTAGGCATTCTTTACCAGTCAACCAAGGGTGGTAAAGAGATACATATTTGAATTTTAAAATTATGAAATGAAATCAATGGGCGGTGAAAACGATTTCAAATTTCGAATAAATTTTGGACACGAAATCGGTGTAATGGTTACGGTTAGGTACGAGTATTTTTACGGTCAATGTATTTATTTACTTATACTTCATGCACAAAGGTGTTTAATGTCTTAGGCATTCTTTACCAGTCAACCAAGGGTGGTAAAGAGATACATATTTGAATTTTAAAATTATGAAATGAAATCAATGGGCGGTGAAAACGATTTCAAATTTCGAATAAATTTTGGACACGAAATCGGTGTAATGGTTACGGTTAGGTACGAGTATTTTTACGGTCAATGTATTTATTTACTTATACTTCATGCACAAAGGTGTTTAATGTCTTAGGCATTCTTTACCAGTCAACCAAGGGTGGTAAAGAGATAACATGGCAGGTGCATACAAAAAATATCAAAAATAAGTAAAGTACATAATTATGCAAAATTATTATATCTAATACTAACTGCTGCCCGGGACTTCGTTCCCTGTATTTACTTGCGAGAGCCATTAGACCTCCTTAATCCGGCCCTGTCGCAAAATCCGTTCTTAGCGGACGTCTATTAACTATAAACTATATACCTCCCTGCCAAATTTCATCTTTATACGTAAAGCGGTTTTCGATATTTCATGATGAGTGAGTGAGTGACCTTTCGCTTTTATATATTTAGATAGATACCTCACACACTCGTTATCCGTGTGGTGTCGGACGTAAAGAATAGCACCATCCCATATCTTCCCGAGGGTGTTGTAAGAGGCGACTAAGGGACTCACCAGAGAATGGGCAGCAGCGTTCTCTGTGCCTTTGTAACAACCATAGGTACTGCGATCGCCAACCCGCCTGCCAAGCGTGGCGATTATGGCAAAACCCCCCCTTGGGGAGGCCTTTGTCCAGCAGTGGACGTCTTTCGGCTGAAATGATGAAGATGATACTCGTATACCTATTAAAATATATTTGTAGGGATATAAGTTTTAATTGGGGTTAGTTCAGCCTCGATTAAATTTCTCACAATTCCACTTTTTCCTATTTTTGCGGTAAATGGGTATTTAACGCTTACTAATGTAGAAACTAATCTAAGCATAAGTTTTGGACGTACATTGAACTGTTATTGCTACATTTATGTAAATTTTTTGGCAAATTTAAATAGTTTGACGTTAATAATCGAATTATTGTTGGTTTTGGCAGAAGTACCTAAGCTTAATAAGACACGGTTGTCGCAGTGGCTGAGCAATTGGGTTCGATTCCCGCACGGAACAAATATTTTTAAGGTCTACAAGTAGTTGTTCTGATTTTGGTTGATTTTGTATGTGAGTTTATATGTTTGTAAACGCCACAATACAGAAGAAATTTCTAATGTAGGATGACGTATTGAAAAAAAAAAGTGTTTTGCAGTACTGAAATACATAATGACGTAACAAATATTGAATAAAAAGTAGCAAATCTATTAGTTTATTTTATTTTGACTCAACATAATAAATGACTATGGTGTCCATAAATTATTTATCACGGTGTTATAATCCTGGACAGAGTCTGTAATAAATTTAAATGAGCGAAGTGTCTGCGAAGCGCCGATAGCGATGGAACTTGTCTGGTTGTATGTATTAGTCTTCAGACTGTTCTGAATAATTGTGAAGTAATATTTTAGCTGCAATTTTAACAATTCATTTTAGGCTAATTTAGTAGGTACTATAATAATAACAATAATCTTTATTTCATAAAAAACAGTACTAAGTTTTAGTTATAGTTAAGTGCTATGATAAAACAAAAGTACACAAAAAGTCCGTCCGTGTGGTGTCGGACGTAAAGAATAGCACCATCCGATATCTTCCCGTGGGTGTCGTAAGAGGCGACTAAGCGACTTACCAGAGAATGGGCAGCAGCGTTCTCTGTGCCTTTGTAACAACCATACTGCGATCGCCAACCCGCCTGCCAAGCGTGGCGATTAAGGCAAAACCACCCCTTGGGGAGGCCTATGTCCAGCAGTGGAGGTCTTTAGGCTGAAATGAGAATGACACAAAAAGTCTTAGCATCTGCAGGCGAACTAGGAGAAACCTGTATTTCGGCTAACAGCACCAATCCCCTCGAGTTACATTAATTAAAGTTCTTAAATGCTAGCATTTTACAAAGCAAGGAATCTTAATACTCTAAAGTTTTAAATTAGTGGTCTACTATGTGTAATGTATTTACCTAAACAGGTAAATACATTTGCTTTAATGCGTCATAAGTGCAACTGAAGAGCAATTAGTATTTGCGATATTATTTGCGACCTGATTAATAATAATAATAGTAATAATAAATCTTTATTTCAAGCCATAGGCTCATAATGGGTTAGATACAGTTTACTTAAATTATGTTAGAAAAAATTACTTACACTAATCCTAAAGCTACCCTTATCCAGTGATTCTGGTAAGGGCAGTCGACTCGTGCAGCAATCACTTTAAGGATGCTGTTGCCAATTCTACGCAAACGCTACAGTAGGGAAACCGATGTTTTGCGCATAATTGCTTGAAAGCCGTCGGTATGCGACTCCGCAAACATACTCGATTTTCATTCACATTTCATTTCGTTCACGGCAGTCCCAACAGCATTCAAAAAGCATTATTGTACTGGGTTCACAGGGCTATGTAGGTTCGCTGCGTATGCTTCACCCACAGGCCACTCGAGTAAAATGACTGGCAGAAAACCTTAAAAAGTGTTATTTTTCACTCGTGCAACGTACAAACCTGTGAGTGAGCATATTGCCTCTTACCGCCAAAGCCCTGCGCTCCCTCTCAATATCTTCGTCATCCTTCAGCCAAGCGATTTTTGGCATTCGTTATGGTTAGTCAGAAAACAGAAAGTCTGACCACCAGACCTACCAAGTGGTATCGTGGTACCCAGTAACTGGGTTGTGGAGGTCCGATAGGCAGTCGCTCCATGTAAAACACTGGTATTCAGCTGAATCCGGTTTGACTGAAAGCCGACCCCAACATAGTTGGGGAAAGACTGGGTAGATGACTTACTATTTTTAACCGGCTTCAAAAAGGAGGAGGTTCTCAATTCGGTTGGTTATTTTTTTATGTATGTACATCGATTACTCTGAGATTTATGATCCGATTTACGTGATTCTTCTTTATTTTGATGCGGAATAGTTGCCATTTGGTCAAATAAAATGTTTACATTGTCCAAACAATGTAAAAATTTTCAGTAGTTTTCATTTTATGAACATTTTTATATATTTATTTTTATGCTTGACCACGCATAACTCTTTTCAGTGTAGTCCGATTTCGATGATTCTTTTTTTAATTGATAGTGTATACCTCAAATTTGGTCCCATATAAATTTCAAGAAAATATTCGACCCCTAAGGGTTGAAAATTAAGGGATGACAGTTTTTTTTTGGTGTCGCCGTTTCGTAATTCATTTCTATGATGAGAAGTAGGCACTAAAAAAAAGCGAAAAAAAACATTTTTAACAAAAAATACAACCGCCTTCAAAACGTAAAAAATAACTTTCAATTCGTAAGTCGGTGGCAATACTAAACAACTAGCAAAACCAATGCCGCCGACTTACGAATTGAAAGTTATTTTTTACTTTTTGAAGGCGGTTGTATTTTTTGTTAAAAATTTTTCTTTACACGAAGTAATGGACTATAGTCCGTTAAACCTACTAACTGTATTGAACTCTGAGGGCATTGTAGGCACTTTGCGTGTACTTGACCCATAGACCGCTCGTGTAGAAACTTTGACAGTAAGCTTTAAAATAGCGTCAATTGGGTTGTTGACACCATTAACCAATAACTCCAAAATACAACTTATCTTATAATACACTTTATTTTAGCCCGGATAACCCGATTAATTTTCAATCAACAGTAAAATTTGTGTGTTTTATGTGGCTTTGAAATCAATTAATAGTTAGTCAATTGAGTTGGTAAATAAGTGACGTCACAGGCCGCTATTTTCATACAAAATCTATGGAGGAATCGCGTTTTGACAGCTCTTAAAAAGTATGTCAATTGATTGGTGGTGTCAACTACCCAATTTAATGTTCGACCGTACAACGAGCGAATGTATGCGCCAGCATGTTTCCCCGTACCGTCAGTGCCCTCCGTTCCCTCTCAATATCCTGGTCATCCTTTAAGGTGTCAGTCACAATATGTCCCAGGTACTTAAACTGAGAAACACGGTTCAATTGTTCTCCATTTAAAGAAAGTGGTGGCACAATATTTGGCCTTTTGTTGTTTCCTACAAAAACAATGTACTCACTTTTTTACTGTTATACTTTAAACCATGTCTCTCAGTATAAGCTTCACACACAGATAATAGTTTTCTCATTCCACTGATTGATGGACTCAGCAGCACCATGTCATCTGCATAACTTATGTTGTTAACACTAACACCATTTATGCGACAACCGGCGCTGCTCAGCTCAATATGAGCATTATTGTTTTGTAGTAAAGTTGAAAATCTATCATAGAAATTTAACAGATTGTTGTAGCTCTGTACATTTATATTATCTTTTTTTAGCTCAGATAGGCTCGTATTCGTTAAGTAAATGGTATGACGAGCCGATATGATGATGACAAACAACAAACAGGTGTTTTTAACGCCGTGGTGAGCGTGAATACCATCTGCGACGATAAGCTCGCGTGGGACCGCCGGAGCCCTGCAACGCTGGAGCCGTGACAGAAACTATGCCTGCTGCATGTTGCATGCTCGCTTGCATGATGCATGCTTGCTTACATGCTGCATGCTTGCTTGCACGCTGCATGCTTGCTTGCACGCTGCAAGCTTGCTTGCACGCTGCATGCTTGCTTGCACGCTGCATGCTTGCTTGCATGCTGCATACTTGCTTGCACGCTGCATGCTTGCTTGCATGCTACATGGTTACTTGCACGCACGCGCGGTAGGTTTGGTTAGAACTGAGACTCCCATTTTTGGGAATAAGTTTTATATTAAATAAAAAGTATAAGGATAAAGAATATTTGATTTGTTATTCTATGATATGATATTCTAACAATAAACTTTATGTGAAACAAAAATCAATGATTTAAAAATCTTGAAAGTAAGTATTCTGCGTATTGATTATTCTATGAAACGAAAGTATGAGAAAAATTTTATGTGAAACGAAATTCTATAAAACTATTAGCTATGAAACAACGTACAACCGTAAATATCTCATAGTCCGATAGGACAGCAATCTGATACGACCGGAGAGAGATCAGGCGCAGGACTAAGGGTGTTATTACACCAATCGAACGATCGTCAATCGATGCCATCAATCGACATCGATTGACGTTGATCGATTGGTGTGGTAGCTTTGGCTGATCGACGGCTACTCTTCCACTAACTAATCGATCGATTGCCGGTAAATGGCATCGGTCGACGTTGATCGATTAACCCCAGCTATAATCCATCAGAAATAATAATCAAGCAGCTCGATCGACGTCGACTAATCCATTCTACCATAACACTTTGCCCAGCATGGGAATCGAACCCAGAATCGAATGCTCAGCAGTCGAGACCGATGAGACCAACAAGCCAGTCATTGGAATAAGAGATCTTACACATCTGCGACATTGTGGTGACAATTGTCGCCGATTGTCGGCGACGATCGCCGACACCGATTGGCAGCGGTTGCTGACTGTCGCCAACACTTGATTGCGACACCCATCTGGTATCTGTGCCGTTCGCGGGCAGTCGCTGGTGGTCAGCGATGGTCGGCGATTGTCGACGACGCTCGATCGCGGCACCCATTTGGTATCTGTGCCGGTCGCGGACAGTCACAGGAAGTCGCCGACCGCTCGCGACAGCTGTTGCGGCACTGTGTACACAGCTATTTTGTGATATTTTAATGCAGGTTTAGAAGAGCTCTAACAGTACTGAAACATCACCGTCAAAAGTCAAAGTCAAATCATTTATTTCAATTAGACCATTAAAGGCACTTTTGAACGTCATATTGTAAAATTGGAATCTAGTTGCTAGTGCGAAAGGTTGTGTACGTAGACTCGTAGACATTATTCAAACAATACTTCAAAACATACTACAACTATAGTCCAAGATACGAAAGTTGCCAGACTTAAATTATAAGTTTTAAGAATAGACGTTTAGAAGGTATGGCCTTTTTCATGTATCAAGGTTAAAAGCTTTTTATGCACTTAGGTACGTTCAAGTGAAACTGCTAGTTTTTCTAATATTATGTTTTACAAGATATTATCAAAATCAAAGTCAAATCATTTATTTTAATTAGACCATTAAGAGGCACTTTTGAAGGTCATATAAGAAAAATTTAATCTAGTTGGCCCTTCCAAGAAGTAGTTTCGTATGAAGAATGGGCAAGAACCTCCATACTTATTACATTAACCAAAATACGTGAGTAACAGGGTGGAAAGTTCCTCATACTCCATTAGAAGGGAGGATCCTCTCAACAGACGAGTGTTGTGTCTAAAGGGCTACTGGCCTCTAGACACCACACCCGTCTGTTTAGATGGTTGTTGATGGTTGTTGTCAGGATTTTGTATACATGTCATGATAATGTCGCGGAGAACTTTGATACCGTAGTGTCGGAAACGTCAACTGTAGTTCACATAAGGTGCGATAGAAAGAAAAAGAAAAGGAAAAATGTATATTGACACGGACCATGTGCATATTCAATAATAAAAAACAGAAATAAATAAAAATAATCATTTTTGTGTGCCCCACAGCTGCATCAAACAGGCCTAGTTCAGCAAATTCCAGACCACTTGTGCCTGACGCTGGTTTTTAACCGACTTCAAAAAGGTGGAGGTTCTCAATTCGATTGGTATTTTTTTTATGTATGTACGACGATTTACGTGTTTCTTCTTTAGTTTGATGCGGAATAGTTGTCATTTTAGTCCCATACAAATTTAACATAGTTTGACCCAGTAGTTTTCATTTATGAACATTATTTTTATTTTTTTGTATTTGACCAAGCATAACTTTTTTCAGTGTAGTCCGAATTCAATGATTCTTATTTTAATTGATAGTGTACACCTCAAATTTGGTTCCATACAATTTTCAAGAAAATATTACAGCCCTAAGTGTAGAAAATTAAGGGTTGACTGTATTTTTGTTTTGGTGTCACCGTTTCGTAATTCATTTGTATGGTAAGAAGTTAAGAAGAAGAAGCACTAAAAAGCGAAAAAAAAACTTTTTAACAAAAAAGACAACCGCCTTCAAAATGTAAAAAAATAACTTTAAATTCGCAAGTCAGTGGCAATACGAAACGACAAGTAAAACCAAAGATGCCGAGTTGCGAAGTTAAAGTTATTTTCAACCGACTTCAAAAAAGGAGGAGGTTATCAATTCGTCTGTGTTTTTTTTTTATGTTTGTTACCTGATTTTTTTGGACTGGGTGAACCGATTTTGATGATTCTTTTTGTTTGAAAGCTAGTGCTTCCCGTGCGTTCCCATTTTAATTTGGTCCGGTTCTGACAATGGCATCCATTAGAAAACCGTATAAGTCTTAAATTTACACTAAGTATGTGCGCGATTTGTTACGCGATTACTCCGGCAAACGTAAACCGATTTTGAAAATTCTTTTTTTTACGGATAGGGTATGCTTCAGGGGTGGTCCCATATAAATTTTATCGAAATTGATTCAGCACTTTTTGAAAAATCAACAAATACCCAAAAAATTTACATAGTTTTAGCTTCATCAATCTTTGTAGTAATTAACTTTCATACTCTTCTTAATAGATTTGGATGAGAAGGAGGTACTAAAAAGCGGAAAATAAAAAGCTTTTTACAAAAAAGACAACCGCCTTCAAAAACTAAAAAGTGAAAAATAACTTTAGCACAGAACACACATTAACTTTAGTTTCGGAAGTCGGTGGCAATACAAAACAACAAACAGAACAAAGCCACTGAATTTCGAAACTAAAGTCAATGTGTGTTCTGTGCTAAAGTTATTTTTCACTTTTTACTTTTTGAAGGCGGTTGTCTTTTTTGTTATTTTTTTTTCTACTGTATCTTTGTTTGTTTGTGACGGATTATGGTTGTAAACTAGCGAAACTTAAGTAGATAAATAAATAATAGGAAACGTGTAGCAAATTGTAGTAAAGAGAGTCTAGGAGTAACATAAGGCTTATAACGTTACCTATGTGTTAAAGGAACTAACAGTTGTAATACACATATTTGTGAGTCGTAAATAAATAAAATAAGTAAATAATAATACTGCGAGTCAGATGCTGATATATTTATCATAGAATAGATGGCGCTACATAATATTATTAAGATGTTGATGAAGATTTAGATGGTTCTGGCATCTCAGTCCACTAGTAATGGACTACTTAAGACTTTGCTATTTACAAACAAATGCATTTTCAAAATATCTTTTACCGTGGGGTGCCGGCCACGAATAGCATTACCCCATTTCTACCCGTGGATGTCATAGAATGCGTCAGAGAGATACTGACCAGAGGATGGGCAGCAGCGTCTTTCTGAGTACCATAACACCTACTGCGATCGCCAACATGTATCGGCCAAGCATGACGATTACAGCTGAACCCCTTTGGGGTAGACATATGCCCAGCAGTAGGCGTCTAAAGGTTGACATGATAATGATGATGACGACCTTTTCAAAATATTAAACTTACTCTTAAACACAAAATTAACTTTGTGCAACATTTTTCTAGAAAAGTGTTATACATATGTGTAGCCGTTCGTTTTATCCGAAAGCAATAATAGACAAACAATGAAGCTTAGCGGCGGTAGTTTACGACGTCATATATCCTCGTAGCGAGTGTCCCGCTATCAACTGATGGGTGGGCAACTGGGCACCGAGTATAAGAGATTTGCGATTTTCTTCAAACATAATTATTCTTAAACTGTTATTTTAATAGCATATAATAATGTATTTAGAAAACATTATAAATAGAAATAGCATAGAATAGTTAATAACCTCAAACGGCGCAAATATAATAACCTCCTTCCTTCTTCATCTTGACAACACGGTTGGCGCAGTGGCTGAGCGATCGACTGCTGCGCAGCGTGTTGCGGGTTCGATTCCCGCCCAGGGTAAACATTTTTGTGATGAGCATTTGTGTTTGCCTTGTGTTTGGATTTTGTTTATCTATATATGTATGTATTTACAAAAAAAAATGTTTTTGTGTTTGTATATCAGCTTTCTGACACCCATAGTACTGGGTCTCCCTAGATTGGGGTCAGATGGCCGTGTGTGAAAATGTCCCCCACATATTATTATTATTATTATTTCAGAACGTATTGATTAAAAACACGGCGAAGTTCAAGGCAAAAACTAATTTGACATCTCTAACTTAGTTCTGGTCTGTCGCCGTCCTTTTCATCACCTGCCTGGTAGTAAGAGATGCCAATCGTCTTATTTTAGTTTAGTTTGTGAACAAGGGAATCGGCGCCATTTTGTTTATTACAATTTGCTACACGTATTTGTAGTAATCTATATTTCACTATATAGCTAATTTACATCCATAACAAATCACAATTCAAGGTTCAGTTTTAGCGCTAGGGTGTCTAAAATCTTATAATCAATCCATGATAAAAATTTACTCGTCGAAGTCCCGACCACCGTGTACGGTGTACCGTGTATTATGGTCGGGGATTTATAATACACAACACTATTGATGTGTGTACGACACTTTTCCGTTTTTCTATATCGCGTTATTTCGTAACTTGCACCACAAATATAAATGTGAAAAACAATTTAATGTGTTTTACAACTATCCTCCCCTGTTGTAACATGATTTTTCATTACTACGGAATACCTTCCCCGTGTCATAACTTTATGAGACTCGATCATAGCCTCCCACCACATTTTATGCTATTTTTTATGGTTTCTGTTGAAGATTTACTACTTTAATATTTTTGGTAGTACGGAATTATTTGGTTTTACACGAAACCTTAATGAAAATTGAAAAAGCAATACAGGCGTATTGTAATATTTCATTGGGATCGTGTATGGATGAAAGAATTGAGTGGATTGGTGTGATCTAAACTCTGTACATATTATAGGTACATACATAATTACATTCCTAATTATCAATGTCCTAAGTGTATTGACGCTGAGTATCTATCTATACAAATAAATAAAAATAAAGTGTTTGTAATGTCAAAATAACAGTATTTCCCTAAATGTATATATAATTATATACGGGACTTATAATAACAATCTATTTTTAACCGACTTCAAAAAGGAGGAGGTTATCAATTCGGATGTTTATTCGGTATGTTCGGGCATAACTCTGTCATATATAGATGGATTTGCAAAATTCTCTTTTGTTCGAAAGGAATTTATTCCGAAATATTCCCATTAAATTTTTATCAAAATTGATTCAGCCCTTTTTGAGAAAATCAACAAAATCACAAAAAAATTACATACGACGTTTTAGTTTCTTCAATCTTTGGATCTTTCTTGACCTATGGCGCACAGACTTGGTCTTTGACTAATTCCCAAAAGTCCAAACTCAAGGTTTGCCAACGAGCAATGGAGCGCAGTACACTAGGTGTTAAATTAACGGATCGAGTTCGAAACACTATACTGCGCTCCAAAACAGGGATAGCAGACGTGGCTCATAAGGCTGCCCAACTTAAGTGGGACTGGGCCGGACATATCTGCCGCATGCCGGACAAACTGTGGGCTCAGGTGACACAGAACTGGAGCCCTGAGACAGTAAGACGGCGTCGCGGCAGGCCACGAAGGAGATGGCGGGATGAACTGGACGGATTCCTCCAAAACTGGTGGGAGGAAGCAAAGAATCGGGAAAGATGGAAGGCATGGAGGGAGGCATTTGCCCAGCAGTGGGACAGAACAGGCTAACAAAAAAAAAAAAAATCTTTGGAGGACTTACAATCTCTGTTTTAAGTGTGTCGCTATTTCTTATAAGATTTGGTTGTCTATACTAAAAAGCGGAAAAAAAAGTAAAAAAAAAAAAACCGCCTCCAAAAACTAAAACGTGATAAATAACTTTAGCACAGAACACACATTACTTTAGTTTCGGGAGTCGGTGGCAATACAAAACAACAAACACAACAAAGCCACCGCCACCGACTTCCGAAACTAAAGTAATGTGTGTTCTGTGCTAAAGTTATTTATCACTTTTTAGTTTTTGAAGGCGGTTTTCTTTTTTTTGAAAAGACTTTTTAAATAAAATTGTCTGTCCGCCTATTTGATCCGTCTATTTTCTAAAACGGCTGGACCGCGATTTTGTAACTAAAGCTACATTTATTTTAGAAAAGAAATAGGGTTCCGCGCATAGAAAATAAAACACCGTTGATAACCGATAATCATGCGGACGAAATCACGGGCATCAGCTAATGTGTGAATACAGACTAAATTCGTTTTCAGTAGTGCTATTCTGTTACAGTCTCCCTCGGTGAACACCTAGGTGAGCTGTAGGTCAATTCTGTAAAATTCAAACAACAACTCGCATATCACATCGCTATTCACTCTCACTTCGCATATGGTTCAATATGACCTTGATATATTTGACACTTCGAATCTGGTTCGAGTGCGAAGTGAGCGTCGAAGTGACGGGGAAATTACCTTACAGAATGCCACTTCTTACGTCATCTCATACTTTATCTGCCAAAATCTCCCTGTCAATTTAGTTCAACTCGCTGGCACGCTCGCAAGGGTGGCGCTAGTGTAAATTCGAATTATCAACCGAGTTTTTAGAATGCCAATCAAGAAACTCACAGCGGATTCAGATTCGAAGTTTAGAATGAGGTCTTACAGAATCACACCCCTGTTATCCGATTGCAATGCTTTGTAAATCCCTAACATCGGGACAGACGATAGCTCACTTCACCTAGGTGTTCACTGAGGGAGATTGTAACAAAATAGACATACAGTTCTACAAATTGCAAACAACCGTAATAGCTTGCAGTAAAAAGATCTTGATGGAGGAGTTCGTCCGGAAAAGAATCATCATGTCCCATTATCATCATCATCATGTCAACCTTTAAAGGCCCACTGCTGGGCATAGGTGTCCCCCAAGGAGGCAGCCGTAATCGCCATGCTTGGCCGATGCATGTTGGTGATCGCAGTAGGTGTAATGGTACTCAGAAGAACATGAACGACCATGTCTATAGAAAAACAATTTTAGAAAAGGCGGTATACATCAACATTTTTAAGTTTCCATTCTTTTTGTTATTGTTTAAACGCTATTAGATGAACAATTGCTTCAGTATTTCTTGGGGCAATTCAGCAAGTACCTAACGAAAAGGTCGACTAATAGATAAAATATTGTATCAAAAAGGTATTTATTCCCTCTTTTATCCTTTCGGGAAAAGTAATCGTTGTAAATAATGAACGGCTACAGTGCTTGGTCGGCGCTTGGTCGAATAATACCTATCAGATTTTATTTAAGAAAACACCATCTTCTAAAGTTAGTAGTAACTTGAAGCAAGTATAAACACTTAGTAGTAACTCGGAAAAAACATAAAATCAGCATTTTTTTTCTTCTTTCTTCTTCTTTTTCCAACTATGTTGGGGTCGTCTTCTAATATAACTGGTTGCAGCTGTGTACATGGAGCGACTGCCTGACTAACCTCTACAACCCATTTGCTGAAAAGAATAAGCACGCAAAAAAAATCAAAACCGAGTTTAGTATAATTATAGAATAATTTATAGTTGTTTAACTGCTGAACTGAATATGAGCAATCTAATAACGTAAGGCAGGAGTGTGGTTTTAGCTGGTAAGAGTCCGGCACTGCCCAGACTGGCTGCTCATTTATGAGGCAGCCTGGGCCGTCCATGAGCATTTCCCACTCCTGCTAAAACAAAAAAAAATAAAAAAAAAATAACCCATTTGCTGGGTAACACGAGACTGCTTGTATTGCCGTCCACTGCTGAACGTTGACCCCCCCCAGAAATCGCCAACCAACTCGGTCTTGGGCAGCTCGCATCCATCCGCTGCCGGTCATCTTCTTTAAATCGTCGGTTCATTGTGCCGCAGGGCGTCTCACACTACGCTTGCCCAAACACGGTCTCCACTCTCAAGCGTGTCTGCTCCATCTACCGTTTGTCCGTCTGCAGACGTGGCCGGCCCACTTCCGCTTCAACGTGCTGGTTGGACACATAAGGTACTTACACAAAAAACTAGAACACAGGAACAATGCTCGTCGCCGGAAAATATTATTACGACAACCCTAAAAAAACATGAACCGCTTACGGAAACAATATAAATTAACATCGAACCATTAAATAGTTGCTCCTACAGGATTTCCAGTAATTACCAAAGTTTAACTGGGAAAATATTTTCATAAAACAATTTCTTTTCATTGAACGCTTTACACAAAGCTGCTCGGAGTTTCGCTTTGGACGGGACGACTCATGATGTAATTAAGTTTGAGGTTTTATGTTATAATTATTTTTGTTTAGTAATAAATAAAGAAAAGCAGGTTAATGAATTGATTAGATAATATGTGTTGGGGGTGGTGGTGTGTGTGTTTTAGGACCTTTAAATAATGTTATTTGTACCGCGGTGCTTGACGACAAGGCTCCCCCAGTTGTAAATGTGCCTTTGTGCCTATTGGCCTAGTTCTGTTCTGTCTCCTGCCTGACATGGACGTATGTAGAAAATTGAATGTTTCTTACTCGTCCGATGTCTTATTCACTTCGCTTCGGGATTCAATTACAATGACATTTACAATGTTTTAGCGGGACACGTCGAGCTTCATAATGCCTCGGCGCTTTTATAGGTGGTCGCCACTGTTGATTCTAGATTTCAATAGTTGCAGTGGCTTGGTAATTGTGTGACAAACTTGTTTAGGTAGGTTCGGATGAAAAAAGGGTCTGGAATTTATTTTCGTTTGGACTGCCGAACATATGGGTCAGTTACCCCATGGCAAAGTGATCCATGTTCGGCAGAGGACATTTACGGGCTAATGATTTTTAGAAGGGCTACCGTTTGTATTCATTGGACTGTAAGCAAATCTGCTCGTTTAGATGTTTTTGTTTTATATAGATTTTGACAACTTGTCTTTTTGTAAAGGACATCGTCGTAAATGGCCCCAGGACCAACAAAGATCTGATGTACAACTGCACCTTATCGCTCTAGGTCTATTTTATTATACTTATTGCGAATATCTGTATGAAACGGACATCCTGCGTTCTCTATTGAACAATTAAAAGAGCTTCAACCATTTACGACATCACAAATCAAAAATGGCCATCTTTGTCAATAGTGATGCGCGACTGCGAATGAATTCATTCGAGTCATTCGACTGAACGAATCATTCGGATGATTCGAGTGATTGAAAAAACAGTAACTAATTGGATATTCGAATTGGATGTACGACTTTGTCACTTTGTGTGTAATGGTAAAATAATTATATTTAGGTTTAATAGAATTATTAGTTAATAGTAATGTAGCTGGTTAGTAGTACGTAAACCAATAAAAGTGCTTATAAAGTTAAAAAGCATTAATAATAATTAAAAGTATACGCTAGGTAACAAGACTGTCTTCATTTTTCAATTAAATTTTTCTACTCACTTGAATTATTCGCATAAATTCAGACTTAATACCATTTTCAACATTCAACTGCTCGTTCAACCATTCATTCGAACAACAACATGAATAGAACGACTTCATTTTATTTCATTCCCGACGAACTACCGAGTACCGACGCGACGCCATTAGTAGTTACTAATATTAGTAGTGATTATGAAAATTAGTAACCTACTAATATTCAAGTCGAATTTGTAAATTAGTGGGTGCAGATAATTCGAGTTCAGATCATTCGTTCATTTACACTACTTATATAAGACAGGTACCTAGGACATAAGGATCTGGTTAAATGTTTTACTGAATCTCTTCGCTTAACTCATAGCTTAACTAGTCACATGACATAGAAATGCAATAGAAATAGCATTAGTGACAGCCATTTACTAGCATATTTCTACGTATTGAAGGGATTAATTCTTACTAAATATAATCTACAAAATCTTTGTTTTCTTTTTAAATTAATGCTTTCTACAAGTTGTTCGTCGTTAAACTTTGTCTTCATAGGCTTATTCTTGTAATTTACAACACGCAAAGTAAATTTCCTTCGCTGTTGGATCTGGGGCAAAACATGTATGGATGCAGAACAATCTCCTTTTGTAAATTTTTATTTAGGTATCTATATATCGTATATTTTTCTTAATTCTTCATAGATTCTATTCTTTTCTATATTCTATTCTTTTTAATTATATTATTGATTTGAATTTTTATTTTACTACGAAAACATACAGTTATTTTCAGAGAACACAAAAAAATAAAATTCAGGACAATTACAATTTTTCACTTATAGTGTGTATGTAGCAATATTGATGACAGAAAGTGGGCCTTTTTACATCTTTGTAATGGCTGTACTTAGACAGCACAAATACAAAAAAAAAACTATAACAAGACAGTTCTCACTGAGAGTCCCCAGTATTGATAAGATCGACGTCAAATTCGTGGCGGTCTCATTATAAGTACGACACACTCTTGTCAAGTATGACTTTTGTCTGTTGTGCTTCTTATCGCCGGCGTATGATATCTATGAAGTGATACACAAGGTACACACAATCCTATTTTGTTTAACAATACGGGAATGTTGGCCGGTCCGTTCATCACTTAAAACATAAATGCGAAAATCTGCAATTTTTCTGAGTTAAAATTTGCTAAGAAACTAAAATTTTTTTTTACTTAAACATAGAATTTTGAACTAGGAACAACAATAGACACCATCCATCTTTCACTAACTAGCATGTTATTCAATTAAGTCATATTTTACCTAGTACCTTCCAAAGGTACTAGGCTCGACTCTAACAAGTAAAGTCAACACGTAAGACTAACACACCTTTGTTGGAGTTACCTTCACATACCAACTCTTGTGTCCCAAGGGGCCTACTTCGCATCACAAGATCACAGCACACATCGCCAATGAACATAGCTCCCTAAATCTTACTTTAGACCAAAACTAAGGCAAACTCCTTGTAGTTATAAACGGATATTTATAAAGACGAGAGAATATTATAAAGAGGTAAAGTTAGTTTTTTTGTTTATTTATTTGTTTATACTTCATGCACTACGGCACAAAGGCGGATTTAATGACTTCATTAAGGCTTCTCTCTCGAAAAAAGCTTGAAAGAAGCATGCAGATGAAGCCACTTTTCGCCGGCATTTACAGAGAAATTACATTAAAAAAAAATTGTTAGTAATCTACATGACATGATACGTATTTCGGTTTAGCCACAATTTTTCTATCGGTATCACATAATAGGAAAAAATAATGTCAAATCACCTCCAAATCAATGAGATGAAACCATTTTACTCCTTAATTTCTTATCAAAAGAGTATAAAAAAAATATCTATTGCCGTGCAATACGAAGGAAAATGGTTTGGTTTTGTTACTTTTTTACAAATATGTATTATTTTTATTACAATAAATTAAAAATGCGTCCGATTAAAGACTGCGTCTACATCACCCCCGCACTCGTCCACAAATTCAGTGCGGGCCAAATGCTCAAGGTTATTGGCATGTATACAAGCCTTAAATTCCCCCTCCCTCCTCCCTTGGTTGACTGGTAGAGAATAGAATAGATAACATGGCAGGTGCATAACAAAAAAATAATAATTAAAAATATATAAACAACACATACATAATTATATATCTGGTATATCATATCCCTATATAAATATACTAGCTGCTGTCCGCGATTTCGTTCCCGGTGTTTACTTGCGAGAGCCATTACAGCTCCTTAATCCGTCGGAAAATTCATTCTTAGCGGACGTCTACTATCTATAAACTACCTCCCTGCCAATTTTCATCTTTATACGTCAGGCGGTTTTCGATATTTCGTGATAAATGGGTGAGTGACCTTTCGCTTTTATTATAAATAAAAGAAAAGAGGTTTATGAAATAATCTCTGATCTCTCTATCTCGGCAGTGATCTGTAAAAGTACTGATAAGATTCCGCATGGCCGTCGTACATGATTGTATCATGTACGACGGCCGTGCGGAATTTGCTTAGGTTTTTATCGTAATGTCTACGTTACTGACAATAAGGAGGTCTCTCTCGAGTCGCCAAGCAAACCAAATCTCCAAGGGAACCAAGGTAAACCTTTTAAGACACCCAAAAAGTTTTCAACTTTAACCACAACCCTCTAAAAACATAAACAACCTTTCCATATTTACGCACCTTTTAAATTAGCTAGGGGTGTCAAACAAAGCCTTCCAGAAAATAGGTACCTACCCACTTTAAACTTGGAACGCGCGCTTTGAATCGCAAATGACGAACTGGCGCAAGACGGTTTAATTTGACGGAAACAACTCTTAATTAAATGGAAAATAATTTGGGTGCTCAGACATTCAGCTCTGATTGGTTTTCACTGCATAGCTTATGACATATTTGAATTTTAAAATTATGAAATTAAATCAATGGGCGGTGAAAACGATTTCAAATTTCGAACAAATTTTGAACACGAAATCGGTGTAATGGTTACGGTTAGGTACGAGTATTCTTACGGTCAATGTATTTATTTACTTATACTTCATGCACAAAGGTGCACAAAGGTGTTTAATGTCTTAGGCATTCTCTACCAGTCAACCAAGGGTGGTAAAGAGATAACATGGCAGGTGCATACAAAAAATATCAAAAATAACTAAAGTACATAATTATGCAAAATTATTATATCTAATACTAGCTGCTGCCCGGGACTTCATTCCCTGTGTTTACTTGCGAGAGCTATTAGACCTCCTTAATCCGGCCCTGTCGCAAAATCCGTTTTTAGCGGACGTCTATTAACTATAAACTATATAGTTACCTCCCTGCCAAATTTCATCTTTATACGTAAAGCGGTTTCGATATTTCATGATGAGTGAGTGACCTTTCGCTTTTATATATTTAGATAGATACCTCACATACTCGTTATCCGTGTGGTGTCGGACGTAAAGAATAGCACCATCCCATATCTTCCCGAGGGTGTTGTAAGAGGCGACTAAGGGACTCACCAGAGAATGGGCAGCAGCGTTCTCTGTGCCTTTGTAACAACCATAGGTACTGCGATCGCCAACCCGCCTGCCAAGCGTGGCGATTATGGCAAAACCCCCCCTTGAGGAGGCCTATGTCCAGCAGTGGACGTCTTTCGGCTGAAATGATGAAGATGATACTCGTATACCTATTAAAATATATTTGTAGGGATATAAGTTTTAATTGGGGTTAGTTCAGCCTCGATTAAATTTCTCATAATTCCAATTTTTCCCATTTTTGCGGTAAATGGGTATTTAACGCTTACTAATGTAGAAATTAATCTAAGCATAGGTTTTGGGCGTACATTGAACTATTATTGCTATATTTATGTAAAAATTTTGGCAAATTGAAATAGTTTGACGTTAATAATCGAATTATTGTTGGTTTTGGCAGAAGTACCTAAGCTTAATTATAGGACACGGTTGTCGCAGTGGCTGAGCAATTGGGTTCGATTCCCGCACGGAACAAATATTTTTAAGGTCTACAAGTAGTTGTTCTGAATCTGGTTGATTTTGTATGTGAGTTTATAATGTTTGTCAACGCCACAACACAGGAGAAATTTCTAATGTAGGACGAGGTATTGAAAAAAAAAGTGTTTTGCAGTACTGAAATACATAATGACATAACAAATATTGAATAAAAAGTAGCAAATCTATTAGTTTATTTTATTTTGACTCAACATAATAAATGACTATGGTGTCCATAAATTATTTATCACGATGTTATAATCCTGGACAGAGTCTGTAATTAATTTAAATGAGCGAAGTGTCTGCGAAGCGCCGATAGCGATGGAACTTGTCTGGTTGTATGTATTAGTCTTCAGACTGTTCTGAATAATTGTGAAGTAATATTTTAGCTGCAATTTTAACAATTCATTTTTAGACTAATTTAGTAGGTACTATAATAATAATAATAATCTTTATTTCATAAAAACCAGTACTAAGTTTTAGTTACAGTTAAGTGCTATGATAAAACAAAAGTACACAAAAAGTCCGTCCGTGTGGTGTCGGACATAAAGAATAGCACCATCCCATATCTTCCCGTGGGTGTCGTAAGAGGCGACTAAAGACTTACCAGAGAATGGGCAGCAGCGTTCTCTGTGCCTTTGTAACAACCATACTGCGATCGCCAACCCGCCTGCCAAGCGTGGCGATTATGGCAAAACCCCCCCTTGGGGAGGCCTATGTCCAGCAGTGGAGGTCTTTAGGCTGAAATGAGAATGACACAAAAAGTCTTAGCATCTGCAGGCGAACTAGGAGAAACCTGTATTTCGGCTAACAGCACCAATCCCCTCGAGTTACATTAATTAAAGTTCTTAAATGCTAGCATTTTACAAAGCAAGGAATCTTAATACTCTAAAGTTTTAAATTAGTGGTCTACTATGTGTAATGTATTTACCTAAACAGGTAAATACATTTGTTTTAATGCGTCATAAGTGCAACTGAAGAGCAATTAGTATTTGCGACCTGATTAATAATAATAATAGTAATAATAAATCTTTATTTCAAGCCATAGGCTCATAATGGGTTAGATACAGTTTATTTAAATTATGTTAGAAAAATTTACTTACACTAATCCTAAAGCTACCCTTATCCAGTGATTCTGGTAAGGGCAGTCGACTCGTGCAGCAATCACTTTAAGGATGCTGTTGCCAATTCTACGCAAACGCTACAGTAGGGAAACCGATTTTTTACGCATAATTGCTTGAAAGCCGTCGGTATGCGACTCCGCAAACATACCCGACACACTGCAGCGCCACGGCAGTCCCAACAGCATTCAAAAAGCATTATTGTACTGGGTTAACAGGGCTATGTAGGTTCGCTGTGTATGCTTCACCCACAGGCCACTCGAGTAAAATGACTGGCAGAAAACCTTAAAAAGTGTTATTTTCACTTCACTCGTGCATCGTACAAACCTGTGAGCGAGCATATTGCCTCTTACCGCCAAAGCCCTGCGTTCCGTCTCAATATCTTCATCATCCTTCAGCAAAGCGATTTTTGGCATTCGTTATGGGTACTCAGAAAACAGAAAATCTGACAACCAGACCTACCAAGGGGTATCGTGTTACCCAGTAACTGGGTTGTGGAGGTCCGATAGGCAGTCGCTCCATGTAAAATACTGGTAATCAGCTACATACGGTTAGACTGGAAGCCGACCCCAACATAGTTGGAAAAAGGCTAGATAGATGACTTACTATTTTCTTTACACGAAGTAATGGACTATAGTCCGTTAAACCTACTAACTGTATTGAACTCTGAGAGCACTGTAGGCACTTTGCGTGTACTTGACCCATAGACCGCTTGGGTAGAAACTTTGACAGTAAGCTTTAAAATAGCGTCAATTGGGTTGTTGACACCATTAACCAATAATTCCAAAATACAACTTATCTTATAATACACTTTATTTTAGCCCGGATAACCCGAT
Organism: Charanyca ferruginea; assembly: GCA_947361185.1. Taxonomy (NCBI): domain Eukaryota; kingdom Metazoa; phylum Arthropoda; class Insecta; order Lepidoptera; family Noctuidae; genus Charanyca; species Charanyca ferruginea. The sequence continues at coordinate 21,616,462 of OX376068.1, read as the reverse complement.
TAATTTTCAATCAACAGTAAAATTTGATTTTATGTGGGTTTGAAATCAATTAATAGTTAGTCAATTGAGTTGGTAAATAAGTGACGTCACAGGCCGCTATTGTCATACAAAATCTATGGAGGAATCGCGTTTTGACAGCTCTTAAAAAGTATGTCAATTGATTGGTGGTGTCAACTACCTAATTTAACGTTCGACCGTACAACGAGCGAATCTATGCGCTAGCATGTTTTCCCGTACCGTCAGTGCCCTCCGTTGCGTCTCAATATACTGGTCATCCTTTAAGGTGTCAGTCACAATATGTCCCAGGTACTTAAACTGAGAAACACGGTTCAATTGTTTTCTATTTAAAGAAAGTGGTGGCACGATATTTGGCCTTTTATTGTTTCCTACAAAAACCATGTACTCACTTTTTTACTGTTATACTTTAAACCATGTCTCTCAGTATAAGCTTCACACACAGACAATAGTTTTCTCATTCCACTGATTGATGGCCTCAGCAGCACCATGTCGTCTGCATAACTTATGTTGTTAACACTAACACCATCTATGCGACAACCGGCGCTGCTCAGCTCAATATGAGCTTTATTGTTTTGTAGTAAAGTTGAAAATCTATCATAGAAATTTTACAGATTGTTGTAGCTCTGTACATTTATATTATCTTTTTTTAGCTCAGATAGGCTCGTATTCATTAAGTAAATGGTATGACGAGCCGATATGATGATGACAAGGTTTTATAACCAGAACCATTATTTTTAACCCTACAATTCTTTGTTACTCATAAACAAAGGACTATTTATTCCCGTGTTTTAAAAAAATACCAATTTCAATGCGAATATCTTTAGGCCAAAAAATACGAATTTGTAAGTGCTTTGATTGACACGTACACAACGGCGTTGCGCTTGCTTTTAATATTGAAGTTATAAAATAACCTTTCTTTTTCATTGTTTTAATCCATATTGATTTACTGTGTTTAGGTCACCTACTTTGTACGGTGAACGTACACAACGGTTTTAAAATAATCATATATTTTTAATGCAATAAGTTAGTAGGCTCGCGTATTTGCACTTTGATCGCGACCTACATTTGGGAGTGCATTGACGTACGGCGGAAGCTAGATGATGCATTAATGTACATAATTTAATTAGTGTTCAATTAGACGTGGTTTGGATCGGACAAATTGCATTTTTTTTTAGATTCTTACCCATTGAGCATTCACTGACAATCCTTGCATTTAATTGACATTTTCTGCATATTACATTTTACATTTGCATTGACAAACTTTAATGTTGGGTTAACACACCCTACATACTTATTACACCAGGCACCTGTACAATTTTCTACAAATACATAATTATGCACGGAGGCACTGGCCGTTGTGGAAACATATGCTTACGTTCAGCAGAGGACATCAACTGGCAGAGAAGGAGGAAGAAAGGACATAAGTTGTATGTGTCATTGGTTGATAGTTAAATATTTTTTTACTAAACAAAATATAGGTAGTACCTACTTATTGCTAAGTTCTTTTAAAAGGACAGGTACTTACCTACTATATACTTTGTGTTGAGTAGAAGTCTTTGCACTGCAGTGGGACAGTAAGAGGCTAGTCGTCATCATCATGGAAACCTTTAGAAGCCCACTGCTGGGCATAGGACTCCTACAAGAGGGGGGGGGGGGGGTTTCAGCCGTAATCGCCTTGCTTAGCCGATGCATGTTTACGATATATAGGATTTTTGGTACTCAGGAGGACGCTGCTACTAGTATTTTTGTATTTCTACCCGTACCTAGTAAGGTACGATATCCATGGGTAGAAATGGGGTGGTAGAGTCAACAGCAAAAGTAGATGATGAAAATCAGAAATTCAATACTAATTTACTAACATTAATTTATATAATTTTTTACTAGTTTATTTATTAAAAGTATTTGATTGTCACACACATACTTTTGAATCACTTCGACGCCACACAGTTCTGACGTGCACTCCGTTCATTAGTATTGAATTTCTGATTTTGATCATCTACTTTTGCTGTTGACTGTACTACTCGCGGCCGGCCCCACACGGCTTTCAATTGGTTCGGTAGAGGTTCGGTATTACTATTATTTTAGCTATCAAAATGATAAACTAGCAGCTCAAAAGAATAGCGACTTATATTAATTATAAATCCAGGTTTAATCACGAAGTTCATAATCGATGTCAGTTGTGTCCAAAACAAACTAAGAAAGTACCTATGAAATAAAAAAGGCACATTTGTATTTACCCGGTTTTACCACCGGTTTTATCACGAAACACACTGTATAAAAAGAACTACAAAGGCCAAATTGCACGATAAAAACCTCGAATTTCAAAATGCATGTCTTCTTGTTGGAAAGACTCGAATCTAATATTTCAAGTTAACTAATTTACACAAAAAAAATGCTTTATTACAAGACCTTTATGAAAAAAACGATTTAAAAATCTACAAGGCTTTCAAATTGCACGATAAAAACTCTAATTAAAATTCTCAAAATTTATGACCTCTTGTTGAAAAAATACTAATATAATTTGACGACACGATTGGCGCAGTGGCTGAGCGATCGACTTCTGCGCAGTGTGTTGCGGGTTCGATTCCCGCCCAGGGTAAACATTTGTGTGATGAGCACTTGTGTTTGCCTTGTGTCTGGGTGTTGTTTATCTATATATGTATGCATTTACAAAAAAAAAAATGTATTTGTTTATGTATATCAGCTGTCTGACACCCATAGTACAGGGTCTCCCTAGTTTGGGGTCAGATGGCCGTGTGTGAAAATGTCCCCACATATTATTATTATTATTATTATTATAATATTTCAAGTTTAAGTACTAATTTACACAAAAAATGAAAGAGTTAATCAACGTGTACTTGTTTTAACCGAGGTAAAAGGGAATTTTTCGAAGTAATCTCTGTAGAGGTTATTACATGCAAGATTTAACGGTACGTACCTCAGTTTGGGTTAAATTAAGAAAAGTTGAACTTTTGGTAGGGTCGCCATGACCTGAGGCAAGTTTAGATGAAACATAAATTAGAATAAAGAAACTTTTGCCTCGAATAATAGTTGTAATAAAGTTATCTTAAGGTTCGGATTGCTTTGAATTAACTATTGAAATCCATTGTTATTATTCTGAAACATTTGTCGGAAGAAATTATAAGTACATAATTATTACCAACTAATTCAACACTAATTTCAAAACCGGTCGGAGAATCCTGTTCCACAAAACCCATAGAAAATTACACTTGATGAAAAACTGTTACAAAAGGTAATAATAATATTTAAAAAAAGGTAAGGTTTGTAAGTTTAGATGTGGGGGGTAAACCCCGAAACTACTCTTCTGATTTCATTTTTTTTTACTGAAATAAAGTTCCATTATACCCGAGTGCCATAGGCTGTGTTTTATAGTTCATTAGACTTCCATGCAGACGATGTGGCGGGCAGAAGCTAGTATGAAATAAAAGGAGTGTTATGTTATAGTATGCGGGTATTTATTTTATTTGTTTATTATAAACACCACGGCTCAAATAAATAAGCCAGTTTCATCAAATATAAAACACCATTAGGGAAAATATTAACACAAGATTCATAAAAAACACCACCATTTAAACCACAATAAAAGGGCACAGAATCGTTGTAATAAAATCCACATCCTTTGGGATCGGAATCTTGAACAAGTTAAAGAAATAATAATTAAATCAATCTTATTTTCCTAAAATCCTGGTAACCCTAAACCGCCTGTACAACTTGTGGGCTCGCCTTGAATTTAATTAGGAATTTTTCGCGTTGATTAAACAGTGGAAAGCCTCTTAATAAACAAGCGGCCGTATGATTGGCGTGCTTCGCCTGTTGTAAGCTACAACTTAATCCCCTCTACCTTTACAAATGGTTCTGTCTGTTTGTACGATGCTTGAAATAAGGTGGAATATGTTTTTATCGACTTACCTATTTCTAAAATTGATTTTTAGAATATTTTTTTTTCTAAAGTTTGCTTTGCTTTTATGTTTAGTTTACTGGCAGATTCTGTACCACTTGTCTGCGTAGAGTCCTGGAATACTTCAGTCAGAAAAGACGCCAACCACCTTGAACAACTGGGCACTAGTGAAGTAGAAGGAAAGCGGCAAAGAGGAAGAAGTCCGACGCGCTGAACCGACTAGACCCGCTCTGGAAACATTATCGGCGACAGGCAAAACTGGCGCCGCATCATAATTTGGTATTTTTCTGAATACCTGACCACGACCCACAAAAGAAGACTGATGCAACGAGGAAGAGCAACTACTGTCCTTTGTTTCTATTTGTGAATGTTATGTATATGTACGTACTGCAGAGACTGGCTAACAAAAGAAATACAACCTTATTTCTATTACGATAGAATCCCTTTTAGAATTCAGAACTTGACTGTTCACCCAACCCACAGACGAATGTCGAGTCCAACTATGAATATGATATTATTGGGTACACTACATAAATACGAAAAACTTTATTCCGAAAGTCAGAAATACGAATTTCAAAATACCGATTTTCTTAATTCCGAACGGTTCAAAATTCCTAATAAAACAACTCCGATTTATCATTCATCCTATTTTTATAATACTAAAATTTCAACATTCCGAACGTTTATAATTACTATTCTCAAAATACCGAGTTTCAAAAAATCGAATAATAAAAAGTCCGACATAATGAAAAATCGAAACATCAAAAATACGAATTCCGATTATTGAAATTCCGATTATCTTTATCGTTATCGTGCAATCATTTATCGTGTAAGCAAGCATGCAGCATGCAAGCAAGCATGCAGCGTGCAAGCAAGCATGCAGCATGCAAGCAAGCATGCATCATGCAAGCGAGCATGCAACATGCAAGCGAGCATGCAACATGCAAGCGAACATGCAACATGCAGCAGGCATGGTTTCTGTCACGGCTCCGGCGTTGCGGGGCTCCGGCGGTACCACGCGAGCTTATCGTCGCAGATAGTATTCACGCTCACCACCGCAGCTTCGGCTGACTGGCCGGCCAGCCTCAGCCGCGGCGGCGGGCGTTATAACCACCTACTCCTCAGCTCGCTGGCCGCCTCGCCCCTCCGCGCATACGCGAATTTAAATTACACTCTAGGAGTAGGGCAGACAAGACTACGTGGAGTCGGTTTCGCAGCAATTCGTTTCTGTCATTGACTTTTGTAGCACAACATATTGACTTTTTAATATTATTTTTGTTATTGTCTTTCTTTTTATACCTATATATTTTTGTTGAAATAAATTCCATGGAAAAATACACCGAATAAACAATATTCGTTAAAAAGTAATTCTACTGTTTGATAAGTTTGTTAAACAAAAAAATTTGATTAAAAATTCTTTGAATTGTGTTTCTGTGAAATATGTTTCATTCAGGTAAATAGTCTTTGAAACAATAATAGTCGAAATAAAAATACAAGAACCAAATATTATATGAAACATTTTCTGGGAAACGAAATTCTATGAAATTTCTGTCTGCGAAACAAGGGGACACCATTTTGAATATATATGCGTAGCTGAATTGAATCAGAATCCAAATTTTAACAGTTTATTCGAAGTATTGAAATTCGGAATTTCGTTTTTCGGACCTAGAACCCATCGAGTATTTGATTCTTCGAACATATGAAAATCGGAAAACAAACAAATCGGATTTACGACATTTGGTAAAATAACTTTCGTGATTTTAAATAATAGAGATTACAATTTTTAGGTATTATGAAATTCGGACTTTTGAAAATCGGAATATCGAAATTCGGAATAAAATATTTCGGAATATTTGGGTGTTCCCGATATTACTATATAACTAGCTTCTGCCCGCGACTTCGTACGCGGATCCTGTTGCTTATGCCAGCGACAACGGGGTCGGCAAAATCGAAGATCTGAAACGTCTGATGTCGAACTCTAAGAGCCCGGGGACAGGAAAACCACGGGATGCGCGAGATGATTCGAGTCGTTCAAAAAGTACAATTTTGAATCATACCTCCGATGGCGGAATATGTGGCGTAGTCAATTATAGGAGTATACGTAAATGAACTCCGTTCCTTACCAACCCAAAGAAGGTCGCCATGACCTACGGCTATATTTTGAGACACATCCGATTCTTCAGATGATATCGACATTCTGTTCAGAGAATGTCGAAGTCGATCAGAATTCAAATGGTCGTTGCGCTCTTCTTCTGTCTCTTCATGCCGTACTCCAGCAATTCTTTTTCTCTCACTTTCAAACTGATTATGAATATTTTGTTGTGTGCGTGTTCGAGACAATCTATACTATTATATTATAAAGCTGAAGTTTGTTTGTTTGTTTGGTTGAACGCGCTAATCTCAGGATCTACTGGTTCGAATTAAAAAAATCTTTTTGTGTTGGATAGTCCATTTACCGAGGAAGGCTATAGGCCAATGCGAAGCTGGGTCGGATCGCTAGTGTATGATAATCTCGATCAACAGTTAGTCGTGCATCACGTTCATCATTCGGTTCAAAAGACCTGTTAGTAGATGTGCGAATACGCTGAGAACTCAAGCGTGATTCTGTATCGGTAAACGTTTCCGATTCGCGAGACAATGCATGTCGCTCACGATCAGCGGACAGTCGCTCATCACGTTCCGCAGCAGATGCGTAGATACGCTGAGAACTCAAGCGCAATTCTCTATCCGTGAATGTCTCCGACTCGCGAGACAATGTATGACGTTCACGATCAGCGGTCAGTCGCGCATCATACTCTTCACTGGTCTCTAGAGACCTGGATGTAAATGCGTAAATACGCTGAGAACGCAGGCGTGATCTTCGCGATCAGAAGAGGTTTCCGTGGAGCGAGTTGCAGCCTGATGTTCTCAAACAGCATCAAGTCTCTCCTGACGCTCGTCGGTAGATTCTTGGGATCTTATGATCCTCAATCTTTTAGCTCCTTTGGAACATTGGGAAAGATTTGACTTCTTTCTATGGTTTTAAGTTTTAATGTAAAGAAGATACCTGATCAATTAAAATCTAAGTGACTGCTCCCCTGCGTTACCGGGTAGGCTACCGTGTCACGAAGATAAATGGAAAAGGAAATTAAACACCCAAATAACATAAGCCCGAAGGCATATATTTATTCAATAAAATAAAAAGAAATGGGAATTTTGGCAAGTAGAGTCAAATTTTCAATGATATACCATCGTCATCAAAAATCAGTCCTAAACTGTTACTGCCTTCACCGCGTGGAGGTACTCCCAGCTTATGGGTTTTTATAAGATACAGTGAAATTAGTGATAGCTTTGATTTTCACATCACATGTTTCTGATCTTCGATTTTTATAAGTCATCAGGAAATGCCCATCAGACTAAACAACTTTTGCTAAGACGTCATTCCTATATGTGTCATGGTGTAGCTGGGCTCTTGGAGTTCCACATCAGGTGTTCCAGATCTTCAAATTTATTCTCTCAGCAGAGAATGCTCGTCACGTGGAACAATTTTTGCTATGGTACCATTTTTGTATCTCTTATAGTTTAGCTGGTCTGTTGCGGTTCTGCATCAGGTGTTCAAGTTTCCAAGATAAATTATAGCCTATATGTTGCCCAGACTTAATACCTATACAACAAAAGAAAAATCATTCATATCCGCCCAGTAGTTCCGAAGATTAGCGTGTACAAACAAACAGACAAACAGACAGATTTTTTTTTTTTGGATTCGTGCTTTATTACTGTTCCTAAACCCCCCTCAATAATTATTTTTTTAATATATTCAATGTACAGACACAGTTTTGTTACTGTTTTATTATATGTATTATATGTATAGATATAGATTAATTTTATAAATAATTCAATATTAGTAATCCATACATCCATAGAAATATTATAAATGCGAAAGCAACTCTGTCTGTTACGCTTTCACGATGAAACGACTGACGAAATTTAATATGAACATAACTTGAATCCTTGGGAAGGACATAGGCTACTTTTTAATCCGGGACTTCGTCCCCATCCGCGATAACCGACTTTCACGCAGACGAAGTCGCGGGAAACAGCTAGTATACAATAATTGGGTATCAATCAATAGTTAGATACAACCTGTCCCGGTCATTTCAGTACCTATAATTGATTTGAACATGATTTGTTTGATTAGAAGTAATACATTACCTCTATTACTAATGTAAGCCAATGTGTACGGTGTCCATGTACTTTAATGAATAAAAAAATTAAATAAAAAATTATAATAAAAAAGAGACCGCCTTCAAAAACTAAAAAGTGATAAATAACTTTAGCACAGAACACACAGGACTTTAGTTTCGAAAGTCGGTGGCTTTGTTCTGTTTGTTGTTTTTTATTGCCACCGACTTTACTTTTATTTTCCACTTTTTAGTGTCTCCTTATCGCCTAAATCCATTAAAAACGGCAACACAGTTAGAACAGAGATTGAAAGTCCTCCGAAGATGGAAAAAACGATAAAGTCTTCTATGAATATTTTTTTTGTTGATATTTTCTCAAAAAGCGCTTAATAAATTTCTGATTGTTGTATACACCTTTCCCAGAATGTAACAAACACTTTTCTGAAAACCGCATCAAAATCGGTTCAGCCAAACGGGAGATAATCGAGGACAAACATACAAACAAACATTCGGGCCGAACTGAGAACTCCTATTTTTTAAGTCGGTTAAAAAGTGGAATTTCACAATTCGGTCCGTTTGTTTCCTTTTCTGTTTTTGTTACCTCATATTTTTCAATTTCTCTTCCGCCATTTTCAAATGGCTCCCCAGCCAAGTCAGCCAACCTTCTTTTCCCATGGGTGAAGTTGTGTGATCCAATAATACAACACATTCAAAATAATAATATATTCGAATAAAAGTTGTTTTAATCAATGAGGTTTTTGCAAGAAAAGGGATACAGGTTGTTCAAAAACATTTTCTTTTTGTTTAAGGTACATTTTTCGTCCCTCGAATAAAGAAAGGGATCTATCTAAATTTTTAACACCTCATTAAAGAATTAGTTACCGGGACTCATTAAGAATTGGTTCGAGCTTAACGTTCTTCGGGCAATCGTTCTTTTCGATGAAAGTTTTTCGATTAAACAACCATTAGAGCGTACTTCGGGCATGTGAACGTCGGGTTATCGTTTTTAGGTACATTTTTCTTCTCTCGGTCAAAGAAATAGGGATCTATCTATATTTTTATCGCCTCACGACAAAATTGCTTTGACGATTTTCATAAAAACACCTTCACCTTTTCAAATCATTGACTACAATATTTTGCGAAGCTCTCTTTTGAACACGGAATTGCTCTCACATGACTAGTATCAAGAGTCAAATGAAACTGAAATAACATTGTGTGTCGTGATCATACAAATGTTATTTCAGTTTATTCTATTTGCATGCTTAAATGTCCTGTTGTTAGGTGGATTTTAGATTTTCGTCTGTTTTTACTGTGTTAGTCACGGTTGTCCGAAGTTCACTTGCCCGAAGTATATATGGTCAAACGATCATACAAGCAACCGTTCTTCGGGAAATCGTTCTTACGGACGAACTTTCTTCTGTTTAACGATCATTTGGGCAAGTAACGTTGGGTAATCATGAAGTATCTACTCATTTTTACTTGGCTACGACAGATACCTTCTGGAAGAAGTTCCGAGATTAAATTCTTATTTCTTCGAAATGATGGTCTAAAGTGATTTTTAACAGTTGCAATCAATAATTTGATCTTGGCAAAGAGGGTAATGTTTTAACAATAGTTGTTGACGCACTTGCGTATGCCATACTTGGGACATACGCTTTCCATGCATCGCAGTGACCGACGTGGAACGGAAGCGCGGGAGCGCCCTCTGGCGGCGACGCGCCGAACAACTCTCTCTACGACACCATCTTTAAAGTCGTGTGCGCATACAACTTTTAATTATATTTTTTACAAAGATTTATACAACTGTACACCTTTACAACTTTACAACTTTACAACTTTACAATGTACTCTGTTAAAAGTAAATCTTTAATGCCGTTATTCTGCGTTTAATTTTGCATTCAAGAGACTAAAATTCCACCCGCACACTGCGAAGTAACCTGGTCTACATTTTGGTCCATCGACCCGGATTTTGGAAACAAAGCGGCTATCAAGATCAAGGAAATTACTGAGCACGCGTTGCGGCCATTACGTGGAATCCAAATTTGAAGAATATCCAATACTTTAAAACAGAGACGTGGAACACGTTATAGAAGGAAGATCAAGGAGGCCATTACCTAAAGGAAATTTACAAGACAGAGAAGTGCCATCGTGATCCCATTATCCTTTCATTCCACGTGCTCCCTAAAACTTTAAACTTAAAAACTTAACCTTATTTTACGAATTTCCTCGAATTCTTCATATTTTTCTAGTACATATTCCCCACTCAGGCTTTAAGCATCTTGAATTGCCCCTGTGTGTGTGAATACTGTGTCCGTATCTTAATTATTTTGTGTTTACAGTGCACTATAATCGCATGGTGAGACTGGGGTCGCTGTTGCCCACGTGTCGGCCTTCCACGACGCTTGCGTGGAGCGCTAGCTGGCGAGCTGCACTCGCTTGCTTTATGCTTGGTATTTGACTGTTTCGCAAGCGCCCTCGCTGCTTCATTACACCTTTAAGTATTGTTTGTCGCTCTTTATTTTATATCTAAGACTCAAAGTCATGTTAACTGTCATAATGGATTGCAAGTCGTTAGTGGCAGCTATAAGGCTAAGCTAACCCAATTTAGATAATTTCTTTCAGTAATAAAAGGTGATGCATTAAGTACCTTACAGGTTAGGGAGTTGATATTTAGATTAACTAAAATAGAAGAAATGTATTCTGAGTATGACAGCACACAATTTAACATAGAAAATCTGTCTGAAATTCCAGAGAAACAGTACCAGGAACGAGAAACGTATGAGAATCAATACTATGCTGCTATTGCCTCTGCCCGAGAACTGTTGAGGAAACATGAGACCTCTGTGAGTGGTGAGTCGGTTGCAGGCTCTGGTACGGGTTCTGGACATAAAGGTGGGATTAAACTTAAATTACCTACTATACATTTGCCTACCTTCTCGGGTCAATATCACAACTGGTTAGAGTTTCGTGACACACTCACATTGTTAATACATTCTAATGACAGTATTCTGAGAATAAGTAAGTTTCATTATTTGTGTGCAGCTTTAAAGGATAGTTCTGCTCTAATCATTTGTACACTCGACTTCTCTGAAGAGAATTATGATGTTGCATGGGAGCTACTATCTGACCGTTACAAAAACAAATGGCTTCTAGTTTACAATCATATTCAGGCATTCTTTAATATTGAAATTGTGACAAAGGAATCCTTTAAAGCTCTGCGCAACATGATTGACACAATCAATCGTAACTTAAGAGCTTTGAAAACACTTAAGTTACCTACAGATATAGACAAGGTCATAAATCATTCACATGCAAGATGGGTGGCTGTGCACACTGTCATAAGCGACATAACACTATGTTACATTTAGGAGAGCTATCCATTGCTCCGGAGCCAAGGTCAACACAACACACTACTAGTACTAGCAGTGTAACACTCTGTACAACACAGTCAAGCACACAGACATTAAGAAGTGCTCAAGACAATGTGGTTTTGTCTGCTAGGTACTCATAATACCTAATGTGTGATGTTGTTGTCAACGGCTATTGTTCATGTTACTGACCATGTTGGCCATAAACACAAAGTTCGTGCTTTATTGGATAATGGCAGCACATCTAGCTTTATTACAGGGAACTTGTGTGACAAACTTAAATTGTCAACTTATTCAACATCAACATTAGTTGAAGGGTTAAATGGTCAATCTAGTTGCATTTATAAAAGATGTGATGTCATTATATCATCACTTATTAATTCATATTCTGAAAACATTAATTGCTTTGTGGTTCCACACATTACTCTAGCATTGCCTTCCAAACAAATTAATCATAGAATGTTAGACATACTTCATAATATTACATTAGTGGATCCTTTATTCCACACACTGTCCCAAGTCGATATGTTGCTTGGAGCGGACTTATTTTGAAGTGTATTGTTGTCTAACAACATTTCACTAGGTAAAAATAGACCTTCATTAAGTGAAACTAAGTTTGGATGGTTGATATTTGGACCCACAGAGTCATTACATTATAATAATAATACAGTCCATTGCAATCACTCAATTTAATGATCAACTTTAAGATCAATTGAGCAAGCTCTTTCTAGGTTCATACTCATTAGAACACAGGTTTAAGCGTGACCCGTTATTCAAGCAGCAATATGCTGAATTCATTAAGGAATACACGTCATTAGGTCACACACCTCAAACAATATAACTGTCACTTTGGTACCGCATCTGCACTATACCTTACTATACGATGTTTAATGCAACTGGGAAAAGAACGCACTGACAAAGCAGTGTCAGATGCTATCATCAAAGGTTTTATGTTAATGTCTTTATTTATGGAAAAATGACATATCCCAGCTGGTAAACATCTGCAGAGGCGTCATTAACCAACTTGAAAGTGGACAGCTTTCGTTAAGAAAATTGCATTCAAATAATCCATGCATCATACAACAACTTATAGGTGAAAATAGCAAAGATGAATATCTTAATTTAAGTAGCCATGAGTATTCAAAGACATTAGGATTACTTTGGGCCTGTAAAGAAGATGTGTTGCTTTTTTCAGTAAACATTACATCGCCTGAACACATTACAAAACGCACAATTCTTTCCACAATGGCTCAAATATTTGATCCCCTTGGACTCATTAACCCTTGCATTTTACAAGCTAAAAAAATTCTACAGAAGCTATGGTCGTTAAAAATAACTTGGGATGAAAATGTGTCCAGTGAAATTCAAGCAACTTGGTGCAATTTTATTAAATCTTTACATTTTATTAATAATATAAGAATGCCAAGACATGTTATATGTGATCAGTCTGTGATTTGTGAACTTCATGCTTTTAGCGATGCATCAATTCAAGCCTATGGTGCATGTGTTTACCTTCATTCTATTTCACATGACAATAAAGTTTCAGTTCATTTTATAACTGCAAAGAGCCGTATAGCTCCTCTTAAACCCATGACAGTCCCACGGTTAGAATTATGTGGGGCTCTGTCTGCAGCTGACAAAGTTAAATCCTCATTAATAGGAACTTACAGTTGTACCTACTGGTGTGACTCAACCATTGTATTGGCTTGGATCAATACTTCCAAGGCCAACTTATTAAAACCATTTGTTTATAACAGAATTCATGAACTTAAGTCTCTTACAGAACCAGACACCTGGCGTTATGTACCTACGAAGTTGAATCCTGCTGACATAGGTTCTCTGATCTTGGTAGGCTGCAACATGTCACAGCCTACATACAGCGGTTTATACACAACTGTCGTTTTCCACAGAACAAACATACAGGGTTCTTAACTTTACATGAGCTTAACTCTTCATTAATTACTTTATGTTACATTTCACAACAAGAATCATTCCATCAGGAGTATAAGTCATTAATAAACAAAACAAAAAAAACAATTGTCATTAAAAAGTAAGTTATTTAATTTGTTATATCTGTTTTTACATTCTGATGGTCTTATTCGAGTTAGAGGTAGACTTTAATTCACATTATAGATATTTATGATGTTAAACATGTAATATTGTTACATGCATCTCACCACATTACAGTACTCAACTTTAGATACTATCACAAATTACTCATGTATGCTGGTCCACAATTACTGTTGTCAAAGTTTATCATAAGTTTTCGGTTTTAAACGGTATAAATATTCCTAGGAAAACCGTACATAATTGTGTCACATGTTGTCGTTTTTCAGGATGAGTTATACAGCCAATAATAGGCAATCTTCCTGAACAGCGCTTGCATGCTGACTGCCCATTCATTAACACCGCAGTAGATTATGCAGGACCAGTGGTGATACTGAACCGAAAGGGTTTAGGCAGTAAGATAAATAAAGCATACATATGCATTATTGTATGTCTATCTGTCAGAGCAATACATATTGAGCTTGTAACCGACTTAAGCTCTTTTAAACTTTATTTCTGCTTTAAGCAGATTCACTGCTCGCAGGGGAAAACCTGTCAACATCTTTCGGACAGTGGTACATGTTTTGTAGGAGCATGTAATAAGCTCAGTAGATTTTTAAATTTAAATTCTGAGGATATAGGTTCTTATGTTTCAACTTTATCAATAAAAAATAAATTTTCATTAGCCTATAGCCCACTTTAATGGCTTAGCTGAGGGTGCTGTGAAATCAGTCAAGCATCATTTAAAACGTATACTTGCTCTTGCCAACTTTACGTATGAGGAAATGAACACAGTTCTCACACAGATAGGGGCGATCTTGAACTCAAAGCCTTTAACTCCAATGTCCTCTGATCCTTCAGATCGAGTAGCTTTGACATCGTCACACTTCCTCCTTAGACGAACCT